>OX411883.1:2770951-4003248 GCA_948293265.1 Cheilosia impressa | reverse complement strand
TATAAAGTTATTTTGAAAAATTCGCGCGAACAGACAGCTAATAATTGCTTCCATTCACCTAATGGAAGAACATTAAAGGTGCCGTCAACAAGAATTAATTAGTTGCATCCTTTTAAACATATCCGATTGGTCAGGATGTGGATGAAGGGCATCACATATTTTGGATATTTCATTGAACTCTGTGTCGTAAATCAAGCTAGCCTTGAAGGATTTTATGTAACACGTGTATCTTGTTTTAATTTATTTTTTAGTCATATGGATAATTGTGGACTTATGGCCTACTTTCATTTTAAAATTGTGAACTTATGGCCCAAATTAATGTGAACTTTTGGCTCAAATAGGTGGGTTATAAGTCCACAAATCCATTGTGGACTTATAACCCACCTAGGTGGGTTAAAAGTCCATTGTGGACTTTTGGCCTGTGGACTTATGACCCTGCGCCGCTTTTCTGCACCAACGACTGTCAGCGGTTGCTCTTTGGATTAGTAGCTCTTGCTCTTGGTCGGTGTCCAATTTCCTGAGTAAGTCGCCTTTTGGCTGCTTTGATGCGTTCACACACCATGTGCTGAGTGCACTTCCTAATGGCGATGGAAATCGAATTAAGTCCTTTGTCCACGCAGATGATTGAAAGAGTGAACTCCTAAGTCGGGATATTGATTGGGATGCATTCGTGTAAGGCCGCGACCCAAAGACGCATATAGAGGTCTATCTGTTTGGTGGCAGCGAATAGTAGGTGTGGGAAGGATGTTTGCCGATGGCGGTATGGATGTCGTAGTAGTTTTCAAGTAGGGTAGCGAAATAGTCCATATAACTACTCGTATTCTCAATTGAATTTCGGTCTGAGGAGGAAAGTTTCTCTCTATAAGGGATATCTCTTCAGTTTTGTATAGGTGCCACAGATAATGCATATCAGTGTGAAGGTCATTTAAACAGCTGTCTAGTTGCAAGATGACGACAACAACTATGCAACGCATGATACTCTTATTAATTTGGAAAAGGGAGCTTCATGGGTCAAGATTATTAAACTACGAAGTCAAACCATGTCCATCCTCACTGATGGTGGCTTAAATATGCTGGAAGTGGTTTTCCCAATTACCGACGGTAATGCGTTATTACCCAAGCTAAGCTGTCAAGAAAGCGGTTCAAGCGTCCTAGAAATTGCAGCGACATTTTTACCAGTCAGTCAGCATTTAAAGCGAAAAGCTCCAATCAAGGAAAAACACAAAGTCCGCCTTTTCGAAGTAAGAGCAATAAGCCATCGAAATGCTTGGATTAGCTTAGGTCCTAAATACGTTGGGCTGGAAAGCAACGAGACAACAAATTGACTGACCAGATGCTGTCCTCAAGTAGACATAGACGCTGTACCAATAACAAATTTCAATCTTGACTTTACATTTTTTGAATGCCAGGTCCATTGTGTTATATGACGGACAAGTAATTCCACCTTCCAACAAAGATAAGAGTTGTGTTAATAGCATCACATTAAATTAGACTGAAACAAAATGGAACAACACTTTTGATTCTGCCAAAAGACTTTTTTTGTGGCCCGCAATTAAAGTCATTGCAAAAGTTTCGTAGGTTTCTGCAAATCGTTGTCGATTATTCCATCTGCGTTTGCCGCAACGTCAACTATTTTAAGTGATGCTTCTATCGCCTCGACTCTTTAAATGAACTCGCCGTCGAACTCAACGCGAATGACATCCGAATCGCCCGGTTAACTTTGAATTTGATAAAAACCTTGTTAGTAGGTATAGGTGATTATTGTCAGGCGGAGACAGGATTTTTAGAAGAACGCTTTTCATTTATATTAATGACTTCTTCAAACTGAAGAACATGAAGAAGATAACTGAAACTCTGCTAAGTTTTCTATGCTGATTTCCTTGCATATATAGTAGCAGGGTTGGGTAGCTTAGGAGTCTGACAAAGATACCTAAGTTAGATTTACAACCCCTTCGATTAATAGTCCAAGTGCAACACACTAACCCCTTCGCGGTCGCAACTCCAGCCGTTATCATTTTCAATTTCATTGCACTTGCAATCGCATCGATCACGGCCCTGAGTTGTTTACCAAGTACATTGTTGACTGTCATAAATATATATTTTTAATTGATATCCTTCCCCCATTCGCGCCATAACTCTCACAATGCGATTATCGCATTACTAATGTGCATCCACAAGTACTACTAATGAACGTCATCGGTAGCAACACCTCACAAGTACAAGAAACTTTGCAAGATTTTTACAAAATTCTAATTTTAAATCTAAAAACTGAGTTGACGCAATAAATTCAATTTTCAAACGCGTGTATTTGTTGACACAGCCATTTCAATACACTTTGTAGTGACAGACAAGGTCACGTGTTGTTCTTCTTTTTTCTTTTTCCGCAAGGAAACAGAATAGTGTTCAAGGCAACAATAATTTTATAATAAAATTGCCCTTAAAAGGATTACCGGAAGCAGCAGTCAACAGGGAAGAGCTTAACATTGCTGCGCTCGTGTGTCATGGCAAAGGAACAAATATACTTAGGTGAAGTTGTTATTATTAAAAAAAAACACTCATAAAATGTTATTACACACAAGCCACGAGCAGTGTTTTCTAGATTTTTTTCTCGGCCAGTTATTTTCCGTTTAATAACTTTTCAGATGACTTGTACAGTATTTTCCTGCGAAAACTTAAATATGCTCTTGGGTGCCTACAACACTGTAACTACTTGTTCTATGTGAATTTATTGCGTTGTGATACAAATTCGCTAATAGAATGCATTGAATTCCCACTTTTAGGACATTGAAGTATGTACTATTATTTAGGATGTACTCAAATGACAACGTTCGGATATAATATGGTCAGCAAACACGCGTTGCGAATCGTGGTAATGCGCTGAAAATGAAAGCATTATTCGTAAGGTATATATCGGTATTTTTGTATTTTATTTGGTTTGAAGAAGGATTCTGTGATGGGAATAGCTATAGGATCTATAAGCTATAGATCTACCAGAAGGAGACATTAATTTAGTTTGGCGATTTTTACAAACTCAAAGTGCCAAAAATACCTATCTCATGTCATTAAGTTAGTACATGCCTTCTTTTTCTTTGTTGAAGGATTTTTTCCTAAAAAAGGTAAGTTGTTTTATCGCTGTAAGTGGCTCTTCTCTGACCAACTTTTCCATGCAGAAACAACGTTTGACCAAATTTGGCCAGGTTTAACTAGAACATTCGTACGAAAACACACTTATTACTTGATGTTTGTAGAGCACCAACAATAAATTCCAACCACTTTATGCGTAGACTGCACTGACGCAGTTGAAAAAGCAAAAATATTTCTCTATTTCAATACAAATTTTGCTAAAAACTTTATTTAAACTCTAATATTTGTACTGCCACCTACAAATAAAGTGTCCAAAAGATTGTATATATAATGAAGAAGGATAATGTCCTCTTGGAGATTTGACTTTTATAGCACTAAAGTAGCCCCAAAAAAGCTTCAAAGTGCTATTGGTCTTTTTCTAAATTAAAATAAAACTTTTGATCGTAAATTTTACAATGGTAGGATAAAGTTGGTGTGCAAGGATAGTCTATACTAGCTTGGTTTGAAAAATTGACATTAAAAAGACAGGTAGCACAAAGTACAGGAAAAATAGGGATTCAGTGAGAAATTTAGGCCGAATACATGGATCTTCCACAGCGCTTCTAAATTTTTATGATTTAAAGAAAAACTTGGGAAAAACGGTTGCTATTAAAACTGAAACCTGGGCACCCATTCCGTAACTTCTCAGACGATTTATCGTCGAAACGATAAACCTGCAAAGCTAGCAACTTAGTGCTAAATTTACAAGTTTAAGAGCTAAATGCAATTCATTTTAAGCAAATGTAATGAAAGCTGACGTTTGTCAAAAAAATTATAGCAGAATATGACTTATTTCGGTGATCAAAGTTTCAAAAACGATATCGTTTAAACGACCGTTGATATACGGATCTGCCCCTGAATATAATTTATCTTTAAATTTAATTGGATCGCGATTGCCCCCTTTTTATGCCAGTATTTGCATAAATAAAGATCCAGATGATGCTTTCTGAAGGATTCTTAGGACTTTTTCACATTTTTGGAATAAAACAAACAACTAAAGAGACCACCTGGAGACCGATATATCTCCAAAACATTTTGCATTGCAATTGAAAGTGGACAGAAGACATGGGGCCACTTTTGAACAAATATTTATTCCTTTGGGCTAGGCCTAGGTTACAGCGGGAAAGAAAAGTATACAATGCAGGCCTTAAAATCACAGTTTCTTCAGCCATATAGCCCGCGGTTCAGTTTTACATGCTTCAGGAACAAAAATCCCTAGCATCCTAGATCATCTAAAACAGTATGAAAAATGCCTCGAACAATTTCATTGCACAAATCGTTCCCTATAAATTTCGTCCTTGTTTTTTGTTTTCATTTTTTTACTCCACCGACTGCCTTTAAAGCTTTTGCAATAAAGGCATCGTATTTCGTGCAAATTAGGGTAACGAATGTCATGTGGTAATTAAGTTCACAAAAAGGGACGACATTTATTTTTCACATAAAAAAGCTCCACGTCCACGAAGTAAATCATCGTATCTTTTAAAATTAAATTCTACCAAAAGCCACCCCTCAGGCAATCGCTGAGAGGCTGTGGAGTGAAAATGAAACAACCGTCACATCACACGGCATGTTTTGTAAATAAATAGATCAAATCCCGCACAAGTTCCACTTACATTCCACATCCATTAAAAAGTCTCTGATTACCCACCACACTGAACAATTTCAACCGTGTTATATCACAACAAACAAATTATAAACACTATACCATCAAGCGGCACAATTAAGCACAAGCAGCCAACACCTGCCGCGTTAAATTTTAAACTAAACTCCTACACCCAGCACAATCTCAAAGGATTCAATCAACAGGTGAGTTGTGTGACGGAGTGCTGCCGTTATACCGGGTAAAATTTTCCGCGGCCAGTAACTAGCAAAATAAAAATAGAACCTCTTCGGACGGAAAATAGTCGAGGACTGTGCTTTTCCCTCAGTGCCAAAAATGAGTCGAGTTTGAAAGGATGAAATTATGTAGGTATAATGCAACGACCCTCTTAGGGTTTCCAAAAATAAAATACAAATTTTATATCGCAGAGTGTGAATTCCTAATATCGCCGAAAAAAAACGACCCCCTCCATTTTGTATTATTAAAATTGAGACATTCGCTGTACCTGCCGACCGACAGACAGACCATTGAAAGGACGACACACTACGAGGAGGATTATGGTTTGAATTCGCGTGTTCTTCGCGTGCTCCTCTTGGTTTGACAGGGTGATATAGTGGAATAACTTATACTTATTGCCGAAGGTCAACCCTCTCGCGGGCGGTTATGTCTTTAAAAATATGACCTCAAGGACACTATTCGAGAGTAAAGTGCGTACTTACATGCATAGGAAGTCCTTTGCTCGGATATTATGCTCCTCAGGATGTTGGCTGTACCTACCTCAGCTTGTTCTATTTCCAGTATGGGAGCACAAACACTTAGCTAACGAACGACTAGTTTATCACCATTTTAAGTAACTTATGATGGCTCGTTGTTGTGGTCTAACCCCATTCAAACGGTAAACAAAAATGAAAAAATACGAACTCAAGTATGCCCCTAAAATTCCATTACAGCTGCGACAAGCCAACTTTACAAGTTCAACGGTTTTGGGCTTTCAACGAAACGGCGGTCGGTTTGTGAACAAACTGAACGAATGTTAGCAAAGGTGCCGGTCTACACTTCTGTACTTGCGCAAATTGGAATGGCCTGTGGGGTGGGGTGTAAGTGGGGGTTGTTTCTTGTTGTTCGCCAGTCTGCAACTGCAACAGCACTTCATTCATGAAATGTATACCAAAGGAACGGAGAGCTGCTCTTTAAAGCGTACTTGGTTTGGTACTTACTGGAAACCCCCCCATGGGAGCTAGTAAAAAGCTCACTTGTGCGAGAAACTTATTCCGATACCGACCGGCAAACAAATTTTTGACATTCTACACCATTTCGTTGCGCGAAGTTTCGCACAGTTATCTTTGAGCTTTGGTGCAGGTTGGACGTGCGTTCGGTTGGGTCTCACAGGAAAGCCACCAGATTTGGTCAAAAGGTTGGGACTGCAAGTTCTTCAAGTGTGAAAAAATGCCGTCATTTGTGCGGTTTTTCGAGAGCAAAGTGTCAAATTGTGTGTAGATTTTCGAAAAATTCAACGTTTTGTGCATCGATTGCGTGTGAGAGTCGGGAAAATTCGATTCGATTGCGAGATTTGTTCAGGTTGCCCATCCCGTTGAAGCGAATTAAGAAAAATAACAAAAAGCTCACCCGATTGCCAAACAACCCTCTTCCAAAACCGATAACTGTTTCCACTGTGCGAGGGAGAGAGTGCGGGCGGAGGCGGACAGAAAACCGTCAGAAAAAGAAGGTTGTCGACCCAATATGCAGAAGCAGCAGCGGAAATATTATTCAGTCGCCGACATACAGAGTGTGAGATGTTTTGGATGCTGTCGTTGAGATTGGGAGCGTAAAATCAGGTAAGTCGCAGTTCACCCTCTGCGGGTGGTTTTATAACTTTTCAATTTCACCAAAAATGTGCGTGTGCATTGTGTTCGATCAGAGATAAGGAATTTAAATTATTTTCCCCCATCCTGGAGGAGACTTACTGTGCGTGCCATCGCCATGTGCTTCCCAATCAATGGCAGTGTGGGTGGGGTAGGCATAATATACCTCCTCTGATAACAGCTGGTTGCTGAATGTTTTCGGTGTGTATCTGCATCTGAAATGACTTGAAGTTGATTTCATTAATTTGCACGCGTGTCTGCTCTAAGTGGGTATAGTAGTAATTGCTTCGATGGAAACGGGTTTCGCGGCTGCAGTGATTTATAATTAGTATATACTGCGGGTTTAATTGCACTCTCTTGTTTGCTTCTCGGTGGGTTTTGCTTCCGTGAATTCAAGATAGAGTGGTGTCTGTCTTGCAAAGTGGTTTACCTTCAAGGCCGACATGCAATTTGCACATTTGGAATCAACCGGATTGTGACAATAGCGACTCTGACAGGTGTAGATAAAGAGCAGCGGTTAAAGTGGAGCAGAGATTATAAGAATGATATTTGGAGAGGTTTAGTTGCTCAAACATTTGCTTAGATAAACGCGAGATGAAAGAGCGACATTGGATCGTGTTCTACTTCCAAACTAACTCGAGTTTGCTTAACAATGAGACACCAAACAAATAGAAACATAAACTTATATTGCCGTTGAATTTGACGACTCTCCGTCACAGTACAGATGACTGTGGTAGGTACCTCCCAACTTTGCTTGTTTCATTTACCAACCATAACAAGCGCGAAGGTGTGTGATTATGTAGGTATACCATGTATCCACAACCATTCATATTTAATTTCATCTTACTTGTGTGCACATTCGATGAATTGACTTTTGTGTCTCTTCATTTAAACTCTTGTTTTGGATAAGTGAGAGTTTCTAAATTAATCAGATGATTTAAGACGCTTCTGTACACGATCACCGCGCTTGATTGGTGTGTCACTTAAGCGTGATATGACCATTTGTATGAATGTATGATATTGTCATCAAACATTTCCTTGAAACGAGTATGACTTCAGCAAAGCTTAGTTAACTCCTAATGTCTTTGAAGCAGCTAACATATTTTTGTATTGTCTCCAAAGACAATAGATAGTCGTGATGGGGTGCGGCTGAATTATGGTAGCATTATAATTTGTCGTTAAGTGAACGGGGTGCATTTGATAAATTCATTGAGAGCCATTATTGTCCATTTTCTACCAACCCAAATTGGGAGTTGGAGATGCTTTCGTTCTAACATAGTACTAAAAGTGTGGTTGGTCGATTTTGTTGGGGGGCTTACTGTCTGCACAAAAACTGGTTGCTCTTTGGATCATTGGAATTCAAAACCTAATTCACGTCTGCGTTGTATTAAGTTTTGATGCAGATCACAGCCAGCCCAAGTAACAATTTGACTTTGGTAAGGTTCAAATATATTAGATGTATTTTCTGTAGGCAACAGCTTTGATACACCTCCAAAAAAATTTGTGTGAAGACTAAAAATGATTATTAGTAAGGCCCAAAGACTTGTCAATTTTTCACAACGACTGCTCCGAAAAAAATCCATGAACGACTTGAAGTTTGTTCCACTGTCTCATCTTCAGCGTTGTTCTTAGAAAGCCTTACAATTCAGTCTTCAAAATACAGCATGCCATACATTTATTACAAAAAATTCACTGACACAAATGTTACTTTTGTAGACACTGTGTAATTGTTGTTTCCACCATTTTTGGAGCCCAAAAAACCAAAGTCAGCACCTTTAATACTGCTTTGGATGAAGATAACAGCTAATAAGCTGAAAAATGGCTCCCTGCAGTCTATCTAGGGACCTTTTGCCAACAACAATTCTATAAGCAGCTCGCCTGTTTTGCATTCTCGACACACACCGAACTGCTTTTTACTGGTCAGTGTTCACACCTCTTCTCGGGCTTAAGAGTGATTGAACTTGTTCTAGTTTTATGTTTTTTTTACTTGAATTGTACATTCAGGTATTTCTTTTTCTGTAGTTATTTTTAATAGAAAGGCTGAGCTAGATATTAACAGCGCGAGATAGAAAAATTAGGGTGGTAATTATGCGCTAAAATTCTTGTGAATGGTAGTCCTCAGCAAATAAGTTCTTAGAAAGTGGGTTCTTAAGTTAAGCCCTCAAAAAAATAAATAACTATATTTTCAGTAGTTAAAAACCAATATTATGATTAAATAGTGTCGCTATACCGTGGGCATTTTCTTCAAAAGAGAAAGACAGCTAAAAAAAATCTTGTAGGAAAGACGTATCAAGAATGTACATACCACTAGCCTTAAGCCTCCGAATATTTTATATTCGCTGTTCCACGAAAAACTGAAAATTCTTGTTTAAAATTAGAATATAATTTACCTACCTATTCAATCTAGGAATTTATGGTATGCAACCATGATGAACTCTTGGTCATACAAAACTTCATCTAATTTTTTAGTCAAAGATAAGAGATTGTAAACTGCGCTTATGTGTATTTGACATTTAATAAGAACTTTTATGCAAATTTCTTGATATAAGTTATGACAGCTGGTCACACTGGTGCTAAATACACCATTATGTAAATATGTAAATTAAATTTAACGAACAACAACAACAAATGAGAGAAAGAGCTCTCTTAACAATTTGTTAATAAGAAACAGTTTGTTATCTATTTACTAGGTATCGATATGCTGACTATCAGCGATTTGGTATAGTCGTTTTTTTCTTAGTTTAGTCTTCTTATGCAAGCCGACCACTGCATACCATGATAATTTCTCATAGAGAAAAATAAAGAGTTAGAATAAGTAAAAAAAAACGTGGTGTTTTATTTCAAATTCCTATAATAACTCGATAAATTTATTTTATATTTTCTAATACCCTTCAGAGGAAGGTATATTCACTTTGCCAATACATTTGTAACGCCAAGAAGGAGTCACCGGAGACCTCATAAAGTGTATATATTCTGAATCAGGATCACATTCTGAATCGATTTAGCAATGTCCGTCTGTCTGTCTGTCTGTCTGTCTGTTGAAAGCACGATAGCGCCCAAAGTAATTGACGTAGGTGAATGAAATTTAGTGAGAGCATTTATTTTTATCGGCGTCAGGTTGGTATTCAAAATAGGCTATGTCGGTCAAGTAGTTCTGGTACCTCCCATACAAAACCAATATTAGACCCATGTGTCCCTCTTTCCGTTGAAAACACGATAGCGTCCAAAGGAATCAACCTAGGTGAATGAAGTTTTGTGAAAGGACTTCTTTTATCGTCCTTAGGTTGGTATTAAAAATGGGCTATGTCGGTCAAGTAGTTCTGGTATTTTGCATGACTTGTATGCAGTGGAGGGTATCAAGGCATCGGCCATGGTTTTTTGAGTTTTGAGCTTTGCTTGAGTTTAAACTAAAATTAAAACTGAATTTAAATATCAGCAAAAATTAATGTTAAATAAAATTGTACCTATTTGCTTTTATTGATAAAGTAACTTAAATTGCTTGTAGGAATTACTTTTAGATATTGTGGAGAAACAGGAAAAATTCAAATTTGTTTAAGGAACAATTTTCCAATGGATCTAGTAACACTATGTGTGACCGAATGTTTTTAAAAGTGTATATTTGGTGGGAAATGTCCCAATTATGATCCAAAACAATTATCTAAAAATCTGTTCCAAAAGGAATATAACCCGAACCAAACTCCGCACTCTATAATATGTCTTATACGTTACTACAACAAATTGCTATATGAAAGTGCATCACTAACCCCATTGAGAAGTAAAATTCAAAAAATTGTGTTCTCCTTCTCATTCACTTTTCTTCAACACCTACTTGCACACCATTCAAAAGAGCAATTTCATTCTCATAGAGATGTCCTTGCGCACTTTCAATTACACTAATGTCTAGGAGGTGAAAAAAAAAAATATATAGGTATATATTCAACATTACAATCACCAACCACCACACCCACAGTCGCAGCACAAGTGAGTCGACATTTTTACCATGACAGCATGTAATTAGGGTTTTATTGTCGCATAAAAGCCACATTTCTCGAGTGGAAAATGTAGCTATAAATGTTCTGCAATGATGGAGACAGGCAAAGGCCATCCAAATGATTGCACATGCAATCGGTTTTTGAGGTTTTTCTGTAGTCTCTGGTTGCAGCAAAGCTATCCACGTAATTATTGTGAGTGATGGCTGTTGGGCATGAGTTCCTCCTTTTTGATTTTTATGTTAGTACGAGTACATTAAAATCAAAATACTGAATGGAAGTGCAGTGGTTCAACATAGAGATGCTCTCATGTGTAAATTTTTATTACCAATGTCTGCTAATTAGTCGAAGAGCGTTAAAATTGTTAAAATTCATCCATTAGAGTCGTTGGTCTAAGTCAGATGATGTTTCGTTAATTTTTTATTTATGGAAAAACGATTGAGATGGTAATTGGAGGAAGGGGATTTTATGTTTGTTGTCGAACCCTGTAAATTGGTTTGCGGATTTTGGCTTAAAGCGGAATTCACAAGAGAGTAGCTTGTAGGGACCGATTTAGCTGCGTGGACAGATGATTAATGCAAAAATTATGTGGAGAAGAAATAAAGGCAATCTGGAGGCAAAAAAATCAAACCAGTTTTTGAGTAGATAAAGTTAGCAGAGTCCGACCGAATATTCGGCCTACAAACTGGGCTTTTGACGGACTATTGTTGGTAGAAGGGGTTGCATGGTCTTCACTTAATAGGTGTGCTTACTAATTCAAATGGTCCACCACAAATACGCACAGTAACTGCATAATTTGAAGTTAAGAAGGCAGCGATGTATATAGTCTCCGCTGATGCCACACAGTATTCTCTTCTCCTGGGCCGAAGTTGCTCTTAACAAGACTCTTGATTTCGATATACAAACCTTATTTGTCTGGCTTTCAATTTCGTCTTAGAACTTACTCTCGTTTGTTCCGGTTTCATAAACTCATCCAACGAGTTTTCTAATCCAACTACCTACTATCTCCCATGCAAAATTTCAACCTTCCGTTTGAAACCAATACCATCCATCATCACAGAAGCAAATTACCTAGCTGACCGGATTCGCCCCACCCATCCCGGTGTACTAAAAGCGGCACTTCCCATGCATTAACAAAGCTATCCCCAATTTAATACATCATCACGAAACCATTCCGATAAATATATATGTCCGAAGGTCAATCCATTATTATTTCAAACACTACACCCCCGATTCTTTTGCCAACAAAAAAATACAACCTCAAGGACTACCTCCAGATAGCATAGATAACATCATCCCAAGTGTTCATGTTCTTATCTGTTGGCAAAATCAAATGGAACAACCGTCTATGCCACTTGTATCTCATTTCGGGAAAAGCACTCTCAGGTTTCGTTTTGCTTTTATCATTCATTACACGACCATGACCAATGTTTGCACAAGATTTTAGCGCTGGCACATGTTCATATTCGAACTGGTGTCTGCGACCGCACTTGGATACAAATACCAGACGCATGAAATTAGAATTCAACGCTCTCTGCCGTAGCTTGTTCTATTTTACCAAAGACCCCACCCGAGTTCGGTTCGATATTTTGCGCCTAATTAGCATAACTTCAAAAGAATTATGTAAATCTACGACCGGCATAAGTTACACGTTGTATTCGTATATGGCTATGGACAATCCCCTAAAAAAACAACCATACAAGCATATTTGTCCACTGTACAAAAACGTGTTCAGTATTTAATCAGCTGGTTGTGTTTCCAGTGCAATAAAACAAAAACAAAAACACAACCGGTTCGACTTTTATTCATACATAAACTTTGGGAGGGAAATTAATTTCAGCTCTAGGGATTTAAAGAAAAAAAAACCGCGCGCTATTTGTCGACTTTCGTTTTCGTTCTTTGAATGGCACACGAGTGTAGATGTAAAATACTACGAGTAGGTATAATAAAACTTTTTATTTTGCTTCCACTTAAAATTGCAAAATAATCGATTCAAAGAGTATACATGCTGGCTGAGAGATCCGCTATAAAAGTTTAGCCTTAATTACGCGGGCGGCATTAAATCGTTCCTCAGTCGTTGGCTTGAAAATGAAAGAAAACATTCGGCATCAGCAACTTACTAAAAAAAACATTCAGCATCAGAAACTTATTAATTTTCACTTAGGGAGTATACACTATAGCTATAGGATTTTCTGTGTGTGCGTATGTACGGTGGTAAATTTAATTAATGTCGTTTGCCGCTGCTCTAAAGCTTTTGGCAAACATCTATCGGTAGTACTTGAAAGTTTTCCAAAACCGACAATCATGTTTTGCGTAATTTGCATAGGTTATCTACATCGAACAGTGAGTAGGATCATTATCAGTAAACGATTTCTGTCGGAAGGGGCTTTATATCAAATTACTAGATTTTATTACAGGAAGACTTGTTGAATGAAACGAAAGGTAAATTTAAACTGCCTATTACCGACATTAATTTAAAGTCTTTGCCTCAGATTTTTTGAAGGTCACAGATGTGTCTTGTTGTCCCTGTCCCGAAAACTTCCCCCTGTTAATTGTTTATGTTTAAGGCTGATACTTAAAATGCTACTAGTTTTGTGCTTAGTCCTACAGCTACATATCATCATCGTCAAGGTTATAAAGTAGAAGTTATGTTCTTGTCTTCACATTTACTCCATTGGTGCTTGCTAAAATATGAGACTGTAGGCTATTTTTATTTTTTAGATGCTTAAAACTAACGACTACAAGATTTTAAGAAAATTGTTTCGGTCGTCCAAGGTTCTTATAAAACCCAAAGCCTGGCTTCCTATTTTTATACCCTCCAGAGGAAGGTATATTCACTTTGCCAATACATTTGTAACGCCAAGAAGGAGTCACCGGAGACCTCATAAAGTGTATATATTCTGAATCAGGATCACATTCTGAATCGATTTAGCCATGTCCGTCTGTCTGTCTGTCTGTCTGTCTGTCTGTCTGTTGAAAGCACGATAGCGCCCAAAGTAATTGACGTAGGTGAATTAAATTTGGTGAGAGCACTTATTTTTATCAGCGTCAGGTTGATATTGAAAATGGTATGTCGGTCAAGCAGTTCTGGTACCTCCCATACAAAACCAATATTGGACCCATGTGTCTCTCTGTCTGTGGAAAACACGATGGCGTCCAAAAGAATTAACCTAGGTGAATGAAGTTTTGTGAAAGGACTTCTTTTATCGTCGTTAGGTTGGTATTAAAAGTGGGCTATGTCGGTCAAGTAGTTCTGGTATTTTGCTGACTTGTATGCAGTGGAGGGTATCAAAACATCGGCCAGGCCGATGATAACAGTTTTACTTGTTGTTCTTTACGGATCGAACAAAAGTCGTACTCAACGTGCGCTACTGTGTCGCATAAAACCTTTTCATTTATTGCAAGTTCGTCACATTATGAACTCAACCTTTAAAAAAAAATGTAGTGTCCTACTGGCAGAATAAAAAAAAATTACTCAAAAATATTTGGTGGCATTGCATAATTACATACCGCACGTCAAAAACGCTCTTACCCACTGTATCCATGCTCGTGCCCAATTTATTTAGGGCTAATTCACCAGCAAAACACCAGATCCACACATCCCATCAACAGTAACCACCACTTCAACATTTGATGTAGAGTATCACGAATCGCCAGGGGTCGTGAAGTAGCTTGTGAAATATAAATCGAACAGTATTTTTCCACCTGACAGCGTTTTGTTTTCTTCTTCATCTCACCTGCGTCGGCAGGCATAAACAACGTACACGTACACGTATTTATCTACTTTAAACAATGGATGTGCATCACTGTTGCCTTGTCAGTTGTCACGCTGCATGAATGGATCAAGGAAGAGGTGTGTCTGTGAGCAGCCTTCTTCCAATGTAATTACCAGCTAAACACTTTTCATATAAGTAGCCGATAGTTACTTCCAACTGGTGATTGAAACTTTAGAAGCAACTTGAAGGTTACCCGGTGTCTTTCGTCAGTTTCAGTTTCATTTTCGGTATTCGTGAGAATTTGTAATTTCTTGCGGTGCCGTTGCGATATTTTCATTTCTATCTGTGCGTGTATGTCACTCGGATGATTGTACTCTTAGACGGCTGGATGACAGTTGTGTTTTTGCGTGATTGCATACACAAACTAGTGGTGGGCTTGAGCAATGATGTCAGATTATATGAAAGAGCATAATTGTGTTAATTGATGTTTATTGAAATGGTTGCAAGTTTTTGTAGGCGAAAAGTTACCTCTCGCTATTCTCTGGGCTGTGCGTGTTACTAAGTGTGCCGCATTGCGCTATGGTGTGGTCGGTTAATGGCACGCTTACAAAGAGGATCGTATTACAATTAGCGGTATTGTTCGTGGTGATATGCAATGCTGGGTGATGATAAAGGGGAGGATCACCTTAAATATCACTTTGTTTGCGGTAAATGCTTTGAAGAAATCTTATTGTTGATGGGGTTTTTCTGATAAATGTTTGACTTGTGATGATTGTTGGTTATTTTTGACTGATCGTAACAATTAACCATTTCAATTTGAACACAGTTGCATCATGAAGTTTCTTGAGCAATTTTTGAATATTTTGCGCAACACTATCGGCGGCTACTGTATTTCTATTTTGTTTGTCAAAGTAGGCCAGACTGTGGTTTGAATAAGACAACACCAGTAGATGTATGAGATTCTAAAAAAAATTGTTCCTATACATTTCGACTAAGATCAGCGCACCGAAAGCGTTCCGATTGCACGTCGACCGCAGGATGGAAGTTTAAACAAACCTTTCGAATTGTCTGTGGTCTGTGGTGGTGACATGCTCTACTTTATTACTAGACTTTCAGGCTCGATCGCGAGATAATATCGGCTCCTTGTCTTGTTATTTGAGATGTGACTAGCTACCTGAAAATGTAAGGTCACACAGTCGTGGTTTGTATGAGGTAACAGACTAACAGAGACATTGCTCTTCTTTTTTTTGTGCCACTTATTTGCTTGTGGAAATCGAACGAGTTCGACCTGTGTCACTTAGGGACTATGTTCAAACAAAGTAATTAAGTGCATTTACTGCCTCACTATTGGCTTACTCTGACTTTGCCGGCATATTCCGGCCAGGATTGATCCATAAATCCTTGAAAATATTAAAATGACAGCACAATTAGAACCAGCAACACAATAATTTAAATTCTCACCGCCAAACCTCTGAATTACATTGACAAGCCTCTGTGAGCTCCAATCTATGATGCGATTTGCAAATCTAATTCCCTGACATTAACATTGATCCACAATGCGAATGGCCTTCGCCCCAACTGATAAGCAACCTCATCTGCCCATCAAATTTCCCACATCACTGACTTCGGCCGCATGTACTCGTACTCGTACCGTTGGCCAACAGAAAGATCGACACGATAGTGGGTATACAAGTGTCTCCCACAGAGTTGAACTAATTTGCGTGCAACTCATCCCAGAGGGTGCTTTGATTGTTTAATCGCAAAACCAACAGACATTCGAATATACATTCCATATACATTGCCGCCCACACACGTTCGATGTGACATGCATGGCTTGGTCTGAAAAACCACTTCTGTCACGTAAATGTGATTTTCATGTTTGGTTTGCTTTTTTGCTGCTCTCCATTTGTTACACGACAAACTTCAAGCGCGCGCACTTTTTAAACGTAAATTTGAGTTCAATTGCCTTCTAGGCGCACAACGGTTGTGTTGAAGCAACGCGAAAAAAAAAAGAAGTTCATCGACCGGAAGTTCAGCCATGCATCGGTCAGTTAAAACTGTTTAATTAACATGGAGACACGTCCAACGTGGCCCACAATTTGCTGGCTAAAAAACATGAAAAACCATCGAGCGCAAAACACTCACGACTGCGGTACGTTGACCCAAAACACAAACCAATCGGCGAAGACTCTATTGGACTAGCGACTAATTTTAGTTTGCATGGCAGACAGCGAAGAGCCAGTAACATGAGACTCTTGAAAATGTATTCAGTTTTTATTTTTTTTTTTTGAGAAAGATTGAGACGAGGCACGTACACCACGGCGTATGTGCAACATTTTTCTTTGAATTTTCGTGAATGGCGTTTAGGGTCGCCCGAGCATGTCAGCAGAGCAGCAATTACGTCGTTATAAGGACAAAAGATGTTGGTGGACGGTGACATAGAAAATATGCGTGTCCATTAGTTTAGGGGTGGAATGACGCACCAACCCCATGTGCAGTCTGAAATAAGACGTTAGTCTGGCGCCGATTATGTACTTTCCGCTGATGCAGATTAAATTACTGTCTTTGAGGGGATCTCATGGAAACATGTCGTCAGAAGCCGTCTTTATTGATAGATCCATGGCAAGCAGATTTCAGATATCGCCCCTTAGAGGGGTGCCATGGACTTATTGTGGTGTGTAATTTCAATGGGGAGCACGTGATGAGCAACGAAGCACGATTCTGAATGGATGGTGGTTGTTAGGACGAGATGGTGCAGACATTTCCAACGGGCTTACTGTGCACATCAAAACGAAGAGGAAGAGGGGGTGGTTGTTTTATGTCTAAAAATGAACAGCCTCTCAAATGAAGAAGGAGGGTGGCCTATTTAATCAGCGAAAAATCTTTAAATATTTTTCGGTTCTAATTTTATTGTGTGTGAAAAATTGCCGATGGAAATTGACACGCTTTTGCCTTTAATTGGAGAGTTTTTCTTTTGTGCAAATATGGTGGAGTACATAGGAAATTGTGGTGGGGTTACAATGTTCAGGAAAATGTTTAAATATGTAAGGGAGGACAAATAATGTAGCAAAGCCCATTTTGGAAGTTATTTTTAGAAAATGGGGCAATCTGTTAAATTTGTTGCGACTACAATAAATATTATTCTCCTCACTGAGTCTTTCAGTGATTGCTTTTCGGGATAATATTTGGAGACTTTCAAATCAACTCGACCGCTGAAGAGGATTTTAAGCGCTGCAGCCTGTTAGCCTGTCAGCCTCCATAATATTTTCACCTTACTCAGACATATCTTGAGATAAACGGAATAAGTTTCTGAAAATAAGACAACTATAGTGTAAACAGTTTACCACGTAGCTTAGATAGTTTATTAGTCACACGTTCTACGTAATTTCTATATCGAAAGCCTACTCTGTTGTTGATATGATCAAAGTATTTCAACTTGTCTTGCAAATTGAGCTGTCTGAGATGCTCCAACAAATTCATTATTTCTGCCTCCGATTTCTTAAATTCTGTTCACTCAGAATTTATTTCTACGTTGATTGTTTCCGTTTGCGGCACTCACATCGTCCGCAAAAATAATCGATACTAAGCAAGCTTTGTTTAAGAGTTTTTCCAAACCGGCATTTTCGCATTGTACAACAAAATATGGAATTTGTCCAAGCACTTAAAGCTTGCATCAGACCACAAAACATTGAATAGAACAGAAAGGGCGAGCCAATCACGAAAAACAATTTTATTTCCGCTTCCTTGGATTTATTTTGCTTTTATTAATTGTAAAACTGTTTTCATATGCAATGTTACATGTTTCCTTGTCGTACCGATTACCGGGTTATTCTAAAACCGATTTTTATGGAATAGGGAGAATTTCTACGTTTTTGCATTCGTTTTACCTATTGCTGCAATAACTCTAAAAATATGAAAACCATTTTCAACTCTCTCATTTTTATCAATATGTCAACCGAAAATTTTGCAAAATGTTCCATTTGCTTCATTAAAGCGTAAACGCACAAAGTTTACAAGTTGACTGAAGTGAGTTAGAAATCTGCATAGAAATTCCGCAAGTTCCATCATTTTCAGAGTATGGCAACTATGGAAAACGAAAATATAAACAAAACCGCGATAACAGTATATCTGTCAAAAATCCTCATAACATGTTCCGCGATAATGTGTTACAATTTATCCCCCAACTGACTCTTCAAAAAGTTCATTCACCCACTGCAAATCCATATTGCTGTACATTTATCCTACCTGCCAAAAAAAAAAAGTTTCTTTGCGAACAATTTGTTATCATCTTGAAACACTCGTTCTTCCCACTCGCAGGGAAATGAACTGAATGTCTCCCATGAAGCCACCTGTGTGTATATACAAGCATGACAAGCTTCGAGAGTTCAGCGTCATAAATCAAAAATTAATGTGCCACCACAAGTACTTGGTTGGTTTTGAATGGCATTTTCGTGAGTTCGGGAAGGATATGTTTTTGTTTTTAACAAAGGGGACAACACCAGCAAGGGTTTGCATTAGGGTGTGTACATGCCCGTGACCAACATTGGATAAAGCTATAATTGAGCTGCTTCCGTGTTACTTTGAATTATTGTCACATTTAATAGTTGAACAGAGTTTGGCATGCAAAATAAATACTATTTCGGAATATTCGTTACCTTTTATGAAAAAAATGTGTGCAATTAAATAACAGTTGTAACAAAATGGAATTTGGAAAGTGGGTTAGTTGGGGGTGCGATTTAGTGAAGTGGCATGCGCTCAATTAAATCAACTGAAGTCGTGGATGAAGTTGGTTGTAATTAAAATAAATATGTCATGAAAAAGAAGCATGTTTTTTTACCAAAGCTGCTATAATTTAGGTCTTCGTTTTAAAGGCTTAATTATGTATATATATAACAAAAGAAAACAAGGTTTTGAACGCGTTATTAAAGCACTAGTAACGAGTGCTAGATCTTATTTCTGAACGAAAAAAAAGACACGAACTTTAGGAAGAATGAAAATAAATATTGACATACTACAGCAGAGCACTCAATACTTTGGATAATAACCACAAAGCGAAATAAAATGCCAGTGTCAATAATAACCAATCGCAGAGTTCACTATCCCAAAATCCTATCCTCCTGCTCGGCCTTATCCTTCTTTTCCTCTTTCCAACATACAAATTACATAATCGTAGAGAAAGGTTGTCAAAGTTTTCTCACAATTGCGGATAAAAAGCAAGCCCAAAAAAGTCTCAAAATAAATCGGCATTCCCCAAAACGGGTCCACTTATTATTGACCTTTTAAATCATCAATACCTTGCCATCCGTTGAAGTGAGAAATAACTCAAAATCACTTTTTATATGTGATTTGTGTTTTGAATAAATTTTCTGAGAAAAAATCCCATTTGTACAAGACTGAGGCAGCAGCTTGTAAATTTTTAAATCACCTAAGATGTCAGGAATATTTATGACAGTTGGAGGCATGTGAAAACTTTGGCAGTTATCGTTCTCAGATTAATTTTGCACATGAGTCTTAGGAACTGCCGAAAAGGAAAGAGAAAATCATCTCAAAATCGTTTACGTAGAAAGCAGAGTACCTTACCGACCTATAGTTTAGAGAGTTCTTCTCAGTTAAAAGTCATTCATATAAAGTTCAATTACGAATTTGAAGCGAAAGCTCGTTCCATCAATGAACGTCTTTCAAAATCTACATTTTTAGTGATCCAGAACTTCATAAATATCCGCCTTCAAATTGCTGTTACCGCAATAATAAATCACTGGTCACTCCAACCTTGGGTTCAATCATTTCCATCCATTACAAACGTCTTCCGCAATCTCTAACTCGTCGCTGTATCTATCAATCAAGTCCACCTCTTTCTTCTCGGGACATGCACCATTTCAACACCAATCAAGGGTTGACATCATCACATCTATTCGAAACCAATTAATCAACGACAACTCCCACATAATGACAGTCTTACCAGTTCGCCCTTAACCCAATTAATTGGCCAAATGCGATACACCATGCGTTAAGTGTCGTCCATGTCAATTGGTACTCGTCACAATATGACACAAGCTCATCACTTAATTTTTTTCAACAAACATGAAAATCTGTTCTCTTGCCGCCTACTCTCCAACTCATGATGACTGCCAGACTGTCATCAACCCTCTGTATAATTAATAGAAACCAAGCTGTGCCTATAGGCACAATTTCTTAATTTTATTACGTATCCAGAATCAGATTGCCTTTGCTTTGCCAATTGAAGTTGACACTTCCACCTAATTGATTGATTTTCGTTACGTTGCGTTGTTACGTAACCCGCCCTCTGAGAAAAGTCAATACCAAAACGATCGTCATTTCCATTTAATAAATAATTTCCAACTGAATGTGTGTATGGAAATGAGAGCCTTCCTGGGTAAATCATTTACCTGCGTAACATGCTACGTGAAGGAAGCTTTATTGTCCTGAACACGACTACTCGTCCCAATTTTCACAAAATAACTGTCTTCACCCGGTTCGTAATAGATATTTCAAAGTTCAAACATCTCTCAACGTTACACACGTACATATGCGTTTTTGGGGGATGTTTCTAGGATTGCCGCACATGGTGCCATCAAATATTCAATAGACGAAGGAGCACAAGAACTTATTCTGGGCTGGAGAGGGCAATGGGAATACACTTTGGGTCTATGAAGTGGAGCGTCCTTCTAACCCCAAAGTGAAGGAGAGAAAAACAAAACACAACCCCACTTCGTTTAAGTTCAGCACGGCTTATGAGGTAATGGCCCACACACGCAGATTTTTCTTGTTTTGAAGCCTTAACTGAAACAAAGCCTAGAGAAATTTATATAATTTAAGCAAAATGTACTTAGGAATACGAAAATTGGGACGATTCTTTATTTTATATGTGATTGTCGTTAGGACTTTTGGTAAAAATTCACTCGAGCGTGATAATTGAAGAAGGCACGTGGTTGCAGCTGCCGAGGCTTAGTCAGTAGTCACCCATTCATATTCATGGGCGTCAGTTTTATGAGTTATTTGGTTTTGACAGGCGAATGCGTAGCACACAACACAAACCGAAAAACGAATCTAAATGCAAATGCCAGCGAGGAGTTCTCACTATTTTTATCAGGAAAATGGTGTTGCCGGTCGACCTTTTGTAAACAATGAAGAGACCTTTCTTTTTTAAATCAATAACTTTACATGTTTGAGTTGTTTACATGCTTGGGTTGTTTACTTAAAATCGCTAGAACAATATTCGAGCACAGTGAGTGAGCAACAAATTCTTGTTAACCGACGGCCTTTTTGAAACTGGAGTAGCTTCAATTTGAATGATCTCAAGAAGGCATATCTATCTGGGAATTTTTTTCCCGCTCAGTTGATAGATTCGTGTGATCTCTTAACATTTAACGAATAATCCTACATTCCAGCAATATTTTATTTTAGTCTTCCGGGTTCCAACTTCCTGGGTATTTTATTAAAGGTTGATATAGGATCTTATCGATTTCTAACGAAAGGAATATTATTTGTAAAATTTTTGGACCTTCGAGCCGGGTTTAGGTGGTTAGTAAGATCGTTACGGGTGCTTTTCTATATAATAAGATTTCGGCAGATCATAATTTCGGAATGTATATTTAATTTTAAAAGTTTACAATTAAATTTCAACATTTCTCGAGACAGAGGACACTTGGTGATGCTCCGTTCTTACTTTTAAGCTTTCGCAATCTTTTCTATAAATTCTTGGCTAAAATTCAGTCCTGAGGTCTCAAGGTCTTTTAAAAATAAATTTTTCAGGAATTCAAGTACTTCTTATTTAACTCGATTGTGACAAATTAATATAATCGAGATATTAACGAGGATATTAACCTTTCATTTGATCGACATTCTTCTTCTTCAAACTCCTTCGCTACATGTCCTTTGATCAGAGATAGCAAACGTTCACAACAAATATTCCCTTCGCAATGAATCAACCTCCCAACTGTGTCAAGGCGAAATCGCACCGCAAAATGCATATAGCAACATTATTTACGCAAATTGCTTATCTGACCGTTTTAGTTTACAACACTCTCCCAGCACGGCAACAACTATTCATTTCCCACTCGTCCAATTAGTTAGATAACTTCAGCTGCGAGTTGCTACAAGCTTCGTCTGTTTGCGGTGAAACCAGCGATAATCGCACCTAATAGTTGTTCAAGCGGAGTCTATTTGGAACTTTGCCAAAGAAAGGACACCAGTTCACCATCCCACTGACCCAGATGGGTGCTCCATCGTTGTATTTCGTTCAACACAAAACCAATCGATGTCCCTCACACTGTGTGTCCTTTTAATTACGAGTAAGTCGACTTAACGCAACAAGTAAGTGGAAGTAATTCCCAAATTTGCGCACACTAATTAACAAACTTGTTCTTTCAATTTACACGCGAATTAAATTTCGTGTCCCTTTTTGATCCTATACTAGGCAAAGATTTATGACTGTCGTTGTTATGATAGTCCTCTGTTCAGCCAGACAAGTGTTATATATAGCATCAAAGCGGAACAAAAGCGTTGTATGTGTATTTTTGAATGCCACCCAAGCCGCACGAATGGACACCGAAACATTGAAGTGCCGCAAGCTATTCAACCCAATGGAGGACAAGAACAAAAGAAATTAATTTTTTGGTCGATTGCCAATTGTTTGGGACCACAATGAAGAGCGATTTGGCTTTTCAAGTGGCCAGGTTGACACGGTCAACAGCTCCTTGGTCTTTGTCAAAGAAGGGCCGCTTTCTTTGTGCATTGAGATACGCACTCAAATGAATGTGCTCACCTTCGCCTCATTGAATGCACTCAAAGGAACATTGCATTATCCTTGCACACTATCGTGATTGTATATCGACCCCAACCCTGTATGCAATGTCATTCCTATTACGAGTCCATCGTGTGCGCTGGCTGTGAATCAGAATCAGGAAAAAGGCAATAAAGAGAAATTGAGGCCAATGTCCATAATAACGGGGGAGAAAAGGCACAAAATCTCATACTCTCCCAGAAAATGTTGAAAGGAAAAAATGGTAAAGACGAAGGCTGTTTAAGTGAGCGGTTACCGCGAGTAGATGAGGTAGGTTAGGTAGTACTTTGCAATGGTTTATGGCTAAATGTGGATGATATTTCAGCTTTTAAGTAGAGGCAAAGGAGATGGAATCAATATCGAAGTGCGGAATTTTAGAGTGTGCTTGTTAAAAAGAAACAAATTTTGGGGAAAATGGAATTCAAGTCGAAGGGTGCCCATTGGAGTTCTTAACGGTGGTCGGTGTGATGTTGCGTCAGCCTTCCGGATATCACGTACAAGGCTTTTGAATACATAGTTCATAGGGCAATATGTTGATGGTAATATTTCTGCTGAATTTGTATCTTATCAAGGTACTAACTATCTGCCCCGCAACTCTCGCGATTGGCAGTCATACGTGAGAGTAGGTGTGAAAGTTCTAGCAAAGCTTCTCAGTTAAGACGATCTTGTTCGGTATAAAACTTACCAAAACAAAAACACGCAAATGAGTGATTGCGAAAATCTAGGCGACGAATATTTATCCAATTTCTTACTTTTAGATAGTAACAGCTTTTTGTTTATCCGCTGAATTGTAACAAAATAGTCAAAAGTGTCCCAAGGTTCGAAATATATTTTTTTTTTTGGATTTGTGCTGCGATTAGTTTTAAATTTTCCAAAATTGCATATAATTCTTATTGTTTTTCCTTTAAAAACTTATACTAGAACATTTACGGAATTTTCTAATACCATTTGTGCATATTTCCATATGAGTAATGTCTCTCTGCACTTTCGCATCTATGGCACATGATCATTTATTTTGACACTGACAGATAACACAGCATCGTATCT
The DNA here is from genome assembly GCA_948293265.1 of Cheilosia impressa. Lineage (NCBI taxonomy): Eukaryota > Metazoa > Arthropoda > Insecta > Diptera > Syrphidae > Cheilosia > Cheilosia impressa. The sequence continues at coordinate 3,979,108 of OX411883.1, read as the reverse complement.
TCGTGGTGAGGTCTGAATAACGTTAGAAAATATTGAAAACTTATTTCTTACGAATTTGTAAGCAAAATAACTGTAACACAAAATGTGAATAAATGTAGTTATATTTGTTCTAATGGCATGGTAATTTATAAAATTAGTTGCTTTAATTTGTAATTTCAAAAATACTGCGGCTGCTTTGCCGATAAACTCAGCTGTCATTTTCCATAAACAGTCAAGTCATGGAATGTGTTCTCTAAGCAGGAAAAAGAAAATTTTAGAGATTAATAACTGTTTAGAAATGAAAATTTAAAAAAAAAACCAAACGATGGAGTCACCCTCAACTTATTGATTAGTGCTTTCGTGGAATGTCTCCAAAATAATGCCACCTTAATTGGGTTGATTATAAATATTATTCCTTTATAGTAACCAATCTCGCCGTAGCGAAGAAAAACCACAAAAGCGCCATCACTACTGCTCCCCCTCTTACCGCTTTGTTGTACCGCGCATAAGCTTTACATAATAAAGGAACTCATTGACGTTTTAATGAACAGCTAATAATACTTCGGGTGGAACTTTCCCTAATGACCAAACAAAATGTGTTTATTTTTTTTCAGAAAGTTATTAATGAGAGTCCATTTCAAACTGGAAAAGTTTCCACGTAATGCCTTTCAAATAAATGTGCCCCCCACGCCATTTCAATAAATATATAAAATCCTTTTAGAGACCTCCCCACATGCAAACTCATGAAAACACATCCAAAGGAATGGAAGTTAGAAGTTGGAGAATTTTATTTTCTGCTGTTGCTGCCTTTTTGCCCCCCCCCCCCCTATCCTGCAGCGATGCCATATGCTGTTATATTTACTACTTATGTGAAGAAAAAAAATAATAAAAGGAAAACAACTTAACCTAAATTCAGTCTTATAGTCAAATGAAATGAAAACTTTTGCACAGAGGTTCTGGGTGGATTAAAAGTGCTCTTAAATTTTACAATGCAGTAAAAACATTATTTGATTGAAGAAAAATATGCTTAGTTTGACATTATGTGCGCTTAAGTTGATGAACAGCTGTTATAAGTGAGTTTTTTTGTTCTGTTTTCATTCTAGGAAATAATCACTGGAAAGGCGAATGGAGTAGTTCACCACAACACACATATATGCAGCGGTTATAGTTTTTCTTTCTTCTTTTTATCCAAGGGAACAATTTTAGAAGTCACTGTGTCAAAATGTTTTTACCTGTTAAATCAAATATGTAAGTATGCTATTACAGACTACAGAATGTGGTTGGGCCTTTGTTAAATGTACTTCTGGGGTGAATAATTCAGTTTGGTCCTAATTTTGTATGCATTAAGGACTAAAGCTGATATACCTACTTGGGAGTTTGTTAAAAATTAAATAAATAATCGCGTGGAGGGTTTTGCTTAGGGAAAAGTTCCCAGACGATAAGCTTTGGAGTTTGCTACGAGGTTTGAAATATTAAACAGTTTGCGGTGAATTGCAAGTTTTAACTCATGATATTGATGACATGACCGTTGACAGAAGATATTCAGAGGCCGTAGTTTGATAATTCGATTTTAAAATAATGGAGTAGATACGGTTTCGAATTTGTTCTACAAAGTAATAAGAAAGTTATAGAAACGCTGCTAATATTCATTTAAATGTTTTGGGTACAAAGTCATTTAAGAAAAAAGCTCCTCCTCAATTTTGGTGATATATTTGTTCCGAAATCTTAATTGAGGAATGCCTAAATTTTTACTATGATCATACTAAGCAATTATTCGAATTTAAGCCCTGAAGTTCACCTTTCAGCTATAAGCTTACCATTTGCAAATTAACTTACCCAGATATGTCGTCGTCCTATAAATGTAAGCTTATACGTCCTAGCTGTCAAACGGGTAGCCCTATCCGGAGTATATGTTCTTGACAGGAATGTTTGTAAAATTAATGTCCCATTTTTGGGCACATTCGAACCAACTATCTGAAAGAACAAGTATCTACTTCTTTGCCTTTCATAGCAGGATGATCCTTCCGTTGAGGCAACGAATATTTGATCTGCAACTACATGTAACCTGAAAAACGCCCCCAAAAAGTCCAAAAAAAAACACCATCAAAAAGAATATTAAAAACGCATCAAAAGACATCGAAATCGAACTGAAAAAACAATTCAAAAAGCGTCCCAAAAGATTGTTGTAATAAGTCATGTACTGCAGAACCCTGCAAAGCACACCTCTTTACCAATCATCAATAGCATTTCATAGAAGAGTCTGACCTAAACATCAGTCAATCACCAAAATACGCGTTTCGATGATCTACTGGTTCTAATCTAAATTATCAAAAACTAGAAGCCACACTTGACTATTCTTTTGTTACATATGTCGCCAAAAAACGCCCTTAAAATCGACCAAAAAATCGTCTCAAAAATCACACAAAACAAAGCCCCAAAAAAACGGCACGATAACCCTCGAAAAATGGTCCAAAATGGTCCTGATTGTACTCCACAATGTTTTCGAAAATCGCTCTGTAACAGCAGTTACTCCTAGTATTTTTCTAAAAAAAAAAAGTCCTCGTATTCCAGTGATAACTGTAGAAAATTAGTCCCCGAAAAATGCGTAAGCCCGAAAGTATGCAATCACTTTGACATGTATTTTCAGCGTGCGCTATTAAATTGAACGCATACTTGTTTACAGAAGCGGCTTGCTCATGTGAGATTTTTTTTATTGAACATCGATTTTAGCCAAGTTCAATAAAAAAAAAAATCAGTCAGCCTGCTCAACTCTCAACTCTTGTTTTGATTCAGCGTTCTCCCAGTATCAGCTGGCTGCAAATGAATACAGGAAAAAACAGTTGACTTGAAACTTACTTACAGCATCGGTATCCTACCAGTTGTCAACACAATAACTATATTCCCAAGACTATTCTATTAGAGACAAACCCCCATTTTCTTCATGAAATTTGTCCTTTAAATCGATAACAGTTTTACGAAGAAACCGTTTGTCTACAAGCTGGCCGGGTGCCACTTTCATCATACAATACTACAGAGCAGACATTTCATCTGCCCATCACGTGTCCTTTGTGTCTTACATCCAAATAGAATTTCCTCCTAATTCCAGTGGGTATATCCATTGTGATTCTATTTCCGTTAATGGCTCTTTCTACCGCATGGCGTCCTGCTACTATTTCCTCTATCATAAGACCCATCTACACGTGTCTTCCTTTCAAGTTCATTAATGTTGTTTTCGGTTTTTTCATGTTTGGTGTTCTCATGTAGTGACCCTTATCACTCAAAGGATCATTCTATCAATCATTTAAGTATACGTGCAGCAAACTTAGTTACTAATGGCACCTCTGTATAAATAGTTCCCCGAACGACATGTGACGTGATGCTTTACTTTGTCTGCTGTGCGACTGTTAAATGCGATATTCTTGCAAGCATTTCAAGCCACGACCCAGTTAGTTTTTACTACTTATTCCTTGCATGACTCCTCCGTGTCGGGATCGTAAAAATGCTAAAAACTAGGGCACAGTGAATTTTCTTTGCCATCACATAGTTGTTAACATTTTTTACGACCCATACCCAAAGGATTCTCGGGTTTTATTACGATGCCTGATTCCACGGTCGAATCAATTCCCTTGGGCATTTTAGTTCCGTCCCGAACTCATTTCTGTAATCGATTTTCTGCGTTCATTTCACATCGACATTTGTTTCCCTTTTGGATAACTTGGTTTTGTTGTCAAGCCACCCTCATTATTCTCGAAGGATGATGTCATATCCAACCAGCAGAGAATTTATTCACACCAGCAGGAAAATCGATACAAAACATCGACTTTTTGTTAAAGTTCCATTTAAAGCATCGCGTTGCCTAAAAATACATTTTCGAATGCGAGGCGCGTGCAGAGGACACACACATCTGTACATGGTTTGTGTTATTTGCTTTCGTTTATCCTATTTCTCGTTGAAGAGTTGCAAAAGCTAATATTAGGATAAATCCGTCCCTTTAGGTATGGTAAACCTAAAGCCCTCGGGAAAGTCAGTTCCTGTTGACCCTTTTTCTCGGTGTATTTGTACATGATAGGTACCCAAAGTGTTGGGAGAGATTATGTTGATTTGACCTTTATTCGAATTAGTTGATAAATATACGCATTATCCTTCTCTCTCTCATTTGACAGAACCACCGATAGTGGCAGTGGTAACAATGAAGACGTCACCACAACTAGTAATAATTCAACACAAACACCCAGCGATCTAAGCCCACCGGGACCAAATGAGGAAGTACTGCCACAGGCGCATCACCAGAATCCTGGACACTGTATTGCATCCTTTTCGGCCATCAATCAAATGCGAAATAATGCACAGGTGAGTTTTTGCCATTCGCAGCACGTAATTCCAAACGATTTAAATATGATGTCTGAAGAGCTTCGGGCAATGAATGCTAATTGGCTTTCGTTTCGAAAATTGGGGGCCCACCTACACTGATGTGAATTGCGTTGTTCAATTTAGATGGGAATTTTGATTACGAACTTACCGTAAAATATAAGTTGGTCATGGTCGGGAAATATTCCGTAATTAACGGAATCTAGAACCGCACAGATTCGTCCTCGAGAGGGATTTAATTTCCTGATGTGGTATTCGAATTACCTATTTTTTTTAAATAAAAGCCCATTGAATAGCAGAAAGTGGAAGCGGTTACATGACACTGACGTCAGTGAGGAAGGCTACCAGGTTCAATCTTATAAGTTTAGCTTCAAGCCATAGTGTCGAAATGCTAGTAAAATGTTCATGCTTGCTACTGGAAAATTCTCCAGGAAAAATATTTTTCCCCACTGAATCACTCGTAAAACTCCACGCAGATACCTCTACCAGATGTCGAGTATCTTTTCCAAAGCCACTCCAATAGGAATTCGCACTTCAGTGAGCCTTACTCCAGCTACTACATTTTCATCGCATTCATATCTAAGCGCATCGCTAGATGCACTTCAACCTCTCTGGATACGACACACTTACCTTCAGACGTGTTAATGACATCTAAAGTGTACAGACGTGTTCTTGCCCTCCAATAAATTGTCCCTGTCAAGTGGACTGCATTAAATATTCCACTCCGGACTTGCCTTGTCTGTCTGGGACTTATATTTTAAATGTACAGTTGCCAGCACCAGTTTCAACCTCTTTGTTATCAGTTAACACTTTTCTTTGCTTCTCTTGTATCCCACTTGCCCAATGAATCAGAGCAAAAAGGATCAGCCGACGTCTAGCATCTGTGGTAAGTTCAATACAATATCCTCTAACCCGCCTTCGTTCAATTATGGATGAAAAAATATACCACACACAAGGAGCGCCAGGAGTGTCTGTCGGAAGTTCACTCAGTGCGCTTCAATCACATCAAAAGGATCATCAATAAAAATAAATTTTGATGGGTGTCACTTTCCTCGAGGTGACAAAAACCGTCTCCGTCTATGTTGGTGGCTATAATAAAAGCTCATAGTCGTGGTACGCCGAAAAGGATCCCGGAAAAAACAACACAGCACAGTATATGGGAAAAAAGGAAAACGTAACAAACTGCTGTGTGCATCTCTGAGAGCAATTGTTGTCCCGTAGCAAACACATGAATTTTCCATGGGGATGCAACAGACTGCACAAATTTGCATCTTCCACTCCATGAGGACGGGGCTGGTCGGTATATATGGATACACATGTTAGGCCCAAAGGACACGACAGTTTGTATTCCTACGGTACAGTAAAAGGGGTGTTTTTTAATTTTTTGTTTCGTATCCTTCTCAGTGTCTCTCAGACTGCCGTCTGCTTGGTTATGAATATTTCGCATTTTAATTATAACGATGGAGAGGAAGAAGACAAAAGGAAATAATGCACCGGAACAGGACGAGAGTGAGCATTGTTAATGTTGGCTTATGAGAGACTCCAAATGAGTATATTGTAAAAGATACAAGTGGAATGCAAATATGAATAGTTTTGCGCTGTGGGGAGTTATTACTCTGACTGGAAGCTATTGACCTTCTTTGGTATTTCTGGGGAGAGGGTTGACTGCCGCTGTCAGAGAGGTAATCATCCAAAGCCACTTAGCTGCCAGAAGCAATTTAATTAATGAAAACACATAACCACTTGAGTGGAACGAGTGTTTAGACGCCTACTGGGAGTAACTACTGGCCTCCTTTTATGGTAGAGCGTAGAGCACCCACGGCCGCGCTACGCGTATACTTTCTGACATGTTTCTAATTTAGTTTCTAAATATTGATTTTGATGAAAAGTCATTGCACGCACATGCGGCTGCGAGAAATTTCAAATAAGCACTTTTCAAGGGCGCATTTCACTTTTGCTTAAAATGTGGTATCCGTTGAATTTGATTTATGAATTCTGTGGAACAGAGGGGACAGTTCTTTTGTTGGTTTCTAATCAGAGTTATCACGAAAGTTTTCCATCGCACAATTGCCGGCTAATAGGCAAATGCGAGTGCCGCACTCTAAGCACGAGGTAAAGTTGAATGACTCTTTCCGTGCGAAACAAGTTGCTGCCAGATGGTAATCTAAACCCACGCCAGTGAGTTTGCTCAGTGATTTTAGTTGAGATTGACGTGACATGACATGACAAGGCAAATAATTAAACGCCTAAACAGAAATTGATTTTCATATCGTTGGAGATGGTTAGTTTAATTAGAGCGAGGTCTTTTGAATGATTTTATGTTTTAGGGCTCAGTCAATTACATTCAGCTTTAAAATTGAGTTGACTACACGAGTTTGTGGCATCACCAAGCGGATGACTTTGAGCCCGAATTGTGTTTTTTTGGTCCAAATATGTTAGCTTGAGCAACAACTGAGTTGGTCACTGAAGCTTAGTTTTGTCATCGAACATTCTATGGGCAGAAAGTGGCCAAGCAGAAATAATTTCCGTCCAGCGGGCGAGCCTGAAATTAAAACTTAAAAGGGCATTTGAAAAGTGTGTCCTTCGCTGTTTATTTGAAGGCTGCACCATGTGAAGGTATTTTTTTTATACTGTGCCACAACATTTTATTTTTAGGTTACCCATCTATCGGTATGTTAAATTTATTTTTATCGATTAGTTCTTTGAACTACATGCTTCCAAGCTTCTACGTAAAATTTTGGAACGGCTTGCTAAACCATTCCAAAATGTTTCAACTCAGAAAATGATGAAGAATAAATTTTTAGACATTGGATAAACTGTGTACCTTTTGTAGATAAACTGTGACCATGATGGTGAGCTATCAGTTGCCCCCACTCTGCTGGTGACTTACTTAAAAAGTGTCCAAACAAATTAATGCTACAAAAAGAATCTCTAACGTCTACAGAAAAGTCTATAAAACAGCAAAATAGGAAAAAGCAAACTCAAACAGAAAACAGTCAAAGTCAAAGATCGCTTCGTGAACAAAAATAGAAATACCCTTAAAGAACTTCAAACATAAAATATTTGTAATCGCTCCTGTAAACGATTTTAATCAGCTCATAGAGGAAAAGCTTGGTTGGTAATACATCAAGTAGAGCATGAAAAATGTACCCACAACTACCACGCTGTCAACAAATTTTATTTTATTAATATTTTTGAGAATTTGATTTGCAAATATCTTGGATTGGACTAAGGACAGGATTTTTTTTTGAATAATCAATAGCATTCACTTTCAAATGTTATTTTTCCATTTATTAACCAAGAGTGGTTGGCTAGAAGGTTACCTTCATCGATTATCATCTAATTTTTGATGTTAGGTATCGGTTTTACAGTCTATTAAGCTTAACTCCACAAGACCTTATAACAGTTTAGCTTTTTAATCATACAGACAAGAACAATATTCGAATTTCTATTGCGAGCTCGAGAGATCTCCAAGTCATATTTTCAAATACGTATAAGTAAGGAATCTGTCATTTTATTGACAGGTGAAAAAGCCTAACCAGCCTCTAAACACTCCTTTTGCGAATGTAGCGAAGTTTCTGACAAAATAATGGGTAAATATTTAATCATACTCACATAATTGCCGACTTCAGCTCAATGGGCGCAGGGAATTAAGTCTCCTGGACATAGGTTCAAATTTTTTTCTTTTGGGACTTATATCCCACTTTAGTGAGACATAAGTCTCAAACTCAAATTTTACTGTTGTGTTGAAAGCTTTCTTTTGACGAGTTTCTTGATATTTTAAATACACCTTTTAGAGTGATTAACACTGTTTCCTTTTCCGGGATCGAAGAATTGTTTTGAGTACCTACGCTCCTAGGATATCTACACCAAAAAGGTTATGGCTTAAAACTTTATAAAAATAGCGTCTTTTTTGGGTACTATTGATTAGACTTTTAGCGAATCCTCGTGCAATTCTTGTGCACTCCACAGTAACAAGGCCGTCAAAAATAATTTGGGTTTTTTACCATGATTTTGACGGGACTTTTGACGAGTTTATTTTTATGAGCTTTAGTCGACGCGATGTGTAACTTGATTTTAGACAAGTTTCTAGTACATGCGTGTAGTAGTTCCAGCACAAATGGAACATAACCATGGATCTTGTCCAAAGTACATACTAGGGTGGTCCAAAAAAATAAAAAAATAAATTTTCAAGTCATATACCGGAAAACTTGGAAAAAACATTTTTCGACCCACCCTAATACTTCCAAGTACCATTTGCCACTTTTTTCCAGAAAGCGATTTTTCTTTTTTAAAAAATTTATAACCTTTCTCCTGCAAATTTTATTTAAATCATTTAATCCATTTCCATAAGGACGGTATTTTTAGCAACCATTTAGGCCTTCCAAAGATGCATCCTCTAGTGAAGCTGTTGTTTTTTTTGTATCTTAAATGGACCTGAAATTTGTTAGAACCTACATTTCGTTCATATCCTCTTTCAAAAATGTCATGATGTCTTGACACTTATTTTGCTAATGCAGTTCGCTTTTGACTACCGTTTTTTGTCGTCACAAAATTATTTAGCTCCCTGATTTGGCCTTCATTTAGGCTGTTTGGAATCTAGTTTTAACGGTCGCAGTTCAAAAGCTATTTGTCTGGATTTTGAAGGACATAGTGCACTTAGCCTCCCTTTTTCTCTTACCTCGAGAATTCAAATGCGTAGTCCTTGACCTCAATCAGTTTTAAGTCTTTTTAAGTCTCAATCCTACAACAAACAAGGGCAGCATCCTTTTGTGACCAGTTCCGAAAGACGCCCATTTCATTACAGTGAATGTCAAATTGAATGCTTTCACCTCCATCCACATACTCGTCTGTGCCTTGAAAAAAAAAAAACAAATTACTAATGAAATTGAATATCCTTCCACCCTAATGCAATCCTCTTCCATTTGAATATAGCACTCTTATTCCTCCTTTTGCAACATGATACGCTCAACTTTAAGGGCTTCAGTGGCGTTGAACTCTATAAGCTCACCCTTTTACGGTTACGGATGACAGGAACATTCGTCCACTCATTCGCACATACTCCCATACGTGAATTCCACTAAACTAAACTCCTTTTCTTCCTCTTTTGCAGCTCTGTGATGTCACCCTGGAAGTCGGTGGCGAGACCATACATGCCCACAAAGTTGTACTGGCGTCGGTTAGCCCCTACTTTTATGCAATGTTCAATGGTGAGTAGTACTGTGCACAGTGATGCGTAGATGAATGTTAACCCCAACCCTTTCTTTCAGATGATATGCTCGAACGGACCCAGGGTATTGTGACGCTACACGATGTTGACGTTACCGCACTCAGACAGCTAATTGACTACACCTACACTGGCGAGATAACAATAACCGAGGACAACGTGCAGGTCCTGCTGCCGGCATCAAGTCTCCTGCAAATCCAATCGGTCCGCGAGGCGTGCTGTAAATTTTTACTCCGCCAACTTCATCCCTCGAATTGTTTGGGTATTCGCAGTTTTGCAGGTAAGTTGTTCAGTGAGGCGACCATCGCTAATTATTCCGCAGCCGAGCAATGCTCCATTCGTGGCATCTGCTGAGAGGATGTCGCATGCACGATTTATTGGGGTAGAAGAATCCATTCATCATCTCTTCTTATTTCTATATTTATGTTTGCTACCCTAGTTAGCTGGAGTAGTTTCACCACTTTGCCGTTTATATTTATGGACTTATTCATCCCTGGGGTTGTTTGTGAGGTACTTACCCCCGAGTACAGTAGTTGCGACCAATGCCCTACTTAGACGTTCTGCAGTAAGCATAGTACTCGTATCTACCGAGTCCTCTATTTTGTTTGGATAGTTTTTCTTGGGGATTTTTGCTTTCGCTTTTGGTTCGATGGCCTCTGTGGGTGGTGGTCGGTCTGATTTCGTTTGCGACCACGATAGGGGTTGCTTGAGGCTACTCTTTGTCTGGCGTTTCGGGGACTATCCAGTATGGGCACAGTTTGTGTGATTTTTATGGGACTCGCCTGCATCATTGGCAAACGAGGTGTTTATTCATGTAAGCGGTTTTTTTTTGTTTTTGTCTTGCGGAACCGAGGAATAGTTTTGTGGGTTAATGTGTTGTGTGCTGGTTTCCTGATTCTGATCGCATTAGGCGAAATTGGACACTTTGCGTGTGTGGATTGATAGACATGTTTGAGGATTGGGTGCTTTGTGCACAAAACAGTAATTGGATGGTGGTTAAATGAAACACTCGAATGGGTTCGTGGAGAACAGCACATCCACTGTAGGTACTGTCATACAGAAACCCCTTCATAACATATTCTTAGCCTTAATCTAGAATAGCGACCATAATGCTAATTGACAGCTCAAACCAAGTGTGAATTTCTTGACATCTTTTGTTGTAAATCTACTTTTAATCGCAAGAATATTTTTGAAGCGCACTACTCTCGGTTTTAAGACTTCCCCCGCAACAATCACGTCACAGAAAATCCCCAAACAATAGACTCTCTTTCTCATAAGAAGCGGCAGCATTTCGTTGGAATTGAAAACCTCTCATGCAGTGCATATTTGTCGTCAATCTTTTTAATTATTCTAGAAGGATTCCACGGCGTAGAATAATCCCTTAAACAAACAACCCCACTCCTTCTTGCAAACGCAATACATTTCGCAAGCATACTTACCGAGAGAGCATATTTTTTCCCCCCAGTCAAGTGTATCTGCCATCTGGGTAATCCTCGCTGCTATTCTGTTCCATTTCAGATGCACACTCGTGCAAGGAGCTTCATACTCGGTCGCATAAATTTGCCTTGCAGAATTTCCAACAGGTCGTCGGAACAGAGGAGTTCCTCCTGCTACCCTTCGATGAGGTAAGTTGCACCACAACCATATATACTTGACCCACTCCCACTCCCTCTATCGTTCTGTTGACACGCAAATTTGTCTTCTTGTTCGTTTCAGGTCAGGGATTTGATATCAAACAATCAATTGAATATTTGCTCCGAGGAGAAGGTCTTTCTGGCCGTGCTCAATTGGGTGAAACACGATTTGGCCGAAAGGCAGAAGCATGTGGCTGAATTGATGAGTCATGTACGACTGCCATTAGTTGGGCGAGACTTCCTAATGACTTGTGTCGAATCGGAGACATTGATTCGTGAGGATCCGCAGTGTAAGGAGTTGCTGTTGGAGGCGATGAAATATCACTTGCTGCCCGAGAAGAGGAGTCTAATGAGCAGTCAGAGGACAAATGAGAGACGCCCCGATGGCATGAAGCCGTACATCTTCGCTGTGGGTGGTGGCAGTCTGTTCGCCATTCATAGCGAGTGCGAGGTTTATAATCCGCGCGTGAATAGCTGGACGCCAATTGCGCCGATGCTGTGGAGGCGGTCGCGGTCGGGAGTGACCTCGCTGCATAAGCTGCTGTATGTTGTCGGAGGTTACGATGGCGTTATGGATCTGGCAACGGCTGAGTTTTACAACCCCCTGACGAACAAGTGGGGCAACATGACGTCCATGGGTACAAAGCGATCTTGCCTCGGTATATGCGCATTCGACGGACTGATTTACGTTTGCGGTGGATACGACGGAGCCTCTTGCCTTAACAGTATGGAACGCTATGACCCCCTAACTGGCGTTTGGAGTTCTTGCCCCGGTATGAATATCCGAAGGCGATACTGCCGCCTGGCCGTCTTGGATAACTGCATCTACTCGCTGGGGGGCTTCGATTCGACCAACTACCAGTCGAGTGTTGAACGCTTTGACCCAAGAGTTGGGCGCTGGAACCCAGTTCCGAATATGACCGCACGTCGGAGTAGTTGCGGAGTGGCCGCATTCGATGGTCATCTGTACTGCGTCGGTGGTAATGACGGGACAATGTGCATGTCGAGTGGGGAGAGGCTGAACTTGAGGAGAAACGCATGGGAGCCTATCGCTGCAATGAATTCAAGAAGGTGAGTTAAAAAATATCATCATCTTGGGAGCTGTTGCTCAGGAGTTGCTTTGTGCTTCTAGGTCCACCCATGAAGTTGTTGATGTAGATGGCTGCCTTTACGCCTTAGGAGGAAACGACGGCTCATCGTCGCTAAACTCTTGCGAGAAATACGATATTCGACTGAACAAATGGACGATTGTTAATTCGATGGTAACACGGCGAAGCTCTGTAGGAGCTTCGGTCCTAGATTGCTTCCAATTGGAACGTGGACTTGTGCAGACTACAAACTTATGACCCTTATCCACCATCGCTGAAACATTCGCAGCAGCTGCTGCAAGTGCAGCTTCGACCAGTAGCACTGGCAGCAGTAGTGGTGGTGGTGGTAGTAATAGTTTTAGCCTGAACAGCTTGGCGCCAGCTGGCCAATCGGGAAAGCCAGCTACTGCTTAACAGAGAAATCTAATGTAAGATGTAGTGGGCAAGGTAGGAACTTGGTGCGGGAAGGTTTAACTGAGGAGCTGCTTAGAGATCTGTCAATTTCTAATACTGTCTTTTTGATGACGCGTCAATTTTTTTCCGCAATTTCAATGGAGCTTTCAACTCGTTTTGTTTAAAGAGACGAAAATTGTTCTTTGGAAAAAATCGTTAGATCTGTCGGCCGATATTGGAAACTTCTGACATTTGTTTTCGTATTGCGATTTGTTTTCTTTTCGGGAGAGAATCATTCGCCTTCACTGACAGTTGCTGTCACTCTGTCAGTACGAATTTCCAAGTTTTTTTTAATTTTAAAACAGCACAATTTAAATTCTAGGCGAAAAAAATCTCAAATGTCAAACTAATTTCAATTTCTCGGACTAAATATGTCTTATTTAGGTCTGTTTATTTCACCAAGCTCTGTATATAAACAGCGTTATATTAGCAAAGTGCATTGAATCCAAAGCTATCCTTTCTTTGAAGCCCCAACCTGATAGGTGGCATTGTTGGCGATCTCCTAAACTACTCAACCGAATTAAAATTTTGTATGTGTCTATGGTTGGCTACAACTTGTAAGATGAGACAGTTTTGAGCTCGATAGGTTTAAAAATTTGACATTTAATCCATCGCGCTAAAGTTTCTGACAGGTCGCGCTAAAGCACTAGAAATAAATGTTGAAATTTCTGGGAACTTTCTAAATCAAGAAATACAACCTGTTAATGCAAATTAACAAATAAAAGTTATGTTTTGAACCAAATTTCATAATAAAGTGAATAAAGAAACCAAAATAAAACCAAGTGTGAAAAATTATGCGCTAAACGCGGTCAGTGACATAAGCTGACAAACTTTTTCACTAAAGTCTCTGTAACTATTCAACTATCTTTCTCTTGCATTTAAACTCCCACAAGTTACATAACAAAAGTGGAAAGACTAACAAAAAACACTTGGGAACATAAAATTGTTGGCAATTTGTAGCTCTGTTCGTTTGTGCAATGTGGCTTGCTGAATCTCATGTAAGGCGCGCTAGAGATTATTTAGAAGAAATTTCTTGGGTTACATTTTCACGATTCATTCATCCAGGCACAACGAACTCAAATTTTACGGTTTTAAAATACTAGCTAGATTGGGTAATTTGCATCGCGTACGGGAACACAATTCATGTTTCTGTAGTTGAAATTTCTCGCACCAAGTTCTTTAGCTTTAACATTAGTTCTTACAACTCACATTCCAAACTCAAAATTATGTGGATTTTCTAGTCAAGAAAAAAAATGAGTTAAGGGAATAATCTTCTACGTTGGGCCTTAAAACAAAAATAAGACAAATTGAAAAAAGTATTATCGCATAAGCATTACAAAAAAACAAACAAATTAGTTTTCGCTGGAACGTATCTGGAAAGCATCAACGAATTTTATTAAATTTTCATCCAGTAGCAGGGCATTTGCAAAAATTGCTTACATTATGCCAGGTTCTAGGTTCTCTTTGGGATCACATCGTTTTTATGTATCTGTTGGAAGCACTAGGAAAACTTTATTAAAATTAACGTATCGATGCTAGGAATCCATTCACTGCCATAATGGAGGCATTTCAATTAGCAATAGCTAAACTATTTAGTCCACCGCAATTTATTTAAAAAAAGACAACTTTTTCTACTTTATCGACGGCGGTCATACAGTTTTTGTTTTTGTTTTTCGTTTGCAATATATAAATATATACAAGTAGGTATGTTCTCGTAAAAATATAGTTCATTCGAAAATAACTATGTAGTCTATTCTAAAGAATTTAATAACTACGACACACAGAAAGGGAAATAAACACAAATTTACGATATGGTGAAATTATGAAACTATTTATATAAGGTAAAATGGAATAATATTTAATTACTATGAAAAATATTTGAGTTTTAGGTTATAAGTATATTCGAAGCGTTTGGTTTGAAATTTCTTATAAATAACTGGAGAAAAGTAAAACAAATATTAAAATACATTAACTAACTGATTGAATTTTATTTAAGTGTCTTTTTGTATGTCTAATCTTATGTTGTGGGTCTTTTTTGTATTGCGAGTTCTTTACACTGTAACGAATGAAAAATAAAATTAGAAAAACCGATAAAAGTTAAATATATTTACGCAAATAACTTTGCAAAATATGATAAAATTATTTTGAGTGAAATAAATTGACATAAAGTATTGTGAAACGATTTGTTTTAATTGGTTCCTGTTTTATTTATATAGCGTAGTGGTGAATCAAGGTTAACTCAAATGATTTCTTGTTTTTGTTGCAAAATTTAACAACCGACAACACTTGAGTCCTCGAAGTGTCAAGTAGAACGTAGTCCTACTTCCTACTTTACTTTGCTTTGCTGAGATCGAAGCTAAAAAAAAAACGGGCCTATTGTGACGCGGTCATTTATTAAAGTGCGTTGGGTAATGGAAAACGCAAATCACTTGTGGCGGGATCTTTAGAACAAGTCAACGTCATGCATAGGTTTTCCCTTTTGACTATGTCGCTTGTTACATAAAAGCTTAGATAGCTCGGAGTAAAATCTTTTACAAAGAAATATCAGACACATTGATGCTTGTCCAACTGATAGCCAGTCAATCAAAAGAACTGCCAAGTTGCGAGCATGTTTGTGGCTTCGTATAGACCTCCAAAACATCGGCATCTCCTTCTTTTTATCCCAATTGCAATTCGGATAAATTCGCAATTTCTTCTCTTGTTGGGCATGATAATTTGTTTGTGTTCACTAGGGCGAATACGTACCATTTATCCAATACGCATTTTACCACAACAATCATTATCGAATCGTAATTTGTCCTTATGCATGTGCACGGCATTTTACTGACATTCATCGAGGAATTATAAATTATTTGGTTGTTCCAAATTGATGAAAATCCCTATTTTTAGGTTGTCGGCTGTTGTTTACAACAAGAGTGTGGCTGTGAATACATGATTACTGAACAGACTCTGGCCTTAAAACTACTGGGTTCCAGTTCTATATACCATGCGCTGGATAAGTCGGCTATTGAGCAGGGAATAGTGATAAGAAAGTCAGAAAAACAACTCCATTTATGTATTGTTGTACTTATTGGCAATCAGGATGAAGCCTCCTGGGTAAAAAACGCTTTATTCGCTTTATTGCACCTATTTGTTGTATATCGTTTGCACATCTAATTCAAAATGGAAGCAGAAATGTATAAGAAAAATAAACAATTTAATAATCATTTAAATTCGAGAAGTCCACCCGTGATCTACACAATCCTGTCAGCAGTCTGCAACGCAATTACTCCAGTCGAGCTCGAATTCGTCTGCTTTGCATTTACCGACGTCAATCCAAACCATTCCACTCCACCTGCAAGACGACATAGCAAATTAGTAGGTACACACGATCACAGGTTTTGCTAGTTTTTCACCGACAGAGTGGAGTGGAATGGCATACCTCCTTAACCAAAATGAAAACAAAAACAAGTCTCATCGTTATTTTATCGCCGCTTTATTAATTTTTGACGTTTTTCACTGAATCGCAGCAGAGCGCCATGAGAAAAAAGCCTAATCCCTCTCACTGTATCAAACCGCGAAATAAGGAAAAATGCAAGCCGCCCAACAGCAAGAGAGATCAGACAAGATTTCCCGCTTGTTGCTCATTTTACATGGTAAAAACTAAACTAGAACAACAGAGGATAATGCATTCCACATACAATTCGTGAAAAACCAACATTCGGTAACTAAGTCTACGAAAATGCAACTAAAACGGCCAAAACCATACAAAAAATAAAATAAAACTGAACTGCGTGTAGTAAGGAAAGCGATATCCTTGTTATTTTGTGTCTTATAAACTAGGCTAACAATTTGTTTATTATCCGTCTCCCTTTAGTTGCTCAATTTTTACAAATTAAATTTACTTTATTCCATTAGTTCTAAAGCTGACGCAAGAAAGATACACAAAGAGAGAAGAGAAAAGAACGAAAAAGGTATCGCTTTAGACTTTTGGTGGTAATTTATTAAATCGCGAAGTGGAAAGCTTTAAAAATAGGATTACGTGAGTTTGTTATGGAAGTCTATTTACTTTTGTAAACCTTCTCAGTCATGTCGTCGAAGTCTGCATCTTGGATGTTGAGCATAAGACCGTCGGAAGAGAGGTAGACCTTGTTCTGTGAGTTGGCAATCTATTGAAGGGGAGACAAATGAAGTATTTACGATACAAGGGTAGTGCGGTGGCTTACTGTTCGTGAAATGCTTTGAGCAGCACGGATTTTCCTCAGCTTCAAGTAGGCTGGATTCTGTTTGACAGCAAGACCCAACATTTTTGCTGCTTCGGCTTCACCCTCAGCTTGGACGATCTTCTGTTGTTTCTCTTGTTTGGCGCGTTCTACGAAGAAGACGGCTCTCTGAGCCTCCTGCTGGGCGACCTGTTTGGCTTCAACGGCGGCTGTGTATTCCTTGCCGAAACTCAATTCGGTGAGAGAGACATCATCGAGGATGATGTTGAAGTCGCGAGCGCGTTCAACGAGCTCTTTACGGATGAGAAGGGAAACCTGAAGGTAGAAGAGCAGATTGGAATGTAGAATTGTTGCGAACATCCGTCAAGTATACAAAAATACTAGTACAAACCTGTGCACGCTGTGTAATCAATTGTGAGGCATTGAACTTGGCCACCACACTCTTCAAGACTTCGTTACAAATGGAAGGCAACACTTTCTCGTCGTAGTCCAAGCCCAATTGACGATGCATAACTGGCAGCCTAAGGGAATCGGGACGCGACAGCACACGCAGTGAAATGTTAATCATTTGCAAATCCTTTGATCCGGTGGGTGATGAAATCTTCCTTGGTCGCGAACGGATGTCATAGATGATTGGATACTGGAACCATGGAACTCGGAAATGCAAACCTTCTGACAGGATATCGCTCTGGATGCCACCCAAGCGACTAAAGATGATCGCACGATGACCACCATCAACTGCAAACACAGAAACAAGGCAATTTTCGTTGAAAACATTTCCACAAACTTGGTTGTTATGCAACCAACCGGCGGGGAGCTTCTACCGGTTGAACATTCATTTGCAGTCTGTCCGTTTGGAATTCTCAAAGAACAATGTGAAATTTAAACAAAATGCATAATCATTTCGTCATGAAATGAGTATATTTCAATATTCATTCAAAGATTCCATCATGCAGCCTGACACTTTTAGGTTATGTTTAGCACCTTATCTATTTGCCTCATTTTACCTGTGTATAGCGATTGGGAAATGCCGTAAGCGGCAGCACCAAGTGCGGCGATTACTTTTAATCCGGTTGTTAGTCCAGGAGGTCCTCCTTTTCCAAATTTACCAGCTAAATCGTTGAGTTTGCTCTGAGCCATTGTTGCGATGTGATGTTTTCTTCACAAATCAACTGCAAATATAGGTTAAACTTGATGGGTTGCTGGCCAATTGATTGTAATTTGTATGGCTTACAATAAATGTATAAATGCGAATGTAACACGACAATAAAAATATGTAATTTTTATCGCGAACAAACTTAAAAAGTGAAGAAACGATGAACCGCACGAGACTTTAACCTTTTTGATAGATGGAAAATTTGACTGACATTCAGCGAGCTGCGATGATGACGGCTGTGGATGGTTTTCGAACTCTCGCTACCTACTGAGTCGGGGTGACATCTATGTGTGGCAGTTTTGAATGCGACTGAATATTTCCCATTCTTTGATGTAGAATAGGAGAAAGGCTTTTATTTATTGTGTGCTTAATCAAATACGGTTGCCGGTTGGTTCTTACCAGAGTGAAATGTGGGGTAAGTTGAAATAAATAAATCGCCAACGTATTTAGATAAATCTATGGAACGTTTGATGAATGGTCACGCGTTGGATTGGATACTGCGCAAGAAAACAAAAGACGTCTCTTAACGAATAACACTGTATATTTTATCAAAGTATTGCAATTACAAAACTAGCCACTACTACCGCTTATAAAAGACTAAATAAATTCCTTAAACATGATATCAAAAATTATAACAATAGTAAACTCGAGCTGCTGTGTCACACTTCGGGCATGTGTCCTTCGTTTCGACCGTAATTCGTGTCCTTGAGGTAATAAATCGTCTGCTCATTTAGCAGCGACATGACGGTCGCTTTTATACTCAACAGCGATGCCAGTTTGTACTTTAATGCCACAGATTGCACAAAGTCTACCAGTGCGCATAGGTTCTCCTCCATCTGCCTGGTGGTGTTGTGATTCTGAGCATACAATTGGAAACTGAAACGGAAATTCGTCAGGTTTCAACCAGAAACGAAGGCTAATCCTCAAAAGCTTACCCCTTGACAACGTTGTCAATGATTGTATCGCTGATTGGTATCTGATTCTGAAACTCTGTGAGATAGGCCTTCCTCTCGAGTATCACATACTGGAAGAGAATAGCCTCGGGCCAGTTGATTTCTTGGGAATAAGCTCGACTTAAGATCATCGCTTGGGGAACCCTGCAAATTGAGAAACATGTGATAGACAATGCTATAGAGTCGCGTGCTAAACGCACCTTAGTTCGGATTGGACTAGCTCCCTAAAGTCCTCCCTGGACAGCACGCTAAGCACTGATACACACACTCCATTGGCCATTCCCTTGTGCATCAAATCAATCTGCATGGCAAGCAGCTCGGCCATGGAGACGCTCTTTTGCGCCAGAAGCAGCTTGTTGTCCATGAGGTAGTTCTCCGTGGCGTGCGTGAAATAGTCCAACGCCTGCTGAAGCTGAGTCGATAGCTCCGAAGTGCATTTGAGCTTGGGTATCGGTGAAGCATGCGATGAAGATATCTTCAGCTGCGCAGCTGTGAGATCTCCCACCTGAGACTGGGTCAAGATCTTCGCAATGACGTCCTTTCCCTCCATTTCCCACATCTCGGCGAGCTCTTTGTACATGGAGAAGTGCATGCCAGCCAGTTTAAGGTAGTCCTTGTTTTCCGGACAGTACTCGCGCAGATACGTGAGAATAGCCTGCCGCAAGCCAACCGTCTTGTCCTCGTCGAACTGTCCCAGCAGCGATTCAAACTGTTCGTTGCGAATCAGCGAATCGAAGCAGTAGAACATCTCTCGGTATCTAGCTATACCAATGAGCAGCCGCACGATCAGCGACCACGACTTAGCGTTCGTTAGAATCGTGTTCAAAGCTTTTGCACGGTTCAGGACGTTTGCAATTCCCTCCATGGAGCATTCGTGGACGAAACACTGATGCGCCTTGCTCAGGAGTTCAACGTAGATGAGATTTTGCTTCTTGTGCGAGAGCACTTGAGTGGTTCCTGGGACGGCATTGGGCAGCCCATATAAGCGAATAATTTCGGAGAGTTTTCGGAACACGTCCGTGGATTCGTAGGGCTTGCCGTCTTGGAATTTTCGGTAAGTCTTCAGAGCGTCACAGTATTCCAGAAGGCTGTTGCCAAGCAGAGTAGTACTGGGACACAGCTCTAGGAAGAGGTGGTACTCGCGTTCTAGATTGAAGCCCCACAGGATGCTATTCTTCAGTTGGTTCATGCTCCTGGGCTGTTGTTCCGCTTCGAAGATGTAGAAACGCGGCCGAATAACTGCGGTAGCGATTTCGAAAGAGAGGTGTTCCGCAATCTGAAAGAGAAGGGAGAACTTTGATTACGGATTTCATGTCTTCACCGAAACTCAGCTCACCTCCATTGGCGTCATCTGTGTCGAAGTAAAAATATCACTGACCACCAGCAGCTTGTGCAAACACTCCTCATTGGTAGCCTTCTTGAGCAGAACAGTATTGTCTTTGGTTCGCAGCACGTCGATGTACTCTTTCTCCAGATACATTGCTGCCCTGTATGTCATCACAATCCGTTTGCCCAGATTGACTCCGAACTTCAATTTTGAGGCAATGCCCTGAATGGCGTTCAACGTGTCTTGCTTCTCTTTGGGGGGGATTTCTTCGAATTCCAGCAACTCCATGGTCGAGCTGCTGTCCGACAAGTCACCCAATTTGAGCGGACTTTGACCTAGAAGAAGGGACACAACTGTATATAGAGTGTGCACACAATTAGACTACCAACCACTTGTCCTCAAAGTCCCCAGAGTCCTCTTGTTGAACTTTGCGAATGAGCTCTTTTCGATGTCACTCAACATTTGCCGCTCCTCGGGTGACATATTCAGCATAGTGCTCAGACCCTCGGCCAGAGCCATACAGAAGACGATGAAATGCAAATCAATAGTACGGTACTCGAACAACGCCTGCAGTCGCAACGCCTCCACGATGTCGCCTTCGTCGAGCAGTTTGTTCAGCAACATGGCGAGCCGCAGCTTCATCTTCTCAGAGAGTTCAGTCTTCAAACTTGTGGTGAGATCTTCAATGCCGGCCAGTTCCTTGAGTTCCATAAACGACTTGAACAGAACACATCTCTCCTTGAGCATTATCTCCTCGTAGTACTCGGAGTAGTAGATGTCCAGCTTGTCGACATCCTCCTCGGGGATCTGCAGGTAGCACAGAATCATCTCGTACTCGATTTGGTCGCGGTCAAAGGACTCATTCGGGAAAAGGTGGTTCTTTTTGATAACATCCAGTGCCTTCTTCAGGACCATGTACTTCCTAGCGCTCGGCTGAGCGCACCGCCCAGCTGAGTAGAGGAAGAAGTTCACCAAAATCGCCGGCGGAAGACTGTGATCACGGATTTCGTCCTCGTAATGATGGAAGTCGAGGTTTTGTGATTTCTCCGAGTCAACTTCCGATATCCACTTGGCATAGACGATATCATTGATGGGCAGGCCCAGCAGCGATGACAGCTTGATGGACTCATCGTATCGCTTCGATTCGAGAAGCACAGCGAGGACGTTCTCATACTCGACGTTGTCCGGCTCGAGGAGGTTCAGGAAATCGATTTCTATCGATGGAATCGGGCAGATTATGGCGAAAGCGTCTTTTAGCAGACAAAAGTCGACAATTCCACTGATATCGCTGAAGCCAGAGTGACAGATGCTGGAGAGGAACTTATCCTGGTAGAACCTTGAGGCGAAGTTCTCCCTCAAGTGCAGCATGAGCAGTCGTGTGCTCTGGAAAATGAGGTGGTCTTTCCTCGGACTCTCACAAAGCGGCAACTCGATTTCGTCGTTGCTCCACGCTAAAAGGAACATTCTCAGATCGTTGAGAACATCGTCGCCGAAGTGGTGCTGATTGGTTTCGTCAAGAAATCTCGTCAGATGATTGATGGGAGTGCCCTTATAGAAGACGTCGAAGCTGTGATTCAGTGTTTGCACGAATCCCTCACACACGCAGTATTCTATAAGCGCCCAACCGACATCGTTGATGTCTCGGGAGAGAATCTCCAAAACCCTAGTCCAATAATCGGTGGATACAGCCAGCCAAACTAGCCAGTTCCAGTCGGCATTCACCGATGAAACGGTCGCCGAGAGAAGCGACAGAATCGGCAGCCCGTACTTGATAGAACTCTTCATCAGGTTCACAGAGGTAGAGTACGAATGGTTGTCTTGCATCACCTCGAAGAATTTCGTCGGCGAAAGCCGCTCCTCGGGGATGTTATTCGAACTTAGCAGGACAATGGCAAATATGTCCAGCGTATCGCCTTCGTGGAGAAATCGAATTTGATTGGAGGCCTTGAACAGGGCATTTGGATCGTTCGAGGAGCTGATGGAGGAGGTCATGGTCTCCGCTGACGTGGTAGATGGCTGTGGAGAAAAAGTGTTAGTCATGGTCAAAAGCAGTGGCTTGTAGTCTTACCAAATTTTCATACTTTGTCGACCGCGCCTTTTGCCTCGATACACTCGGTCTTCGTTTGGCTTTATCCACGGCTGGTTCGTAGGACAGCGCTCGGATCATGTGCTCTCCCACTTCCCGACTCGCAAAGAGGCCTGCGATCTTCTTCACCTGCGCCAGTGGGATGTCAAAGAACTGCAGGATCACGAGAATCTTCCACCAATCGTCTACCTTACAGTATTTCTCGATGATGGCCAGCGGCCACTTCTTAAACTGGTTGCACTCTGAGATCCTCATTAGAGCCTGATACTCAAGGAGGGGAAAGGTATCCAGATTCTCCGCCATGCGCTGTTCGCAATTTACCAGAAGATCCCCAAACCCAATAAACTGGTTGCCGTTCTGCTCTTCCCCCAGCATTCTGGATAGTTTCAGGAAACTCCTTAGATTCTGGGTGTCAAAGCCCAGCATCTCGCTGAAGGCCACGCAATGTGCCACCAAGTCGAGGTTGGAGGAGCTCTGCAGCGCCAGTTCAGCTACGGTTTCTGTCGAGCTGAACAGCTGGGCTTTGGTGATCTGCGAGTAGCTCTTCAGGTGCTCAATGAAGAAGTAGTACGCAGCGTAGCAGCTCCTCTGTTGCTTCAGGTAGTGCAGGAAGTTAAGTTCGTATTTCCTGGAGAACTTCTTGCAGAGGAGGGAGTTAGAGAATGATGCCACCTCCTCGTTGCCAGAATCGGCACAAATCTCTTTAAAGTCGAGGTTTTTGAAACGCTTTAAGAAGTCATAAGGCGTCGGGAGCGGTAGTGTTGTCTCAAGGCGCTTCGTCAAAGCTATCAAGTATGGCAGATGGTTGGAGTGAAGGAATGTATTGAGGGAGGACAAGCTGTTGGAGTCATTCATAAGAAACTCCACAAACGACAGGGAAGAATCGTTGAAATTCTCGTTTATCGATTCGAGGTATCCTCGCACTGAATGGGCAATTTGCCGGAATCCTTCCCTAGATTTGATATACTGCGTTTTGAGGGCCAAGATGAGGTTGAGAATGTCTATCTTGTCGGTGGAAGCATCGCGGATCTCCTCCAGCTCTCTGGTAGAGACGAAGTCGCGCAGCAAAATGGGGTAAAGATCTGGGTTTTTAATGACATACTGCCCAATTGGCAATTTTTCTATCAGCTCCTGGTTCTTTTTGAAGCTCTCTGAAGTGCATATCCGCTTCAGAGCCAATTGGACGTCGTACTTTTCATCGGCGAATATAAATCCCTCGCGAGCGAATAAATTTCGCAAAGGTTCTGGCGGATTCTTGAGCTTACTCAGCGCATGTTCAAACATTTCAGCATCCACCGTCCAGTCGGAGTAGACGTTGTCCTCTGCAGCACTATCGGGATGTCCAGTTGCATGGCACCACTTGATTAGTTGCAGGAAATTCTGAGAATCCACTAAGCAATCCCAAAGATCTTGCTTCGTAATGCGGCTCGGAATGTTTGCATTTCCATTCACCATATACAACATTGCCATTAGCTTCCTTCTTGCCGCCTCTGGGAGGTGCAGAAAGTTTTCCAAGCTGAGGCGTCTGATTCCCTCTTTCCTGGCTTCCAGCACCAGTTCTGGAACACTTTGAATCTCCAGTGCAATGCAGTAATACAAATACAACTCTCTGATCTCATCCTCAAAATCCGTTGGATCCTTCTTCTTCAAGTGGTCCACAATGACTTCCTTCACCTCTTCATTTTGACATTCGAAGCCGAACTGTAAAAACACACACTTCACGTTGCGATTGACATTTTTAAGGACATTTTCCGCCTTACAGACGAGCTTTTCGCCCAGTAATCTCGCCACATAGGTGTCAACCACATCGTGAAAGAACTGTTTGTAATCTTCCAAGGCCATTTTTCTCCTAGCGGCCAAGTATTCAACGCACAGCTCGACATGCTCACCCTTGGTTGCCACTTCCTTGATGAGCGTGACTTCGGGGACGCCCGACCAGGATTTTATAATCTTTTCGCGTGTAAATAAAGCCATTACAGGACTTTACAGATTAGCAGTTACACAAAGAAACGCGATCTCAAAATGTAGGACAACAAATTAGCTAACAGAACTCGATTTCATCACGTCACACGGCCTTTGTCGCTGCATTACACCGTGCACAGACAAACGACACTTTGCTCGACACGCCTAGATACTGCGAACTAACTGATTAAAGTGCATTTATGCTTCGATCTGGTGTACAGTAACAATAATTGATAAAGGATGAACATTAATTACAATTCACGCGATTGCTTGATAACTTTTTCATGAAATCTATTCCGAGCAAGGGGCACACACAAAACAAATCAAGCGAAATGTCACTTTTTTGATAAACAGTAGAGGACGTGTGTCAAAATCAGATGATCAACAGTGGTGGTCGGATTAACGTGAACACACTTATGGATTTTTTTTTTTGTTTTTATTTTTAAAGTGAACTCAAGTTGTGATGTATCTTTTATCTTTTTAATAGTTACTTTGCTAATTCGTTAGTAAATTTTGCAAGTAAGGTATGAATTACATACACAAATTTCTTGAGTAGAAAACTCAACTGACTTTCGCTTTCGAAGTTTCTGCGAAGATCTGTTAATTTACATTGCAATTACCTAATTGGTTTATTGTGGTTAGTCTTCATACTAAAAGAATAACCATAAGATGATTTTTTGGAAGTAATTGAACTATATGGCAAAGTGTGATTGTATTGGAAAAATAAGTTAGCCCATCTCCAGTCGTTTTTGTTAAATTTTGACATTGAATCTCAAATATTGGAGATGTTCAACTATAGAGCTGTTTTTTTGAGCTTCGATCTCAGCAAAGTAAAGTAGGATTTTCAGCCCGCAGTTACAACAACTACGCTCTACTTGACTTCGAGACTCACAGTAGAGTTGTTGTTATCGCGTGCTAAAAATCGTACTTTACTTTGCTTTGCTGATTTCGAAACTCAAAAAAACACGCCTTATGTAGTTTAGTAAAACCTGACTGCTGGCTGACTTGATGTGTATCAGTTTTGATTGGCCTATATCGGTCACAGGAAAAGCTTTTCCAGTAGGTCGACGAATGTAGTCTAGAAATTCAGGACTGAGTACTAAGTTTACAGTTCAAATATGTTGCTGACGTAGAGGAAAAAGGACCGCAACGACCAATCTAGTTCAAGTTTTTCAGGTTACATCTAATCCAGACCAATCGAGTAACTTAAGATAGATTTTTAAATGTTTCCGATTCCATTATGTGACAGCTACTATTGTCAGCAAATCGTCGCAGTGGCTGTCACTTCCAAAGTTGTCACTAATAGCACCCATCTTACAACAATAAGTACGTGTGCTCATCGCTCATTTGCAAATATCATTTGCCAACTCGTGGCATTAAAAATTAAAAGCATTCCACCAGTTGGAAATACTATCGGCAGCATCGAGTGCATAGTTCTATAAACTGATCAACACTGAACGCATTAAGGCAGATCATTTTCAAATTTATGACCACGAGTCTGAAAACGCCCAGAACTACAGAATCTCGAAAAAATCTCGGTCAAAATTCCCCGTTTTTCCGCTGCCTTCAAATAAGTAAGCACTGACTCACACAACATAACCAGGAAACACTTGAGTTGTGTATAAGACGCCAAAGCCGGTTTTCGACACTGCACATGCAGATGATGATGGCACGGCTTCTGGTGCTGGAATCATAACAAGGCGTTGGTTGGCGGCGCACGCCTGAACACCAAAATGCGACGGATTAATTTCAAATGCAAACGATGACTAAAGCATCACTTCTCTGGGTCTGCTGGAGATGGAAACTGAAGTCGCCGCCTCTTGCCGCACCAGTTGCTCGCATATTTGCACATCAAGTTTGTATTTGACAAATACGCGAACTTTTAAGATTATTTTTATTTATTTGTTATTTCGCACGATTAATCATCCTCTGGCGTGGCGTTGGAGCGAGTTTGATTTTATGCACATGCTTTGTCTCCTCCACATGAGTAGTCACGCAGAAAGTAAATAGTACTTACAGTTGAGGGTGTAAGTACTTTTGTTTGGATGTAAGTGCAAGGTTATTGGCTGTGGGCCACTGAGCCTAGTTCGTTAGGGTCATCTAGGAGTTAGTTTTGCATATATACTCGTATTTATTTGTTATTTGCATAAGAAACAGCAGATTGTGTGGTCAATCATTTCAATGAGTAATTGAATAGTTCCAGTGTGAGTCAGACTTGTGTGGCTGGCCCGAACGCTGTGTGGTCTTCAAGCGGCCTGAGATAAATTGTAATCTGCAAACATACTAATTGTATAGTAGTAGTGTTTGCTATAAAAGTAAGAGCCTTGACTTGGAGAAGTCGTATTGAGAAATAGCATTCTCTGCCTGTCATGCGTCAACACTTTTGTAGGAAACGAGACGGTAATTTATCAACTTAGCGGTTCAGTTAGATGTTTTTCAAAGAAGTTGGATCTGATTTTAGATAATTATATTAATTTTTATAAGTTGGCATACCTATACTTCATTAATCACTTTAGAATAAGCTTTGTGCTAAGGTCCTGTTGCGGTTGTTTTAATGGAAAAAGTTTTTCGAAAATCATTTCCGCTAGTTTGGTAATTTTTTTTACCGCTCAATGTTGTCATCTTCATATTTTCTAGACGCGTATAAATTTAACTGCTGCCTTTGCATAAAAATTTAATAGTCTTTAGAAACTCAAATGCAGAGCGGCAACAATTCCGATCAGCAAACAACTGAGCTTTTTTCAGTTTATACTCTACCATTATAGCACAGTCATGTTGCTGATGTGGTTTCTTTTACGACGTCAATCTGCACATATGTAGGTAGGCTCTTACTTGTCACGAGGTATTGATCATCAAACTTGGCTAATCTATCACCCATCACATAAGATAACCAGAGAAGTTTAATACTGAATAGTCGACTGACATTAACAGACATCACTTCCGAATAATTCCCATAAATGTGTGATTGATTATCTCAGTGGACAACTGCAGAAAAACGGATCTCCCTAATCGCGTGTAGAAACTGTTTGTTTGATCATCGACTTTTGCCTATATTGCTTGACATTTCTTGACAGATGACCTTTTTTTTGTTTAAACATCAAAAAATATAGTTGTAGGAACTCAACGCAGATTTTATGTGGCTGGATTAGTATTTTCATCACATACTTTAACTTTTACAAATGCGTTTGACAAACACAAACTACAATGTTCTATTTAATTTGCATTTTATTATAAACTTTTTAGCATTTCTTTAACAAAACTATGCTGCAGCCGTACAAAATCTGCTTCTCCAACAAGTTTTGTTACAGCTAGAGAGACTTGGTTATTACTTCTTCTAATTTCACAATGACATTCTTCATTATAAAATCAAAGAAGACAGATTTGAACTTGCAGAAATTTATCCCTTAAGTTACTTAATGCGATGTATGACCAAGGTACGACGATTTTAATACCGTGGTGTGACGCACGATTAAAAAAGTTTCTTTCAGAATCCATTTATGGATAACAACGCACCAGCCCGACAACGTAGCAGAGGATGGAACCATGCTCCACCTCGGAATATAAGCGACACCAAAAGAAGATTCCATTCCAAGTTTTAAAATTCTTCTCCTGCAAGTCCACATCATCCATCCATCACTAGAATCTCCTATTCTGCATTCGCATTGTGTTCCTCCGCGTGGCTTTTGGCAAATTGCTGCAGATTCTTCCACTGGGCGGGGTTCGCAACAATTTCAACCATTTCGTAAGAGCTTTCAGATGAGCTTTCCGATAAACAAAGTCTCCTGGATTACTATTTAAAACTTGTAATGGAAAGCGGCTACCTGGCAAAACCAATTTATTACATTTTAAATCGGACACGCTAAAATAAACCACAATATCTTTCTGTTGCCAGCTTAAGCCTAACACCAAAAACTACAGTCTGCATTCTCCATCAATTGAAAGTCTCAAATCATGAAGGAAGTAAACAAAGCGGTCCCGAGTCATCAATGTTTGCCACACCTCAGCCGGCTAAATGTGAAACGTTCTGAAGTTCCAAGTAGTATAGGTATAATATGTTTGATTAATTTATTTTCCGCCATTGTGGCACTGCATTTATTATTGAAAACATATAAATAACAGTCTACTAAGCGCAAAGCCAGTCTGAAAAAAGCGTCTGTCTAACTTTGAACTATATTTCAAGCTGAGCTCACGCCAATAAATCGTAATGAAAGTTGAAACCATAGACCGTAGCCGTAGTAATTAATGCTTTCATTAACATATTGAATATTTATCGTAACTACCTATTGGCGCAAAATGCGACATAGCGGTATTTTGCAAAGCTTCCCATTTGTGTATGTGCTTGTGATCCGAACAGCGAATTTGAATTTGAACGAATTAACTGTTTAGGTTTTTTGTTTGTTAATTGTGAGGTTAAAGGCCTCCTAAACTCGAATTGAATATTTTATGCTTTTGTCATGACCTATATATAAGATGTGGAAATAAATTGACCCTTCGAATGCGAATTAAAATTCAACAGCACCTATTGTGCTGTGCGCAAAATAAGCTCTAAATAAATGGAATTGATAAGAAAATAGTTTTTTTTTTTTTTTTGTTGAAACATCTGGCACATTGTAAGTGCCAACTAAATTTCAAAAATAAATCCCCTACCATCAATGGGTTGGATAGAGTTCTAAAAATATTCGATTGCATGGAGTCATGGTCCTGGAATAGAATGGAACAGCATCCGCAAAGGGAAACAACTGTGGAAAGGGAATTTATTTGCGAATTTCATGCAACAAGCACCAGCAGATGTAAGTGAATATATACCTAGATGTAATTCCATGGGAATGCGTTTGAATGCAGTCCCATTAGACAGCCAGCGTAGTACTGAGTTATGCGAAGTCGTTAACGCTATTCGTGAGTATAATGAAGAAAACGGTAGTATAAATCAATTCATATTGGATCTGTCATAGTTATTCGAACGATTCTAATCTGAAGATGTTATTAAAAGATTAGCGAGATTTTTGTGTGGAATTATGTCAACATACTCGCCTGTCAGTTTTTTTGATTGATTGCGGTCTTAGAATATTCAGCAGCTAATTTATCAATTGGTATTTATACTCGTGTCTGAATATGTTGCCTTCAGGCTGTCAAACTGTTTCTGTGGTTGTTCTGGATTTATAAAAGGCAACTGTAAGAGAAGCTACATTAAACGTATGCATATATAACAGTTAAAAGCGCATGTGTCCCAATTGCTTGCTATGATTGAATCGGTTAAACAGAATATCAATCCCCCCGTTTCGAACACGGCCCTTTATTAAGTTTAATAACGCACGCGAGCACCCTGTGCTCCCATACCTACCTTCGACTTACATGCAGTTATTTACTTTTTGGCAAACCTTGGATTACACCCGCAGTAATCGGGTTCCTTTAAGGAATTTACACAACATATGGTAACGTGAAGCTAAAGTCACATTGTTCCGTCAGATACAGTTACAATGTGTAAGAAAGAAGGACACCGACCCAACACCATCACGTAAACAGTGAAATTCAATCCGGACGACCTTTTACGTCCTTCAGCTTTTTTTTCCTTTCGACACTCGTTTTAGCTTACTCGATTAAACTCCAGGGGCTACAACAATGAAGGGGTTTTTTTTTCTAAATGAAACAGATTGCACGCTGTTGACGAGGCCGACGACGCACCCATATAGTCGCCCACACACACGGCAGGGAATTCGCGCAATCCGTATGCGAATAAATGTCCGATCGATCGTCCAGGCGTCGTCGTCCGGTTGCATCTACCTCGGGAGACCTTCCCAATTATCCAGGCAGTTCACTTCAACGGGTTTTATTGAAATTGAATCCAAGCGAATGCAGGCATATAGTACCGACCTACCAGCGAGCATATGCGCAATATGCGGTACAACGGCGGGACCACACCGTTCGTATATGATTTATAGCTGGAAAATTTAATTGAGGAATTGAGGTGATCGAAGCATGTTGATAAGTCTTATGTGTGCAGCAAGAAAGAGCTTTTCTGAAGCAGTTGAGAGGCAGCCTTACGTGCAGTTGAAATTTGTGCGACAGGGGTAATCGAATATGCGTTGGGTGTTGAAATGAATTCTTTATTTTGGCCTGCAAGGTCGAGTTTTGTTGAAAATCGGTTTAGGGTTACCTACAGGAGGGACTGTCGATAACTATCAGGGGAATTGGAAGGCAATATAATGTAGTTTGTTAATTCTGAGGAATATTTGAATCGTATTCAACTGAATAACGAAGTCCCACAAGGTTGCCAATGAACGTCGATGCCTTTTTTCAGTTGCAAAGTACTCGCTACTCGTACGTCGAGGGGAGAAGGGGAAAGCTGGATAAGCCTCTTACTAGGTTCTTCCATTTTCGATGACTTATGTTAAATCCTACAAATGTGTCAATTTTGTTAGTAACGACAGGGTGACTCTGGCTTCGATTTTATGACGAAAGCTGGGTAGATCAAATTCTGTGCTTCCTATTACCAGTCCAGCAACTAATCGGGCCATTTCGAGCTAACAAGGTTCTTTAATCAGACTGCGGCCTCAAGCTTTTAATTCCATTTGCGATAAATTTGTCCTACAATAGCGATCCTTCCTCCATCTGCGACAAGGGACTTTGCCATCACAATGTCAGTGAATTCCCTGAGAACTTTGGTCGATACTTTGTCCTCCAGGTGGCTCCTCCTAATCAACTCTAGTTCTTATAGGCAATAGACTACCCCTCTACGAACAGTAACAAGCACCATCGATCATGTGCGCTGTTTGTAGTAGCGCTCATACCACCAAATCAACGTCATATCCTTTCATTTAATCGGCAATTACCGTCAATCTATCAACTCGCGTGTTAAACACTTCCACGTGAGGTGAACAACTATGCAACCAACAACTAACAGCATCCTTCTCGGTTCTCAGCCATGAAGGGTGTATGGGGCCGGTGTTTTTTCAATTTAAATGGGACACAGGGGAACAGGTGCAACAATCGGATATTCGATGACACATCGAAATGTTAAATTTATTGCCGGGGCCCAGCAGTAAGATAGTGCACGGAGTCACCGTACACTGCGTCTAGCTCTGACATCCTCATCGCATGTTGTTGTTCTCCAGGCGCTGTAGATTACTCACAGCGTGTGGGTAGTCAGCGAATTGTACAGATGGCCGATTATCAATTAGGCATTCGTAGCATGTCTAGGGAGTACTATACATAGTGAAAGCAACAGCCAGAGCGAACAAACTAATCGAAAACGATGATCAGAATCATAATAAATGTGTGAGCTAAGCACGGCGAGAGTGGAGGAAGATATGCCTGTGATGTCTATAGAAATTAACGGGGCGCAAATTGTGCATCGATTTGGAAAGTCACCATATACTGATGCATTGCAATTTCAACTGAAATGAAATGATAGTGCGGCTTAATGAGTGGCTTGCAGAAGATTGCTACTTCCCAGGGAATGAGTCGAGAGTTTGACGTATTGATGGCTTGAGAAATAGGTTGATCGAGTCATCCCATCTAATTGGGGGTAGGTTATGCAAAGCGGCGCTTGGGCTTGCCTTTAAATTAAAATTGTACGATTTGATAGTCAGATTTGTAAAACGAGTATGAACGCAAAGAACTAGAATCGGAGTTAACAAAATCGCACTCAAAAATCAAGCGTCACCCGAAATTTCCCCCACAATAATTGGTTTTGATTGGTTGCACGAAGTTTGCAAATCTGTTCTATTTTTATGAGGTAAATAACTCGACTATTAAGACTTAATTTATCGTGATCTCTGACTGTGATCTTAATGCTCCCAACTTCGCACTACAAATGGTCTCAACTAAAGAACTCGCCTAACCCAAAGAATCCGTCGTGTTGATTGCGTCGAAGGATCCGTGAAAGCCAACAAATTCAACCAATTATGTTGCACAAAATATTTTCTTATAAATTATTCAGCATGTTTTTCGAGTTTACTGTCATCAGTGTGTCAATGTTTAAACCAATATATGTGCAACATCTCAATTCACTCAATGACTATAACCGTTTCTGCCATTCTCTCAATATTTCCACCAATGGAAGAGTTAACTGTCAATTTATAAAAACTGTCAACGGAGAAAACAGACAGAACAGCAGTAAGCACCCGGCATATGCGTCACCTTCTACAAGCTCTGGCTTGAATTCTACCCATCTGTCAGTTGAATAAATTGCCGCAATAAACATGACGGCTTTTATTTTTGGTTTTTATTTAGAACTTTCAAAAACTCGTCCATTTTAGTGGAATATAGTGGGGAACTTGAAAACTCATAACCTTACTTTGACAAACTTCAACCGAAGTTCCATTCCTTTAATGTCAGCTATTTTAAGCGACTTCTTGTTTCACATTTGAAAACGAGTTTTCTTAAAATTACAACTTTGCAAAATTTTGCTTAAGGTGTATACACAGAACAGGCAATGACAACCACTGTAAAATTTTATAATTAACTAGAAGCCAACTGTTAAAGAGACACGAGAGAACTTAGTAGTTCAACGACAGTGCGCTGTGAGTTAAGTTCTTCCCATATTTTTTGACACCTGTCTACTTTAAAAAAATATGCACCACAATATGCCATTTCAAACTGAGGAATATAAGAACTTCTTTCTGTATAAAGGCGACATCTGCTCCGTCACCTACACACATATCCCAACTCATATATCTGCACCAGTTACAGATTCACTTCCACTAATCACAGTACCGCCAGCTCTTATTCCTGGCTGCCTTGGCAAATTATCCCGAAACACAGTACAGTTGTCTTGCATCCCATTGTCATCCAATTGCGAACGCGCGCACAGCAGTTGCAGAAATTGGATGCACGATTTCACGAAAAGAAAGTAAAGTACGCTTTGGATTTGGAGTTGTATTATCCCCTAAGAAATTAGCTCTTATTAAGGTATCTCTTCGTTTCAATTGCTCCTCCATTTGGTTTGGGGTATCTTCTCGTGTTTTGGCTATACATCCACTATGCTCTTAGATTTAATAACTCTGTGGCCGGGGCAGTTAATTTCTAATAACGCTCCGACATGAAGCCACCAGAGACCATTGTCCGCACATTTGTTCTGCGACGAATAGCCCCGTATATATTTTTTTACGAGTAAATATCGCATCGGTCGTGTTCCACACAAAGGGATGAGGAATGGAAATGAAGGCACGTTTTCCGGTGAAATTGGAGTAAAGTGGATTTCAGTTTGTGTGTCTTTTTTGTTGAATGCGAATATTTTGGTAAGGAAAGCACGCAGCCTATATCTGTGAGTATCCCATTATCATCCACGACAAAAGCGTGAAGAGTTGTTTGGTTTTTTCTTATACTTTTTTTGCAGTTTTCACTTTCGGTTTTGGGTTTCCGCTTTATGTGAGAACTACAATGAGGTGCAACTTGAAGCTGACTCTAATGGTGGACACAAAGCCTATTCAAGCTAATTGTTGTATTGGGTAATACATTCGTTTAAAATATCGGTAGAGTGTCACATTGACAACTGCTGACAGCTATCGGAAATAATTCCATGCCCACTGGGTGGATATTTACTCAATTAACGTGCGAGGGAGCTTACCGGTCAAAATATTCAGCAAAACAGTAGCTTGACATGGGACAGCTTATGGCTTAAGAAAAAATAAAAGGGTTTACCCAGCTTACATGTAATTGTTAACCTCTTTTTTGAGCTACTGTCAATCCACGTCGGAGAAAATCAATCACCGTCTTTACTATTTCAGCCATTTTTGTAAGCGGTTAATGCGCCCAAGTCATGGAATCTGCCGTTAATGCCTAAAAAAAATCGATTTATTTAGAAAAGGAGGTACTAATGGCACATAAATAAATCGCCGATATAAACAGCATTTAACCGTAACTTAGAGTTAGGTAATACGAAGAAGGTCAGTGCTAAGTTCATGATTGTAATGACAGTAATTAATCAAAAGCCAGCGGAAGTTTTTGAGACGCCCGTATATGAACCCGTCTATATTTTTAGTTAATTCCTCTTAATCGTTTTCGATATTTCTGTTGGCGTGATCGTGATGTAACACCTATTACGATTAATAGCTGAAGAGTTTTTGTAGACCAAGGGCATGTTGTGAGCCGTTACAGAGTAACAGATGCAATCTATAACAACTGCGTGATGTGATAAATATGATTTTGGTAGTAGAAGTTCAATATCTGCGTCAGTAGGCAATTTAATTGAATTTCAGCCGCAATTTAAAGATTGCCGCATTGTTGGCGATTTTAGTAATGGTCCACATTTATCCATGCTGTAAATACTTTGACCGGGATTTGCTGACATTTTTCCAATTAAATGATGTAATTTTGCGGCGCCTCTAAACCTAAAGTACCTAGTGCCAAATTGGGCACATTCAAAACACTAGTTATCAGTCGACTCGATTGGTCTTGACTATATGTAACCTGTGCCCATGTTCTGTAATTATCATGTCGATATATTTATCACAAAAACGATATGAATTGAAAGAAAATGCTTAAAAAGTATCGATGCGAAAATTAATTTATTTAACTTAGGAGCGTTCGTTCGATTTCAACCGAGTACCTACGCGAATAGACCTAATTACAGAACATGGGCACTGAACGCAAAAACTATATTGGTCGGGAAAGTCACTTTTCCTACGTCAGCCACATTAGTGAACTGTCAACTAATTACTCAGTCAAGAAGTCAACTGAAAGAACTGTTCATGTAACCGATCTTAGCCAATCAAAACTGTGACACATCATGTCAGCTAGCTGTCAGACTTATGGCGTTTTCGATTGAAGAAAAGAAATGCCCTTTCTATGAAAAGATCAAATCTAGAAGTGCTCTTTCTATGTTTTCTATGTTTCATTCAAAAAAAAAAGTGCACTTCCAGGTCAATTCTTAACACGAAAGAAGCGTCCGGAATATTTTGAAAGAATTGCCCTGAACTCACCAACACACACTAGCAAAATGGCAGATTTAAATGTTTGTTTTGTTATTAGAAACTAATTTTTCGCTTGTGATCCGAAAATATGCAATTACGAGTGCAAAATGTAAACTGAAATTAAAATATATTGATTTGGCCTATTAAAATATTCATATTTACTGTAAAAAACAAAAAAACAAGTAACAACAGAAAATCTAATCACACATAATGGTGTCTACCACTGTTGCAAAAGTGCTCCAACGAATTTTATTGAAAAGAGCAATTCTGAACTTCGGGGCAATTCTCTCGGATCTTGAATGAAAAACGCCATTACTAAACCAGATACTTGAACGTCCATATTCTATCAAATGCTTTTGGAAATATTAAGAGCAACAGTATTTGTTTTGCCAAAATGGTCGAGTGATTGAGGGACGTTCAGAAATTTAGTTTAGTAAGTCTGACAGCTGGCTGTGTTACGGTGTCAATTGGCCACGATTGGTCATGTGAACAGTTTATTTCAGTTGGCATTTATGAAGGGGTGTAGCCAACGAATCTAGTCAAGAATTTCTTGACTAAGTACCTACTATAAGTTGACAGTTCGTATTAGTAGTTATTTGACTGACGGAGGAAAAGTGACGTTCCCAACCAATCTAGTCGAGGCCGTCCAGTCCAGCCCAATCTAGTCGAGTTGATAACTAGATTTTGGGAACTTCATCAAATCACCAGTAAATTTGTTCCCACGAAAATGTCTATGCAGCAGTAAAGAGAACAAATAATAGTTTGTTGTCAAAATATAGTCATTTGTGACAGCTAAGGTATTTGAATGACTTTTCACATTCCTGTCCACTTAGAACTTATTGAAATAGCACATTGTCTGAGGTAAGGTGTTCATCAAAAATTTGCATGAAACCCACTGGACCAGTTATAACAGACAAAGACCAAATCTAATTAAAGTCCAAGAACTATTTATAGGTACCAGCACTATACCTACAATAGAAACAGTCTTCTCGAAATCAACCTCGTCATTAGCTATCTCCAACATGCTGTACATTTTGTACAACTCGCATACACTCATACTGCGCCGGCGACAATTAATGACTTCACATTTTCGCGGAACACTAAATTTAACCAGTTCCACAACAACAACAAAAATGGTCTATAGGTATATCGTATTCGTATATGTCTCAGCTTCAGCGCTCTATGTTGCGTCCTCCTCGTCATCGTCGTCGTCATCCAATTAATTACGAGAACTATGAAACACGATTTAGTACTCCATCTTTGTGCGGTAAACAGAAATAAAACTCTCATTATTATTTGCCTATGCATGCCGGCCATACATGTGGTCGCGCGAATCTGGGTAAATCTATAATTGAAATTTATGTCACAATTCCTTACGGCCGACGACGATTAGATAGTCCAAAAAAACAAAACTTCACCACCAACATGTATAGCTGGTACGGAACGCAAAACTATAATAAAAATTAATCAGAATTTGGTGCACGTATGCGCGGGGTGCGCGCACATGATGTACGCCGCAGATACACCATTGGAGGGCCGACTCCCGATCGCGAGCTGTGGAATGACTCAACTTGTTGTGCTCTATGAATATATGCAGATTTGCAGTTTGCACACATGTCAAGTCAAGTTATAGGTTGGGGACACAGTGGTGTGGAGGAATTAATATGTTCCCCATCATGCAGCCAAGGTGAGTGGGGGCCCTCGACGAAGTTATGGTGTTAACTGGACAACGCGTGCATCTTTATTTGTTGTTATAGGTTTAATTGATTTCTATGCAGTCGGCGTATCTATAATTGGCCAACCAAAAGGGGATTTGGGGCACTTACGATTTGGGAATGAATAGAACTGGTGCTCATAATCCGCCGATATGGAGTCGTGCTTACATGGAGAGGTAAATGGAACTGCGGTTAGGTTTGCAGTCGAGAGGCAGGAATTCGAAAATATATTAAACAGTTGGGGTTTCATGGTATTCGACATTATTTTGTAGAAAATTTGCCAAAATCTGAGGCGAAACTCCAAGACTGCTTCCAGAACTGGTGATATTTAAAATTTGGCTGTCTTATAATAATCTATAGTAAATAATGCCAAACCGATCATGGCTTATTGAATTGATCCTTTTTAAGGCGTAAGCAACATGTCAGCCAACCATGGAGGAAAAGCAAAAGATCGCGGAGAGTGTCCCGAAGATATTTTGGTAAAAAAAAAACATCCAGGAGAAATTTGTGCTTTTCTTGGGGTTGAGCCTGAGACCCTATGCTTGGAAGTTTAAGACAAAAATCGCTGAAAGACTGCGCCTGCGGACACCTTCAATGATTTATTGTTTAAACTAGAGCTGGGACCTTTTCGCTGGCTGTGGAAGAACACCTGGAAGGGGAATCTAGTGGCCAACATTTTTTGGAATTCGGGAATTCAGCTACAAAAATGTACCTTCCATTTTGTTTATATTTCATAAAAATCGGATTTGAAAGAACGCCGTAATCGGTACGACAAAAAAAGTGAAGCTGCTTAATACAGTGATGACAATATATATTTCTACAAAGAGACGTCAAAGTTTTGCATTGATCAAAAGCAAAATTGGTCATCCTCATCTCCTTCTATTATCAGGCATTGACTAAAGCGGTTGTCTTCTGTCAGCTGTTTGGGAGGAGCGTACTTCAAAGTATCCACAACCATTGCGACATCTGACGGTAATCAAAGGTACTCGTAATTCATTGCGAAAATAGCGTACTATGTTCGAAGAAAATATCCTCTAGATGGCGAAGTCCTTAAACTGCATCGCCCCAGATTGGCCACGCACTTATTTCCGATTAACTTATATCGACAGATCGCCTGTCAATTGACACCCAGCTGATTATTTCATAGATCAACCATTACAATCTATAACCAGAATCAAATTCAAAACGTGTAGATATTTATCGGTTGAATAATCGCTGACAATTTACACCTCCTCCTCGGCATACTATACACCGTCCATAAGTCAACAATCTAATGACAATTTTTATAGCAACCCCAGCCTCTTAGAAAAACAATTTCCATCTAAATGAATCATAGATCACTCCATTCATTCCATTTGAAGCGATACTCCTACAATCACGTTCATCTAGAACCGAACCCATAAGCATCATCAAATAACGCCCTGTTGCGGTGTCTACTGATCTAATTGCCGTTCTAAATAACATTTAAAGTGACACCAGATCCAGTTCATATAACACCAGCTCTATCCATCAGAATGATGGAGCCAACCCGCTGCCGCCCTACCCTGTTCTCAGCAAAATACCAAACCAAACACATCCAACAAGAATAGAGCATGCTAATTCCTAAGTCAACTTAACCGTGGGAAATAAACAAAGACGCTGATAAAACAGCCAGAACTGATGCAAGGTTGGCCAGCGCGCAGATTCATTGAGATAACGTATCTTGTTTCCAGACAGAATGAGCTTTTTGCGTACCTACCCGCTTGGAAATTGAGAAATGATCGCCAGACTTAGATATGTCAAATTAAAAGCCGGAACTCAGAAGCCATTTACCTGTCGTCATATTTCAAGTAGATTTTTTTTTAGCATGAACCTTCCCCAACCCATCAGGTAGGCTCAATCTGGATATGAAATGGACCCTCGAAACTCTAGGTCATTCGAACGTCATTATAGCAACACCATTGCTCTCTTTATGGGAAGACATTTTGTGGCTCTCCTCTCTCATACACACATTGACAGTGGGAGGGAAAAGTGAGTGGCAGAAAATGTTTTCGTACAAAAGAATAGTGTGTAAGGTATAAAGAGCAAAAAGCAAATCGACAAAAGACGAAACGACGATACCTGTTCTCGCCAACGCACACTTGCTCAGCAAATCGAAATGAAATAATCAACAAAAGATGCAGAAACCAAAACAAAATAAAAACGAAGGAATGGAATACAAAGAGAGAGGTAAACTAACAATAAAACGAACGAAAAAAAGAATCAGATACAACTATAATAATAAATAAACCGGTGTTATGTCCATTGTTTGATGACGACTACGGCGGCGATGTTGCTGGTGGTGGTGGACAGTGGACTGTTGGCTTGGGTAGGAATCATCAGGGGCTCAGCTAGAACCTCACTTTCTGATGAAAGAATAGGTCCACCTATGCGCAGCGCTGACCACGAGTTTGATACTCATTTTCATCTCGGTTTCGTGGAAGCCGAATGACTGTGGTTGGTAGTCGATGCAAGAAAAGTGTTAAACGAAGGTGGCGTGGTATAATGGTCACCACACAGCGAAAGAGACCCAAAGACCTTAAGGACGAGATGATGGAGAAGGTGTATCCGATACGGAGTGCGCGGTAAGAGTCACTCAGACAGAGACGACGAGGAGGTGAGGTGATCCTTATCCAGGAACAAAGTCGTGGGTTACCTCGAGTGTAGTTTCTTGTTGCAGTGAAGAACTAAAAGTGTCGCCCGTTCGTTTCACGATGCCGTAGCCATTAGGAAGGCGAATGTGGTTGTGTTGGATCCTTGTACTGCACGAACCTATTTCGGTCTGCTTGGAGATCTCGAGTTGTGTGGATGCAAAAACGACATTATGTGGGTTGAAATAGAAAATAGTGGGTTAGAGGTTGTTGTGCTAGCATAGAATCCAAGAAAGGATAGAATGACCTCCGGAGGTTGTTGATCTGAGTTTCTATCTCCATAAATGGATAGCAGTTGTTGAATGGGGTTTTGTTTTCACAGAGAGCCTTTTAATAAAACAAGAGATGAACTGTTAATGCTCTTAGACTACCTATATCTGAAATGGTTTATCGTCGAGTAGGTAGGTACTGCAATTAGAGCTCCATAAGGATATATCGTCCATGGAACTTAGACTCAATTAAAAAATAAATTAACTCGATGAAGTGCCTGGTCGGAGCTTAAACCACTGCATATAGGGTTTCAAAATGCGTGAGATACCTAGCGAGTGGAATTGGCAAATGTAAGTGAAGTACATCCGACGAAGCTGTGTAAAGACTTCGATAAACTTAACCTTCTTCTTTTTCAATGTTGGATCTCTTAGTTAAGTTTAGTGTAGTTTTCGATGTGAAGTCACTTATTAGGAGATCGACCCTCCATCCTCTGCGATCCAGTCGTCCACGAGTTCTGAGGTGGCTTCTTCTTCGAACCAGAAGTTTGGTCTTCACTGTGTAGGGCATAAAGGTTGAAAATTTGAATCTTCTTTTATATTACCTCCTCGTAGATCTTTATTTTCAAGCTTTTAAAGCTCTTGGCACCGTAAGGCAGAACTAGCAAGATAAGATCCCTGTTTTCAACCTCTCTGCTATCCGAGTTCGCAGAGGCTTTCTATAGGGTTAATCTCGGCTATAGGTAGATATCTCCTTTTCCACTGGGGTTTAATTTTTACATTTGGTTGGAACCCCGAGGTAGATAGCTTCTTGGCAAACCTTTGAAGTTTCTGTTATCAAAAATGGCCTGTGGTCACTGCGGCGGGATGTATGATGGTTGAAAGCAAGTAGGTATAGTATTGTCTCATGGCTAGCTAAAACAGGCATCCTTCCAGCTGTGGGTAAACCCCTCCTTCTAAACAAATTCTTACCTCAATGACGATTTCTCGAGATTGGTATTAATACTCTGTTTGAATTACCTTGCTTGACAACCTTGAATTCGAGTCGGACAGTTCGAGTTTGACTTTCTTCTCCCCCATTCCACAGAGTTATACTCCAAATCAATTTCGACGTCAAGTTCTGCCAGAGACGTAACGATTTCCCACAAAATTTGGGTTAAGAAAAATCCAGCTCTTCCCACTTGACCTCTTATCAGTTTTCCACCAGCAATAATATAATTGGAATAAGAATCGTAGGTCCAATTGTTGGGCGCGCACTGAATGCTGAAGAAAAAACCCACTCTCAGCCACCACACAGAACCACTCTGCTACAGCATTCCTGACTTGTTGCAACCACCACCATCATCATCTATGGACACCTTTCAAGAGTACACCAGGGTTGACAAACGTGTTACGATCGTAACTTTTAAGTTACAATAGACTTTGAAAAAATACAAAATACAATCGGTCCGAAAAAGTTACAATCAAAGAGTATTTTTTTATTTTGAAAAATTGCAATAACGCATATTATTTAATACAATAACTTATTACAATTCTTTTTATTCGTTTATCCACAATTGCTATACTTACGAACGCAAGAAATTAACTTTCCCTTACAAAGAAGTGAAGTGCCTTGCAGTTGACAATTGACAAAACATATGAAAGACGGAGCAGCTTAGCTATACCTAAATTCTAGTAAGGGATTCCCGATAAAATAAACCGTATTAAAATATACGAAATGTGTTAAGCTAAGAATGTTTTGAACGTTCTGCATATAATGATTACGATAAAAATATTTTAAACTTTTACATCTTAGCTACAAGATTTTTGAGTAAATTTGTTAATATCGTCGGAAATGTTTTTATGCTTATTGCAATAGATTGGTGATTTTTATACCCTCCACAGGGGAAGGTATATTCACTTTGCCATTACATTTGTAACGCCAAGAAGGAGTCACCCAGAGACCTCATAAAGTATATCTGTGGAAATAAGTTAAAGTAGCTTATGTCAATTTTGGTAGTTTTTCAGTGTGAGCAAAACAAATTTATCTTTTTCAATCTATTACACTACATAGTCCTTCAGTTTTTTTTTAATTTAAAGTCTTTCAATGGTTGTAGAGAAATAGGACCTGGACCAAAAGAAAGCTAAGGAAAAGAGAACTTTGTAATGTAAAAAACTCGAATTTGGCTTAAGTCGACATAAGCTTCTTCAACTTGTTGCCACAGATATATATACATACAAGGTGGGCCCAAAGAAGTCATCCGATGTTGTTCGGCTCTCATATTTTTTCTAAATGAAAAACTATGATTCTGTTTTTTGATTATGTTTATCTGAACCTTTAGAATGGTCAAGCCGAGAAGATGATATCGGCCAAATGGGCGCCGTCACAATTGATTGCCTTACGGGCTCGTTTTAGCAATAGGATGTATGACAACAGTGGACGGTGCGCGCTATAGGGCCGTGATAACTGAGTTTTTTCTGCCGCAATTGGACGAATTACGACTGAAAGACATGTGGTGTGGTTCTTCTTTGACGGAGCTACGGCATACACTGCGCGAGCCACAACCGATATTCTGAATGCGGCATTCCCGGGTCGCCTCATCTCTCATTTTGGTGATTTGCACTGGCCCGCAAGATCGCCGGATTTAACCGTTCCAGACATTTTTTGAGGGGGTTTTTGAAGTACCGTGTTTACGTCGGATGACTTCGTTTGGCCCACCTTGTATATTTAGAATCAGGATCACATTCTGAGTCGATTTAGCCATGTCCGTCTATCTGTATGTCTGTCTGTTGAAAGCACGATAACACCCAAAGGAATTGACATAGAAAGAACTTCTTTTTATCGTCGTTAAGCTGGTATTGAAAATGGGTTATGTCGGTCAAGTAGGTCTGGTACCTCCCATACAATACCAATTTAGCATGACTTGTATGCAGTGGAGGGTATCGGCAAGCCCGATGATAACACTTTGACTTTTTAAAGTTAATTATTAAGATAAACAGGTCTCTATGACAAAAGCTAAAAGTCAACTTCAGGGGTTCTAGCGAACTTTAAATTTGTTTTCTTTGAGATTTGTATATAGCAGTTTCAAATACACACATAAACAAAAATAACCGTTTGATGAAATTAAGGAACAGCAAATTTATTTGAATATACAATATTCCGAATCCAGGGGTTTCTTTCAATTTCGATATTAAATTAAGTGTTTCCGTTGATAAAATATTCATACTTTAAACTGTAATAAGAAATATGTATAGGAATGAAAGTGTGTGATCGCAAATAATGTGGGAGGTATTACTTGCATTTACACTTGTTGAAATTTTAAGTAAAGAGTATTGTTGAAAATGCAAACATCACCTTCCAATTAATTTTTATCAAAATCAAAATTATGTTTTTCGAAATACGAGTCGTTGCTTAAGGTACCGTTATTGTTAAA
Organism: Cheilosia impressa; assembly: GCA_948293265.1. NCBI lineage: Eukaryota > Metazoa > Arthropoda > Insecta > Diptera > Syrphidae > Cheilosia > Cheilosia impressa. Next base: position 3,935,757 of record OX411883.1, on the reverse strand, counting down.
TTCGAGAGGGAAACGAAGAATGCAATCATTTTAAGAAAATGTTGTAAATTTTACATGCATTTTGGATAAAATTTTTGTTTTCATGTAGCCTATAGAAAACAAACAAAATAATTTAGATTATACGGTATACTATGCTTTAGAAACAAAAAACTTGCCATTAAGCTAAAAATTACCATATTACATTTAAAACATAGTTCTGTTATTCAGCCTTACTGTGAGTTTCGCCCGAAAAATATTCCACCCAAAAAAAAAAATTATATCTTACTCCTACTCGTAAACGAGAAAGTAAAAAATACAATTGAGCCCAAAAAAATACAATCGGAACTAAGATTTAGTTACAGTCCACACAGTTCATTTTTCATCCCTGGAGTACACCTCGTCGTTCTTCCTCTTCTACTTGTTCTTTCTGTCCGCCGTTTTCAGTATTCTTATGGCACCGCATTCACTTGCCTTACTCATTCATCGCACCACCACAAGCAGGACTGTTTTTATAGCGGAGATACCGCTTTCTTATCTTGCTCTTTTTGCACGGCACCTATGCTAGTTGTCAGTGTGTCCGTGAGTCACCTTTAGATTTGCTCTCTCGCCTTGCGACCGCATTTCAGAGTGGTGGTAGTTTCCCAAGCATGTGTTGAAGTCTTTTCGCTGTATGCATCTTTGAGAGAGAGGCGAATCGCAAGAAAACTGACACACTATCCAAGATCCGAATCCAACGGTGAGCTACCTTCAAGTAAGAGTGTGTCCGCGAGTGCATATACTACGAGTCGCGCAAAACCTCTTCTACTTTGATCGCTGAACGGACTCGCCGCCGCGCGCACAAGGCACAAGCACAAATTTCATTCGCACTTTGATTGCTCTTGCTACTTTTTGTCGTCGTCGTAGCCAGTGTCGGTTCGGTTTTTAACGAAGAAGAAGCGGACGACAGACGAGGTTTTGAATTTTCCTCTCTGCTCAAAATCCACAGTTGCGCGGACGCGAACAGCATAATAAGATCGTTTCGGTGATCGGCATCGGATCGCGCAGAAATATTCTCAATTCAAAAAAATATCTCAAACTCAATCAGAAAGATACAAAACCTTTGCTCAAAAATTACTAATCAACTTCCGTGGTGTGATATTTTATGCACAATCTGCCCGTAGATACATTCTTTTTCCGCTAGCCACGAAAAGGTGGTTCTGATATATAGAAAAAGAAACGAAAACAAAAAAAGAAACTTGTGTTGTGCATCGTATCGGAGGAGGTGGTTTGTTGCAAAGTCTCTAGCTCCCCAGTAGGTATATTGAGGAAAACACGAAAATTCTGGGAGCAAAATTTTGTGGTGCATTTTCTTCGCTCTCTCATATGGTGCGCGGTGCTGGAGCTGGGCTCCCCCTCAAGTGTATATTAACGGTGCAGTGATTCGAAAATCTGCGTATAATTCTGAGCTAGCAAATAGGTTCAGTTTGGTGAGCGCGCGCGAGCAACCACAAGAAACAACTTGTTTCGACGGTTTTTTTGCTGTTTTTTCTATCTTTTATTATTTTATGATTTTATTTTATCGTGTTTCGTTCGAGTGCCTAGTTTTGTACAATTCCAGTTTTTTTTTTTTTGTATGATTTTCTATACCTGTAAATAAATTAAGAAAAATTCTCATTGCTCTGGGTGTATGGCAGGATGTGTATGGGAGTGAGAAAAAGCGAGTAATCGTGGAATGTGAGAAAATTATGTAAATTTAATGTGCACCGGGTTACATACATAGATATTTATTTGTATCTGCAACTTGTTTTGCGTCCGCGAAGAATTATATTTATAATCGAATGCATCTAGTTCTGGCATAGAGCGACGAGTGCGTTGTTATGTTTGAAAGTGTCTGCGTGTGCTAAGAACGAAGTGATAGCTATTCCGTCTGTGGTGCTGAATTGAAACACCGCACGCCGGATATTTGGATTAACATTATTGAAACGTTCTGTCTGGATTATAGAAGAATCGAATAGTGAAAGGTAAGTTTTTCAATATTGATACCTACCTCTCGTGTGTCACTTTCGAGTTATGCTTTACAAATCCCAGTTAATTTCACGTTTCGGGCCGGTCAATTGGCCGCCTAGATCGTGCGATTTGACACCATTAGATTATTTTTTGTGGGGGTATGCCAAGGCTAATGTGTATAGGGACAAGCCCGCTTCGATTGACGCACTGGAAGCCAACATCCATGCATTCATTCGTGAGATACCGGCCGATATGTGTGAAAGAGTATGCCAAAATTGGACTCAGCGGATGGGCTACCTGAGACGCAGCCGCGGTCAACATTTGCATGAAATTATCTTTAAACATTAAATTGCAAGGTTCAAACTATCGATTCAAATAAATATTTCATTCATTTTTTCGAATTTTTTGTGTTTTTTTTTTAAAAAAAAGTTCTAAACCTCTTCAAAAATCACCCTTTAGTTTGTTGTATTAATAGCTGTTTGAACGCGTTAATTATTCATTCAGTTGAAGATCGCTCCTTAATAAACATAACATAACATAACCTATAAGTTTCCAACGCCTTACAGTCGTCTGGTGTATGGTTATGTGCAGGGTTGTGAGATCGTCACAAAAGACTGGCCGCATTGCCATGCCTAGGTGTCTCGTGTTGAACAAGCCCTCAAATTGGCACTCAATTCCAGTTGAAAATAGGATATTAATAAAAAAAAACTGGTCCACCCTAGGCAAAGCTTCTCACAACCATTTGTTTTTTATGAATTTTTAATTTTTGGTACGAACGGAAGACATCTACAATTATTTTGTAACGAGTCCAAATGTCCAAATAAGAAGCTCTTTTATGACAGTTTTACTCTCGGAATCTTATCAGTTTTACCTAAAGGCGTTTCGATAACTTGGTTGCGAAAACGCCGGCAATATCTTAACGTAACCGGGAGTGGAACATCAATACGTTTGTTACCGTACCTTTTGTCATAAGATATGAAGTTCTGTCAAATTGTTTGTGCAACCTATGTTTGTACGGGAACGGTTTGAGCAGAGATAAAAGAGGAATTTCCTTCTTCAAATGTTTGGTTGTTCGTTCTAGTAAGCTTACAGAAACAGGATTTTGTAAAATTTCGTAAAGTTTCTCAAGATCGTATGGGAACAAAATAAGAAATGTAGGTGTTGTTGGAAATTACAGAAAAGCCATCACCCAGATTCAATAAAATCCATGAAAAATTCATAAGGTCATCGTTTGCATTATCCAATCACACCACTAATTTCCATTTGATCTAAATTAACACCTAACGTCATGCAAATGACTCTTAGCAAAATTATATAGCTCTGCTCTTGACCTGTCACATTGACGCCCCATTTCGAAATTGTAGTCTATTGTCAATTTCTAAATGTACTGCATTGTATTTACATCAGCATTATTTACAGAAACTATGAATTATATTAGTGCAATGTCTCCTGCATAGTAATGAAATTGAATGATTGACATGTGTTTATAAATTCCAATCATCTTCAGAAACGTCAAAAATTGTTTAACAGATTGACATTTTGAGAATTTAATCGAAGGCTATCGGGATTTCTAGACAGATAGACATGGAGCACGTTCAATCACACTGATGAGCACTGAAATGTGAAGAAGAACTGATGTTATGAAATAGAATGAACGTTGTTCAGAAATTGGGAAATTTTCGTCTTTGGAAAACCTACATCCTGATGGGAATTTTGAGGTTGGCATACTTTGAGTGTAGGAACAAAGGAATCTGCATACAGAGAGACATGCATTCATCCTATTATAGTATGAGACCGTGTCGAATTAGTGAAGCGGTTGTTCTTGAATTGACATCTGTATCACAAGTGTGGTGTACGGATACCTGTCATATACCTTCGTCTATGGAAGGATCACTGCGAATGGAATTGCAGCAAACGAGGCGGATCCACATTTTTTAAAGAGAAATGTGTTGTTTTCGGCCAGATTTTAAACCCGTGATATTTTTATTTTTGTCGGTCTTTCGGCTGATTTCAGTTCATTAAGAACTTTGAACAAACGAGTGAAGAGAGTATTTTATTGAAACTTATTTTGAGTTGCAAAAGCAACTTGAATTGTGTCATCGAATTCGAATTGTGTCATTAAAGGCGCGACCGTCACGGGGCGTAACTATTTCATTCCCTAACCATTCATAAATGCTGTCATCTCTGATGTAATAGATTGGATTAACTTCTACGTAGTAGAAGGAAAAATAAAATAAATGACATAGGGGACATTTAAGTATATTGTTTAGTAAGTCTGACAGCTGGCTGACTTAATACTCCTTGGTTTCATGTGATTGGTCTAGATCAATAATAATTTTTCAGTTGACTTTTATGGATAGGAAGCCGACAAATCTAGTCAACTAGGTTGACAGTTCGCAAATGTGGCTGACGTCGGAAAAGTGACGGTACGAGTACCAACCAATCTAGTTTTTATCTTCAGTTTACAACTTATCCAGGCCAATCTACTCGACTGAAAATAACTAGATTTTTTAATGTCCCCGCATATATTCAGCATTTGTTTTTGTACTAAACGCGAGTGGAACTCATTGAACAAATCATCTTGACAAACTCACTGCTTATCAAACAAAAATAAATACAGAAGCGCCAATAAAATCGTTTATTTATTTCTGTTTCTTCGTTTCGTCGTCAGTAGGTACAATAAGACTGTACAAGAAATTCCAAAAAATATAACCATTAACTCGAAAGAATATATTTTATTGAACTTGTCCTGTCTTGTGCGTCATCGCAGTCCGCGCCGATCATTTTCAATATAAAAGTGTACAAGAAAAGTCTTTCTCCGCGCCTTCTACCTGAGACAGTAATAAACTTTTCCTACCTACCAGAAATCCCTCAATTTAGAATTTCCCAGGATTCACATTGCCGTTTATAAATAAACATCCACACAGCTAGTCCATTCATTCCACAAGTACTGTTAGTTATTATACTTATCCGGTAATAAATCTGTCTGCACTGTATTTTTCATTTTATATAATGTGCCCGAAATTGGACTGTTTAATGGGACTTGCTGACTAAGCTGTCAGTAATCTCAAGATTATTCCGCACCACAAGTTAACACATGAATTCTGTTTTAGATGTGAGCCATTAAAATTCGCATCAGATAATTCCATTTTGGAAATATTAGCTTTTTTATGCCTATACAAAAAACAATTAAATAGTTCACATTTAAGACATAAAAAATAATCTGTTATCAAACAGATTGTTTTTAAACCTTACATTACACGGCACTTATAGTCATTTTTAGTGTCGAATTTATAACTAACACTTAACGTGGTGGTACTTGTTATCATTTTAAGTGACCAGATTAAGTTTTACGGACTCACAATGGTGAAATTGTCCTTAAATAAAATTAACTACTGTGACCTACAATAAAGTTGAGGTGAAGGCTAAAAATTATTATTTGTATGGTCCGATATTAGTTAAATCTAAAAAATGAAAGAAAAACCCTGATCACCTATGATTTTTAAAGGTGATTAGTTTTGGATGTTGGCGTCAAAATTATAACACATTTGGCCACACGCTTGTCACCTATTCAGTATTTTTTATTTTCCAACAGGTGGGCAAAAGTTTACTAGTTCTCGGTACAAGTTTTGGAAAATTCTGTAGGTATATTTTTGTTAATGAAAAAACATTGATTTTTGACTTAAGTTATAAATAGAGAGGGAATGAGAATGCTTCTGGAGTTGTTGACGTATAATTTTTTTTAAATTACCGTGAAACTAAGACATACAAAAACATTTTTTCCAAATTACACCAGCACCCTTTAATTAAGGACCTTTTGTAAATAGAAATACTATTCCAATAGTTCTAAAAGTCCTGCAAATGATTTTTTAATAAATTTTTCAGAAAAGCACTTAAAAACAGAAACAAATTGAAAATAAGTATGAATAAATTTGGGCACCCTATGCCTAGCTTCTCAAAATTATTCTTTTATGTGAGTTTTTTAGTTTCTGGGATTAATGGAAGGTACTCTCAATTTCAAACCGAGTCCGAACGGATGAATTGGGAAGCTTTCCAATTCTCTTACACTTTCATATGTTTGTAAGAAGTTCGCGACAGATAGCTGGCAAAAACCTTTAGATGTACCTAATTTGTGTTTTCCGGAGTTAGGACCTGAGGCCCTACGCTGAGTAGTCTAACACACTAACCACTGAGGCACTGCGCCCATGTGAGCGCGGAAATGTGTTCCATAAAACAAAGGTAGATACATGATACATGACAAGTTTTGTAACAAAATTTTCCAAACGTCGATCGCAACGTGAAATAATTTGATTGGTGTAACTTTTATATGCAGTCGAAAATCCTATGAAGACCAAAATCCTACTTTAAACTACGAGCTATGTATATATGTATTTTCTTATTTACTGGCATACTTATAACAGGTATTTGGTGTGACGCATTTTCGCCCCTTAAAAGTGGGTTAGCTTGGTTCTGTTTTCGACAGTATATTCGTGCAAGATGTCGTCTCCGACTGTATATATTCGGATCATTCCTTCCAGAGACAGGGAAGTTACGCCTTATGAAAGGACGGTATATTTTGAGGTCAACTATCCGCTTGCTGAATGTGATAGCCGTCGGTGACCCATTCGCTTTGCGCTATCACTATCTCTATCTCAACACGCCGACTAGTATTGAAAATCCTATATGACCTCAGCAACACCGCTGGCGGATTCAATCTCTAAAACTTTTCTTAAAACTCCGATAGGTTGTGTTGCTCTCTGCCACGCCTACATTTTGGGAAAACTTTTGATCGAAACTAGTTTTTTTCTTCCATCACCGCCTTAGGTTAACATTATTGATTCAAATAATACTTGAAGGAGCCGAAACTTTCATCGATCTATTTACTAAGCTGTTATCAGCTTTCTGCGCCACCCAGAAGCCGAGCTTTAGACCATCATCCAGCATGATTCTTCCTTTTAAATTTATTTCACTAAATCGAAAAATATCAGCGACAATTATTGTTCTTGATCGTGGGTCTGCTTTGGGGTAGTAGGCGCACATCAAGAGCACTGCGTGTTTATGTCTCTGTTGGAGCGAAACGAAAGAGACTTCTGGGTTGTGCATGAGAAAGTAGTCGTAGTTCGTAGTATCTACGATGTTTTCCTGAGAAATTCAGCAGATGGCTTTTTGAAAGAAACACTTGATTTAGTGTGAATAAAACATTCTTTCGTAAGCTAAGCAAAAACCTGTTACTAACTCACTCACATCATGAACAAGATCAAGATCAAGACGTAAGATCGTTCGACCCAATCGTCGCGTCGAGGCTGATGACATTTTTTGTTTGAAGTCTCGATCTTCTGTAAATACAATTTTCAATTTCCATCTGTTCTGAATCGAATTCAATTCTCTAAAACCATTTGCCCACCTCACAGAAGACCACACTTTTCGCTGCAAAATTTATTTCCGCCAAAGAAACACATCTAAACCGGCATTAACTTCTCTAATCCTGATTTTATCTTCCATGGGACCATCAGAAAATTATACAAATGGGCCCATTCTCACAGTTGACATCACTCAGTCACCGCCCGGGACACTTTGTGTAACCTGTTCTCTGACTCTCATATACCTACCTGCAGGCTGAACCTATGGCTATGCCTATACCCTCAGTCAAAGATCAAAATATTTCCTCCACCATCAACACAAACAATAAAGACCCATCTGTGGATTACTAATTATCACTTTTTTGTCTCTTCTACGAAGAGAACAAAAAAAAAGATGTACCCTCCGGAAAAGGATTCCCCGCGCACAGCAACCCAGCCGAGAGCAGGTACCCATGGCACCACAGCTCAGCCATCACAAAAGGACGTGTAATTAGAGCCCGCGGGTCTCAGGTCAAAACACTAAATGGGTTGTCTTACAAGGTGGTTCTGGTTTTCGCAAAATGTAAATCGTTCTCCAGAATCCGGCTTGGGAAAGTCTCACGCAACAGCGATTACCATGTACGATAAGGTAAATGGTGTAGGAACAGGTACAGCCCGATGAAGTGATCTTGAGAAAAACACAAGAAACGAAATTAGAAAACACGGAAACTGCTCGTGAGAGCCAAGAGAAGTTTTCGCCACTTCCCAAGTGTGGTGTGATCTAACAATGTTTTGTAACATGCGACTGCCTCTACGTAGCATCCGTCTCGTGCCTGTTGCTGTCAAAGGGTTATCCCATCGACGACGACATCCGTCGAGAGAAAGTGAACAAGTGCCCCGATTAAGTGTTTTAATTGCTCTTGATTGCCGTTAAAAACGAACCGAAGGTTATGCGCCTACCAAACAAACCGAACATCCAATTCGGCTTCGAGTACGATTCCGTGACACGCTAAGTGCGTTACTTAGTTGCGTAATCACAGTAGTTGTTGTTTGTGATTGTTTTCCTCCATAGTTTTTTTTTTTTTTTTTGTTTGTGAAATTCCATTCGCGAGCTGTTGTAGAGTAGAGTACATTCGGTAAAAACACGAGTGCTTTTTTATTTTTTTTTCGGTGAGAGATGAAAGTCAACAGAGCGCACTTGTCGCGGGAGAAAGATCCGACTAACCTACCCGTTTACATTCGAGAGTGTTTCTAGGTTTTAAACACAAATTTCAAAGGTGAAGGTCGACGGGAGAGCCAATCAATTGTACTCTTTTACATGGGTGTGTGTGTCTGTCTGACTGTTTGTTATATTATTTGCGCAAATGAGTTTGCCCAGCGATTTGAGTGTGATAAGATAAGATGCGGGAAAACATCATGTGTGCACAGAGCGGCAGTTTAAGGTCGTTTGGCGACGAACAGTGCGCATTGTGCATTCTTGAATAAAATAAAAACGATCATGACTGACTTTTCGAATCCCCGATGACTTTCAGTTTCCATTGAAAATAGTCGTATAATGTCATTTGTCATGTGCGCACTTTGGTGCTCTAATGACGTAGAAGTGGAACGGAAGTCGGAAAGGATGTTCGAGGCAATGGGTATAGGCAATTAATGATTTTAGGAAGTCGATTGTGTTTTTTAAACTTGTCATGGAGATCGGTGAGAATATTGTTCTGAGGTTGTTTGTAGGACTCGGTAGGTTTGGTAGGTCTCCAAAGAGTTCGCCGGGCGCTGTTTCGAACGTTTTTGGTTGGGATACAATCCACGCAAGTATAGGGTGGCCCAAACATTTGAAATGGATTTTGCTTTTGAACAAGAACCAGCAGAATATTGAAAAAAATGCCTCTTTTTATGATGCGAAGATTGGGTAAGTTTATCCTCCTGGTCGCCGCAATTGTGGTATCTTCAAACACTAAATTTTTACCAAGATTTGAAAAACCATAAATCTGACTTTTCACTTTAACCTACGGTCGAAGACTTACCGTGTACTGGCCGCCGGACACTGCCTTTATTTAATCCAGAAATTGTTTTTACTTGTTTTACTGGAGACCAAATCGAGGCGAAAACGCTTTAGCTAAGATTTTAAGCTGATAAGTGACCGCCTAGCTGTGATCCCCATTAAATTAACATTTTAAAAAGTGAGCCTTGACAACAATATGACAAAAGATGCAGCTGTGAAGACGCACAAAATCGGGGCAAGAGAAGGCAGTGAATCTGTCAGTGGCCCGTTTGCAAGTATTAAAACGGAGGCAGCGAAGATGGGTGGGGCTGTTAACTAGGACAAAATGAAAAAAAGGGATACTCTTAACACCGGCGGCTCGGGGCAAAATGTCACAGTGGATAGATATCTAACTTCGAAGTAGAAAAAGACCTTTGTCTACCTAAGCTTTGACAATTACTTCGCCAAATAACATTTGGTCGGGGATCAAACGAAGAATCACTCCTGACAGTCGCTGTTTCCTCAAGCTAAGAAAGCTTCTAAGAAGTGAAGCCCTTTCTCGTAGAACCAAGGAGATATAAAGTATTCAGGGCCATAACCACCTCAGTCCTGCTGTATGATGACGCATAAGCTTTAGAAAACCTCTTGGGACGCTTTGAGAAAATGATTCTTTAGTTGATAGATCCACTTGAAAATTTTAAATTCAACAGCCCGGTATCACAACTCCTTTAAGGTCATAAGTCTTTTGAAAAGTTAACCCTGAGCACGATTTTTAGATGATGCCGGGAGAGATCACTACTTTCTAATCATTGGGTAGCGGATTCCTTCGCAGGGGTTAACGCAATAGTTTTGGACTAACCTCTGATGATAAGCAAGTATAGACCAACTTATCAAGCTTGGTTGTACGAAACGATCCGAAGACTTGAAGCTACATTCAAGATCGCAATCCAAAACTCAAAAGCTTCTCAACGAGTCCTGGGTATACCAAAAGTCTGATTGACCAAGTTTTTTCCAAAACTATTTAATCTTTCGAAACATACCTGCCCTCGATTGGATATAGCGTCTCTCGTATCGGTCACGTATCCATTATCTTCTCACAATCAAAAATAATCTAAATCACGTCTCAATGAGTTCAGTTGCCTCGCTCGTTCTCATTTTAATGTCTGCTGCACTGGATTCTGCCGAATCCGTTGCGAGGTCAGCGCTAAAAAAAAGAAGACCATCTAATCGCTTGGCAACACCGCGTGTCTTCTGCTAGTTTGGTAACCCCCCCGACCGAGCTGCGACGAGGTCACCGAATTCTCTCGTATCGGTGTACCCGCTGTCGCGCTGGGAAATAGATTAGACTCCCAGACGGAAAAAAATCATGAAAACCGAACGCAAATTGCAGCATTTGCATACACAGACAGACACGGAGGAGGCAGATGTGCCCCCCTGCGCCAGGATGCAACCGCGCCGAGTGCAAGTTTTCTTTGGCTGCCTCCTTAGATGGCAATAATTTATTTCAACCACTTCCAGCCGGCAGCACAGCATCGTACCGTTAAAACACCTCATTCCTGTTGCTTGGAGGATTTTGTGTGCGCGCGCACACTGCAAGCCTCAAGCCGGGTTTTATATAGGAAATAGCCTGGCTTCGGAGTCCATATATAGCCTCCAACTGACAGATGGAAAAAAATCTCGCCTATCAGTTGGAGATACAAACGTTCAAAGATATATTGACGATGGAATATCTTTGTCGTGGTCGTCGTCGTCGTCGCCGTTGTCCCATTCGTGTCTGTTAATACCCTTCAAAGATACGCGAGAGATGCTGCTTTGTGGAGAGTTGCGAGTTGGTGTTCATTTCTAAGATCTTCTCTCATCCTTGCCATGATGTGGATGAGGCATGAGGAACTGTTATCTAACCCAAGTCAATTCGCGTGGTTACCCTTCTTCTTCTTCTGAACAGAGAGGATGGTTGCGTTTTTTGGCCATGGACGGTGATGGCCAGGGACGACCACGACTACGACAACGACGACATAGAATGCGCTTATAAGAACATGATCTCCTCATAGCCACGCCGAAGGCTGTCGTCGGTCGTTCTCGTCGTTGTCGTCTTGGCCGTCTGGTGTGCCAATGAAACAAGAGGATGTGTGGAGGACGTTCTGTGAAGACGACAACGTCGAAGATGTCGACGACATACACAAGACATGAAGTTCTTCCTTCCCTCAGCCCCCTACTGACGGATAGTAGAATTACTTGACTTTTTTTGCTGCTGCTGCTGCTGCTGCTGCTGCAACCGACGTCGTCGTCATCGTCGTTACTTTGTGGCTTTTCTTTGGGTTTTTCTTCTTCTAACCACATGCCATGCTGTAGTCAGGTATTTTTAGCCAATTGATTGGCTCCAACGTAATCTCGACTTATCCCAATCCCGTGTTCCTCTCCCTCGAGATAATGACGGCGCAACTCTGCACTCCAACAAGACGAAAAGATGCTCTGTGCCCTGATGGTGCTAAAATACGCTTCGCAGCGATGCTGTTTTGCCGTGTTTCTATGCGGAGCCTCTCTCGCATCACCTCCTAGAGGCAGGCGATGCCGAAGGTAGTTGTCCCGAAAGCAGGCGACCGCCGCACGATCCGCCGACAACTTTATGTCTTTCGACTTGTGTTGCGAGCCTTTTGCCATCCATTTGCCTATGCTGCAATAAAACATTCCGGTTTTTTAGTAGGTTTCAAGTTCTCTGCAATTTTCTTCCCTTCTTTGGCGCAGAGGAAAACTGGATAACCGGACGGAGAAAAACAAACAAATTTCTAAGTTGGCTTGGTTGGTATGCACGACGACGACATGGCGACACAATCGATAGACATTCCCTCTGTGCGCTGGAGAGTGCGAGCAGACAAACCCTTCGCGCAATGACATTTTCTGTGTCCCGTGTCCCGTGTCCCTTGTCGATGTGTTGCATAGCCTACGGGAGGTGCTGATAAGCTTACAACACACAGTTCAAAACGTGTATATATGGTGCGCTGAGAGCTCATACTTAATGGCTCAATGGCGCCAACAAGCATATCCTTCGTCGCTTCAAGCGCTCTCTGTAAATGGACTCTCTTCACCCCGGGTACTTAGGAATTTACGCAATTAGTTGCGCGCGCAACAAAAGGGAGGAACGATGAAAACAAAACGAAAAGAGAAAAAATTAAAATTCAATTAAAATTGACGAATGGTATGGTTGTCATTGAAATCCCAGATAGATAGATAGATACTCGTATAAGATACGATGAGTGCGAGTACATAAAAGTAATTTAATATGGACGAACGTTTGACAGCGACCCATGCGTGTAAGTGACACTGCGCAAAAAAGAAGTGAAAAAGATGATCAGTGGTTGAGAAGGTTGTGCGTTGGGCGATGGTGTCGTGCCTTGTTTCAAGTTTGAAGTACTGTCTCGTCTTGATGGGGAAAATTGAGGGTTAAGTGCTATTCACAGTCGATTCGTTGTGTGGTGACTTTTGGACAATGTCGTCTTCGAAGTCGATTGTTATCAATGCCATTGTGGCGATAATTTGACGGGTGAGTTTATAAATATCAAGGCTTCAAATTAGAAGTGTAAACAAAGGTGATTGTGGGGAATTTTCCCAGCTCGATATTTCTGTTTATTTGGTCATAAGTTTAGTTAGAATTTCATAGTCAAGGTCGTGGTGATCTGAAATACTTGTTTATGTATTTAGACGAAGCCATTTGCAAGGCGGTTGGAAAGGTTTACTTATGAGAAGTAATCATCAAGTGCGTTTTTAACAACTTGAAGGTTTGTGTGTTTTAAATGCAACAATTTTGAAGGTTCTAACAACAGTAAACCAATCGACTGAACCTTCTTTAGAGTTGTGGTCTGGTGATCAAATTTCAGTATTTGGACTCTTCTCCATATGTCAGGAGCTTCAAAAACATATTAAAGTACGCCACAGGAAAAAAGTAAATATTATTCGATCATTTCCGAAATTTTAGTTCAAAATTCTAACCATTCCAAAAAACGAAAAAAAAATATTGAGGAAGTGTAGGAAACATAATTTTTTCTTTTTATCTTAACACAATTTTTCCTTCGTAGACCACTTCTAAGATGTTAAGATATATTTTGAACAGGTTCTCGAAAGCGCCCTAAACTTGTTTTAAAACAGTTTAGAGGATATTTTTTATATGAAACCAATAAATTCTCGACTCGTAGTTCTATGTGAGTTCTGCCCTAAAATCGAGATTGCTTTTGAAAGATGTAAAGTCGACTGTGGTTTTAGTCTGTGGTTATTAAGTACCCGTCCTTTTTTTTTTCCTGATCCATAACACAGCAACCATAAGAGATACTCGTATTTGAATGAAAAAAATATGGCATATAGAATAGTACGATGCATCCAATCGTAACATTAACTCATTAACTTCTGCTATTTTGCCCTTTTGCACATAGATTTCTTATATACATTCTCTGCGGCACTATTAGTCTACAGAGTGAAAACTAACAGCTACAGCCACTAGTCACAAATTTCTTACAAAATCCTTACTCAAATACACCACTGCCTGAGCAACTTCCCACATCGCAATGAATGCATACGACTTTACTCACAGAAACACCATCACTCCCGTCTGAATTAATTTTCAACCGACAAAGCTATAGTCTGCGATTTAAAATTGGTCTTGCGATTTCTTTTCTAATTTTTTATTTTTTTTTTAAACTTGTTGCAACACGAGTTCCACAGATTAGATGTAACACCAGAAATAGAAAGAAAGAAGAAAAAAACGCTCCATTGGAATGCAGTAGCCCGTCTCTTGAGCTGCACTTCTGCCCCCACATACACCGCCGCGCACTGTCTGGCGACTTGGAAAAATCTCATTCTAATCTTCACAGGGGGGCACATAACCGGGGGGAAAATTATGATTTTTCTACCATGTTTGTCCTGTCTCTTCGGACATGACACAACGATGCTATGCAACCTGTTGGCACTGATTATTCCTTATAATTCGCAAGCCTGAAGCTTCTAATGTGAAAAAAAAAACATACGAACGAGAGAACGTACGAGCTCGCATGAAAATCCATACTGATTGAGTCTTCTCGGGGACATGCACTGCGAAGCCCCGTTCTTAGTGGTAGTGATGGAGCATAGTTGTCTTACCAATCCCCGATATGGTCTGTTCAAGTCCATCATCATCATCTTAGTCGTCGAAGGCTACACAACTTCGACAAGATGATGATGACCATAGGTTGGGCCTTGATGCTGATGATGGGATCACACGTCTATAAGAAGAGAAAACTTGGACATTTCTCAAATAGCTGCGCTGGTTGTGACTACCGTCGTGGCCGCTTGAATGTGACCTTGTGTTTCCTTTTGCTGCCGCCCAACTAACTCCCCAGTTGCACTGGTAATTATTGTGTTTTTCCACCGGAGGAGTAGATAGGTATGTCGAGGAGGAGGACGGTTGCGCGCAATAAATTTGTCCATCAAATGTATTGGTATTGGTGGCACCCGCAGTAATGATGGCCACGATAATGCGGAAGATTTTCTTCTGCTTGCGCGCGCACACAGCGCTCATAATTCTCGTGTAAATCGGATTGCGCGAGTCGGAATGGTTTTTTTTTTGTTCGTCGTTTTTCTTTCCCTTCGTCTGCTTCTTTCGATTTCTATCACAAATCGGATTACGGATTAAAAGACTTGCAATCGGATGTTTGGTATTTAATTACGCGAGATGTATTGAAATTAATTGCTATATATGGCTCAGACTTAGGCTCGGAGCTCAGACTCGAATAAGTACGCAAGAAGTCATCTCAAAAGGTCAACGCCAGAGGCCGTTACATCATTTTAATTGAACCTCGGATCGGAAGATGCCAGTCATTGTGCATTGAAAATGGAAACTTTCGAGTCGCCATAAGCCCATTTTCGTCTTATGCGGTGATGCAGTTGTCCATTATTGAATCTTCATAGCGACTTATTGCGACTAAGGTCAACCGAGATATACAAGTACAATACGCACATGATTGATGCAACTTTGCTGCTGTTTTTTTTAAATCGAACTTATGATGATCGTTGGTGGTCCTGCTGCTTCACCGAAGAAGAACCTAGTAAGACAGGCTCAAAAATTAATGAAATACCTACATGTTGTTTATATAGCCCCTGAGCTACGGTTGTTTTTATCAAATCTCCCTGTTTAATGTTCTTGGGACATTATCCAAAATGCGATCGTAATTTAGAAGCTGCGTTCTGTTATGAGAGATAAAAAGGTCATGCAAGTTTTGCAAAGACTTCCGTACCGCTTTACCACCCTCTACTTAAGTAAGCTCATCTTTGTCAGGTTAAGCTCGATTACACTGTAGATAAGATGATTTTTGTTTACCCTATATGGATAGAGAGCCACACACAAGAGGCCTTAAATTTCTTTCAGAAATAAGGCAGTTATTTATATGTTCTCTTGATGCACACGTCTACAACATAACTATAGCGCTGTGGCCAAAAAAACATTCCAAGGACTAGATACCTACATGAGAAGGAAGAAAGTAAAAAAGCATTTTCCACAATTTTGGAATTTGGCCGCACTGTAAAATCGCAACCTCTCGATGAAGCGAAAGAAATATAATCATAGAAAGTGTAGGAAATTCCATTTTCTTTATTTTATCTTAACAACATTTTTCTCTACAGCGTACCAGCGTTGAGATATTTAAAATTCGAACATACCTCTTCTGAATTTCGAAAATTTTCGAAATTTTTTTAAAGTTTCCCAAACTTCATCAATATTATTTAAAATGCTGTATAACAGTTTTTTATAACAGAAAAACAAATTTCCGGGTCATATTCGATGTAGGTGGTGCCCGAATTTAAATCAAACTGAGTTTACGATCAAGTTCTGGTTCAAAAAATGAAAAAAAAAACCCATCTGCATGGATGGCTTCTAATTTCCAACAAGTTTTTTGAGCAGATGCAACCTTGCAGCCGCAGATAAGCCTAATTGTTCTGAAATTGCAGACCTAAATCTAATCACGGTGAAAAGACGTACCAAAAAATATGTAATTTCGAACGATTTTCAGTACCGTGGGCGTTCCTGGCCTCCAACTTGGTCTACCATCTTTCCTCCTCTGTCCGTAAGTGAACACGCTTCTTTGCTCTGATTACCATATTCGCCTCTGACTTTATTTTTACCAACCATTTCCGCTGAGAGGTGTCAGCAGTCAGCACTCCCAATTTATTCGCAATTCTGTCCACCAACCTCTCATTACCCGCATTACCCCCTAGCACATACTCGTACACAAGTAAATCACCAGATTTTATCAGAATAATTGGCAACTTCTGTGTATTAACCGAAGAACCCACACCAAGCTCCCTCGAAAGTGATTCACATTCCCACCGCGCACTGCTCCCACAAATGACTGGAGACTGGAGACTGATACTGATGCCGAAACTATATAGAAGAAGGAAGAAAAAACCTATAACCAAATAGTGTAAAGACTGCAAACACAAAACGATATTTACTTACAACAGGCCAGGCACACACATGAGGTCAAATTCGTGTGAATGCCGTCATTTATCCCAGTCGCAAGTATGTAGCCGCAGAGAGCTTGACTGCTTGACACTCTGCCATTTGGCAATAAATCTGTTGGATACATTTGTAGGCGTCATGTGTCAAGCAATCGAATTTTCTCTTTGTTTGAACGGCACATACACCGTTGACGTGTTTACAACGCTTGTGACAGCATATACACGAATCGAATTCCGGTTGTAGGATTTGCATAAATCGAACTCATGAACGGCGGGCCACAACTGTCAAAATAGATTATACAACATTAAATTTGATGAGGAAATGTGCCATTTAACTCGACAGTACGAAGGTCAGCAATCAATATTTTCTACTTGCAACAATTTGTAGGTTAATGCAATTCCAAAGATATCCACTGCAGCCGCAAGCGAACAGCGCCGCTTTCCTGAAACAGAATCAATCTTGAGAATAAGAAGAGATTATGCTATGCAACTCATACATCAAAACGGCATCAGGCATCAGGCAGCAGCAGCTGCCGTCTGTCCGCTTCGCACAGATTAAAATATTTATGAGGTGAAAGCCAGTCGCACAGCCGCCGCGCGCCGAATTCAAGCCTGTGTGGGGGTATGTAATGCCCAAAACCGAAATTGCTCCAATCTAATCCTAGCGCAATGATTTACGAGTGCATCATGCTCTTGGACTTGCGCCTGTCAAAAGGCCGGGATTACTGTGATGACAGCGTGCAGCAGACGGCCGGCGCAGACCGCTATCCATTCAATTCAAGCGAAAATGGTCAAAATAAATCAAAGTTTCACACATTCATGCGAGTCTGGAGTGTGACCTGCTAACCCAGCAGGAAAGCCGAGGAGTTTCTCACACATCGCGTCGAAGAACAAAAGCAAAGTTGTACCTACCGATTATATTTGTATGCATGTGAGTTTGAACGACACCATTAGTCACTGCGAGTTGTGAATTCATCTGCCACCACATCTGCCGTGCATCCTATCCGCGAGGTCTTGTAATCGAATTTCCATAACATAAAAGTTGAAGCTGCTTGCTGATTTCAGTTGCCTCTCTGCAGCGGGCTGCTGTGCTGACGGCGTGCTTCTGTATAGTGTTGTTGAATTCCAGTGGCATAAGCGCATATTTTTGAAGGTTTACATTTTCTTGTTTTCCTAATAATTACGCCGTAGATATAGATGGCTTGCTTAAGATGTGATTTTCGTGTTTCATGCAAATTGACAGAGAGTGGGACGAGCTGGATGGTGTCTGTGTGTGGAAAATACTAATTTGAATGCACTTTGAGTAGGATTGTGTGACTGCCACCGACTAGGCTTTGGGTAGTGACTTTGCAGCTGAATTCAGCTATCGAGCAGTGTTATGAAACCATCAAATTCATGTGCGTGTGGAGTTTGGAGTATTGCAACAACTTGAGAATAGGTGTATGGAAGGTTTGTTAGAACTTGCAGGTAAGTCAGGGACAGGCGATTGTTTGGCAATTTTACAAGAGGACTGCTCAGGTTTATTTAAGTTTTGTTTTAGGGGACAGGAAGTAACATTTTGATCGGAACTGTTGGGGGTCGAGCCTAATGATGACACGCCTCTTCCACGCTTCGGTCAAGTATGTGACTTGACCTTCTCTTGGATACATGACAACAACCTCGTGTAAATTTAACAATTTTTGGCCGCAAGCCATCATTCTGAAGGCGTTTGTGACGAAAGGGGTAATAACCACGCCTTGTTAGGTTAGGTTATGTTGGGATAGATTGCCTGATGGTTGCCTTTATTTCTTAAAAGAATAAACGTATTTTTGAGGTCGTCTTTATTATCTGGGAACTATTCCACCTTGTTTGTTAGCAAGTATAAGAATGTGTTAACATTGAAACCCTCACGATTTGATGTGTCTAATTGTCTAATGTCAATAAGTCTTTCCCAAAACTTAGAACAAAAGAAGAAGAAATGTAGGATTAGAGATACGTTTGGACAGTCGAAATTTAGGCAGTCATTTAGAAGGAAGGAAGCTGTTTACGGACCTATGTTGCGGGTGATGACCAACTTTCTCAGTGATTTTTGACAGGGTTAATGGCTGCTTTAGATTGCCAATTATCTGACATGTTACCGGGGAGGTGGAGAAATTTAAGGTCTCCTAGGGGATGAAGTGGACTCCACATGTTTTTGTTTTAAAGCATACCATAGGTTGGGAACTGACATCAGTCCTTAAGATAAGATGCCGATTGTGTGGTTGCCTAGCTGCCTGCTTGTATAATCACCATTTGAAAAAGCTAGGGCGTCATTTTAGAGTCGATTTTTATGAAGTATGGACCTGATTAAAAATTTCTTTCGGTAGAAGAATCCCTTGTTTGGATGAAGGCGCAGGGTTTTTTCTGGTATATTTCGCTCTCTAAAATGTGATTAGATTATTCTGGGTACAATCGGCGATATCTACATCTGATTTCAAGCAGTAAGCGATTTGTTTGTCCCTTTTTTTAAATGCGTGTCATTTGATTAATTATGAAGTTTATCTGTAGAATACGACTTTTTTGTAACTTTTGTTTACCAACCAATCTCCTTCCGCATTCGTAACCTATTCCTACACCTCACTCCGAACGCCACAAATTTAAATGGTAAACAATTTTATTGATTTTTAATCGACTCACATTTTATTGGTAATGAACCTAAACCCCTGCCGGCAAATGCATAAATTAACGCCCTTTCTTTCAGCTGGGAAATAAATAAAACCATGTCAAACGTCACCCTCCAAATATAGATCGCAAATAACGTAAGCAACTTCATGAAACTTAAAGTCGATTCTTTACAAAAAATAATAGGTAACTGCAAAAGAGATTGGTATCATACAGTCAATTGAATTTGTGCGATTGAAAAATGATATCGGAATTATTCTATAACTGGAAACAAGACAAACAACGTTCCACATGTGGGCTCAATTCGATTGAAATTATAGAAACGACATGAGATAATAAATTGGCAGTCTTAGTCTAAGTTCCACTGGCCAAGAGTAAGAATTTCATCACCTCGGGGAATAAATTTGCATCGACTCTGAATAAAAGAAATAATTTCCACAATGACAGCTGCGAATATTATACAAAAATGTTTACAAGGTGAATGGCCTTTGTCCTCTGGCGTTATCTTGCGTGCTCTTGTGGAGAAAAAAATGAGATCACCTTCAACTGATTAAGCTGAAATTCAAAATCAATACACAACTGAAGGGGGTGGCTAGGCTGCTGCCACATCTTGACCTAGGCGGGGTGCACACTTAATTCTGGCGCCACATCAAGTACTTAATCCTATTCGCGATTCCGCTTGCCGTCTTAAAGCCTGTTTGCATAACTAGCCCACGTGTTTCTGTTGTCTCTATCTATGCCTATGTCATGTGTGACAGTGATTTGTTGCCGTTTCATTCAATTGTATCTTGAGCGGTGTACTAATTACGTTTTTTGTTTTGTTTTTCTTTTCAGATACTTCCTCGCGTATAACTTGGTATAACAAAAACCCATATATCGATACGTAACGTGATAATCACATTAGTCTAAGTGTATAGCCTACTTTGCGGGTAGTTTTGTGTGTTTCCATATTATATATTTTCAATTTGAAATGAATGGTGCTAAGTAGATCTCGATCAATATGTTAAAAAGTTCTTTTGGTGGTAAAATAGTTTCACATCGTGATTTCGTGGGTAGCTAGAGATATTCAATTTTTGTCATGATTATGAGAAAAAGTAATCATCATCAAGAAGATCATCATCAACAGCAGCAGCAGCAACAACACCATCATCTTCATCAGCAGCAGCAGAAGCAGTATCAAGAGCAACACAAGTCCACGCTCGTCATTATGTCA
The DNA here is from genome assembly GCA_948293265.1 of Cheilosia impressa. Classification (NCBI taxonomy): domain Eukaryota; kingdom Metazoa; phylum Arthropoda; class Insecta; order Diptera; family Syrphidae; genus Cheilosia; species Cheilosia impressa. The sequence continues at coordinate 3,915,143 of OX411883.1, read as the reverse complement.
ATGAAATCGCAAACGCAAAGTGTCAATTTGAAGAATAAGGAGAACTCAACTGCCATCATGAGGAAGCAGTTTACACCGATTTCAGACATAAGCAGTGGAAGCTTCAGCTCGGCTTCGGTAGCTGGATCTATTCAGGTGAGTTTGGCAATTTTTGTCTCTTGAAATGGTTTGACAATTTTTAAAGTGACTTCAACCAAGGAAAATCTAGGTGACAATATTCACAAGATTCCCTGTTTTTGTTGGTAAATTTGACAGCTTGTCTAGGGTATGCTGTGACGTATTTGTGCAGAGTAAAATTTGATTTAAAACACTTGTGGCGGAATCTCTAACACAAATCAACGTCATGCATGTGTTTTCTCCTTTGATTTTATTTCTATAATTACAAATTTTAGTCTCGAATTTTAATTTACAAAGTCGAAACTAAAAATGTTTAATGGTAAGGCCCAATGTCTTCATTGTCAAAGTTTGGAATTGCAAGCATCGACAGCCCTTTTACACGAACCTGTCCGTGCCGGCGTGGTGTTCGTCTTCAAGAACTCACAGTTGTCACTTGGTCTTTTAAAGTTTTTATAAACAGCAACAAGTCACCAGTAGCAAAATCGCTAAGATCCGTTCATGCTTTTCCCTTCTAGATAGTCCCCACATAACTTTAGAGTATTTCTAACTTTTTCATAACTTCACTTCGAGAAAATATATTTTCTCTTGTTGTCCCCTGTTCCGGGTCTGTCACTTTTTCCTTTCACGGACCCCTACCGGTTCTTTAAGTTTCATTGAAGTTCGAAATTACTGGCAGTGACCTGTCGCTTTTTCGTTTCATCGGAGCTCGGAGCAACTGCCCAACGAGGTATTGGCTTTCTTGTGCTATAGAAGTGCGGCATAACAGTCCAGTCGCATTTTTGTTACATATGATATTAAAATAACAGGGTTTTCCTTTTCATCTGACTTCGAAATCACTTTTAGTGTCAACAATTATTATTGCTGGACTGTGACAATCTCGAAAAACTGCTGAATAGTTTGTGGCAGTTCAAAATTTGTCAGATGTTACACTTTTAGTAATGCTGTTTCCTTTTTCATGTTTCAACATGGCGGAGAGTACATTTTTTTACTATAAGCCAAAAATGTTTATCATTGAAAATCTTGTCTTAATAGATCCAAAAATGCGAGCTCTCCACAACGTTACAATTGTTGTAACGATTTTTGAGATTTTAATGGCACCAATTTAAGAAGAGCACAATATAAACCACAAGATTGAAGAACGTATGCCATCTTGGACGTCAGATAAGACCCAAGGTATAGTTTTACCAAAAGAAGCAAAAACATCAAAATCAAATCCTACCAAGTTCGTTTCACGTAACTTCTACGCTTGAATACTAAGTGGTGGCCATAAATTAAAGACCTTCTTTTTTACGGACCACATTTCTCGGGAAGACAACCTTTTCCTTGGCCATTCTTCTTTTTGCTGTCGAAGATAAACTATACCTTTGGCAGTGTGTGCCGAGAAACCCTACAACATAATTCGATGCAGATGATTCACCGGATGCGCGTTCGGCGAATTCTCAATGAAAAAGGATGAAGATCTCTAAAAATGTCTGCAAGTCCTGCAACTCTTTGGCAAACAAAAACCGAACGCGAACAAACAATTTCAGCCCAAACTCTGATGTCATTCAGCGGGAGTTTTTTTTTTTTGTTTACCCAACCATCTCAGCGAACCGCACCCGCACCCGCACCGGACCATGCGATTTTTTTCTATATTTCTGAATGGAATTTTAATTCAGTCTCAGTTCGTGCTGTTACCTTTTTTTTTTGCTGCTGCTGCGGCGGCGGCATCTCTCCAAACGATACATCTAGAACTACAGCCAATCGAATTGAAAACATGCGTGCGTGCCCAAAAGAATGGCGAAACACGAATAACCGGTCGCTGCCGATGCGAAATCTTGACTTAAAGTTCTTTTCACGGAAGGATTAGTCGAGTGGGAACGATCATTTTCATCGCACAACAATTAGATGAAATTTATATCAGGCTCTGAAGTTTTTTATTGCCGTGCCATCACCGGGAGACAAGTTCAAGGACACGTCGTAAATCCCAAATCCAGCTCGCATAAATCACTCGCGTACGAGATTAAAAGCGAAATGCTAATGAGTCCGAAAATGAAGTCAGATTCTTTTCGGTGAGTTAATAGTGTACGGTTGGAAAACTTTTTCGATTGAAGATAATTAGCCGGGGTCCGGGAGAAGCCGGTTTCTGGCGAGGTTAACACTCATGGGGTTGGAATTTTTCACGCACGATTTGAAAATTGATTTCGCAGTCGTTTATGATTAATTGACAGAAACGATCGTGTGCGACAGTTGTGCAGTGCTATTTGTTAGTCGCGCTCAGTATAGATACTGCGATAATATCTGCGGTTATGTAAGCTAATTCAGTCAAGCATGACGTGTTTTGTAAGTGGTCGGCAAGCAAATCGACTTGGCGACTTTGCGGTTGCCAAATACACGTTGGTTAGATGGCAGACAACTCACATGTGATAGGAATTCAAGTCGGTTGAAAAGGTGGATTTTCTGTTCAAACTTGAATGCAAAGTTGTAAAGAATCACGTGATAAACTTTTAAAAGCGCATGGCATAAATTTGAAACGAAGATTCGAGTGTCGAGTCCTTGCACTGTGACATATACAGGGTGGGCCAAAGTTTCTTTTTAAAAATGCAATAAAGTATTTTTTTTCCTGTATTATGGCTTTATTAGTAAGAGCAAAAATTACCATAAATTATGGAACACAACGTCGTTCAAGTGGCTGCCTCAACTGGCTTCGCAGTAGCGCATTCTGTCACTCCAATTTTCCAAGACCTTGTTGATGGTTTCGGGCTGCAGTTCACAGATTGCTTGGATGATATTGGCCTCAAGTGCTTGAATCATTCCGGATTGTTGGCATAATATCGGTCCTTCACGGATTCCCACAAAAAAAGTCCAAAGGGGTCAAATCGCAGCTCCGAGGGGGGCAATTGACATCGCCAAGACGGCTGATAACACGATTTGGGAATTTGGTGCGCAAAAAATCGATTAAGGCATAGACTGTGAGGCATGGCGCGCCATCCTGCATGAACCAAAGGACGTCCAAATCCATGTCTTTAATTTTAGTAAAAAAAAGCGGTTAACATGGCCCTGTAACGCCCACCGTTGACCAAAATTCGAAAGTTGTTCCCAGCCTTATTTTCGAAGAAAAATGGTCCAATGAAAATTGAGTCTCACACTCTCGGCTACAGCAGCCACATTTTCGCACCGTACGACAACGAAGATCATGAGTGTTGACGACTAGCACCTACCAGTCTCACGAACTTTTTCGACAAACTTGCGTACAACAGGTGGGTGCTTTATTCCGGCCAAAACTTCTTTTCAAAAAACGCACTGTTACACAGCACTCGCTTTGGAAATAAGTTTTCAATATTTCCCAACTTAAAGCGACTCATTTCATTCGGCGGAGGTGTGATACTGACTTTCTGTCAAGATTTCGAGCGGGAAAAAGCTTTCAGTGTCAAAATAACCTATGATTTATAAAGAAACCACTTGAAGGCCCACCCTTTATATTGACTGGTAACTGGGGTCACCAATTTTCGAATGCTGTGCGTGTGAGGAGGTGCAGTAGTTACTCATTCAATAAGAAACCGTTTCCTGATTCAACTTAAATAAAATTTCTTAGTTGCTCCACTGACTTCTAACTGTGGGTACACCTATGCTGATGGGGTACACAAAAACCCCGGAAGCATTCACAACTCCGTATGGCTCTTTTAACTTTCCACCTGGCCATGTTTAGATACTTTCCATTCGAAAAACTAACAAGTGCAGTGCATGCAAATAAATTATCCAAAACCAAACAGCTTTGCTCGTCGTAATCTTCCCCGAAATTCCACATGGAAAAACTGCCTGCCTCCCATACTGAAAACGACCTCCAATTAAGGTCTCCGGATAAAGTAAAAAAAAAAATCATAAGTAATGACCTTTCAAATCTGAAACTGCTTCTGCTCCACTTCAGACCGAAGATGCACACGGTGATAAAGTTTTAGTGGAGACTTGCACGAGAACCATCAGCAGCAACCGAAGCATATATACCATTCGGTTGAGAGACCTCGGAAAATTCCCCTGTTTGCCTAGCCATAGCCACACAATCTTCAGCTGTCTCCCTCTTAACCATATTTGGTTTAAAGGTAGGCACTTGTTGAATAAAAAATTGAAAACCACAAGTAGTGGCACGGTCGGGAAGACTATTTTCACTTTGCACAGCAAATCACAGGAAAACAAGACAGGGGAACTCAAATTCAACCCAAGTTGCCCTTCACCGGAGCCAAGCGAAGGTGTCCACGTATCAGAGTGTTCTGCATTTTTATGACTCATTCCCACTTACTTTATGCGGTTTTAATGGTATACACGATGTGGTGGTGTACCACTATCTTGTATCTAGTATCTTTTTCTGTCTCCGCTTTGCCCACGAATTCTTATATACACAAAGCCGTGCTGTGTGAAGTTGGAGTGCGTCGATTGGTCGCAGCCAGACCTGTTGTGCTCGGATCTGTACAACACTTTCCGAGGGTTGAGAATCATATTCGTGTATGAGACCGCGTGATATTTATCATCATTGTCTCGGAGAATTACCTCACCTGCCCACTGATAGTTTGGAACTGGATGTAACCCCGCTCTGCGGTGTCGGTATTCCAGGGAATATCCGTAGCCAAGGTGCTTCTCTCAGAATTTGGCAATTAACGAGGGCTGAGGTCCGGTAAGGTCATGTCGGACATTCTGATGAATGAACGAAGGAAACAGCAAGTGTCATCAGCATTTAGTTACTTTGTCGGTGTTTTTATTTTCTTTTTTGTTCTTCTGTTTTCGGTTCTTGTTTCGTTTAATTGGTGCGGTATCTTGGCTGCTAAACTATGTGAAGCTTATAAGAAAGAATTGTTTGTCGGGCGTTTAATGGGTGGAGGGGTGACACCCCTTCTAATAATTGGTGACATGGCCAGTTGCTTGTGTGTATACAGAGAACGTGATTTTATTTCTCAGAGAGACGAGACCTTCTGATGAGGAAGTCCAATGTCTGAGGTAATCTGAGCCGCATCTTGCGTATTCAAAAATAGCTTGACATCTGTTACTGCTTTGTGCGTGTTTAATCATCTGTAAGTGCGTTTTTTACTATACTTAGTTGAGATCTGGTTTTGATAGCTTCACGCACTCATGAGTTATTATGCTGCAGAGGCACGTAGGTCTGGGTTTTGGAAACGTATTTGCGGTCTTTAAATAGCTGAAGCTTCTGCGAACAGTCGGAGGGCCTCAGCCGTCAAGAGACTCGGACTTGGGATACGTTTGTCTGTCGATATTATAGAGCGACAGTACACAGTTCGATCTGTGACAAGATGATAATTTTCGAACATCCTGAAACGCCGGCTGTACTAACAGGCAGTGGTGGACGTTTAAAGTCAGTTCATACCTAGTTGCCACCAGACGATCGGCATGACAAAGATTCACTCAAGACCGTTTCGCACTTGCGGCCTTTGTATTTCAGGCTGATGAATATAAACTTGCCAGCACTTGATCGCGAACTGCTAAGCAGTCAATTCAGTTGCGCGATCAATCCCAGTACTGGAAGTTCTGAACAAGAGTCTTTTTAGTTCCTCGGAGGTTCCTTCGGTTGACTGCACATTTGCACGACTCTACCCCACAATCAAGAAGCCACAGTGGGTATAAATCTCCCTAGAGAAGGCCCAACAAAGATGCATAAAACAAACGGCCGCGCCGGCCCAAGAGCTCGCAGCTTAATTTCTTAAGTACACCTCGCCAAACGGCTGTACAAAGTGCACATTAACAAATTCGCTTCCATTAATTACGATGAAATTAAATGCGCACCTCCCCTTGGTATAAAATTGAATCTTCTATGCACTTCCACGTTAGACCCCATCCATATTTACTCGTACATTATGTAATTAGCAGGCGCAGCCGACTTCTCTTCGCATATTTCGCTTCCTTCTCTCTTGCTTTTGGCATAATTATTATCGCCTGGTACTTCTAATTGCGGATGTTGCACTATCCCATCCCCTCGCAAACTGAATTTTCTCAGGACCGACAGAAAATGCACGGAATGTGCTCTGGTTAGCTTGGTGCTTCTCTTTGATTTAGATTCTTATCCGAGACCTCCAGCTCCAAGCCATACATAATGTACCTCGGAAAATTTACGGCCAATGCCATGCCGGAGGTATTCTATTTCATTCGGTTTGATGCTGCCGATCGCCCGGGTGTTGCCGCTTAGATTTCCGCCACGTTTTTGCCGCAGCGCTAAATTTCCTCAGATATATGCAAAAGAAAATGTCTACCATGGAATGCACTCACTCACATGGTATCGGTCAAATAGCTCGGCTCTAGTTCAAAGCACAAACCAACTAATGGAGTCCACCCTGGAAATTCCTGTGAAATCGTGGAAAGGTATTTCGCTGACAACAACTGCTAATTGTTTTGTGTTGCAGAACGGAAGCCGAAATGGGCAGTTCAGTGGAGTACAGAGGTCATGGGAACCGCAAATGCCAAACGATAGGTATAACATCCTTCAGCGCAACCTCCAGCGCATGTCTAATCCAAGTTATTTGCGGTTAAATTATACCATAAATCAATCCCAAAGTGTGGATCGTATTTTATTACAACCGCGCTGGGTTTAACGTGTGCTGCAGGCTTATGTGCAAGCGCCGCACTTACCTACCGCAACATTTGCCTTCAAACGACTTTAGACCACAAATTCGCGTTGGTATAGTCGATTTGCCTAAGATCTAAATTTTATTGAAATGAGTCTCAATATCAGACGTGTCGGTGGTGTGTCGTCGGGCATGTGGAGTGAAACTGATTTGGCAATGAAAGTGGCCGGCGGCGGCTTCCAAGCGGGTTGATTGATTGAGTTTGAGTAGTAGGTTTTACGAGGAAATGTTTGGGGTGGGTTATGACACACGAAATCCAAATAGAGAGTGGCTTGGTCGTAACTATGAATAGTAAAAGTGTTTGAAAGACAGTGCGGTAAGCCTGTTGGTATGCAACTTCCTTTACGTCATTAGGTACGTTGGTCTAAAACATTGAAGGAGAAAATGCCAACCGAAAGGTTGTCTAAGTGAGTAGGGGCGGAGTGGTTCAGTTGTTAGTGTGCTTGCGAGAGGTCTCAGGTTCGAACCCCGTAAGAATTCCTTTAAAACTGTGCAAGTGCACCAAAACATCAGCAATACTATGTAAACTGATCGTCGAATTGTACTCTTATGCGACATTTCGATCTTGCTGGAGGATCGCTCGCACTGATAGACGAAAGCAATAAAATGCCACCGTCATCAAAAGCTGTAACCTTGCACATCTTAAAGACTTCTTAACCGCTCCTGACAAAGAGCAGAGCATTAGGCAAGTCAGTCTCTTATAGACTACCACTGCAAATCCACTTACTTACAGAACAAGTCGTTCGAGGCAGACCGATTCAACTTCCAGTAGATGGATAACGATTGAGTGCCGTGAATAATCTGCTTTTGTCTATGAATAATGATATTTTTAGCGCGACATTCTTATATCTTCCCTTTCAGTGCTCGCAAAGTTAACTAAATTGCACAGCCCGAAATCTGAGCAAACCACTCTATGAAATGAAGATCTGAGGCCCGATTTCATATATGCGTCAGTTTTTCGCGAGTTTTCACCCTTAAATCACTCAAAAATTGTAAAATTTTTTAAAAATACAACGCATCCAGATTTTTATTAGCTAAAGAAATATTTTTTTCGGCCGAGAGAGTTGAAAATAATTTTCCTCTTCTTTTGCTTATAGTTCGCTCTTTTGTTCCTTTGTTTCTTTTTCACAATCGTACCTCATTAACTCACTAAAATTTTCTTAAAACAAACTTAACCTTAATTGCACTTATGGAATCAAAAAGTGATAGTTTAAGTGTACACATTTTTTCGTGTACCCCTAACAGTGAAGATCACTCTTATGGAAAGGTAAATAGGGTGTGTAGGTCAGTTTTGTTGAGCGTTAAATGGGTGAAGGAAAATTCACATTTTTTGTTATTAAGGCGAATTAATCGATTTAACACAGCTACTATTAAAAAATTCACCGCCATGTTTGCGGAATGGGAACAATGTGGTGCAATCAGGGTCGGCATTCTGTAACGCGAAAAGTTTGAACGTTTTCGTGTGCGCAAAGAAATATGGGGCAAATTATTCGTGCGCACGAAAATGCTTGACCGTTCCGTCTTACAGAATCTGGCACCAGTCTTTCAAAATCGTTCCACTTGGAAACAAAATTTTAAGTCAAAAAATGCATCTAATTCTTTTAAAAGTAAATAAAAGCAGTTTAAATAAACGAAGCCGGCTGACCGCGCCCTTAAGTAGAGAAGAAGACAACTTTAACTGAAAAAAGTTAAAAATTGAAAAAAAATATGCGTGACTGTGTCGCACATGACTTGCTACTTCAAGCTGTGCCTTAAGTCTGTACGTTTTTGTGGTTGAAGGAAGGAGCCAACATTATTTAAAATATCTTGGTGCTTAGAGAGCACTATTCTTTGGGATCAAACTTTAATTGATCGGATACGATCCTGATGCAGATAGGCTTAAAGCTAAAAAGACAACGTATCCGCTCGCCTTTGGAGCGTTAAATTTGTCTTTTTTTTTTAGAGAAGCCTGTAAAAATAAAGACGTAAAAAAGACCACTGCAAGCTACTGATATTGCCGATCGTCAATAGCTAGTCCACTAGTCTTTTCGTATTCACTTTTAAATTTTTATTCAGAAAATGATTTGCGGAGTGCTTGGGTGACTTGTTTCTCCAAAGTCATGTAAGTTAATACCCTTCCCCATATACAATCTCCGAATATACAACACAACAACCGAAAAACCGTTTTCCAAAGAACAACACAAACTCGGCATACCCTCTGCGACAACCGCGAACGCCAACGATCACTATCTTCCACCCCGATTTTCAACTCAACACTGTTGACACACAATCCTTTTAGTGTGACTGGCAATGTCAACAATGCCTCCCATCAAACCAAACGCAATCTCGACAAACATCAATTTCGTGATCATGTTCAGTCAAATATATCAATTTATTGATAGCCATCTTCTGAGCTATACGCATAAGGACGCCGCGTCCCTTATATTGTTTGTTCACTCATTATGAGGAACACACAAAGTTTACGGAGCACACAACCAACAAAGGTCACGCGTTTGTATTGTATTGGTCCGTGACCTTTTTTCACCAAACAGTGCATCTAAATCTAAATCTAAATCCATTTTACCATGAGTAAGTTTTGTGTTAAAGAAAAAAGAGAAGAGTACCCCAAGAGCGCCGACAATGTCATATTTGTTGATTTGTTTTTGTTTGGCCAGCATAATTCACCGGAAAAGAGCTGAAAAGGGTCCAAGTTTAGGTCAATTGTGACCACACGCAGTCCGAATGGATGGACTTGTAACATAAGCGGGTTGATCGTGGAGATTGTGGTTAGGTAATGGGGAACAAAGTGAATAATTAATTGCCTGCAGTGTGTCCAGGGAATTTCGGTTTAAATCTGTGCTAAGAATGATTGTGATGCGGGTGAGCAGTAGGTTTGTAATGAGAGAGGGCTTTCGGCTATCGCATCCAACGATGTCAATGGGCTGTGTGCGACCTTTGGATTTTGTGGATTTTCCAGAGAAACAATAACAAATTCAGTCACGTAGTACCTACTCAATCATGGATGCGGTAACTCAACCCCTGGTTCGGCGACAATTTAAACTGAAAAGTAAACTAGCATCTTAAGTGGTGGCGTGACTCACCGCACATCAAAATTCCCGCACAAAAAAATCTTTCCCACATAAAGAGAAAAACTTACGTCTTTTACTTTTAAATAAAATAAAATAAAAGAACAACCTCGCGGCAGCTCCAACTTGTTACATAATTTTACGCCGATTGCTGTCACACACTCTCGCCTTCTGCGGCAATTTGTACGTATCTGCGCCCGTCCCTAATGAGCTCCGCAGCTCATCCGAATCCGCACTATCTCATTAAGCACAAATTCCAAGAGGCCAGACTTCAGCTGAAAATTGCATTTCCATTTTTCAATAATCTTCATCGTTGGTGGCCAATCCCATACAGATACAAGTGGTCTAAAGTCTTAACTCCTCGCGGACGGCGCGTTAAACATTTGATTTTATTATTATTGTTATATTGGTGGTAGTTGCAAGTGCAGCCAAGAATCCAATAAACTGCTGTAAACAATTATCCGCGAGCAAACAAAATGTCAGCTCCGAACGAAATGCAAATTCCGTTCCGATGAACTTATCACGCGTTAACATCGCGCATCACATCATCGAGCCGTCGCGTTGTCGTCGTCATCTGGACACCACATGTGTCGGGTGTTGCTGTTGTGTTGGCCGCTCTTGACTCGAGTTTGAGTTTGTTTTGTGTATCTGGTTCTGGATTCGCCAGCTGGCTTGGCTAAGTCAAAGATATCACTTGATGTGCGCACAATAACGAGTGTAATCCGTCGGAGGAGGAGCAGGAGGAGGAGGGGGGCAACAACAATGTGTCTATCCGTGCAACGACCAGCTGCAGTTATTTTTAGAAATATGATCTGACAATAACGAACACCACCACCGCCACCGCCAATCCCAAATGGCAAATTAGTGTAGTGCTCTCGGTATCTCGGTATTTCGAATGCGGAATCCGATACATATACGTATGCATGATCCAATCTGCGTACATAATGTCAATCAATAGCAATTATAATGCGCGAGCGCGTCAAGGCCTCGAGCGCGCAGGCGCGCACCGATACAGCTTGGTATTGGTATCTCTTACTTCTCGCTGGCCTGTCATCTGGGTAATAGGCTCACAGATACGAGCGGCTCAATCTAGGCCCCGGCGAATAACTGGTGCGGATATATGTTCTTTTTCCAGATGATTAAACGCGCACAGCAATAAAATACCCGCACCGACTGTATACGGACGGTTCTGGTTTAACCTGATTCCGATATGCGTTGCGACTTAATAAACTGTCACTTTGTGTCAGCGCTGGAGTAGGTACCTATACCAAAGCCCAAAGGGCCCAGCACGTCATTCTGGCACAGATAACAGGAGAACAGAATTAAATTCAGCTCTTTCGCTATGCTATCAATCTCGGCAGGGAACAATAAAGCAAAACAGCCGGGAGAATTATTATAATCGCGTAAATTTAAATTAGACAACGAAAGGCATTTATCTGCATAACCGGTGTAAGTGGGAGGGGGGAAATTTGTCGCCCCAAGCTGATGCCCGATGTGTATACTCGCATCTTGTCAAATGCTGCTTAATTAATTTATTTTAAACAGAGAAATTCAAATTTGAAAACAGAACTCCGTTCCATTATACGCTGCGGCGATGAATATAATTTTATTTGTTTCATCGGTTCATTAACCCAATCGGAGGAGAGATGATGATCATCTTGCTGATTGTATACACGAGGAAATTTGAATTCGAATCAAGTGTGGAATGGTGTACAACTGAATGCTGCGGATGGATGATAAATTGAGTGGAACGCCCGAATGCCGCATTTAATATGGATTCCGATGATGGCCGGCTATTAATCTAGAATTCGAAGGTTTCATCTTTGATCAATTAGCATTCGAATTGAGGAGAAAAATATGAGTTATCGTGTTTGAGGATTTATTCTTGAAAAGGGTCTTAAAAAGCTCGGCTACAATTTTGTTCAGCAAAGGCTTTAGATGGAGTCTGGCGGGATAGGTCACGTTCTGGTGTCAAGAGCGGTGGTGTCTCATATACATTATATTCAGTCGTAAAATTGAGGTGGTTGTCGTCGTCTATAGGTTCGGATCGTGCTATATTTGTTTAGATACAGACTTGGTCTATAAAATTGTCCAGCTGCATATTTTCAAAGACGGCCCAGTACTTTTATGCGCTTCTCTTTTTGTTTGCAGCGAAATAAGTTTACACTTCGTTTGCAATGTACTCAGTTACTAATAAGATCAGCTTTAGGAATGTAATCCTTCTTAATATACAGAAACCGATGCACTAAGCAACTCCTGCGGTAGCTCACCCACAGAAAGTTGTATAGAAGTGCAAATATTCAACCGCATTTCAAACGTTCAATTCGATTTTGTTCAGAAGCACGTACTACGTTCTAAGATGACATATAAATCTTGGCCAAGAAACGTAGTTTAAAACAAGTCGTTGCCAGCCGTGTATATGTTGCGGGTGGTCTGAATTTGAAGACCTGCCTTTCCTTTAACGAAGACTACATTTTTACTGTATTAAAATCTGAAGCTTATTTATGGAAGCATACTCGCCCTAAAATACACTTACTGCGATGAGTGCTATTAAGTAAAACCTCAGCAAGTCGCCTTCTTAAAAAACTGTGGCACAGAAAAGCCTTTGATCGCTTCAAAAGCTTCTAAAGTGAAGTTGGTTATTAACGATTTTTATTAACTTTCAATCCTCAGTGGTCCTCTTAAAAGCGGGTCGGAATTTTATTTAAATCACCACACCAGTCAACCGATAAAACTGTCAAATAAGAAGTCTTATACACCGCATCATCTAAAGTCAATTAGGGAGAGTGAAGTTACAGCGAGTCAAGTACTTGTTGGTAAAGTGATTTATTTGGACTGCCTTTGCCAACGAGTACGGACTCCGGCCACAAGATCTCTAGAATATTTACTTAATTTTAAGAAGTCATCATCAAATGTTTTTCACCATCCATTCCTCAGAAGACCATTCCATTCCAGTTCCATTGACATGTTTGGTCACCTGTGATACTACGATAGGATTGTCCTTCTTAAAGACCGAGCCAAATTTTAATGTTTTGATTCTGGTATTTTTCAAGAAGCAACTGAGTTGCATAAGTTTAAAAAATTCAACGAGTCCCATTAGTAGTTTAAATTAATCGGCATGACGGTTTCTGCGTAAAATTTTCAGACGTTCCAATAAAACAGCTTATATAATAGTAAGTTCACTTTATATTCCTATCCCTTCAACTATATGAAAAGAAAGCGACCTACAATTTTATGCCCACTCCAAATGGTTGAAATGGGTATAGCTTTTGACTTTTGTCAACAGTTATAACTTCGTATGTTTATCAGACTTGCAAAAAACCAAAATCCGAACAACATTTATTGAAGCGAAAAGAATTAGTAACACAAATGTCCATAACCTTAACCTTAAGTTTAATAAGTTTTATTGCCAGAGTGCATTTTTGAGCTAATTCGATTGCGAAATGCACAAGCCTGCTTTCGATGATGATATGTTGATTTGCCTTGTGAAGGGATCACTTAACTAATTGTCTAAACTCCACTTGCAGGATTTTTGCACATGCTATCCTCTTGTTGTTTTTTAATTGGGCATTGTGTTAAATACTTTTCTGAATGTTCAAAATTTAAAGAGTAAAAGTCTTGATAGAGCTTTAGTGGGTGAATTCTTAGATAAATACGATCATTCGTTCACAAATCAATTTTAATCATTAGTTTTCTAAATACCTGCAGCCCTCTTGTTCAGATTTATTGAGGCAAATTGGGTCATTTGTTCCAGTATCCGCCAAGCTTGCATTTCCTATGAATTAGGTTATACCTCAAGTCGCACTTTGTTCTGAAAAATCACAAGAAACTATTATGCCCAAAAATCGCCGCAGATTTTTATTAAAAACTTCTTCGCGTCCCATTGTACCTTTAGAAACGACATTTGGCTGATTACATTTCAGACATTTCGAATTAATTCAGTCACATAGTTAACATTCTTTTGTTTGACTGCTCACATATACCCATAGCCTCGAGATACAAATCTAAAACTCTTCCGATTGCCGTACCATTATTTATCCATTTGCTGTGCAATGACACTTTATCTATATCAGCGGTCCAACACAATAACCGGATTGACCTTCACTTTGGATGGTGGATATCTGAGAAGTTTCTCTTTTTCCAGCCTCCACCTACAGGTCAAGAGATGGTAATACTCTTGACATATTTTCCTTTTTGTTTCCTCCTCCAGCCGAGCTTATGAAGGTCCAAATTCAAATTTTTCCAATAAAAGAATTGATAACGAAACGCGCTTATAACCAGTTCCCGCATGTAGAACACTTGCCCTAAGAAAACCCACAGAAGATTTTTGAATAAGAACAACAAACATAAGTCCCAGAATGAAACACCAACAAAGCGGACAAGATTTGGGTCAAATAGAGAAATCCACTTAAAGCTCCAGATTCCACGCAACGCTTAGGGCACTCTTACTTTTATTTTCCAGGGAAGAATGGAAAACTTGTAAGACAAGACAACGGACCCTTAATCGGGCTGTTGGCTTTCATCGCAAGGCAAATTTTTTGGGTCAGTTAGATTCAGTTATCTCGGCTTCTGGATAAATGTGTGCGCTTTGTGCTATTAATGAGTGTAATTTGTTAACCCGTTCCAGAGTAACCACAGCAGAGCTGTTATGCAGAGCATCGGAGCGGGCTTAGAAGAAGTGATTTCTGGGAATTGATTGTGAACTCCCTGGTTCAGGCGCGCTGGCTAAATGTGTCAGTTTGCGATAGAAAACCTTTGAAGCCGTTTATTGCCCAAGGACGATTATGGCAAGGCAGACAAAAAACAGTCATTTAATCGCCGGCAGGATGTTGGAATTCTTTAGCGCAATCAAGCTTGATTATATGTTCAAAGAAATTCGAGATGGCTTTGGATCTTTTTTGTGTCCTTGTGGGCACGGCTTGTATACAGAGTTTGCACCTGTCGGTGTATGGCGACCGATTTGGTTCCGATGCAGCTGTGCTGAAATTCGTGTCCAAAGCGATTTTTAATTGCAAGGCTATGGGAGGGTGAATCCATTGAATTGGCGACGGTGACAGTGACAGTGTTTTATGTTGTTCAAGGTGCGAAGTGGTTTTATAGTAATTAATCCGTAATGGAGGGCAGCTTCAGTGAACTGATGGACTTTGTATATGGGATCGGAACTTGAATTCTGAGAATACAGCGTTCGGGCTGAAGAGTTGAACTTATGGTCGCGTGTGTGCAGTTTAGAGGGTTCTTGCCTTAAATGTGCCTCGCTCACAAGGCAAGGCATGGGATTGTGACACATGGAACTGGTATAGTAGAGGTCTCGGGCATGCGATTGAATATTTGGTTCATGAGCCCGATAGAAGAGCTCCGCTGATGGACTTGTTATTATTCAGCTTTTTGCAAAGCTAATCTTACTTTTTTTACAATGAGTGTTATCACTTGTTTTTCATTGACTAAAAGTGGGTCCTTTTATTGTCAGATCACTCTCATTTAGCAGCTGCTGAGAAACACTTTCTATTATCTGTCTTTCGGTGAATTTAGTCTGCATCCGGGTCTTAAAGCCGTCGTCCCGTTGCCCAGATTTCCTAATAAAACCCCTCGATGTTGTATCCAATAGATTGAAGACTGCTTTGGCCGTTTTATGAATCAAACCCTTCTTCGCTATCTTTCCCTGGTTCTATAAGTTTTTCTGGCCTTTCCTCGGTCAACTTTTTTGGTAGACTCTATTATCCATTATTCTGCTGGAGGCCCATTTTTGGGATGGTTCGATGGGGGAAATTTTAAATTTTGTGAGTTTAAAAGTTCAAAAATACAAATTCTCGAACCTTAAATAAGTTTGGAGCTCTTCTTTTAGATATTAAAAAAGTGAAAATATGACATTAATGTCTGTGGTTCTACCTAAGTGAACGCAGTATATAGATCTCCGGTTCAACCCCCAAAACAAAAATAAAAATAAAAACTACGTTTATCGTTTTTTTCTCACTGCGCCACATCTTCCAGGCGTCTACAAACATCTGGAGATCCTTGATTCAGCCGTTCGACTTCAGTTTAACAGTAGGCCCTTTCAATTTGGTCCTAAAATTTGTGAGAACCTAGGTTAGAGTCCTATTGAAGTCAAGTGGTCTGACTGGCCTTCTTTTTGTCCTAAAATTAATGAGAAGCTAGGTTAGAGTAAGTTGATCAAGTAAGCTCCAACCAGCAAATGGAAACCCACTTAATAGCGAACGTTTTCGTCATTTAGCGCTTGCCTGATCTCCTGTGATGTCAAGAGATTTTTCGGTCCTAGAAAAAAGTTTGACACGACCCAGTCGTGCGCACATTTTTTTCAAAACGGTCTTTCTTTTTCCCATATCCTGCTTTCGCACTTGCAGTTCTTATTGTTTATTTAAAAATATTGATAACTTATATTTTTATCTGTTCTAAAATAGGTTTTCTTTTTTTTATTTCAGGTAAGGCTGTGTTCCGAGGGAACCTTAAGATTCTGTGGCTGCTAGTGTTATAATTAATCAGGCTCAATATTTTCCATTAGACTGGTGACATCTTCTGAATCCCAATTTGTGTTGTATTGCGGTAAGAATATTTCGCCTACTTCAGCCCCCAGGAAAGGCTTGTTAAAGCTTTGTCGCGATTATCTTGCTGTTTCCACGACTGCGATAAGTACTCGTATCACCCATCAAACATCAAATGTTGCAGCGCACCCATTTAAACTTCAAATAAAGCCTTTAATAGAGTCAGAGAGTCAGCGGAAACCCTCCTTAAAATGAATAAACCGAAAATCCAAAAGCCTCTTTAGAAACAAAGAAAACACAAGCCAACCCGTCAGCATACCACTCAAACTGCTACCAAATTGCACCATCTTCCAAATCGATGCACTCGAGCGTTTCCTTCTTAATCACAACCTACTACACACTGACTGACTGCAGTGGCGGCGGCGGTGGCTGTCGATCGCGGCTGTCAACTATAATTTCTGACAAAATGACACTTCAACATCATCCATGACCCATAAAATCCGCCGCTTCCCATGAACCTTTTGACTGCTGCTCGCTCGATCCCAAGAAGCCTATTACGCGATGTCATTTGTGTGCCTAGGTATTGGTTGCATTGCACCCTCCCACTCCCACTGAGACTCCCACTCCCGTTCTCAGACGTCCAAATAAATTGGATCCAATGCTCTTCTTCAATTTGACATAATGCGGCACCTCTTCCGCTTCGCGGCCACAGCCACCATGCACTCGTATGATGGACAGTGATTTCCTGCCAATCGACTTAATTATGTCACAAGTCCAAGTGGCATCAGAGAGGCGCTCTGGAGTATGTGCGCTTCAATGTCATGCTGAGCGTTTCCTCAAACCAGACCAAACGTTCTTTCTTCTGACGCAGCAATTATTGGCAAAAAACAACTTGTGAGTCGTGATTTGGGCTAAGAGGGCGAAGTTCCTGTTTCACGTCCAAATTCGATCGCAAACCAGTTGCCACAAATATATACAGATACACACTCGTACAATCGGACCAACGAAAAGTCAAACAGGATTGAAATTGAAATGGTTTTTGTGTGTCGACACAGAGTGTTCCCGATGATTAATCAAATTCACAGTGGTTTCTGGTTACACACATGAGTGCGACGACGAAGCGGGCAACCAAAAAAATTCCACTTCGGCACCGCACACCGCGCACTCCATCAGTGGAACGTTTTAATTCGGTAATTTAATCGGTGAATAAATGCATTTTACCTGTTTACAGCAAATGTGTCGATCGGTGGAAAATTATTTCAAAACTGAAAACTCTGCGCGGCAGGAATGTGAATTGTGAATGTGGGGACAAATTTCGTCGCTCGCACACACACCAAACACGAAGTGAATTGGGAATGTGGATAGCGGATTAGATATGCTCGTTTGTCACGGCTGTTGTGGGACTAAGTTGTGGGACTCCATTGTGGGTATACGGAAGCAGAGTAATGCGAACTCATTCAGGAATTTGGAGCCATAAAGTGCCTTGCGTCCAACTTGCTGATGCTGAGTGGTTTTCGTTATAAATGCGCGACTAAGGAATTTCGTGTAAAGTGGGATTTTGGTTGGGAAACGGGAGCTTTGCAAAACAATATCGTTTGGGTCAGCCGGAGTTGTATAGAGTTACACAGGAGCTCCATTAGAAGTACATGCTCAATAAAAGTGCATGTAGTTCGAAAGCTCCACCTTCGTTAGGAAGTTGGGTGATTTTCGTGTTCACTTTTCAGCAAGAGTGTAACCAGGGGAGCCAAATTTTTCCAGCAATTCTATGGATTGCCTTTTGCAATAAAACACACACTGAATAGAATACTCCCAATCTCTACCAGGGACAGCAAACTGCAAACTATGTCAAGTCAGTCAGTCGTGGACCTTACTTCCTTAACCGCAAGTACGTCTACCTAATTACCGTGCAGAATGCAAGGCACACATGAAATTAAACATTCGTTTCGGTCACCTGCGTTAGCCATATGTGTTTGCGTACCGAGCACAGTAGGGCTGAGTGAGACTCGTTTAAGAAACAATTATTATCGACAGACAATGGGATTTTTTTTTTAAACGAGAAAAGCAATAATTCACATGTCACAGTTGAACTTTCACTTTTCGGGTTTTTTTTCTTGTTAATTTTCCAATTAAGACCAAGAGTCTGTGGCTAAAGACTAATTAAGATGCAAAATATACAGCACAGCACTACAAGTTTTATTTTTGTTGGTGTCACTGTTTTTGGAAAATAGGCACAAAATGCTGATCTGTATATTTATTGTTTTTTTTTCATGTGGAATGTGGCGACTTTTGGTGGTGCATTTCAATGTTGTGTCGCAATTTGCAGTCAGACGGCGGTGCGACAGGCCGCTTTCTGGTGAATTTTTGGCGAAAGGTTGACTTCTTGTGCACGGCGAGGAGTTGACTGCCAGGGGATCTCCTGTACACTTTCACGAGCCGAGACGGATGTTTCGGCCGATTTGCCATTCCTTTGACGTAAGGATGCTGGCTGAATGTGCCCTTAACCGGTTGTCTCGAATTGGGCCACCAAACGTCGAAAGTCGACCTTGAAGGGTCGCCGAGTTTCCAGCGATGAACACTTATTTTGACGTGCTGCTCAATCTTGCAATCTTAGAACTTGCCCTTGTGATTTGCCATCAGTGACTGAATAAGAATGTTATTCAGTCACTGATGCCAGACAGATGCCAACAAAACAACATGGCTGCCACAGACTGCCAATATCGACCAGCCCCATTTAAAAAATTCTTTACTAAAATCGAAAAATGTTCAAATCGCCTTTTTCCTTCGATTAAAAAGGATAAATTTTGCGAAAGCCTTCTCTTATCTTGAGCGTGGGACCAAAATCCACTCCCATGCTGAATGCCAACTTCCTATTCATTCGCAATTTTGCGTTTAATTTATTTCTTAAGACAAAATTTCTTAAACTTAACCGCAGCTCCAAAAGATCCATAGACCTCTGAAAATCGATCAGATCACAGATAATCGAAAGAAAGTCGAACCCCAGTCATGTTGACTGTCAGAAATGGACAAATTACTCTTCCCTTTCATTTGCAGGCGTAAACTGCCCAAAAGAAACTCATGTCATCCGACAAGTGACAGAAAAGCAATTTCGCTCAAAACCATGGCACAAATTATCCCAATAAAAGCCCCAAGTGGTGTGTAAAAATAAATTCGTCCCAACCCACACGCAAGATGGCAACGAAAATCGTTTAGGCCCCAAATTTCCCTTTCACTTTGAAATGTACGTTCGACATTAATTACTTTCTCAGGTCCACAGTCTGGTACTGACCCAGTGCCTGGCTGACATGGACACCCAAAAACCCAAACACAGCGCATAGTGCCAATATGTCTGATGTCTCCTTTGCGTGTCAAAGCGGCCCAATAAACTTTGATTCTTTATCGCGTTCCAAAGAATGTCCGTGGGCCGGGGAGACGACGCGATGCTCGTACAGCCACCACAAATCTACCTAGGGTGTGGTCAAGCCGCATGTACGGATACAATTCTATCTGCAAGATGGAAGACGAAAAAACAAAAATGCTTGTGTATCCACAGTGCACACGCGTGGAGAGGAGATCCTTGCGCCGAGCAGCAAAAAGTGGTCAGATGACTTCTGGTCTTACCCTCACCTAATACTCAGTACCTACATCTGTCTAAATTCAGTCCGCCTGAGGGAGTCCAAGGAATGCGCACAATAAATTGCCTCCTCTTCGTAACTAGACAGAATGGTAGTCACAGCCAGACAATGGAATGTCTCCTGCATCTTCTCCGCCGGCTGCTGTTGCATAGAGCACCACCAGTCACCAGTCACCAGCACACAAACCTCGTTGGCCTTTTGAACCTGCAGCTTGTTGCACCGTGTGTTGTCGAAACGTGCTACGAGTTTCACACTTTTCCATGGTGCTTTTGATTTGGTTTCGTTTGCTGTTTCTTTGTTGTGCCCATATGCCCATCAACAGCATGTGGGCTGAGGGGCAAAACCTGTAAGTGCACTCGCTCGCCTGCAGACATCTTAGATTCTTTCGCTGTAGCCATACAAATTCCGTTGCGCGCCTCTGCCGCGCCCGCCCTTAGCCGGGATCTGCGGGCTTGGGCACATTTTATTACCAGAGCGGACGGATTAGCAATGACCTTCAGCGCGAGCGAGCACAAGAGACCACCGATAACTACTCCTGCTCCTCTGGCTCTCTGCTTATTTACTTTGGACTCTTATCTTGTGTACATGCAGACAACATCCGATCGGAGTGCAACATACTATGCACACACACACATTCTGATTGTGGTAAGGAGCCGACGAACAGGCTCCAGTCTCCAGATCTCCGGTGCGGGAAGGACGTCTTGTGGTTTTATTGAGGAATTTTCGCTCTTCTTGAAGTGGGCACTTTATCGCAAGTCATAAATCGTGTTTTTGCAGACGTACGAGTATTGCTTGTTTCCCTGCGCCACCACCTAGAGATAGAGATACCACATGGCGACTCCTTGGCACGGTCCTATTTTAATTAATTTCTTCTTCTTCTTTTCTTTTCGCACAAAAGTCGTGGCATGTGCTCATTTTCGGACGATAATTAAGAATTCCTACTGTCAGAGGTCCGCTCACGGAATGTCAAATCGGCTAACGATGCTTATCACCGAGATGACAGTTCACCTTCGAGTGTCAAATCCTAAGCACAACTGTCATGGGAAATGTTATAAATACTTTGTAGGTTGACATTCGGACAAGACCATGAAAATGCTTAATCCGTTCGTCTAGACAGGTTTTTCCTGTGTCATAAAACATTATTCATCGTTAAATGAAATTTAAGGCGGCTGTATTTAGCACATTAAATCAGCTTATGCAACCTCTTTGTGGTTGTGCTGCCAACTTTGTACGAAATGGAAGAAGATGCTTCTTTTTCGCATAACATAGTTTGGCTCTTTTGAAATTCGCTAAAAGACTATAAATCATGAGCGAGAGTGAGTGCGTCTGTTTGCCATATTTGCGGACTTCTACTGCCGCAAAGATCAAGCGAACCAGCATGGGGAGTAGCCTATTAGTACGGATATTAGCCGCACTTGATAGTATTGCGCAAAGTGGGGTTCGGCCCACGCTAAGTGGGTTTTTCGGTTTTGTTAGATGTAAATGCTGATATGCACGAAATACGAAGAGGAAGTGAATTCTGACGGCGAAATTCAGCTTGACGCTCTCATAAATTGATGCGAAAAACTGCATGCAGCCAAACAATGGCAGCCGCAAGTATACAAACGATCCTCTTGGTCTCTGATTTGAGTTTACCTCTGCTGTCAATTTATAAGATCAGAGTAGATCCTAGGTCATAAATTAGAATGGCTATCACGGCTCATCATACTGACGAAATGTTTTCTCTGCTGAATATAAGACCTTCTGGAGCTCTGCAAATTTTTAAGGCCTATGTAAGTCGGTGGAATCTTATAAAAAATAAATAAGTGGCGCAACAGGAGCGTAGGAACCCTGGGCCTAACTCCTAGGAATTTTTTTTGGGACCGCTATGGTGCCTGGTCTTTTGTGACGATCTCACTCTGAGCTATGCCACTCTGGCGATCAAATCGATAAAAGTTACAAAAATCTGTGTGGTGGATGACATCCGCCCAGAAGTGATCACAGCCTGAGGTTAAGAGGAAGGAAAATGGCTCTTTCTTGTCATTTAAGTGAAGTAGGAATTTCAGGAAACGGGTTGAGATTAATTGCATTTTTACGGGTCCATCAGCCAAGTTCTAGAGAATGCTTATGCTAACGTGTTGAAAACTCTTGGCAGAGCTGTTGCCGACTCCATCAGCCAGATGCTCTTCTAAAATGTGACATGAGAAGGCTTAGAAGTATGCCCCACTTATCGGAATTGATAGTTATTTTTTGAGTTGAGATTTTTTTCCAGTGGGCAGCTCACTTGGAAAACCTTCGTCTTTGACTACCTTGGGCTTACACTCCGAGTCGAAAGCAGAATTTTTAATTCAGCTCTTTAAGAAATAGTTCTTGTCATATAACAAGTTTAGTAAAGTAAATTTTCAATAAGCAAGTTACGGGCGACCCAGTCGTGCACAATCGGTTAAGCATTTCAAAGCAGTTGTTGGTCCCCACAAGGGACCTCTTACAAGGAACTCGACAATAGTGTAGAGGGTGACGACCCTATGGGGAGTCATATTTTGTAAGACTTTTGGCACGACTTAGGGTAGTAACGTAAGCTCTTTCTTTCCAACTGAAGGCCCACCGAGTTTTCTTAAAAAGACAAAAGGACCGACTTACCGCTGGCAACAGGCAAACAGACGAATCCAGTTTACAAAGTGCTTTTGCTAAGGACTTTTTCATTCAGCCATATAAATCAAAAAATTACTGACGCTCTTACCATAAATTAAAATAAATAAATAAATAAATAAAGAGTGCTCTCCTCATGCCAGAACTGTGCATATACAGATACACACCATGAAGGCTGCAATGAAAACCTCGCATGAGTAAACCTACGCTTGCAAAGAAATGGTGCCTGCATAGAAACGTAGGAAATCGTACAGTCGCCGACTCATCACCTTACCAACCTAGACGGTCTAATTAAACTTGTTAACTTCCCCTCAACCTTTAATATGCAGCACATACATGATTGATGACAATGTCCCGAGCTCAAAAATGCCTCACCTCCCGCACTTAATTGAAAAGATGTAGGCTATATGTATTTATGTATGCGACCACATCAGCACCATACCACCAACACTGCCGCGCGCCTCCCGCTGATGTGCCCGCACAACATGACCAGACCCAATTGTACCTACATTTATCTTGTTTTGGGTTCGAGGGAAACAATTTTTCAACAAAATTTTCATTAAACTTGAGTTGTTTTGACGCAAGGCGCGAGCCGGACAAAATTGCACAAGACACGTTCAGCCAGTGTAATGAATGAATATTTGAGTTCATTTGCCACAATGGCTGAGAAGTAAACTTTAAGGTGTTGCCTTCGAGTGCAGTGAATATGATTTTTGTATTTTCGTTGCTTTGTGGCAAAGATTGGTCAGTAATTGTGCAGTCATTAATCTTTTTGGCTTGGCTGAAGGACACACAACTGCGGGGCTAGGATTCAGGGAGTGTGCATGCTGTTCCCATAGTGAACCATGTTAATTTGGGAGACGATTGGTTATAAAAAGGCCTTACATGTGGCATCTTCCGGCCTTCGTTTTTGAAATTAATTTGTTTGACTCAATTTCAGTCTTGAAGCTGGTTGCAGTGTCGACCTAAATTTTTATCGATGACAATCTTTGGATTCGATTTTTACCAATCACGCAGTGTTGATGCAGGGCGACATCTGTTACGGCCCACATTGGGACGATGCTTTGCTTAGAATATCTATTCAAACTTTAACGAATTCCCTAGAGGTAATTTACGGGTGGTAATGGGCTAGGGCCCGCCGGCTTGGTTTTTTTTAAAAGATTGAACCCTACTGCCCCTATACTTATTGAGCGCCGATATCAATCATAAAATACCAATGACCCCGAGGCTAAATTGCAAGGCAGAAGCTGCAATGGGCATTCCTTGTCCATTACCACTGGTTTTAATTACCCTCGGTCGGGGGCTTAAGTTGAACGAGTGCCGCTACTGAAGTTGCCGAGATGTAAAAGTCAATAGTCGTGCCTTACAGCGGTAACAAGCGATAATAGTCGCACAAGAGTGCACAATATAAAGCTACAGTGTCTTGTATCGCCTTCCTTCCCGCACACACCTCTTCCGCACAGTACCTCCAGTAACTCAATATGTGCGGCTTTGCTTTTGTGGTGCCCCCTTGCCGTCGCCACCGAACTATTGAATTATAGTACAGAACATTTCAACAATGGACGTAAGAATATCACGCGAAACTTGGGCCACATTGTGAGTCCGTACACAATTGTTCGACCGACCAAAGGCCTGTTAACCTGCTTTCGTTTAATTATTTTGTTGCTTGCAGATGATTAGACGAGATAAAAGACATACACACCATAGAGAGCCGGAGAGCTTGAATGACATGCTTGAGATGGATCTCGCGCCAGCACGCATCCAACGGATCGTGATGAAGTGAATATGGTTCTACGAATTTCAAGTACGCGCACTCCAGCCATCATTCTCCATTCTCGATAATTTGGCAGATTGGGCTTTTATTTCGTCTTGCCTCTAGCCCGGCTGCGGCTGTTCTTGTGTGTCTGTCCATCTAACTATCAATCGAAGATACTTTCGTGAGTGTTGTTGTTTGTCGATTAAGCGTGTTGAATTGATTTGGAGTGATTAATGGATTCCTGCCTTTGATTCTAAAGTCCGCGACGGATGGATAGATACATGGGTACAGGCGCAATTATGTTTTGAAAAATTAACACGCCGATTCCCGGGTGGTGGCGTGGCTTATGATGTACGATATGTGGATACTCTGGGTTATTTTTTTTGTTAATTTTCCCTATTGACGAAGATTGGCAGATAAGAGTTGCAAATCGCGAATGGCAGAGTGAAGCCCTTGGCCTGGCTTTGAGAGGAGGATTTATAGAGCCTCTGGCTCTGATAGGATAGGGTTTGGTTTGGTCCAACAATTAAGGTGATCAGGAGGTAATTTATTAAGCCAACTCATGGAATTGTATATAGCCAGTGATTTATTACGGAGTAAGAATAATTAGGCAAGTCAATGAATAATTTATGCAATAGTTTTGGGAATTTGTTGACCCCACACACCGACGTAAGCCCCGAAAATAGAAGTCCGACGAGCAGCGTAATTGTAAAACACGTGTTGCAATCTATGCCCACCACAAGGTTGGCTCGTGGCCATCACTTAAAAACAGATTTGCCTAAGCCCACACATACTCACATACTCACGGTTACATCATGTGAATGATGACCTGTCCATGGCCCTAAGAGAAATTTCTGTTTGATTGTGAAAACTCAAAGAATCAGCCCACCACGTGTCACTATGTATTTATTTTTGAATAATGTGCTGAAGGCTTATGCAGATATTTTGACATCATAATGCAGCGGAATGGTGCAACTTAACTAATTTTGGAGTCCGCGCTTCTTACAAATAAGTCGAAGGGGAAGGTGTTGTAAGCCGTGGTGTTACCTCCGTTTGGAAAAAATTGGGACGTCTCTTAGGAAGTCAGAAAAGTGAAGTGAGACATGAAGCAATAAGCTCGTAAAATGTTACAACTTGGACAAAAGTGGTTGTTTCATAATATTGGCAGATGGGTCCAGGAGACTTCAGCTTTCAACAATCCAAGAACTGACTGAACTGATCTATATCCAAGTATTTTAGAGGGCTTTAGATGTTTTTTTTTAAATTCGACTTTTGCAACGATGACTATACGCTATTGAGCTTGATCGGTCTTTTTTCTAACTCCAGAACGGCATCATGCAAGTTTTGGATAAAACAGGAGTCAATTCTTAGGAGTCTTTGTACAATCTCCGAGATAGTAGAGTCATGCTTGTCTATTATAGTGACTTAACTTCTACAGGAACCTCCAAAAATTGTTTTGGGATCCTCAAAAACTTCTTAACTCATCTAAGTTAAGATCGCACTCAAGCTGTTATTAACCTTATTATATTTAAAAAGAAAATATGGACCAATTTGAGTATTGACAGAGTTTGCCTTGAAAAAGTGAACGTCAAAAAATTCCACTCCTAGTACCTACACTGAGAAAACTAAATTTAAAAATATGGGTACCACCTGAAAAATTGTTTCCTACAGCTATAACTTGGCAAGCTTACCCGTACCTTCGATGTCATCCCCAAATCGAGGTTATTGTAGCCAACAAAGAGTTACCACAGCTCTCTAAGACGTGGTTGTTAACGAACTTAATTTGGGTCGGGTATAAGCACCGTAAACCAAGCCTGCTATGCTTGTTTATAGAAATCTAGTCGTTGCTGCCATACTGTAAGCATTCCAAATTTGTGAGGAGGTCTGGTTAAGTATAAGGGGCTTATTAAGGTGCTAAGAGTTTTATAAAACATCCACCGAGGTAGGCTCTTTATATACGGGTATAATGGAAAAGTTTTGCTAGGCTATCTCAGCTTCCTATTGAGGTTCTTACAGCTCTGTGTGTGGGAACTTAAAATCTTTTGAGAGGCTGTGACAGCTTTCGTGAGGTTCTGACAGCTCTGAATATGGGTGCCGCAAATCTGTAGAGGGGCTGCGACAGTCTCCAATGCGTTCGCATTAGCTCTGTGAGGAGGTTTTAGCAGCTCTGCATTCAGTTCTGATGGCTAACTTGGATGTCTTCAAATATTTTTTCTTTATGGTTATCGCAGCTCTGTTAAAGTGCTGTAGCCATGTAACTGAAGGCTTTACACCTGAATTTCGGCTAGAGCAGCCACAAAGGTAGCACTTGACGTGCCTACATAAAACAGAGGTGGCGCATTTAGTAGGACTATCGTAGCTCTGTTGTCTTTGTTATTATCAACTGAGTTTGCACTTCGAAAAGGGAAAAGTTCTCCAACTACAATTCGCGTCCTTCTTGATCGAATGAAAGGCTCCTAAATATTTAAATAAGTGTTTCCTCAACAGCGATTAGAAAAACAAAAACTTTCGTTGGCAACTTCTTACCAAATCCTGGTGAAGCTCTAGAGTTAAATCAACATCCGCAAGCCCCAGTTTATATAGTTTGAAGCTATATAAACTGAAAGATTGCGCTACAGACAAAGCCCAGTTAACCTTGGGTTACGTAAAACAATCCAGCCTTCCACTGAATATTTCCTTATCCAAGTACTCAACCAATTACCTAACTTCATCTGAAGATGTCCCATCTTCCTGCATTGTTTATGCAGAAAATAGCCCCCTGTCTTTGTATTTACGCAAAATGCCAAAAAAAACAGTCCGCCAAAAGACACAATGAAGTCCTAACGACCATAAAATACCACTAAACAATAGAAACAATAACAATTCGCAAAAAATAAAATTCAAGTAGTGAAAGCTGTGTAGACAGATGCCCAACTCTCTCGCTACAAATTATCCCAATTTAATATCTTTGCGATACCCACTACCAACTAACTCATCGTTAATAAAAAAAAAAAAAAAATGAAAAACGCGCACAAATTGTTGCTCGCAAGAGATCTAATCACCATCGCATCGACTTCATCGACTCACCGCGCGCATGCATGTAAGTCCGATCCGAATGCAAATTTATTTTTTAAATAAATGTACTCTCCGAATCAATGGTTTAATTATTGTTTTCAATCGGTATGCTGGATAATTGTAGACGGAGGTCGTTGTCGTATTAATATATGCGCCACCGGTGACTCTGGACAGTTTCTGCAGTCAGAGTTCGAGTCCGACTCCGACGAATCACTGCCTGACCGACCTATATAATTGGCTCTGACAGAAGTCATTAAGACGAAATTAGCTAGACACAGATAGAGCGTATGGAAGCGAAAGTATTTCTGTTCCGCTAATTTGAGGGACAAACAAAACAAAAAAAAAAAAAACAGACAGACTGCAACTATAATTTTGGTCTGAATTTTGGGCCGCGCTTGGTGCTGACTTGCGAACAGAAATCAGATCGCTTGAGGGCTAAATGTCTTCGCCTCGTGTTTTTTTTTCCCGTGCTACTATATTGGTGGTCCAAATGAAAAATACTCCGAAATCCATTTGGGCTTGGAGTATTTTCGGCGGAACTTGGCCCCAAGCAGTCATTTCGCAATAGTAAGCGATTTCTTTTTCTGTTTTTATACACAGATCTTGATCCATTAAGGTGATCTCTGAAATTACTTTGCTCTGCAAAGGGAACAACGGAGAACAATTGAAAGTGTGCTTTGTGTCTGGTCGAAGGGATTGGCTAAGAAAACATAGGAGTGTGCCTATAATGGAGTGGAAGAACCTTCAAAGCTATAAAAAGAACGTCTGCTGGGGGCATAGGAATTTTTAAAGTTATTGATTGAGAAGCTGGTAATGATGGAGTGGAGTGTGTTGTGTGAGGCCAGTAAGAAAGACTCCCACAGAATGGGTTTGAGGTTATGTAAACAAATACTTCAGAGTGTAGACAGTTATGGGCTTGTTTTTGTCTCACAAAAGATATGACTAATAAGGACTTAAGACACTTATAACAAATTTTAGTCTCGACTTTAAATTTACGAAAGCTCATAATTGCGAAATTTGTACGGAAAATATGGCCACTGTGAACTTCAAAAATTTTGAGTCGAAACTAAAAATGTTTATAGGTGAGGTCGTATGTACATAAATCACTGGCTGGATCAGTTTTTTTGAGAAACTAAGGGTCGTTCAATGTCTCATCAGTTTGCATTCAACTGCATACGGCTTATTTTTTCTCGTTCCGCTCCAACAGGAAAAAGACACACACACTGAGTCTTACACAAAAAAAAATTGTTTCGACTTAAGATTTTAGTTATTCAAAATAGTTATATATTTTTTATAAAATTTTTTCAAATGTGAGCTTCCGCATTATTATAGTCTGCGTCATCTTTACGGTCTCTAATATCCCATTGAAGCTTTGCCTCCACTCAATCTCTGATGGGGTAACTCGGACCTTGGTCTAGCTCAGCTTCGCTTCTACACTGAACCAAAAAGGTACATCATAGTAATGAAAAAGTTCATCAATAGTATGAAAAAATCATCAATTTTAGTCCAGTGAATTTGTTTGTTGCTATGATGAAACCGATTTCCTCAATATGATGAACTTTGAAAATTATAAAATTCGTTCATCATTCATCAATTTTGTTCATCAATGTTATGAAAAATTCGTCAATATGATGAACTGAAATTCCCCTCCAATTTCATCAATGAGATGAATGTATTCATCACATTGACAAATTTGTTCATCAATATGATGCACACTTTCTTCATATTCATGAATGATTTTCATTAAATTGGTGAATTTATTCGTTAATATGATGCACATTTACATCGTATTGATGATTGCATACATCTATATGAAGAATCCTTTTCATCAACTTCACGAATTTATTTATGAATATGATGTACACTTTCTTCCTATTGATGGTCGCATTCATTTATATGAAGAATCGTTTTCATCACTTTTAGGAATATATTTATATATACGATGTTTTATTTTCATCAATCTAGTGAATATTAACATCAATATGATTAATTGCATTCATTAATCCAATTATACTAAACTTCATTATGAAGCATTTCTATTCCTCATACTAATGGTTCAATTCATCAAAATTAAGAATAAATAATCATGTTATTTATGTAGAGACTTTATAATTTCTCGTATGTAATATAAACCATATGAATTTTGTTCCAAATCACTGGTATATAAACACACCTCAAGTTAATATAAGTAAATTGTAAGTAGTATTTTTTCCGAATATTTTCTTAAAGTGCCCTGGTATACCAGTGCACCATGGTCCATATAAAAGGTATGTAATATCCGAGAAACTATGACGCTCTTTATATCAATAAGTATATTATTTATTAATAATTTTCGTAAGCTCCATCATCAGCACGATGAATAGAAATGCTTTATAATGTAGTGGATTGATATAAAGATTCACCTAGAAATAGAAAAGGTGCCATTAAAAAGTCATTATTAAAATACTTACTCCATCACACTATATAAATACAGAAATCGTACATTTTAGATAGATGATTTTGTACCTTTAGCCAAAGACCTAAGATCATCAACTCAAAATTATTCTTTTTCTGAAAATATTCCAAACTACAAGATCAAAACCAAATGGACTTAAAGTATTAAATTTTATTGGTCCTTAAGTGTTTCAATAATAATTGTGCTTAGCATACTAGAAAAATTTCTTTTAATGGTGCTATTGAGTAAAAATACGACTTTATGACCAAAACCCAAAACTGCTCGCAGGCAAATGGGTATTGCAAATCAAAAACAATCAAAAATTTTAGACAAATGTCTTCAGCACGCAATAATTTTTTGAATATAAGTTTAAGAGATACTCTTTCGAGTGACGCTAAGATAAACGGTTTTATGTTGTTGTTTTCTGTATTAAAAAAAATCCAAATGGTCTTCTATTTGCTGAACGCTGTCGGCTTCAAAGCATGTAATTGTGCAGATTTGAGAAGACAAAGAACTGCATTTTCTATAAATGAAAAGAGGAATTGTAATATTAATATAATAACTTTGTAAATTGTTGTATGTAGTATAAATAATATTTATTACCTTTATGGGCATCGCAGTCTTCAAATTTCACATAGGTACTGCTGCGTGGAATGTTTAGCTAAAAGTTAAAAGTTCCGCAATCCAATAACAAAGTACTTAATAATAAATCACATTAATCATATTTAAAAGGCATACATCATATTTATATAAAAAAAAACTATAAAAATTAAATCATAAATATTTCGAAAGCCATCATCAATATGATGAAAATATTAACGCATTTGTCAATAGGATGAACATTTTGATTAATTATGCTGTGTATGTACATACAACAAAGAAATGCATAAGTATGAAGATATCGTTCATCAATAGGATGAAAAGATAATCGCATTCGTCAATGTGATGAATGCAATCATCGATATGATGAAATCTTGAGTTAATTAGTGAAAAAAAATGGCCAAATTTATTTCCAAAAAAAAATGGAAATATGGAGAAATTGCAACACACTTTTGGTAACGTTCTTTTAACAAATATGTATAAAAAAAAGTACATCGACTTAAAAATTATTATAACATTACCTACCTGTGATATTAGATGTTCCTTAGAAAATAATTTTTGACAATGCAGACAAGAAGAACGGGATTTAATTGATATAATTTGTTTAATAATAATAAACTTAACTCCTCCAATTGATTTAGTAGATATATAGTAGCACTTATAACGAAATCACTTTTATTTAATTTTTTTTCTTTTGAAATTTACACTTTTCGCGATCACTATACTTTTACGTCTCACTTATTGAACTTTAAAATGCGAACTGAATCGAATATGGAATGGATGCCTTATTTCTTTGTCTGTGTTTATCTACGTACACGGTATTCGATATGATGATTTCATTCATCAATGAGAAGATTAAATCATCAACTGGATGAAAAAATAAGTAAGTTCATCAAAATAAGTATTTTCATCATATTGATGAAATGTTTTGATGAAATTATGAACCTATTACATGAGAAAATTTGCCAAAATCTTATAAGAATCCTGCCAAAAAAATTGATGAATGCACTTTCTTCATATTGAAAAACGGTTCGTCAATTGTCAAAAAAGTTTTCATGAATTTGTTCATCATATTGATGAAAAGTACGTCATATCAATGAATATCATGTTGAAAACCGCCATTCGTCAATATGACGACGACTTTTTTTTTCAGTGTATACCGGGCGAAAGGAGGGTTTACATCTAAAATGAACTAAAACTTGTCGGTCCCATTTGCGTACTATACAAGCACACGCTTTCCTGTAGGTACTTGTGCAGCGACATGGACCTTATCAAAAAAATTCACATCAGTCGTCTACGATGACTAGGGTGTAGAATAGCAAAGGAATGAATAAATGCTCCGGACCGTAGAGCCTTGCAGTTGAACCCATAGGAACAAGGCAGTAGAGGAAAACTTGGTCTTAAGCGGAACTCACAATTATAGAAAGGGACCTCAACCAGGTCAGCTAAAAACTTGCGGCTAATATAAGTAGAGGCTTCGTAGTTAAGGCTTGCGTTGGTTTTATATCTGTTTGTTCCCTTGTAAACTTCTTACCCAATACGTATGTCATTCTCAGGCATACCTACTCTACTCGTATCAAGGGGCTTAATGGAGCATCATTTAGATTTCATTTGAATCGGTCGAATTATTAATCAGATATACGACTTAAAGCTTTCTGAAAGATGAACGATTTTATCGCCCATGGCACACTCATCATCATTCCATCGAATCAGTGCCAAAAAATTGTCCACTAGTGGAGGCAAACCATAATCAAGCAATACAAGGGATAGACATGGCAAGGCCGAATAGGATTAGCTTCTATTTGCTTAAACCTGGCAATGGAAGTTCAAGTTACAGGTTATAGGGGTTATGTAGGTACAAAGTTGTGAGTTCATTACAAAGTTCTGACAGGCCCATAGCGATCTTTTGGGAACTTTTAAACCTTAATCAATTCACCTAAACACTTCATTTTGCTGCAGAATCTATAAATGGTTCGTTGAAGAAATACCTTCCAATGTGCTCCCTTCTACTGCCACCAATGATTTGACATTCACATGGCCAGTATTACCAATACCTGATGATCCCTAATCTCAATCTCAAAGCCTGCTTCCTCAGAAGTAAATAGCCTAAATATCGCTTTTCCCAAACTTTATCTACTGAGCCTTGTCAATTACCCAGATTTTTCCGGTCTTTGAAACCCTGTGGTCTACTTAGTCTGAGCAGAAGTATATTCCTACCTAGAAAATAAATCAAAATTCATACAAAATATGTCAGTGAATCTTCAGTTAACCAATCAATTGGATTAAAAGACATGGAAAGGTTAAGTCTTGGAACATATGTGAGGTGTCAAAATTGGTTTAAAATTAGGACATTTTCAGCCGTTACTCATTTTCCTCCACAAAAGTGTTATTGCCCATATGGTTGTCAGTCACTATATTCAGTTGGATTCTTCTCTGTTCCAAGGTTGGTTGAAAAATCTTTCTTTGCTCAAATTCCTCTAATTAACTCTTCCGCCAATATCCGTTGCAAATTGTTCATCTTGACAGATCCCATAAAAAAATATGTTTACTGCGCCAATCCCCAAATTGCCTGCAAATCGACTCAAGCCAACACTCGCGAGTTCCCTTGAACAAGGGCTTTCAACCATCAACAATAATTTTTTTAATACGTTTTTCGGTAAATTTTACGACACTTTTGTACGCCTGGCATAATTATCCCGAGAGTTTTACAAATTACAAGTTCGACGACCAGCGCCGCTAAGCCTTCAACTTTCACGTTTCTCGATTTTTTTTTTTTATTATTTTATTCTTGTTGAACCGAATACGCATAAAACAAAAATAAGAAATAATCTCCATTACCAACACTCCAGTGACCCAAAAAAAAAAAAATGATCCACAGGGAGTGCATTGATTTTGTGCTGTGCTGTGCTGCTCTGCCTCAGTCTAGATAATTCTCCACACGTCCGTTTGTAGCCGACAAAACTTTGACTTTTTTAATCGAACCACCTCGAGAGATCATAGCCCGACTTAGTGGCAGCCTTTTGTTTGGAGATCAATTCCGAACGAGAGGATAACCGCACAATAAAGAGGGAACAAGGAGAACAAAAAAAAAAAGAAGAAATATGCCATTCCAATTGACCTAGTGGCCAGTTGGCCGGGGCTCGGAGAGAAACAAAACAAATGGGGTTGACACGATACGGAGAGGCTTCGCCGCATGGACACGTCTCACAGTGTGACTGGAGTGACCACCATCGGGAGAACTGAAATTGTGACTGGGACTGGGACCGGCTATCCGCCGGCAGTGGACTAGATCAATTGACAGCAATTATCATTGTGTGCTAGTTACGTTGCGCAAGCGCAGCCAAAGACCCAGAACACACTGTAATGGCAGCAGTATCGCATCTGTCGCTGGATGCAGCTCGTCGGCTGCGGAATAATCTTGAATAATATGGCTGTAGCTGGGGGTAACCTTTAGCTGGTAGGCACGTTTCCGCATGCAGTTTGTCTGCCTGCGAAATTGTCCATATCCAGGGGGAGACGACAGTACAATGGAAAGAGGAGAATCGTGTGCAAGGATTTTTGCTTCTTTTCTTCGTAGGTTAGATGTGGTGTTGCAGTGAGTGGCAGAGGTTGGACGTCGAGGTGTCGTGTAGCTAAGTAGAAGATGTCAGATCTGGCCAACTTAAGGCTATCGATGAGATAATGGTGCACTCATGAGTAAATCAAACTAAAGTAGTCTCGTTTTGAAAGTGCCGGACCCTGCATCTGCCTTTGAGTACTGTTGGGGGGTATATTTAAAGTGTTTATCTTATAAGTATGTAGAGCATTTTTTTGCACGAAGGAGTCGTTGTCATCGCTGCTTTGCCGCTCACATTTGAAAGTACATATTTAGATTGTTAAATTTGAGGAATTGCCCCTCCGAAGGCTGTGAAATGTGTGAACTCCATAAGCCTTTCTAAAATTCGTCCACTTTTCTGACATGCAACGGGCATATTTGGATATGGGTTAGTGGGGATTTATTAGCATTTGCGAACTCCCCAGAGCCACTTTTACCATAGGTTTAGGCAGGCAAGCCACTTACTAAGGCAACAGTCGCGTGTGATATACATCTTCAATAATGGCAGCATAGATATGAATATTAAAATTTCGTGACAGTGGCTTTGGAGATTGCCCTGGAGCGAATTAGAGTTTCTTTCTAATCACTTGAGGGAGTGCAAAGCTGTCTTTGAAATTGTCCCGACTCATTTGAAAACCCCAAACAAACTAATTTCTACTTTTCCTTACGCGGCTCTACAGTCCACAGTTTAGGGTGGGCCATGTCCTACTAGCAAGCTATCTGCTTCCAGGCGAGGTCTTCCTCTGCCGCGCTATCTTACCGGGTTAGACTTGAAGATTAAATCTGGCCGGCACATACTATCTCAGCTTAATATTTTAATCTGTTTTATTTTAAGCTGAAAACAGTCACTCTGATTTTTGTTAGCTGTGCCTTTGGTCGGATCACGCGTCAAGTTTAGTATCAGTGGATTAAGTGAGGACTTTCATCAAGGTTGAGCCTTTTATGGCAGGTGGGGTAGACTGAGCCCTAACATAATATCGCAAAGAATGACTGTTCTTTGCCAGCAAGCAATAATCTGTTCCTTAAATATTGTAAGTGTTGATATGTGTATAGACAGCTGTCAACAAAACGTCGAAAAATGTTTTTGATAACAAGATGGCTCACCTCGAACCTCCCGCGGATAGGAAATTTGGAGGAAACATAGAAAACCTCGCCATAAATTGAGGGGGAGCTTTGACAAAAAGACTCCGAGTCACCTAGAGTATTTTAAATCTGATGGAAATAGTGCCTTAATCGCGATTTAATTAAGGCTGTTGTAGTCGTGTCGTGTGTGTAATTTGTAATTTGGTAGCTTCATAAGTGGGCTTAGGTAAAGTAAGCCAGCCAAATACCAAATAAAATAACTTCCAACAGGGCCTGCAGGTCACGCCCCTGTCTATTGATCTATGATGCAATTTGCGAGTTGGAGCTTTCCTAAAATTCGCCATTTCAAATTATGTCTCTTTAAAAGCATGAATTGAACGACGCACTTCACAAATGTCCCTCAAACTAGCCAACCACAGCTCAAATTGAGACCCCCTATTCGGCCCCACAGTGGACTTCAACAGAAACTACGCTCGGAGCATTTATTTCATTTTACCAAGAACTACAACTACATTGCACTGCCACTTGGGATTGTGTTGCATTCATAAAAGAAACAGCACTCCTCCAAATGCTGGGTGTTGCTGGCTGCGCATTGTGCATACGAAAACAAACAAAGCCGTCCACTGAACACGTGTCAGGCCTTGCTCAAGCAGTCTACTTAAGCTCAATTGATTTGAATTCAAACAAACGTGCCGCCGCACAGCCGACCGTGCCATTCTGGTTGCATCGATTTTCAGTTTTATCTCCGCCCGACCGCTCTCTTATACTCAGTCTCATTCATTCTTGGAATTTGGTTAAAAGGTCATTAGGAATTAATTCGAGAAGAGAACACAAAAAAAAATAAATCAAACTCAACGTCCCGTTACATTTTTCAATCAGAATCGTGTTGAAATGACGGACTTCTTTGGTTTCACATACATTTTCTTGTGGACTTCTCTGACCCCCTGCGGTCAGATTGAGGCTAAAACCTCATATCTGGGCAGCTGCTACACTGCGCAAGAAACAAGAAATCGTCGAAAAAGAATCCGAAAACCAGATGAAACAGTTGAAATGATTTAATGTCCAATCGTCGAATCATTAGACACAATACAAAGCTGGTATCATGAATTTATTAACCTCAACCCTCCTCTCAACGACGTATATCAAGTGCGCGGACACGGTGAAGGTAGTTATTTATCGAAACCACATTACATCATCGACTGGGCAGAAAAAAAAATCAAAAATCCACCAAAACTTGTTATGCGAATATTGTTCGCCGGTGTACAACCGCCGATGTAGATGGCAAGGTATAGCTGAGCTGAATGGCTAATTCTGAACTTTTTCGAAGAATTCTTACAATGAAGCGGAACGATGTGTGTAAGCTTATGAGCATAAACTGGGCCAACATCCTGCGGGCAGATTAAATATATTTCGTATCGCGATGCGATATCACGTGACTGGATGGTTGGTTGTCGCTTCGTCAATATAACGATCATGTTGACAGTAAGTGGGACATGAGGTACCTCGTGTGTTTCTTAATTTAATTAAAAAGAAAATGTAAGACTGGGTCATCATATATGCTTCCGCACTCAACTTAAGCCTGCTGTTGGTACACAGGTGTCGATATTTCTCGAGGATATTTCAGTTTTGTATCCGAATAAAGGGCTCACTAGTAACATGGAGCCTTGGGTGGTGAAGACGGTATTTTAAGCCGATTTTACGGTCCACCAACTTAAAGGCGATTCTTTTAATAGTAAGTCGACAGGGGGCGCTGTAATTTTGTGTCTCATCGCCGAGAAATCGATTCAATGTTTCCCAAGGCTCAATATGTTACATAGTTTGCGTTTCAGGTCGGATTCAAACAAGTATCCAGTGTTAAATATTTTCTGAATGACAATTTTCCAGTTATGCGCAGTTTTAAATATATTTGTCGAAACTGAACTGAACGCAGCTCTAAAACTCATATTTTTAGCACCAATTTGCTTGCCTTGAAGATTTTTGAAGATCTTTACTATTTCGTCGATAATTGTCTGAAAAATTACGGCACGAGAGCCCCCGAAACACGCCCACTCATCGCATTCTCTAAATTTGTTCAACAGATCACCTATTTGATTTCATGTCTCAAAAGCTCTCACTGATTAACGTCCTCAGGATTTATGGCGCCCCCAAAATCACACAATCAAAGAACAGTTTCCCAAAGCTGATCATGTCCACAGTTAACATACTTTCGAATGCATTTCGACCGACAGTCTAATTTATAGCACCAATTTTCCTCACTAAAATAGCATTGCCCCATAAAAAAAGCAAACAAAACCCTTGATCAAACTAACGCTGACATGCAATCAATTAAAATTCAAATCTCAACTGTCAAATGATAATTTACAACGCACAACATGCAACGTGACATAAATCTCCATATAGCAGAAGAAGCGGGATATTCATGTGTATACAAATTAGAACACAATTTGGTCGTATTGAAGGTAAATTGGTCAACAGAACTGCAGGTGGATGGCGCTACCACGTATAAATCTCACACAGACCAAATTATAAATTCAACCTCTGTCCGGTGTCTGTTTTTGTCAAATAATTTGATGACTTTTACCCAAAATCGGGAATCGAAATTAGCATTTTAAACGCACTGGGTGGAGATCGCATTACTGGAAATTTACTGCATTCTGATAACAATGTGACTGCGTCAACAAATTTGGTTGTATGTAGGGCTGATTTTTTTTCTTTCGAACTTGGAATGGAATTCTCAATGGATAGTGCCGATGGCAGCGGATAGCTTTCTATTTTGAAGCGACTTGTCGGAAAATATCTTTATGTCACTAGCAGTGGGCGGTGTATATTCTGCTGCGAATGGGTTACGGACAAGAGGTGCATTCGGATAGATTCTCACAATGGATAAACCCTAGTACTTAGAGTCATGACCGCGGAAAAAACTAGGATTAGTTTTTTTTAATGCTAGTTGATCGATAAAAATGTGTTAGGGATTGGGGACATATTTTCGGAAACAGATCTATCATATGTTTTACTTTTCATCGACATTGCCTTTCTCTATCTCTCGATTTGCAGTCTACTTTTTCTGTCATTACACTGTGTGCTTATTTATTAAAAGCAACAAAAATTTAATTTACTCAGGGACATTGAATAACTGCTGTAGAGCAATTATTCACTGTCGCTTCGAAAATTCGAATTTTACAACTTGTCCAATTGAGTGTCAGAAAATCGTATACAAATTAAAAATACATCAAACTAATTATTTCTTATGACCTCTAGCCAACATTTTTCGAGTTCGAATTTTCGAACATACTCCTGAACCGGATTTTATTCAATTTCACTCACAACCTTCGAGGAAAAAAAATATATTACAACTTAACATCCACTTGCAATCGAATTGATAAACATCCCACATGCCGCTGATCGCCCCCACACTCCATTTAATGCTTGAAATGTCTGCATTCCGTCTAAGCTGACGCATTCATTCAGTGAACCAACCCATGACCATTGCGGCTGCATTAGATGAAATCATCACAATTATCGCTTGATGATGATGGCTATATGTTGCGCTGTGATGGACACATGTGGCAAGCGAAACATTTACACCGTACAAAGCCGGCGAATGCTTGGGTAAGTGAATGCAATTAACTTCTCTATCTTTGCTATAAGTACACCACATTTGCATTCTATACGCCGAGCCTGCGTACACTCGTATCATTGACGATGTGCAAGTTAGTCAGGTTATGCAGTTGTTGTTGCTGTCATTCCAATGATCGCACCGTTGCGTGTGAACCTGTGCAACTTGTTTCTCTCTGAACGGATAATTTTGGTATTTTAAACTGACAACGACGAGTATCGAACGGTGCTGATAAATATGCATAAAAGTGGACGCCGGCAATTGGAGAGCTCCAAAAAAAATATGACCCACCGACTGCAATCGGATGAGGTTAACAATCCTCGAACTAAGCAATCAAGCGGGCCCAAACATCTGTTGTTGCTCAGCGATCAAACAAAGTATATGTGAAATTGCAATCATTCATCACGGAATGATTTTTCATCGATTATAAAAGTCACCGCTCTCCCCCACACACACGAGTGACGGTTGGGATCCGTTTTGTTTACGATCAATCAGCCGGTGTTTTCTGGTTTCTGTTTTCTCCTCTTCATCATCATCACCTTTTTGGGGGGATTTCACTGCGCGAATATGATATCTCTTCGCAGGCCTGAGATATTTCATCTGAATTAACATAATTTAGACATTAACCAGGCATTAGCCGTTAATTTGGATATGAGATGGTAATACTGGGTGGAGAGTGTGCTGTGGCAGAGAGCGTGCCTCGCGATGTGATGCGGGTTCGCCGCGTGAGAATGATGTGGTGATTAATTGAATTTTGATTGAGAAGCTTCCAAAATGGTGCATATTGGAATATTTTCCTTAGGTTTGAGTATGGATAGAGGGGATTGCAAAGCATTTTACAGTTTTGTGTGAATAAATGGATTTGTAGCGAGCTGGTACAACAAATGTCTGAACCAAATTATTTTAAATCAGTAACTTTCACCCTGATACGATCTTGACTTAATATGCTCTCCTTAGTTCTTTATCCGTATCTTTAATACGGAAATATAGAATTCCGCACTCAGCGTGATATTTCACACCCCAAAGAGCACTTTCCCCCCTCCGTATGGGTGAAGTTCAACCGACCAACGACCTTGTTTGCTGCATTCCATTGCTCACGCCTATACACCATCCATCACTACATCCAGCTTCGACTCGAACCAAACAGCATTTCTTAGACACATGCAGCCATTCTAGACCAGGAACACACAATTCTCGCCTAAGAACAACCTCGCTTTACTCGCACATATAAAACTTCTCAAGTTGGTTAGGCAAACAACTATCCAATCGTGGTCTGCGCCTCTATCTGCCAAGAACCATATATTCTACCAACTGCCACTGTTTAGCATGATTATGCGGAATTCCAAATCAGTTTTCTATTCTACAGCTCATTACCCTTGGAGAATCATCATCAGCATCATCATCATCACCAGCATCCTCGTCATCGTCGCACACACAAAGTCTCGACTGTGCTGCTGCCACCGATCATGCTGACCAGCTCATCTGTCTCAAAACCCCAGAAGAAGAGGAATGTTTCCCGTTTTATGGAAATAGAAAAAAAATAAAACCCATCATGGAACCAAAGAAGAAGACTATATGTAGCTGTAGCGCATCACGAGGAAATAATAGAAGGAAACAATAAAAATTCAAAATGCCTAGTTCACGACTGCACGAAGAGAAAGTGCCACTACACTAGTACAGATAGGCGCACCAATGTCGGTTATTGCACTGAAGAAGTGGTTCTTTGTTGCGAGGACATTTCGTTATAAAAATATGATTTTTAACCAAATCACTGCGATTGAGATGAGACCTCGATGGAAGCATCGAATGGAACTAAATTACAAGCGTTTTAAATATGACGGTACCTCCTGAGGGCAGCTGAAACTGGTAAAAAAAACTGTGTGAACATTTTACATTCAAACATTTGTGGACTCCTTAGTTGAAGCTTTTGGGTGACAGTCCGCGTGTCATTATAAAATACGGCAGGTTTCGGAAACGATTGAAAATCGATACCCACAAGACTTCCACCGATTCTAGTAGAGCACATACATACAGCTACTTCTCAGGTCTGCCACGGGCTGTATTGTAATCAAAATTAATTTTTGAAAAGTAAAACTTACTCCGGATGTGCCGGAAACAGCTGTTGTTTCCAGGTGACAACTAAACTTACCTCAAATAGCGCAGTTGTTGGTTAGCTGATGTGTAAACCTAAGTCAAACTTGCGTGCTCTTCTCGGCGAGCAGGGATCGCCACTGTTGATGTTTCATTCCAACTGAGCGATGAGTTGATGTCTCGTTTCAACTGTGTTATTAATCATAAAGGAGATTTAAAATTTACCCCCAGAGCTTTGGTGATGATTCGTTGTAGATATCCTTATTCTTTATCCTATTTTCTACACTAAACTTCGTTTATAGCAACTGGATCACATCATAAATGTCCTATTGTTGCTTATAGAATCCAAAATGTATATACACAACGACCCATATTTCAGCATGCGCCCTAAGTTAGACTACATTTTTTTGTACGGTACTCTCCGAAAAAAGTCTGCTTTCCCGAAGAGAGATGATTTACTGACCCAAAAGAACTACATTAAGAACAGCTTATTGTTCACTCCACATTTTTGAAAACCCTATCATTAAATCCTCAAGTTCTTGTCGCTACTTCGTATAAAAGTTTCTGTCTTAAAATTATAAGACGTTCTAACGAAGATTGAAATTTTAATTCCAGTCCCGTTTACTACAAAACCTTTGAAGTAAAAATCTTTACGAAGCACCTTTTGTCATATTGAATATTTAAAGACACTCGTACTATTGGAGCAAAAATTGTACGCAAAAAAAAAAAAAAAACAAACAATTACAAGGCCTTCCCATCAACCATGCGGCACCCCATCGAAATACCTTCTCTTTTGAAAAGCCAACTCCCAAGTCAACTCCCAAACAATGTCCTCAATTACCAGCTTCGTATGGTGCGCTAATCCCAACCTAAGACCGTCTGATTCTCCTCGCGCAATCCAACAATGCCACTCACAGTGACATGCCTAATAAAAGCCCATCAATAAACTCAACTGCCAACTGGTTTCTCAAATCCGATACCATCGGGAACAATAATAGTTTACGTAATACTCGTGTGCTAATTTTTTTTGGAATCATGTAACCGGCACCCCGATACATTGGCCGACAAAATCCAACACCAATCAGCATCAATTAATTGCGCTCTTAATTATTATCCATTTACAAAGCTGCTGTTGCGCGGCATCGCACCTCTTCGCCAAGAGATGGCGGCGCGCGCAATCATCTTCCCATAACCTTGATGTAATGAAGAGTAATTGTACCAGGTACACGTCCAACAATAAAAAAAAAAATCCCTTCGATCGTTGCCCGACCGATTACAAAATTCAGATGGAGATCTCCATTTCGGTGCGGTGATTTCCCGGTACAGTGACAAAGCTTAAAATGTTTACACTCTCTCACTCTCGGACATCCTACGGATGATTATGCTGACGGCTGTTCCCACGAAAACGCGCGCGCGTATAGGTTAATTTTTTTACGCTCGATCAACATTCACGCTGGGAGAGATACAATCAGCGGGAAAAACTCAAGAAAAACAATAAATTTGATTAATATGACGCTCGGTGTACGGAGACTGTGAGTGCGTGCGTTATGACGACCGACCACGACAATCATAATAATGATGATGAGACGATCATAAAGCTCGTGATGAAAACCAACAACAATCGAGCAGCTGTCGTGAAAAAGCCCATCAGCCAGCACACATCTGATCGTCTTGCAGTAAGTGTTAATCTGGTGTCAGGCGGCATCTTCGCGTCGGTGTTAACAAAAACGAAACGCGTATGGCGGCGACAAATGGCGGGATTGTGTGCAGCATGCAATCCTGACCCGCCGCAATCAGTGGAAAATAAAATAAATGGTCCTGCCCAGTATCGAGTGGCCATGGTCAGCCTTGAGCTGCTCTGTCGATTTTCGCTTTCGTTCTCCGTAATGAGAAAGATTACAACGAAAATGTGCAGTTATGATGTCGGAGGAGCGCAAAAGGTAATACCTCTCATTTGCGTTGTAATTTTTGGGGAGTAAATCAAATTGTTGACACAAATTTCGTAATGAATTGTTGATATATTTTAATGAGCGTTTCTTGTTTTCACGGAGGCGATCGGGCTAATTGAAGTCCACATTCGGTTAAAAAAAAAAGTGAACCTAACAGATTTGCGGCAAAGCAGAGAAAACGTTGACAAGGAGTCCCCTGAATAAGCCGACTAATTAGCTGTGCTTGCAGTGAAGTCCGTCGTAGAGGATCAGCGATCGACACGATCAATTATTCCGAATGAGCACAAGATCGCCTTAAGTTTTTTTCTAGGCTCACTTAGTTG
This sequence comes from Cheilosia impressa, assembly GCA_948293265.1. Taxonomy (NCBI): domain Eukaryota; kingdom Metazoa; phylum Arthropoda; class Insecta; order Diptera; family Syrphidae; genus Cheilosia; species Cheilosia impressa. The sequence goes on along the minus strand of OX411883.1, from coordinate 3,872,098 downwards.
TCATCACACATCGACGATGAGTTACAAGGGCAGCCGACTGAATTATTATATAAGAACTTACAACAAACCCTCAACCAAGATCAGTGATCGACAATACCGAAAAGTCGTCATGGAAGATCAGCGATCGATACGGCTAAGCTTAACGAATCTGGAGGTAGCCGGTGGAAGGAGTTTAATATGAAAAGGCTGGCCTCTTAGATCAATAGATACATCTGTGGATCAGTGATCACCGATTGACGCAAGTTTACAATAAAGTTTGGCCAACTATTGTTCAATAGTAGAAGATTGTGTGAAATACACACTTGAAAAAATAAAGCGAAAAATCGATACACTAAGGTCCTTCAACACAAACAAATTAAATATTACGATCCTGTGAAGCTTAACCGGTGGCGATCCATATTGGAAGTAGCGAAAATGACAATTTAATTATTTCTGTATCGTTTAAGATCAGTTGTTCATGAAATAATCAGAAGATATTGATTGGGTTATAAATACGTCAAGAGAGCGCGCTCGTAAATGGTTCATATAAACTCTCATTCTGATTGGGATCTGAGCAATATAGCCTCGTTAGTGGCAATTTAAAAACATCATGAATGTCTACCAAGATCATTGATCTACACAGTGATTCCGTGGCAGAACAAAGACACTGCAAAGTCTAAAAGAACGCATCCGAAGTATGCTTTCTTCATTGTCTTTCAAAACTGTTTTACCTGCGGAAGGATTATAAAAAAATTATCTGATAAAGGCTCTTAAATAGAACAGTGATCGGTAAAATATGAACTACATTGAGTTTACCCCATTGGCGGATGATCTGCACAGTGACGCTCACTCAAATGCAGAATTTTCAAAGATGCCACTCAGTCACTCAAAGCTTGCTCATTACGAAGCTGAGACTCACCAACGATCACTGATCTGCATTCTTCCAATGTCTCCTTATCGCGTGTCAAACATTCAGTCTCCATCAGTGCTCAGCGACCGATCAAGATCAGCTAAATGTGACTAAATGTCTTCGCGACGATACCATCTGAATTGCTGTATGTCACATAAGTGCTGTCACGCCTCTACTTCTTTATGCGAAGCGAGAATCGGCATCATACTTTCCGACATACTTCCTCCAGAAAACAATTATTATAATCTCCAGGAAATTACCTGATCACCTCCAATCGTGTCTCACGTTCTCACCTCGCTTAGCGCACATTAATAGTCGCGCACTTATGTCCTCAAGTAAGCCGCTCACACGCATGCAACAAATTTCCTGTTCTTTCATCTCTTAATTACCACGATGCCACTCTCTTTCTTATCGTAAGCCCTCATGACACGGACTTAAACAATTTTACACGTAATCCCAGCCAGTCACAACTCCTGCTGCACATTTCCCGGACTAAGTACCAACTCATGCGCTGGAAAAATAAATCAAATTACCCCAAGTCGGCTGCGCACACTCACATGTCGCCACGAAGTGCAAAAACCCGAAATAAATCATGCAAACGCGTGATCCTACGATCCGTATCACAAGCGTTATGACGCCACAGGGCGTAGGGTCAACACTCCTCCGAGAGACATGCACACTATGCGGTAATGGCGCATGCAAATGTAATCCTAGACAATGCGCTGGACCCGACTGCATGGCGGCTCGGCGGCCGGCGCTACGTGAGAGTGTGATTAGAAAACTAAGCCGCGACGCGGAAGCTTTTTGCGCTCATGATCTGGAGCAGATGGGTTAGAGAAAAACTACACAAAAAAATGCATTAAACTCGCAACACCTAACACCATGACCCATAATTTTCAAAGCCAGCTGAAGATTTAATAACCCTCCTATCGGTAGTGAAAAATCGATTCGCTTCGTTTCAATCAGCCACCTAATTGGAGTGAGGTTTGTGTGTTTTTTTATGGCCATCCGCAGCGATCGTTTTTTCTTTTTAATTTATATCCCCATCATTGCAATAAATCACAGGTAGAGGGGGAGCAGCAGTACTTGCAGACTTGACTTCAGGTGTATCAAATATCGAATATCGAATTCCCATGAATCTGATCAGTCCGCCGATCGTCATCGATCACCGAAACGATCGTTTGTCTTGCATCGAATGTGGTGGTGACCTTTTACATGGAAGAACCCCCACGCCTTATATGGCCAGATCAGCGATCGCGATAAGCTTTTTCCAAGTCAAACTCGATCCGAGATCACATTGAGATGTTACAACATACGCGAGATCGCAATTAGCTGTGTCTTGCGCATCGCAGTTGCCCGCAGATGATTTCTTCATTCTCTGTCATTTTGATTGGCCTTTCTCTCTAGCCTAACACATTTTTCTGTGCGCATTTCATATTTATTCAATGGTTTCCATCTGTTTTTCTGTTTCTCTGTTTTAGGACGACAACATGAGTGATCAGTGCAGTTTGACGCAAGCTGGCTTAGAGGAGTACAACAGCCGATCGTACTACGATCAAGCGGTCTTCCATCATCAGAAGCAATCATCGTATGCCCAATCGGAAGGCTATCACAGTTATGTGTCCAGTTCGGATTCAAGTTCAGCAACACCATTCCTGGATAGGTGAGTTTACAAATATGTCATTCGGTTACACCGCTCGATCGATCGTACAAGTGCATGTGTGCGCCTAGTGTAGGTTTTTTCTTGCGCCGATCGCTCTTTGGCTAAGACGGAAATGAAATCAATTAACAAGGCAACAACTTGTCGGCTGGCCGGCAATGTGTCGAGTCCCAATTTGGACACGATCAGGATCAAGGTGTGATCGTGATGATCGTGAATTTATGAGAGGGGCTTGGTGTTGCGATGTAAATTTCGTTGCCACAGGCCATTCCAATCAAAACTGATGAGCGATCGCCAAGATCGACACTCGCAATCGCTAAACCTTCGATTGTGAACTCTCAATAGTTCATTAGGCACTTGCGCGGTGTGCATGAATTACACTCGAGTTTGCTAAAGATTTGCTTATGGTCTTCTCTTCTTCTTCTTTTTTTGGCAGATTGCGTCAGGAGAGTGAATTGTTATCCCGTCAATCACACCACTGGTCACAGAATGACCTTTCAACAGCAACAACTACACAATCGCCCGTAACAACGAATGGCAATTCGAATGCCGGAACTGTTGTTGGTGGCGAACAGCAGAATAACCATCATCTCCTCCGTCACCACCACCATCACCATCATCATCATCAGCATCACAATTCGGCTAACAGCAGTGCGATCAATGGCAACAGCAACAACAACAGTTCGGAGAGTCACTCGTCCACGGAAACGCTCAAGTGGTTGGGTTCGATGAGCGACGTTTCGGAGGCAAGTCATGCAACTGGCTATTCAGCGATCTCGGGATCAGGTAAGTTCAATGCATTGAAACGGTGCAACCCCCGAAAAATTAGTCAAAAAAAAAAACAAAAATGAAAATGTGGAACTTGTGGTACTGCTCTGTCGTGCACCCATTTGAATTTTATTATTCAATTGTTTCGTAGCACGATTTGGAAATTTTGCTTGTACCATTACAATGGGAAGCCAACATATGCTGTGCAGCTAGATAGACCTATGCCTTGGCAGCTTTTGGTCAAAATTTTGCAACACTAAAGATTTATGTGTTAATTGTATAGCAAAACAGTTTTTTTGTTTGTTTTATATCTTATTGTGTTTTTTTTGCGAGAGGTTTGTGATCTAGAATCGCTTATCAACGCTCGTCGATCGGATTGCATTGAAGGGTCGGAGCAACGAGTTTTCGAAATAGATTTGTTGCAGAACTTATTTTTGAGGTAAACCAAGGGTTCGATGCAAAATGGCGCAATTGTTGATTATTACTCAAGAGGGTGTTTGTTTGGCAAGACAACGAATACCGTTGAGGTTATAGTTTGTAAGATTTTGTGAATTCGGTGAATCCTATTGCTCCTCCGACTCTATGTTGTGAATACTTTCCTATAGCCCCTCAAGAGCGTATTATTTTCCTGCAAAAGTCGCATCATTTCGAATCCGCAAAAGATTGCATACGACACCATCTCTCTGAGAGGTGTTTGTCACAAGTCTTTAGTCGTCGAATCAATTTGTGCAACTTTCCCTCAGGACATATACCTATTGCAAATCTGTCTTGTTGCGACCATATAAAGCGGGCGTAATTCTTCGCTTGGTTGCTGACGTGCTGTCATTCTTAAAGTTTATTGCGAAACAGATGTAGACAACCTAAAAGCTAGCTTGCTTTATAAAGTTTAGTCGGAATTTTCGATCTTACGTCTCTCTTTTTGCTGACAGCACAAACTTAAATTTTCACAATCATTCACAATGAAACCCTTTTTCGCCGCACCCAGTATTTGCAAACGTTGAGGTGACAGCTCACAGACAGACAATGTCATCCGCGTATGCGCTTATATTGTAAAAACTTTAAAAGTTGAACGTGTCCGAAGCTTGCACAAATTTTCCCAAATATAATGTTAAGGAAGTCACATGGCAGCGGGTCACATTGGCTAAGGACTTCTTTGACTTCAAAGGTCTAAATGAAATAGTCTCCGTACCTAAATGAAGCAACGTGCGTTCTCCATCGTCATTCTTCACAACTTATGATCATAGCAAAGTTGTTTACTTTAGTTAATAGTTTGGGGGTGTCAACAGTATGAGCCCGTCTCTTAAAACGCTGTCCTATGCGGCCTTAAAATCAAAAAACACGGATGGTGGTTATCGATCTATCGTAGTGCCAATATTTGGCCGTTTTTAGACTTACCAAGGATAACGCCGCAGTGATAAGAGCCATTTAGTTACCTTTTTGAAAAAATATGTTTTCATGTCTTGTAGATCTTGTAAGTCAATGCTAAGGCTCCATTTATCGTTCATACCTTCTTTTGACCATTTATTGAAGACTCCTCTTGCTCTCCGCAAGGTACCGCTGTTTTAAAAAAAAAATAGATCTTCTGCCTGAAATTTCGGTCGTCTTTGCCATTTAACAGAAGTGTTTTTTCTACATATCTTCAACATCGACTGTGGCTCTACAACAAGGTTTCCGACTTTGTTTTTACAGGCCGCTGTTCGAGTCTTGTTGCCTTGACACGTTCTTTTTATATCTTTGGGAAAAACTTTCGAACAAAGTTTCTGGAGTGGCAACACTTTATTTCTTCGATCGCTCGCTTCTTGTAGCTTGTGCTTATTTTCCTATAGAAGTCGATATTCTCCCCACCTCGTTTTCTTTCAAAGCTCAGCTGCTGCTTTTATTCTTTTCTGCAGTGCAGCTTGTGCTTACCAGCACTTTTTATTGAACCAATGGTTACGTGGGCAAGATCGGGGTGAATCGTGGCGCATCAGCTGTGACGTTTCTGACAACATGTTGGCATCAATGTCCAGCACACAAAGAAGCACCGAGCCATTGCGTCCGCATGTCTATCCATCGATCTGTCAATAATAATAAAAAAAATGTCTCCTTCGAACTAAAATCCGATTACCGAAATGGGCAGTGGTTTGTGTGCTTGTGCCCGGTTCAGCCCACAGCAAATGCAAATCAAATCTTAAGTTCTTTTTACCGCTGTCCAACTTTACCCAAACGACTGGCAAATATCCGATTGCGTACTTGGCCTGAGTTAACTCCTCATTTTGGATACGAAATAATATTGCTGGTAGCTCAATCACACAAAGGTATGGATAAGCTTAGGCCTGGCATCGCCTCGATCATAGGGAAGTCCCTTTTTTATTACTTTATATCTGACTTGCTTCTTACCCTTTTTCTTGCTAATATTCTATGAAATTTTTAACACTTTATATTCCATCACGAGAAATAAAAACTTTCTAACGATTCCTGGTCAACTTTTGAAATGCAACTCCATGCCCACACCTTACTGAAACCACGCAACTCCACTATTCATAGTATGTACCAAATTAAGAAAGTTGCCTTTCGCAAGGAACTCACTCTGCACACAGAGTCGCAAAATTGTTGTCACAAATTCCCTCGATCGCATACCATTCAAATTTCTTCAAATTCGTGGCTAAAATCTTGCGAGAATTCTATGCAGTCACGATGCGGCATTTTATACCTGCACTTACCCCTTCCTCTTATCTAGATTGCATCACCAGATACTCTAAACTTCAATGCGCCAATCATTCGTACTGCAATTACCCCCCAACTGCTGGCGAAAAGCTACCAGCAGCTGTAAAAAAAGTCACTTCCCTTCACCGAAACGAAACAATTCCATCACTTTAAGGAATTTCATGATCCTATAGCCAGGTAGCTTGCCTACTCCACTCTGTGCCAACTCTAACCCCATTTAAAGTTCCAGCATCAAATGCGCCTTCTTGATCATTGGTTCGGAAAATTAAATGCGGCGGCGGTGGCGGCGGCAGATCAGTTATATATACGACCGACTGCGAGATGTGAAAGAAGCCGCCCCGAGCCAATTGGCAGCCTTCCGTAAAGATTTCCTGCGACGACGCGACGGCACAAAATGCCAGCCAGCCAACCAACGGACCGATTTCTAATCAAGCAACTTGTCTCTCTAATTAAATTCGGATCCATCAGATTAATCTCTATCTGAAGTGCTAATAGAGAAGAATGTTAATTAAATGATACACTCCTAGTCTGAGTGGGTTTGTTTTCTCTCTCTCTCTCTATCTCTTTGATCGAATAAGGGCACGCTAACTGGAACTGTAATGCGCAGCAACTTTTACTTCCCAAGGTCCTTCGAGACCCACACAATAGCCGCTGCCAGGCAGAAACGAATTTTCCAAATTGTTCTGTGTCCGATTTTTGCACTTCTAACATGATCAGTGATCGTTGTGCCAAACAATACATTCTCGTGTGGCAACTCATGCATGAAACTCAAGGGCCTAGATATGCTAACCTGATGGCTAATTTAGAATGCAATGGATATAGGATGACGGCGAGAGCCAACAAGATCAATCGCATCGATCACGCACACATCCGAATTAATGTCGATCGGTCCATTTCAGAGTTCAGCTGCGAGCATTGCCGGCTCAATCGATTCATCGTCAACCTTCAAATTGTCGTTTAATTTACGAACAGAACTCGATAAGCGTAAATTATTGGCTTCGTTCAGGGGAGCGACAATTGCACACGGTGGCCAGCCTGATTGCAAGATTGAAAGTGACTCTAAGACAACTGGGTGTGTGCCTGGACTAATGTCGGGCGATCGGAGTTGAAACTTGCAATTGCCAGTTGGTGGTCAGTGTAGCGTGCACCATTCTGGACATGTTAACATGAGATTTAGTTTCCAATTAACCGTTAAATATATGAATTGAAGGACTGACGTGGCGTGTTTTAAAGCCCCGGGCTGAGATTAGGATTTGAACCGATTTTGTTCAATTGATCGAGGAGATTTCCTCGGCAAGTTTGTCGGCGTGAAGTGAGCCATTAAAATCGGTTGCTTTCGGTGTTTCTGATGTTAGAGATACAGCCGTTGTTGGCAGCAACAGGTACACGTCGTAACTTTTCCTTGTCCCCAATATGTCAGGCACTCTGTGGCCACTTAAGTCGTCGAACCATTGTTGACCAATGGCCAATAGCATTCTTGCGTTTGAATTTGAGACGTGCAAGTTGAATTTCAATAAAATATTTTTGGGGGGAACAGCAACAGCTTTAGGCAATCAAACTCTTTGGTTGCAAATATAGAGATTTTAAACAATTCCCCTCTTAAATTCTGGAAGTCGAATCTCCGTATTCCTCTTGGGAGGAAGTATCAGATTCTCCTTGCCAGGAGGTGAATCGCAGTCACTCCACAGTCCACAATGAGAGTTAAGTGCCAGAACTTAAACATTCAAGCAGTAGGTAGGTTGAAAAGGAGTCTGCCGATGAATCTAGAGGTGTTGTTTGAAATCGTTGTGATTCCAACCAAAGTTTTGTTTAGAAACAGCTTTTCTTTAATTTTGCAATAAAATTCGATTACAATGTCTTGAATTGTCAGGGTCTGCTCCAAAAATTCATTGGTTATCTACACATCCCACCTTCAGTTGGGAATGGGCAATAACTACCGTCCTACCAGAATGTCGTCACTCGAATTCTGACACGACATGTGTTGCCACATGTAGACATGGAATTGCAAACTGACACCCAACGAAATTGCTCACATCGCCACCAAAATGTGTCATTCCACAGAGACACCTACCCACCTACCTACCTACGGCGTTGCAACGAAATCATTGCCAGCGAGCTGTGTGTGAGCTGTCCCAGTTAGATCCCAATCTTAAGGCCACTATACAGTCTCTGAGCGCTTTGTCGCGTCAACCTTGAGACATGTCAACCCAAAAACCATTTGACACCTCAAACCAAACGACAACCGAATTAAATGCTTTACCTTTCTCTATTTGCAGTCTCGTCGTCACAACTTATAGTGCACAGTTCGCGGGTGCTCACCCCAAAGCGACACCACAGTGAAAGTGTCCTCTACATGAACGACGATCAGCAGCTGAGTCCAACGCTCTCCGCCAGTAATTCGCCCACAAACATGCCGCCAGCTCGCACCAGCCCCAGTGGCAGTGGCGGCAGTTCCTCCAGCAGTGGCGCAATATATATGTCACACCATCCGCCGCACTACATTCCCCAATTGTCGCCGGCAAGTTCTTTGACAAAAGGTGCAGTGGCAGTCTCCTCGTCATCCCCGACGCTCCTCTTTCCCAGTCACACAGATCAGCTAAATAAATCAACTCTATCGGTGACAATATCGGGCGCTCCATCGCCGAACGGCAGTGCGCATGGAATTGGAGCGGCAACTGTCAACGACACACAAACGTTGCATCAGTCGTTGCTGTCAATTGCTCCATCATCGCCATCGCTATCATCATCGTCGCCGCTGCTGCAGAAATCGTCATCGGCGTCGCCGACCTTATCTATGACATCTCTGTCGGTGGTCGTCACGTCGTCGAACAGCCTCGCCGCGTCCTCGTCACCCTCGTCCAGCTCAAGTTCGTTCTCGTCTAATACATCTGCCATGACGACCACATCCAGTTCATCATATCGCAACAATCACCGGCTCTTTCCTGTTAGTACATACACCGAACCAATTAACAACACCAGTGGAGCGCCGTCGAGTGTGCAGCATCATCACCATGGCCATCAGCAAGCCGGGCCACAGACTCAGCCCGCTGCCCATCCGCAGCAGCAACAGCAGCAGCACTATCAACCGGCAAAGTAAGTAGCACCACTGTTGTCATTTTGTACAGCTTCACACTCCATGTGTCCCGTTGTCCTCTCCTTTCAGGTTACACTCACCGCAGCCCACTAGCTGGCAATCGGTGGCCGATCGCATCAATGACTTTGAGCGGCAGCAACAGCATTTGCATCATCACCACCATCACCAGGCGAATGCTATGCAGAAGTACACATACATCGATCCCAGCAAGACGCATCGTGTCTCGAATCCCGCCCTGAAGGCCTTCCAAAAGAACGCCGTCCAGTCGTACTTCGAGCGCCAGCAGCAGCAATCCAAAGAACACCTCAAGCACAGTGCCAGTGGCAACAATCTACTGCGGCCGCATTCCTTTCAGCCAACCGGATCTGCCAAGGAGGTGCCCAGTGCGGCGCTCATCAGGAACTCGCTGCCAAATAACTATGGACCTCTGCCGGTGCGGAATCCAAACCACCACCAACTGTCGGCTCAAATCAGTAGCGAAGCGATGGGCTCGTCGTTTCCTGATTGTAGTAGTTCGCCACCACCGCCGCCGCCACCTAGATCGCGCAGCCTGATGCCAGTGCGACGGTCGTCATCTGCTTCGGAATATGCAGAGTTTCGTGACCAGTACCACCGTGCGGCAACCCAGGAGAAACTGCAGTCGCAATCGATTAAGAATGTCACGCAGCCGGAAAAGCTGTCGTTCAACGACTGTGGTATGCCGCCACCACCTCCGCCGCCCAGAAGCAGAGCGTCTCTCCCCTTGCGACGGACATCATCTGCCTCCGAGTATGCGGCAATGCGTGAGAAGGCTTTGCTCCAAGTGGCCACCACTCAACAGCAACACCAACACCAACAGCTGCAGCGACAAAATGCGACCACCATGGCCATGGGACCCATAACCAACGTCGATGACTGGGTGCCCGAGAGGCCGCCGAAAAATCCGAATTTACGCATCCCCAGCCCAGATTTGCCCCCTCCCCCGGCCCTCGTGACAGTCGATATCGATGCGAGTCTGATAAACCAAGACGAACCCTTGCCACCGCCACCACCCGAGATTCTACGACAGCCACCGTCGCACATGTTGGAGTCGCAGAAGCCACCCTCGCCGAACCGACGGAACAGTTTCGCTGGGTCTCCCTCGCGAAAGGCATTCTTCAACGCTCTGCCACCACCGCCGTCGATACCGAAAAAGCCAACAAATATGGATCTGCTGCACTCGCGACCCGCATCAAGTATGGCCCAGCAGTCGAACAAGGCACACAAGATCATACTCAACGAGAAGTTGTCCGCTCCCATGGCTGGTGATCACAAGTCCGTGATGGTGGCCAGGAAACGTCCTCACAACCCGGCTGTGATTCCTCCGATTCTCGAGAATGCAGGAACGATTTACAACAACAGTAACCACAGCAAGTCGCCCATCAATAGTGATGGCTTGAAGTCATCGCCGCCGCCGCCGCTGAAGCCGAGAATGCCGATCAGCAGTCCGGGGCAGCCAATCGCCATCAGCAGTAAAATAAGGTGAGTTGGGGTGTTTTTCAAAAAAAAACTTTTTTTGACAGTTTAGGTGGATCAAACTCAGCGGCTTAAAATGCCCGACGATTTTTGTGTAGATCTGCTCAGTGACCGTAATTTTATATAAAACATTTGGGTGTGGCCGGCAACCAGCACTTAGTTACTTACTTACAAATTTTTCTTTAAAATTCGTTTTTATTCTTCAAAAATTTTTTAAAGAAGCTGTTCGACTACCAATTCGCGTTGTTGAATCTCGCTTCCCATCACATGGTTCTCTCTCACTCTTAGGGCCCGTGCACACCGACCGAGATCGATCTTGAACTTTTATTGTTTATAATTTTTTTAACATCTGCAAACCAGTTTTGGCTTTCGCTATTGTTTAAAACATGTAAAGGGAAATTAGAAAAAAATAAACGGGAACGGTTTGGATAACGCATGTTTTTTTAATGCAACAGAGAAGTTGACAAATTTAAAAGATTTTTCATGAAGGCGAAAAGTTTTAATAGCACCGAAGTAGAATTTGGCAAAATATTTTGTGGAGCATTTCCGGTAAGCCTAGCTTTGTGCTTTGCTTTGTAAAACCTTCAGTTACATTGGATAAAGGATACCCCACCTCTGGCCTTAAATACAAAAGAAAGGTGTATCTATGCGCTATGACCCAAACTCTGCTTTGACACTTGGGCGACAATTCCACCCAAAAATCCAACTCACGATCCAGCACACCTTCGGTGCACAAAATCACCTTCAACCACTGAATAATGCCACAGCAAGTCTTCGCTTTAATTAGGGGTCCACAGTGTCTCTGCTGGTGCTACCAAAAGTTCACTCACAGTCCTGCCCGGTTCCCAAATCCACTTTACCGTCAAATTTCAAATTTCATGCGACAATTAGATGGCGGGGCGGCTGCACAGCAATGCGAACGGTGTTCTCTTTGACCTGGCACGAGTACACGCCTTTTTTATTCGCTTCGAATTTAGTGGAACGCTCTCCACTTGCATAATATTCGGCCGACAGTGACAACAGCACAAAAACATCGTCCACCAGCTAGACGTCGTACTGTGCTGTAGGAGCTATCGTTGGCTTCAGATCTATTGAACTATGATTTCTTTGCCACACGTCTGGCATGCTGCTACACGGTGATAGCTGGGGCGCGCGCGACACTATTTTTTGGCTGGGGAATGCCAGGTTGAATTGTTCAAGAATAAAAGTATAAATGTATCGCATAGATTGCTACATATGCCTGTAAGCGAGGCTTACGAGAGGTAGTACAACAAGACTGAAACGAAAAAAAAATCGAAATTCAAATATATTAGCTACAACAAGAGGTTGAGATTTTTTTTTACTAAATGATCAATTCATGGCAGAAAAGGATTGGACAGCAAAAAAAAATATTGTGCAGCAGCAAATCGGTGGAAGGAAAAGGCGAGTGCGCGGATAAAAGGCTTCAACAAAGTTGTGCAATAAATCGTGCACCAGAGGTCTCACAACAGTGTCACATTACTTTGTATATTTTTTTGGTTTCCCAGCTTTTTGTGCCCCGTCTTGGCGGATGTTGACTCTTAAGGCCGTACGTGCACAGAGAAATAACTTGCGAACTAATCGTGCAATTTGTCACCAAGTCAGAAAAAAACGGTATATACAGGGTTGTGGGCTGTTTGTGAAGAGGATGCACATGACGCTTTCAGCATACAAAGAGAATGGTCGGCTCTGATATTTAGATCGTTTTGTGGATGAATGCGTTTTCGAAATGAATTTGAAGCTGCTGGAATTGTGCTGGGAAACAACTTACAAAACTGTGAAGCACAAAATATTTACACAAAAATGTGCCAAAGTAGTCCAAATACCAGAACATCAATGTGCGCATTCAACTTAACGTAAATATGATGTAAATTGATGTTTTAAGCAAACATTATGTCCAAAATAATTCTAAAAATGATTTGTGCGTAAATTTATCGTCTATCGTGCAGTCATATTCGGAAACGCACACCTCATGTGCGCTGTGAAACTAATTTGCGATTTAACTGTGCGCATTAGAAATTATTTTTTTCTCATTGTTTATGACACACAATAAGCCAATTAGATTGATTGTCATCATTCCGTAAGTTGTACATAATTACATAGAAGGAACGCACTCAAATTTTTGGGTTGGAGACCTTGAAGTTTTTATTTCATTTGGCTTTACCTTATCATCAAAATAACTATCGTTTATAAGAAAATGTCACTAGGCAGATTTTTTGATCAGCTAGGTCGACTCACTGCTTTCACCATTTAGGCCAAGTTTTAATTGTTCATATAACATGTCAATTGATCACAAGAAACAAGCCAACTGCATTGCCTTCACCACCCACGGCATAACTGCTCCCATTTTCGCCAAAACCAAATCGCCGGCTAATTCATCTGGAAAAATTAGCCTCTCAACTAATCTATCCATCAATCAGACCGAATATGTATTCCAGGCATGACATGACCCAATAACTCACAACAATCTGCCCCGCGCACCCCACATCTCGTCCACCTCCTGCTGTTGAATGATTGTCAGCCTACCGAACTTAATGTTGTACAACCGCCCATTTATTATGCTCTCCCCATATGTGCCGTTTAAGATTTGACATTTTTATTTTGTCGGCCGAAACCGAAACATTTTTGCATAGCCCACGACCCAATAGTGCGACGCGTCCACCGAAAACAGGTAACCCAGCGTGACACCACTTGCGACTATAACCCACAGACATGTACCTAATAGGGGTTTTGGATTTATGGCCAACAACCTTTTGGCCTGCAAGTTTGTTCTTAGTATGATTCAACAAAAATCTTAATAAAATGTGACGACTTTTGACAGCTAACTTAACGAAGGTGCACACTTTTGACACAAAGAGACGTCAGAACACAAAGTGGACAGTGGAGTAACGTGCGCTTCTCAGAACGTCTCCATCGATCAATGTCGCCCATAAAAGTGCACTCCCCTCAATGGACCTGCCTTTGTTCCTCAGAAGTCACTTAAACTTGCCTCATAATTGAAGTAAAACGAAAAAAGAAACAACGGCTACTTTGCTTTGTTTTCGTTCAGTTGCAGAGTGTACCAAAATGAAACCGAAATTAAAAAAGAAACAAAATCTCCATCTTCATGGTCAGTGTCAGAGCAAGTGTAGGCTGGCTTTAAATGGAACTTAAGAGGCCCTGTTAAGGAGCGTATTCCATCATAGCTTGTCGCTCGCTACTCATTGACATTTAATCGAATCAAATGGCAGCACACAGTCAACAGCCGCAATAGTGAAAACCAGATCACAAATCTGAGAGATAATTGATCTAAGACCAGGTTAATTGATTTGTTAGCCGGAATTTCCTTCAATTACAGTCGGTGTGCGAGCGGAGATAGGTACGGAAGGTGTGTGTGAAGTGTGATGCAAGATTGTTGGCCTTTTGGGAGGAGGTTAGCTTGGAAAGGTTTTTCGTTTTGGTTTCTTCTGCGGGCGATTGGAATTTTAGCCGCGAAAAGAGTACACGCATCGGTACCGCAGTACAATTACCGTGTTCAAGCTTGAAGGCCACGGCTAAGAGATAGAGTTTCGTTGTTACCTGAAGATGTGTGTAATTAATGGGAGTGATGAATGCCGCGCACGCGCAGAATATTACATAATTAATGGCGCAGTTTAGTTGCGGTGATTTTGCGTGAATTTTGCGTTCGAGATAAATATTTTTTGAAGTTCCTATTTGTGCGTTTTGCCGCTGTTTTGAATTGGTTTCGGGTTTTTGGCTGTTTCCGCGTTGCAAGAGGGTTTTTGTTTTCGGCGGAATGTACTTGGTCAAGTGCAAGTCATATGGTTCTCATATGTAGTTGCTTGAAGATATTTAATTCCGACGGCTGACTGGTGACAGTGGCGGAAGAGTCAATTTGAACTGCTTTAGTTGAAGCGGGTTCCGCACGAGTGGTACACAATTAGAAGTAATCTTGAGAGCGTAGGTGAAGAGGCAGTTTGAAGCGCGTTTACCTACTGTGAATGGTAGAATGTAGAACAAGTTTTTGTATTTTAATTGTTGCGTGAAGCTTCAACTCATTGGCAAGGGGATATTTCTTGTCTTGGTAGTTCTAACCCGTTTCAACAACTGCCAACTTTAGTGACCCTGACTGACTTCTAGAAGATTAATTTAAAAAGGTGCCTTCTCATTACGGCCGTAGTTCGTCTATCTCTGTATGTACTTTATCAGGTTTAGCAACAGGGCGTCGACTTGGGTCTTTTGCATCACTACAACTTCAATTCATCTAGGTATTGGACAATTGTGCACAGCCAAACAAAAAAGACCTCTGGAATGGTGACAAAAGTTCTCCGTGTCTCTATTTGAGCCTTGTATCGGTCTCTATATGATTTAAGATTTGTTGATCCAAAACTCGATCTCGTGAACGTGAATGTCATAGTTGGGATATTGCTCATCAGTCCTGCCTCGAAGCTCATAGAATACTCAAAGATACATGTATCTAAATAAGAAATACCCAAATCAAACCACCACCACCATATGGTCCATTTCTATTTTTTGCATCGATTCCTCCTATAATGAGGAGCACGCTGGAACACCGGCGGGTGACAGCAGTATACTGCCACTGTCCATAAGGACAGAGTTTCAAAAATCGGGTTCCTGGCTTCGTATAGAACAATAGATTGGAACTTGTCTGTCATCTCTTTAAGGGCTATTTGGTCCGACCTTTCTGAACCCAAAGACCTCACTCTTCTGGCACTGTTCACACATGTTGGTGCAACGATCCTCCAAGCAGACCTCCATTACTCGGCTATCATCGGCGTTCATCAGCAATTCATATGGAAAGCTTCTTAGAGAGAAACATCGTGTATTAAACCTTTCCCTGTTTTCGTCAGATTGAGGCAGTAAACATAATATCAGTGATATTCTTCGTCATTTCCTTCATCTTTTGATAGCTGTTGTCCGCCATTTACCCAGCCAAACTCCTCTCAGTTTTTGCATACAGCCTGTTCCTTATGCTTTTCAGCAGTAGGTTAAAGCTTTCACCTTTCATTTGCAGACAGTGGACCGCTCTTTGCTGTCAGGTCTCTTTTAGTGAGAAGTCCTCGAAAATATTTCACGTACCCCGTCAATTGTAGGAAAGGAGTCTCATTTTCGGAGACTTCTAGGTATTTTCATTAAGCTGTGCTATTCATGTCATATAACGCACCTTGCACACACTTAACCCGGAAAAACGAAGCCTTTTTTGTACCTCTTCTAGTCAGAACAGTTATATATATTCTCCCCATATGCCCATGTAGCCAAATCCACCATCGACCTGATTGTCGCTGCAGAGGTTTCCACTGGATTCATCCAGAATCCGCATCTTTTATAAACACTGCCTGGACAAGAACACTCTCGCTTGCGTGTCAAAAACCGAGCCCTACTCCACTCCCCACTATGAGCGTCATCTGAATCAAAATATGCTTAGGCTTAGGGAGGCTAACACCTAACACTTTAAATAATCCCATTGAATGGTCTTCGACGTTAAGGTCCAACTATCGACTCCCATGCAATCTCAAAAACCTCTTGCAACAAACGCCCATTATACCTAAATACACATTTAATAACATAATCTGAACAATTAACTGATTTATCTTCACTTGTTTCCTTTTTTTCAGGTACGTACACTTACTGACACAATAACTCGCAACTCCAATGGTAAGCAAGCTCAACTATCCCACAAGTCATTTACAGTCAATTTGAATGGGCGCGCATTTTCTCTGCCAAATTCAAGCGATTTTCCACATTTTCCACAATTAATGTCTAAACAAATTACCCAATGCCACTTGAACCCCCAGCATACTCGCCTTGACTCGAGATTGACACCCACTCTCGTAACAAATTACCAAATTAAACGGAGCGGTATGCCCAAACCAAGCGCAATTACAAAAACGGATTGCGGTCGAAAAATCGCCCGCATTTGGTACTCGTAATTATCACAGTGCCGCTCGGGGGGAACCGATTTCCTGCACAAATCAAAGGTCACACACACACTCACAGTCGAACAGTCAAAGGCTTAATCGGCTTAGCTGCAGCGAGTCTTAAATTAAATGGTAATGCTAATCACAAATTAAGAGCTTCACCATCTCTGACCAGAACAGTGTTGTTGGTCCTCCGCCATTGCTATGGCAATCACACGATTGCCTGATGCGGCTTTAACGAATTTATTGATTCGCTGCAGCAGTAGCAGGCACAATCGAACTTCAAATCCCTCCGGTGTGCTGGCGGCTTAATGGCGCTAATTCCTTTTGTCAGTAGCCGGTCACAGTCACACAGTAGTTGGGACTTTTTTGGCGGTGAAACAATGCCGCCATAAAAAGCGCGAGAATATTCCTCCTCGTGGGATCCGATCAATCGCCGCCTTTTAAGGACACACGTAATGGTTATTAGGCTCGAGTGTAAATTATGGCTGGACCGCGGAGGATAAGCGCAACTTTCCCCCAAGTCTGGCCAGTTTGTTCGGCTTCATTACACGATAATTAAAACGTCAAGTGCAGCAGCGGCGGACATCATCATAAAGCCCAAAAGTATGCTACAGTTGAATGGAATTTATTGTCAATTAATTGGTATCAGTTCGCCGCAATCAGAAATCGTAAATTCATCAGAGATGCAGATTGCGCGAACTGGGCAAAAGTGGTCGCTGGTCGGGGGAACAATTTAATTTGGCCGCTTGTTGTTGGATACACTATATAGTGATCCGTTGCCCATGAGATACTTGCTCAATAATCATGGCGAATGGATTTATGCCGCTTTGGGGGAGAGGTTGATTAGTTATTGTTATTGCTAGACCCAGTGCCAGGCCAATGTGCGGTGGATGTAAAGTTGGTTCGGTGGGTCTCGTCGGAACACATTTTTTATGATTCTATCGCGGGCAGAGCGAAAGTCAAGCGTTTTTATCTTAATTAAATGAATCTTGACTGCGAAGCGTGATTTCATATAGTTGCCTCTTGAAAGACGCATACAGAAGGCGATTGTGTACATGAAATGAATTTGTTTCTCCAAGGAGAACATTAAATGGAGTTGGTAGCATAAAATGGTAGTCGAAACAGTCGTAAAAATGTTCTGGTTGTTGTGGCGGACTTCAAGTTAAATCGAGGAGTGTCTTTTGTTCAATAGGGTGCAAGGCAAACCATTGGCAAGTGATTGAAAGTTGTCCAAATTCAAGGGTGGACTAATGAAATTGGACAAATTCTACAAATGACGCCCGTGGACGAGTGGAAGCAAATTGATTTTTTTTTAAGTAGAGAACTACAGCTTAGATTACAGAATAAGATGTCTTAAAACTGAAAGAGGCATAGCCAAGCTGATATTTTGGAAAAGTTCTTTGAGTCTCAACCTGGTTTTGATCAACATTGTCCATTAGAAGTCTGATTAAAATAGAGGGCGGGGGATTTCATGTTTTCGATGGTGAACCGCAGTAAAGAGGATAGGACTGAGAATGCTACACAGGTGTGCTCCGAAATTAAAGAAAACTCACATGATTTCTACCACTACCATCAACGTAGTGCATCATCCTATGTGACGTCTGAGTCGGATTAAGCTGCTTTAAGGTCTCTAACAGCTCTAGACGTGCAGTCTATGAGAGAAACATCAAATCTTGCTCTAGTAAGATGACATTTGTTGGTACTTTCGGTTTCAGTTCCTTACTTTATTTTAATGGACGACCCGACATAACTCAGTAAGAAGTCGTTTCAATAAAGTCAATCTATAACAAGCTGCTTCCATGTCCATGTTGTTGGGGTTGTCTTCCATCATAGGTTAAGTATTAAGTCGCAAGTCTTCCTCTACTGCGTTGTCCATCCCAGCAACTTAGAAACATCATCTTTTAACTAGATCGATGATGCTGTACAGCTCGTTTAGTGCATCGTTCAATCGCCCCCTTCAAAGGAAGTCGAAGCAAATGGGACCAAACGTTTTACGTATACGGTCTTTTTTTCGGAATGACTGAGGATAAAAGTCCAAACTGAACAAAGTCTTATTCAGAATCTCCTTAGTTATTTGAGATAGAGCTCTACTACTCAATTGCCTGACCAAAGAAACACATGCCGATTATGGCATCCTGTCTAATTCGTCAATAGCATACCTTAACTTGGATTTGCCCTAGGGTCCCAGGTTCGAGTCCCGAGAAAACCCAAATTCCAACTTATGGTTTTTTTTCCACTGCGCGAACGCTTGACAAACCTCTGGGAGTATAACTGTCATGAAAGAGCTTCTGAATTAGACGTTTGGACTCGGCATAAAATGGTAGATCCCTTCCATTCGTCCCAAAAATCTCACACAAAACGAATGGTTGTGAGAAGCTAGGCCTAGAATCCCTACGGACCTGTTGCGCCAACTATTTATTTAACTTCTAAGTCCATTTTACTCGTTTCCATTTATATACACTCAAAGGCATTAATGACGGCTTGTTTTACCAAATATTTGCCGATGACATAATATGCAAGTATTTGAATAAACTTTTGAAAGATCGTGTCTTTGGCTTAAAATTAACCAACTGCCAACTAGAAGTTGCTACCAATCAACTTACCTAGTTACTTAAAGGTCTTCTGAACTGTTTCTCCTTGAGACACAGCAGTCTTCCATCCTCTGAGATCGCAGAGACGTTGCATAGTTCTGCTCTGACATCCGAAACGGATTGCTTACTGCTATACTGTGTAACTTGTTCGAATCGTGTAGATCTTTCATATACCCAATTGGCATTTGACACTTTGTTCCAATTGAAAATGATTTAAAAAAAAATCCCGAAAGGCGGCATCTAGACTTCTGCATTGGTAACTTGGTTGATTATCCTTGCACACGACTTTTCTAGCTTCACCGAACTCTCACGAAAAAAACCTTTCCCCGCTGCAAGGTGATGATTCTATACGGCTCGGTAGACAAATTAAGCAAAATTTACAAAAGGCTTACAGAGCTTTAATACCAGGTAGGGTGTAAGGCCTCTTGTAAAAAAAGCTAGGAACCATAAAGAGCTAATCGCGATCATAGGAAACAATGGTTGAATTAAAAAGTCAACAGTAAGAACTCAAATACTTTCCATTAAGAAACCCTTAATTTACGTCTAAAATTTAAGTAGCGCCACGTATCGTAAGTAGGTATTTACAGCATAATCACTTTAGATACTAAAACCAATATTTTCCATAGAGACTTCTATGACTCTTTTATAACTTCAAGCGCCCTCACAATCAGTCCAGCACTTTTTTCAAAACGACAAATAAATTGGGTCGCCCTCGCCCGGAACTTCCTTTATTTATTGCAAATTTGAGGGGTTTCTTATTTTTTTTATCAGAGGTAACTAGGTCTCTAGATTGTAGCTGCGTTCTCCAAGCTTAAAAACGAAGCAACTACTGAATTTATATATCAAACAGCTGTCGTTTTATTTAAAACTGAAATCCCACCTCCAATTTATTTGTCCCTTCTAATATTTACATTCACTCTCACCGATCTTGCGCTTCTATGCCGCCTAAATGTATGCAATAAATTCCGTTCACCAGTGATCATCACCTACTCAGTGCAACATATTTTCAGGCAAACACCATTGTAGGAAGTCACCTCATGACCGCCAACCGATGAATTCAAAGTGTCACCGCGATCATCTCACGGTCCCACTCACATCAGCTCGCACATTAAATTCCGAATGATTGCCTGTCACATGCGATAGGTTTGCGCTCCCAATCTCCACCACCGCCAGGTAATATTTCAAAGGGAGTCTAGGAAAGGACCGACCACTTGGTCAGCTCATAATTGCGCCTCAACGCAGTACCGCCGCGTAATAAAACTGCCAATTGCGACAATCCTCGAGCATCAATCAAAGGCTGACCGACCCGAAGAGTTATGGCCCAGTAGTTGTTGCTGCAGCTTTTGTTACACATATACCTCAGGGACACAGTCGAGATTTATTTTTGTGCTCACAATGAATTGGCTAATTTATCGATACACATTCAGTGGATATGGATATCCAATTCCAAAAATAGTTAATTCACATAGCGATGGCGTAAGGTACGCGACCATATGGCTACCAAACTACTTGAGTCTCCCATAGACTCGCAATCAAAACAAAGCCGTACTCCAATGGCATATGGTAATCTAATAACCACAAATCATAACAAAAGGAATCGAAAATCATGCCGCACTCGAGTGGCACTCAACCGAGTTCTATACCTCGTTGCTCGGTCCACTTTTCGACTTCTTTTGAGGAAGAATCTTCTCGTGGAATCTAGAGTGTGAACCACCACCCAGTTCGGGTCGAATTTCCTGGTCTGCTGATGGTTACGGTCATATCGTGGGCGCAGAACATTCAAACACAAAGGAGTTCATTCACAGTGCTCCTCGGGGCGGGTTCCATCATTAACTTGAGATGCATCTTGAGCCGGTAGCCGTACAGTCGATGCGACGGGCGCCCAGTGGGCAATTCCATTTCCGTTGCTTCCGCAATTGAATTTGTTATTTCTGGCACACGATTTCCGATTAGGAGTCCAACTCCTTGAGATACACTTTCTAAATCAATTGCGAGTGTTGGCAGTTTGATTTCACACGCGCTATTATAATGAACACAGAAACCGCGCAATTCCGTTGCGAGTCGATCGGGAAGAAGATCGTGACTTTTGGCCCTGCATAGATATATCTGACGGTGTTACTACCATTGGAACATGATTTTGATTAATACTGCGTAGTAGCTATACGGTACGACCGGTGAAAATGTCAAATTTTTCACGATTTTCACGCCGAGTCGTTGCGCTGCATCAATATCCATGAGCAGCAGCAGCAGCACGGATCCGTTCCGAAATCGGTATCAATTGTTGTTCCATGGAATATGCAAATAATAATAAAATGATTGCTGTTTATGATTTTTGTGGGCTTTTCGTGTTGCGCACCGATTTGAGATACTTTCGGCGCTGATCTTGTCAATGATATTGTTTCGGCGATCGTGTTCGCTGCAAGAAAGTTGCACGCTGCACGCGGAGAGGATGCGGAGATTTTTCCGCTACAGGAAGTGGTTTAGAATGTTAACAAATGGTCGCTATTGGATTTGGTTATGGTGTATTGTTTGGCGCGTCGAATTGCAACGATGTTGCCGATTGTAACGTTTGGCGGCGGAACTTTCTCTATATGTATCGGCTGGCTGAAGTAGATACTTGTTAGTGCGCGGTTCAAAACGATACGAAAAGGTGAAGTTGTAACAATAATAGCTTGCCCCGCTATTCAGACATGAAATTTTAACAAACAAAATTTCACTGACAAAGAATGCATGCGGTGTGGTTGGAATTGCCTGCAAAAGATGCAGTTGACATGTGACTGAAATATGCACTAGGGAAGCCGTGAATAATGGCGGCTTTTAAAGGCTTTTAGGAAGACTTTCGTTGAGATCGTGTTCAGTTCGCCAAGTCACAGTTGCTTAAAATAAGTTGTTACTCTAGAACGGACGCTTTCTGCTGTCGCTGTCGACTTCAGCTAGTATTTGCGTGATCTACAGTACACATTTACATTTACATTTTATAAATAAACCATCCGTGGTCTTAAGCGTGGTTCATGCGTCAAGGTGTCTGAAATTCGTCTTTTGTAAGCCTTCAGTCTATTTAGCCAGGTCTAATAGATAAAGTAACAGCTCCGAGCCTCCAAATCCTATACTAACTTTCCAACTTTCAAGCCACAACTTCGGCTACAATTCCTAGAACGTCGGCGCATAATTTTGTTTATAAAAAAGGGCTATTTGAGCTTTTGGTTATATCGGAGGCCAACCGTTAGTGTGTTGGATCGAGAAATCTCAGAAAAATCCAAAGTTACCTACACCTTTTTTATCTTATATAACCTCTTGGGATCTTCAAACATTATATTCAAGACAGTCAAACGAATATGGTTCTGTTGATCTATTCCGGGGGTTCTCTATGTAGATACCTATTTATTTTTGGAAAGCTATCGGTTTAAGGAACATATGCGGCAGAACCGCTTCTTAAAAGCACATGTCCGTCAAATTTCTGTGGGCGTCTTTGATCAGTTTTTTGTAAATTTGTTTGTGGTACGAACAGTGATTGTAACGTCTACCACACGGGATTTTCCTCATATTAAAACCGGACTATATTTCTCAACATTGCCTGCTCTTTCAAAACATTTGCAGGTGCCTGTGCCTTACCCAATAGTTGTAGACCAATGCCTTTGCGCAATGCTTTTGGGATGGTCTCGAAATTTCTAAAAACTACATTTTTGCGATCACTGCCTAGATGCAAATATGAAAAAGTGCCAGTCTGTTCAAGCTGTCAAAATTGTTTTAAGTTTCAATTTTAGCCTTTAGTTTGTCGACAATTTTTACCGAATTCCAACCTCAATTTTCGCAGCACGACCGTCAAATATTCACCACAGTTTTGTAGTGCACCTAAAGTTTTTATGCATTTTTAACGTGTTTCATGTCAGAACTCAGAAGATATTGGTCATTGGAAAAACTCGATATCGGCAACACTTCGGCTTACAAAAGCCTTAAAAAATTTGGAAGACATCAAACCAAATCCACTTCAAATCCAACGAGAAACAAGTGAACAACCACTCACTTTCGCTCTCGATGATTTCATCGTAGATCGTACTCTTACGGTCTTACCTGTTTCTGTTTCCATTTTTAATCCACCTCATTTTCCAATTCGCCGCACTTGAACAAAATACTTCATCGCAATCACAAATTGTCCGTTGTCCGCCTTTATTCACTTACCACGAATCGAGAAAGAAAAAGGTACCCACTTTGCGTTCGCTATCGCATTTTTCGCCTTCACACCACAGTCTTGTTGTTCTTCTAATCGTCGCCTTTGTTTTGAACCCACAAATTCTGTTCACCGTTCACCCCGGCACAGGGTGAGTTGCACGAATGAACTAACCAAAAGAATCACCGAACATCGATTTCGCCGCCGTCTTTTTGTGTTCATTTTCCACCGCAAGCGACAGCGAATGAATCTCATTTCAAAGTTAAACGAGTAGCAACTGTTCGCGTGTCAGCACACGGCCACGGCATCCCGTGTTTCTTTATTCGTTCTTACGGCGAATGTATCGCGAAGATATTACACACTCGAACTGCATATCATTCTGAACGCATTTTCCGCGATTGTTCTTTACAAAAACCGCACATAAATTGAGATTTAATGAACAACACTAATTGCAACGTATTGGCAAATTTGTTTTTTGTTTTTTGAATTTCTCTTAAAGATATTTTCGCCGCATTTTTGTGTATTTCTTTCATCTCTGTGTGCCTGGCTGTGTTTTCATCGGTTTTGTGATTTAAATTATGCACCTTGCTGTTGGGATTTGAACAAAACTTTCCCTGGCTTCACAGGTTAATGTGTCGTATGGTTTCTGTTGTCTTAAACAAAAAATATAAATAAATTCTCTTATAAGTGAAATTAAAATAAAAAAGAGAGAAAAAACCTCCTTCGACATGAAGTGAGAATTATTGATAGTTCACATCTGTGGCTCTGTGTGTATTTGTGAAAATAAAGAATAATTCTTCTAACTTCACACCTTTTGCCGCTCAGTTGAAGGTAATCATTTTCGGATTAAACGGATCCAATCGATCTGTCATCGCTGTGCTGAATAATATCGAACAACAACAATAACGCCATACAATCGGATTCAAGATGGTCTTCGGCGGAAAGTTTCGCATTAGAAGGTTCGTAGATCGATTTTATATTTATCTGTGTGTGTTGTGTCGGTCTCGATCATGAGCGTATAGGCCTAATTGTCAGGTTTGCCTCTGGGAAATTTATAGCCCCGGCCCAAATTAGGAGCACGATCTTAGCCATAACTGTCCCGCCATTACTTGTAATGCGCCATTGTGTGCGTCCGCGATGTCGTTGTCGTCGATCGTTGGACACAATCGATCGTAAAAAATCAATTTGCGTGCAATTATCACTAATCACCGCTACACATTCTTCAATCTTTTGCCCTTTTTTGGGGAGCACCCGGCTTGGCTACTGTATCCTCTTAAGCTCGATCGTTGGGTATATACTGGTACTTGCTGGAGTTTGCCGCCCGTCATCGCACTTCTGCTTGCATGGAGTCGGTATATCGGTAAGCCTGGTTTACTTGAGTAGCTCGGTTACTGTTTTGTGGAACGCTGCCGTGACTCGCAGTAAGTGAGATTTGTAATTTATTACGATGTAACAAATTGCAGCATGAATTGGTGGTCGTATACACTCAGTTGTAGTTGTTGTTAGATTTAATACAGTTAAAAGTTGAATTAATTAGTTTAATGGAATGGATATTCGATGTCGAAGGCTAACAGGGTTTTGCAACATGCAACGTTCACTGATCACCATCAATCAGCGGTCAAGTGATTTGCCATGCAAAAAGGCAAAAAAAAAAAAAGGTAAATTTGAGACCGGGAGTTGGAAGTGGGACAGAAGGGGGTGGAACTGTAGCGGCACACTTTGATGTGAACCTTTGGGTTTTGCAAAATTGTGTCCAACAATGGCGGCCAAAATTTGTTTATTGATGAGGTTAAACATTTATTTTATCCTTATCAGCACTCACAAGTTTTGGGATACCGTAAAAAAATTAGATGTGGCGCGCTAATTCATTTGTCTGGCTATCTTAGCAAAATTATTCTAACCAAAGTATGTCAATCAAAAGTCGTGCTCGATCGGCCTACGTGACAGATTATCACATCTAAATGGAAATTATTACTATTTGCCTTTTAAACAATATAGTGACGTTGGTACCCACTAAAGGTCAGCGAATAACACATTAGCGTTCGCAAGTTGGGGAGTTGTAAATCATCTGTTCTGTCACATGGCATATAGGCACAGTTTTTGCGATTATAGAAATGACTTCTAACTGTAGCTAAGCGTTTATGATTGATTTTGTTGATGTATAGTTTTGTTCAATTCTTTTGATGTTTTCGATGGGTAAATGTAAATTAATCTGCGGTTTGACAAATGTAGTTTGATTGACCTGCTGGGTAATAATTTATTTTTTAAACAATAATGTTGACTCACAAGTTGTTGGTTTACTTTTAATCGTCTGCGATGTTTTATTGCGGTCATATATTTTATATACGTTGTTGGAAACAGGCTGATTGAAATTTGTCAGGCAGGGACAAAGATTATAATTTTGGTTCGGTTTTCGTTTTCCATTGTCCCGAATTCAGTAAGAATCCGTCAGGAAATCCAATTAAAGCAACCATACAGACAAAAAAAATAAAAAATCTACTATCACTGGAATAGGCAAACAGTCCGGAAAATGGCACAGATTTATTTGGATACGAAAAACGGGATATTATTTTTGGTTGCACAAGTGATTTGTCACTTACCATCGATCTTAGACATTCACTTACCCAGACCCTTTATTTCCCTCCATTGGTTAGTGCCAAAGTAAAAGTGTAACAAGTGTAACGCCTCGTCACACAAGAGTCTTCCGTGCAGGTTCCCCAGTATGTCATGGTTAGTAAAATGGGCTTTTGTTGCACATCTGCAACTCACGTAATAACGTGGAAAAGTCGTGTCTAAAAGACATTAAGTAATCCAGTGCATTGAATAAGTTCGAATAAATTCGTGCTCATAAAAAATTGACTTAAGTTGGCAGGAAATGTGTCAAAAATATGCCGCTGGTTACTAAACTACACTTTCGCAAATAGCTTCGATTAGCCTAATCAATTTGTGATTTACTGGACACACAAATCTTATTTACTTTATCTTTGTTGCTTTGTAAAAAAAAGTTGGCCAAAACGAACGCTTATCTTTGTCAAACTTTTTCCATATCCGGTTTTAGATCTAATGATAACTTTATTGCTAATAGCCAACAAATAGTGATGTACAGCTGATATCCGACATATGGTGACTTACCTACTTTTTGTTGGCGCTACACTGATACAAATGAGGTGTGATTCTGGGTCTCAAAGAAAGTGTTAAAATGAGCCCTTTGTATCAATGTGTTCAGCCTTGCATGTCGAGTTTATGAGGTCACCTTTAGTTAAAAAGCTCTTCGATTTTGGAGCGAGCCTTTTCAACAAAATTGATGTCCAGCTCTTATATTTTTTGAATATAGTTCTTCATCCAGATAGAACCCAATCTGGTACAATTAACTTTTCTATCGAAGATTTCGAAATTTCATTCGATTTTTAGAAGGGTTCCAGCAGAATGGAAAGGACCGGGCTATTCAGAGCTCTTATTGTTTCTTCTTGATAGCGCCTTTCTGAAAAATTATCATTTCTTCGTTTGATTTCCGGACCAGCCTGATGTCTAATATACGTATTTCGCTTCTTAATCATTTATTTAGTGAGTTCAGTGGGTAGATTGATGTTCGGGGGATTTCCGGTTCAACCCCCAAGAATCACAAATCATGCCATAAAGTTTTTTTCGACTGACCTCTTACGAACGTCATTTATTGAAGGAACACCCAAAGGCTTCGGACTTAGTTTCTCGATTCGGCGTTAATTTGAAGGTCGAAATATTAAATTTGCACAATAAAGTGACTATGAAACGCTAGGCCATTTAAAAATTGTATGCATCCATATATTTACAACAGATGTACCCATTAATCTCCTCCCCAACTCATATTATATCAACTTTACTTGACAGCTACATTAAAGACAACCCATCTATGGGACATCTCATTCGTAAGTGTCTCATACTTCGCTTACGGCTGCATGTTTTAATTTTGGTTTTTGTATTAATGTTAATGCGAAACCGTGCAATATTTTAACGGATTTCATAATATCTTGTTCCCTTTCCCTATATTCTGTAAACCACTGGTAGATCAGACAATATTTCCTCTAGAAAAACTTCCTGAAATGTTGAGCCAACAAATTTCAAAACCTGTCAAGTGAAACAATCGGGCTGACGTTTATGCATGTTCCCGAATGGAAAACTAGGCTCACGACATTCGTTGTTCAAAACTGCCTCTGTATAGATAATATTTAAAATAAGTCAAGGTCAACCGATTTTTTTCTTGAGTTTTGTTTATTCGTTGTTGTGTGAATGGTACCGTTCTCGTACTTTCTAGTAATTTTGACACTAGCAGCGAAATGGTGTCCCCATTTCCAAATCTGATGTTGTACGAATTTTACTGACGGAACTAGATGTTCGTAGATGAGTTGTCTTGTTGCCAACGTTAAGAGCAGTTATGTCGACTAATTTCCATTTTCTGTCAAAATTAGAAAAGCTGTCATTTTTACTTCAAACATGAACAGCTAAGTGTGATTAAAAATTCTAAATACTTCTAAAACTTATATCAATGAATGTCAAAACTTCCTTACGATGTTTATTTTAATTAAATAGTGATAGGTATATGTGAATTATGACGTTTATGAATTGATTAAAGCTATAATTTGTCTTCTAATGGGTTTGAATTTGGAAAAGTCATTTTAAGAAACAAATACATCTTAAAAGCAAATCCATATGTCATTTTTATTTAAGACATATGTATATATTATGTCAAATGCTAACAAAGCAAATAAACAATCTAACAAAGGCAAACAGAAACAAAAAGATCAATTTCACAACAACCCGCAACAGTGCATTGAACCCCTACTACCGAGCCCACTTCGCTTGTGATTCACATCATAAATAAACACATTGCCATTGTCGAGTTATGCAAGACTTCCAACATAATTTTTGATTGTCATTTGACGTGTCATCTCAAAATTCTTCCGCACTTCGGGCCAAAAGTCAACACACTCCTTTTAGCCAAGCAATAACGACTCATTTAAACAGTCGGCATGCAGTTCTCTGAATAAAAACCACTTTGTCGCTCTCCGTCGTTGTATTATCCTCTCCAGCTGTCAAATAAACACAAAACAAAATAATATAATCTCTCAACAACTTCACTGCTGAGTGCTGACATTCGTTCCTGTTATGTTATTAATTGGCTGCAAATGTCACGACAATGGAGTGCGCATACTTTTGAATTTTTGTCGCAAATTTAAATGTTCACATTTAGCCGATATCACAATCAGAGTACATGGTGTGCCTTGTTAACAGTCGTGTTGCCAATTTTTATGCACAAAAATGGTTTATTCACTCGGCGGCGGTGGCGGTTACATTATGAACTGGGTATGCAGTAAGCACGTCCAATCAGTTGCTGCCGTCTGTTGTATCTATCTAGCGTTGCCTTTTTTGTATTAACCCAATTCAGTTGTTTTAAGTGCGCAAAAAAATCATTGAATTACATTGAATTTTTGTTTTTATTCGCAGTATTACCTTCGCTTTTTGATAACGAATTTAGAGCGACAAACAGTGACAGCGGTGCAGGGGGTTTGGTGGGTTTCACCTCGCAATTTATTATTTATTTGTGCACACTGAATTTGCAATAACTGCGAGTGGTATAAGTGTGCTATAGCCGCCGCCAATACCATCCGTCATCAATTAGCGTGATTATCGGTGCTTCATGTACTTAAGCTGGGAATTAAACCATAAAAAGTGATAAACAAGAATGAGAAACAGGAAACGCTGACACCGTCGTTGGTCGACAAAGGGCGAGACGAACTGAAACAAAAAGGGTGTGATTGCTTTTCACTAGGTCCGTTCTCTGTATCCTTGACATATTTTATTTGTTTTACGGTTGCGAAACCTTCGTTTGCGTGGCGAATTTGTTTCTTGTAATGAAATCCGCGGTAATGGCATGTGAACACGCTAGCCCCACCCCTGTTAGTGGTTGAATCTGATTACACCCAGCTCCGAGGCACGCAATATTTCCGGTGTAGGAATCGATCGAAAAATCAATTAGCTAGGAAAGATAGAGGCACAACTTGCATTTGCAGTTCCATTCGCTTTGCATTCGGTATGGGGTTCTTTTGTTCAGGGAGATTTGCTATCTTCGGTTTAATGCTAAGAGCTGTTATTGTCTCTGTTGGTGGTACCTATACCTTGCCTTTAGTCACCAGAGGGTTTTCCGAATTACAATATTTTCGTGTTTGGAATCAATTCGGAAATTCCTTGCAGGCTATTGTTCCTCGGAATCACATGCAGTGCGAAGTTGTCGTTGCTTGGAATTATCATATGTCCCCTTTTGTTGAAACTAGAAAAACCTGACGCCCTGACGGCATTCAAAGTCATGAATCGGACGGCCGCTGTTTAGTTATACCCTAAGTATTTTATTAATGGTATCTACCACCACAATTAGACAGGTCTTAGCAACTGGGAAATTTTTACTAAAAGCTTTTTTAAATCCCAACATTTCATGCCATAAACCGTCGCGACCTCTATATCAAACGGGACTGACTAATTTAAGTGTCTTGAATGAAAAGCGTTAAATGTGCACCAATGACCTGCGCACAAAGCTGAGACCCACCGCCGCTATGCTGATTATTTTTCGCCTGTACCTGTAGCCTGTAGAATTTTCGTAAAATATTTTTAAAATTCGTCTGTTTGGCTGTGAATTTGAACATGCTCCACGTCGAAACTGGTCACCCCATACGTAGCATTGCTCAGAAAAACAACGGGCTTAATATTGAGCAGCGTTTAGTTTTTAACTCATCGCAATCGGCCAACTCATTCTGATTCACTTGAGTTTTAGATGTCAGCCTCAGCTGGTTCGTGAGATTGGCATCTCATCTTTTGACTGTTTGGTTGCTGCTTTTCGACCGGCGGTCAAAGAAAAACGCTACAAATCCATGACAAAAAAAATTAAAAATTGGAAATGGATGAGCTTCAACTCCAGAAGCTGTTTTGTATCGGCTTATCGTTACCTTTAAAGATCGCTATTATCGGCATAATCCAAAAAAATTGAGATTTGACCACAACTATAGTAAAAGCTTTCGTGTTAAAAATTTTACGGCATTCTGGGGAAAATAATACAAACAAATTTAACGTGAGGGATTGTTTTCTACCAATTTCTTTCAGCAAATTGGTCTTTATTGCCATCAAAATCTGAAATGGTTACGTTTTCGATTGAAGTTGTCAAAAACTGTTCTGAAACGAGCTATACATTCACGAAATGAAGTCGATTCAAACTACGGAACACAATCCAGTTCTGTCACAAATTGGTCGTTCACAGACCACGCGGTCGGAGCAAGGTTTCCTGTATGCACAACCTTCTTTCAATTGAGATTAATGATTACTTGGTCAGACCAAATAAATATACTTTTGATCAATATTTGCAAAACAAAAACCGACCGGAGTAGGTATGTATATTTGTAGCCATTTGAAGGTCAGAAAAAATTTAAATCTTAACAATGAGTCTTAGACTGGCTGAATTCTCGGCATAGCTCGGTACGAAATTAATCTTCCTGCACTTATTTTCCATGAAATCTTTTAGCTTCTGCCTCATATATTTTGAAATACTTCCTGGTTAACTTTTCCTCGTATTTATGATTTCCAATTACCATCACAAGTTTCACTAGAGCTCTTGTAACGAAAGCAAGGTCACGTCACTTAAACCTATTGCTCTTGATTCGTCTGCCCACATCGAAGTTCAATAGAATTCATTCGCCAGGGCCAAGCCTACCATTTAAAATTCTAAACAAAAGAATATACAGAACCTCATTGAAACCCACTGAGTTTTTAAATCAAAAAGTTGCCCTCCTCTACATATACAGGAAAAATATACTACTCAAGCATAACCAAAGACAAAAATAAAAGAATCACCTTCACTTCTAATGAAAACATTTCCCAATCACACAGCTCGTTCAACCTTCGATCGCACTTTACTGAACTAAAACAATCACAGCCGCGGAATATATAGCTTCAATCCAAATACCATTACCATCATCATTAACACCCCAAACAAAATATTTTGTTTGCCGCAAAGTCGGAAACACTAACAAAAATCACGGAACACCGCCACAATTATTTCGAACAACAATTAATGTCAAAACGATCTATTAACACACTCCAATCTGGCAGAAGTCGAGTTGGTACATCTCATTTGTCCCTTTTAATTTGTCGAGTGGCGCTGGCGCTAAGTAGTTCTGAGACGAAATTGAAGGGGGACAACTGCTCTCCCCGGTCGGCCTCTTTCATTCAATTATTCAGCTACCATAACAGAAATGCATGAACAATTGATGCCGCGCACTGTGTCTCTATGTCTAGCCGTAATTCTAGTCCAAGGTCTGGGGCTGAACTCGTATTTCTTTTGTTTAATTGATTTGTGCCTCAAATTTGTTGTGTGTGTTGTTTCATTGCCCCGAATGGGGAAGTTGGATTCAAAAGAGATACACCAAACGCAGAGTATCTTTTCATGTCAATAAGATCTGTCACGGCAATCAGTATATAATGGGGAATAGATGGGTTTGTAATTTTAATTAAGACTGGAGCCAAAATTCCTCGCAATCAATTGAGCAGATAATTGCTGAATTGCTTAAGTGTATATCAAAATGCGACTGGGTTGAGTGTGGGGAGGCACATCTGATGGGGAGTTGTCTATATTTTATCTGAAGTAGCAGAAGCTTTCATTTCCATCTAGATGTGAATGGATTTTGTGGAATTTTTATACAGCTTTGTGTCTTAATATTAAAAGAACTGTTTTCATCGTGACAATCAATCAAAGCTGCAGCAGGTCTGTAATTTTAATTGCGAGTGGAGCCGAAATGACATGCCAATCAATTGAGCAGATAATTGCCAACTACTGTCCGGAGATGGCTTTGTCTAGTCAAGGTTAAGTGTGGAAGATCTTTTAATTCAAAGTTTTTCTATCGGCGACAGTGGTTAGACGGTTTGCTAAGGTATAGGGAAAATAGTCTCAGCCTATAATTAATTTTAATCAGCGGAAACTGATAGGGTGTCTCTTTTGACCTAGCACGATGGACATATTGACAAGTTCGTGTCTAATCTACTCAGTCAGTAACCATAGACAGAAGGGAAACCCATACCTGCTGTAGAAATTATTTTCTCAAAATTTTGCCAACTAACTTGCTAAATTTGTCGTCAAAGTCGATACGTCTGGTCTTTTGGTTTCTGATCTCAGATGCTAATACGCCTGCTGTTCAACACTACATAGGCCAGGTCTTCTTTACTTTTTAATTGCAATATTTTTTAGAGGTACAAAACTTGAAAATGAAATAAAACAGATGCAAACAATGGCTAAAAGCGTGGTACCGAGTTTATAAGAAAGCCAATCTCATTATATTATTGTGTTAGTGTGATTTGGGATTCATATAGACGCCGCGCCTTATGGTTGAATAAAGCGCCACCTATAAGTCGAATTTTAGACTACTTCTTCGTTCCAGTCGTCTATCCTTAGTCTACATAACCTATTTTAGAGACGTCTTTGTTGCAACTTTCCTTTCACATACCCATTGCCCACGCGTCCATTTTGAAACGTTTCACTTTTTCCCCGTTCCGAAAAAGAATCAACCTTATCTGGGCTAACCCAAAAAGTCATAACAAACTACACGCACAAAGAATATCTCAATGGAAAGCACA
This sequence comes from Cheilosia impressa, assembly GCA_948293265.1. Lineage (NCBI taxonomy): Eukaryota > Metazoa > Arthropoda > Insecta > Diptera > Syrphidae > Cheilosia > Cheilosia impressa. The sequence goes on along the minus strand of OX411883.1, from coordinate 3,839,141 downwards.
AAAAAATGTGCCTTTCATCTATCAGCCTAATTGAACATCTCACCAAAGCCCAATCCAAAATATAGACACTTTCATACCTCACTATAATTGTAATGGGCCCGAGCGGGATGATTAATACTGCACACATCGGAATCCCATTTTCTGATTGATCAAGGGAACATAATTCCGATCCACTTGTGCCGACCCTAACCAATTCCATGCACAGTGGCAACTTAATTGGACCAACCCCCCCGACCATTCCTAATTATATTCCTCACACGTGCAATCGCCGCCGCCCGGTGGTGGTGTTGCGCTCTTCCAGCAGAACCTGTTGCGCGCATTAGAATCGATGCTGCCAAGCAAAGACACTGTACGTTATAAGAACCAACAGAACGCGGTGTTGCGAGATAATTAGCTCTCTGCTGGATTTGTCCACAGGCTATTACCAGATAGGAGTAGGTAACTCCGTTTAACCGACCCCTATCCGCGGCGACTAAATATAGAAGCAATTAACTCTCGCCTTACGAATACAATGGAAGCCGCCACTGGCTATGGTACTATGGATGGCAGGCTATATCTTCGAAGATAACTCGAACGTTTCAAGTGGTGATTCGTACAAGTCTTGCGGCGGAAAATGCCGCGGCGCGCCGACGACGTTGACGAGTACATTAACCTGTCAGCCGCATATAGTGTGTGCATGTATCCATCAGAGCGTGTCGCGGCGCGGTCCAAATGGGAGGCACTTGTGCGTCGATACACAGGTATCCCCCTTCGCATGTGTCATTCCGAGTTACAGTTCTCGTTGCATATTTTACTCGACGCACCGGCTGATACGACACACGAGTCGCAGTCAAGTACGCGTCTTCGTATATTCGTATCTTTTAGCAATTTTATGCCTACTGCCGATGTGAACGCTCTTGACAGCCTAGGACTGGGAGTTCACTGGTTACGTTGCGGTATTTCGCGCACAGCTTAAGATCTACTGTTAGATGGTGAAGGTTTGTGGTTTGTCAGTTTTGACAGTTATCTGAAAACAATTGCGGTGACATCATGCGGCGGTGGCTTAGTGACTTCCCACGTAATGACCCATTTAACCCTTTTCTTTGTTACTACGACCGCATGACATCCGGAAGACAATGAAAAAGTTTATTTCTCTCCCAAAATTACCGCTTCATTCTTTGTAGACTGCGAGTATCAGCCGAAATTCTAGGGCGCCGCTGCAGCAGCCAAGTAATTCGACATAATTGCATCATTACGTTGGACAATTACTCGCTGTGGCTGCGAACGTCAGTCGAAAGAAATTCGTTTCATGCCCTATACCCAGAGAAAGATTTGTAAACGTTTCGAGAAGATAAAATCAAAACTTTGTCAGCCCCGATTCGAAGCTGTGTAGTACGTAAGCGTGCCACGCGACAGAGGCGACGCTCCTGATACAGTTTTCGTCGTGTTGTTGTCAAATTAATTCCGCTCTCCTTTTTGGGGTTTCTTTATTTATTTATTTTTTGTGGTTAATTTTATGCGAAACACTTGAGGTAATTAAATTTAATTTAGCGAATGAAAAGGAAAACAACAATTTCAGGTTTCTGGGTCACAGCAAACAGTTTCGTTTCACTGACAGATAGAGAGAGAAATTGCAAGTGGCCGCAGCCATTGGTGGTAACTGGTAATCAAATGCCAAAGTGCATGACAGTGGTTCACGCGTTGACCAGTTTAGGAAACTTGACCGGCGAAAAGAGTGAGAATGATATAACTTTTAAGTTTGAATGTAGGTGGTGGAGGTGTGTGAAACACCGGGATGACGTTTTTATATTTGATGGGTCGTTAAAGTGTTCAGTCTTGTGTGACACAGAATCGTTATTTATTTAAGGAATATTTAAAAAGGTAGGTATTTGACATCAATATTCAGTGGGGTATTTAACATCGAATTTGAAGGACAACGCTGTGTCACAACAACGTAGAATATTTATTTTTGGGTCAAGGAGGTCTGAAGGAACTTTGTCGTAGAAATATCAGTTAAATATAAAAGAATGTCCAGGTTCGAAAATTCTTGAAGGAGGACATTATGTATTCGTAAAAATTAAACTGGCGGCATATGCAAATCGAACTAACCAGCTATGGTGTTCGATGAAACCGGGTTAAGTTTCATGTCTGCCTCGGACTGATAGCGCCTTTATTCAGTGGAGGTACTGAAGGCTACTGCTTGAATCCACCATTACTCGAGTTATTATATTATTTTTATGAGGACTTGGCGCTTTTGATAGTTTGAAATCGTTCTGAAATATTTATTGTACCCTGTTGGCTGAGGCTGCGTATTTTTCTCAGTGAAGATCTCCTCAAGGCTGTTTGTTGTAAGCCGAATATCATAGTGCACTTGTTGAAAATAACTTATTTACTCTTGATAATACCTTGTACAGACGGTACGATTGAAACAAACTTAATTGGACTAAAAACTAGAAAAAAACGAATTGAGCGTAGTTTTCCATAAATATCGGCCTCATGCTTATTGACATAATGTACTCGCACGCCACCTATCCTTGAATTTTTGAAAGCATGTATCATGTACACATATAGCTCTTCACTTAAATCAAATAATTTCTTAAAGTTCCATTTCAATGGATTAAGCTGGTTGTACGATTGTATAACATAGCTAGCCGAACTGAAAGGCTAGGACTTCAAAAATGTCAGCGCCATCTATCGGATTTCATTCGAACCACTCTCAAAAAACTGCTGGCAATAATTGGAGTAAGTTATTGGTTTTTCAGCGAAATCGTCGATTAGTTTTCGAGTGTATAAGCAACACAAATACGAATGGCTGCCTTTTATTTTAGGGCAGATAAAAAGTGAACTGTGAGAAGTGTAACAGGTACAAACATTCACTGATAGAAGGCATAGAACATTTTTATAGGTAGCTACATCTAAATTTGTATACTCCTCAAAAAGTGAACAAAGTATCGAGCACGAAAGTCAATGATGTGCAAAAGCTGGTGTAGTTTGAAACCAAAGACTTCTGATGTTTTCTGAAAAAACCGGTATTCTCATTTGAAGAGGAGTTGCAATACTTTTAATTATATTTATTTATTTATTATTTGTCACCAAATAACAAAATCTTTCATAGACATAAGGGCACAATAATAGTATTAAAAGTTACAAAAAAAAGTTATATTAAGGACACATAAAAGTTTTTGTTTTTAAAACTCGAAAAATTGATAGCTAAAGTATGCTCCTACTTGTTTCAACTTAAAAGAAAAAATTGTCCGCTTGTAACCCACAATATCTGACAAGTTCGCTTACTCCTGCCTTAATCCTGAAATATTCTTTATGGTTCTGGTTTTTCAATGTTTTGTTTCCTTATTTTTTAGTCACCTAACGGTCCCCTTAAATCTTGTTTCAACGTTCTTTTTTACACTTGCCAAAAGGTACTCTCAAACAAGCCCATTCAATTCAGTGGTTCTTAAAGTTTCTCTGACTAATGACAGATCAGGGATGTACAAAATTGTAGTGTTGGTGTTACCAGCTCTGATTTTTATAATTTTTGTGCTACTTTTCCAAACTGGGCACCACTGCCACAGCTTTGGAGCTACATCAAAATTTCGCAAACGAATCAGCTGTATCGTTAATCACTCAAGCCTAAACAGTATGTAACCCGTGCCAATCATCTTATTACTCATAAATGCAAATATTTATCGTTCCTTCGTCTCCGATCGCACCCACTCCATTATTCATAAAACAAAATATTTCAAGTAAAAGTCTAGTATTTCTTTTTTTGCCGAAATCACCTCCTTCATTTTGTTTTTGCTATCCACAGTCGTTAAGTGTTATGTATCTCACGCAATAAAAATAGAGAAAAGCAATTTTTTTTGTTTATCCCACTTTTCTTCGTGCATAAAACGTTTATGTTCGCAAACTAATTTTTAAATTTTATTTTATTTCTCCTTTCAGGTAAGAACCAAACTTCAGATTCCAACACGCATTAGTTCAGTCGTTTACAAGAGTGTAGATGTAGACGCATACATTTGGCAAGTCAACAAGGTCGGAGAGGTTAAGTATCGCTCTTCGAAATTAATGCACATTACCAAAAGCGATTCATGTCAAGTCAGACCTTATTTGGCCAAACCGAAGGTGTGGAGCGAAGTCAATATTTTTTTCCGCTAATGAATCACTTCTGCTTTGAGTCTGACTAGACTTGGGAGTTGGGAGTTTTAAGAATATTTACTCATTTCTGCTGTCGAAGCTCCTTCAATCTTTTTGATGAGCAATTAGAAATGTTAAATTGAAAAATTAAAATAAATCCTAGTTAATAACAAAGTGCAATCATCGAGTTGATAGCTGGTGGCGAAAATAGACAACACATGACATAGGAATTGAAATGTTACCTCGGAGCATCTCTAGACTTAGATCACCGCGTGAATGCCGGCGAAGTATGTGCGCATGACGAATATTTTTTGTTGGTTGCATTTAGAGACAGACAGAGCTTCTGCTTATATTTTTCACCAACAAAGTTTCACCGTATTCTCGCTTGGGGCACAATATTATGACGATCGTAATTCAAGTAGCCATAGCATTAGCATTAGCATTTCAGGGTTTCACAAATGCCCTGCGTGCTGTGTGAAACAGCAGTCGCTTGCATTGACTCGTGACTTTGAATGGGCGGCTTAGATGAAGGCTTTCTTTTTTGAGTCGTGACGCCAATTGGGTTACCTCATGGGCAATGCATTCATAATTCAGACGAGTTGCTGTTTGTATAGATACATTGGTTTCTTTTTGAGTGTCATCCAGATTTATGACCGCAAAGTGGAGGAAAACATGAGTGCGGAAGAAATCGTCCGCTGGGATATTGCGGAAGCGTTTGGACTCAGTTCGGATGCGTTCTGAAATTTTAACCAAGTTTACTCTGTGGCATGATTGTTGATTGATCCTTAAGCTCGTTTTATTCGGTCGAAATGTCAGTAACACATTTATGGTGATAAGTCAGTTTCTTTTATACCTTGTAGTTTTATATCGATTAATGGTGTTCTATAATCGTCTTTTAATCGACCTTTTTGCTCCGTATTAGTCTGCCCCCTTTGTGTTGAATTATCCCCCTCTAAAAGAGGGTCACATTTTAGTATTTTTTTTGGCTCCGCTTCGCAAACGACTCTAGAGGTGGAGTCGGAAACTTCTCTTTACATTGCAAAGTAATTTTTCGGTTATCTTCTTTGTAAATTGTATTATCATACTACCACAAACGACGGCTTGTTTACAAAATGTTCATAAATTTTTGTAATCTTTTTTTGGGACCGAATCGCCGCATTTGTGAACGAAACACCCGTCCTGAACATTCGAATGGTCTTGCCTGACTATACTGATTTAAGAAAAAAATGTAAACAATGGACTGAGAATGCGAATGACAGCTCAGACAGCGTTAATCGTTTTGACAGTTGTAGCTAAGCCCTAGAATATGCAAGTGTGACAATTTTTAAATGAAACCCTATTTTACTTTTACGACTTTGTTTTACACAAGTCATAGTTTTGAATGGACTTGTTTAATTAAACATTTTCAGTGACTTGGGCAGGAACTTTTGCAATTCACTTCACATGAATGCAGGGCCCGACCTAGCTATTTCGCCGCTCTGGGCAAAAATAGTTTTTGCCGCCCTTAAGCCGCGGCTGTAAGTCATAACTTACAAGTAGTTATAAAAAGAAAAAAGATTATAGGTAAACCAACTAAAAAAACATGTGGTTAAGATTAATGTAACATAAACAATACCTTCAGAATTTTTTAATGTTTAGGTATTTACCTTTTATTTCTCCTTCAGCTCAATGAAAAACATCAATTGTTTATTTTTTCAATTTAATTCAATTATATTCATTTAAACATTTATTTTTTAATATGATTAAAAAGACGTTAAAGCAAACATAAAGTAATTATAGTTAAAGGTATATTTAGACTCATGGAGCATGTAGGTAGGTATTCTTAAATATAAACTAATTGAATAAAACCATTTTTTTTTAGAATATCAAACTCTAACTAGGTTCGCAGCTACTCTAAAACAATTTTTTTCGTACCTTTTGTTCTGAAAAATCTTTAACAATATCTACTAAATTCAAACTGTCGCAAATCTTGTGCTCTATCGAAATCATAGCCAATCCAGATAGTCTCTTTTGAGTCATGGTAGACCGAAGATAATTTTTTATTATTTTTAGTTTGGAAAAACTTCTTTCACCACTGGCAACCGTTACTGGCAAAGTCAAAAGAATTCTTAGCGCAATACTTACATTTGGACCAAATCTTAAATCGGTTATAAAAATTAAAAATAAAATTATAAAAATTACTCTGCCACTGCCACCAGTATTTACTAATCAGTTTCAGTAAAACACTTTATATTTTTCGCATGAACTTCACTTATATACGATTTTTCGTTTGCTTGTATATTTACTGTATATTAACTGTTTTGAATTAAATTTTTCCTTCACTGTGTGTATAGTATACACTTCAATTATTAAAAATAGACAAAAACTTTAATTATTTCACTTTATAAATATGGCTACTAATTAGATTTTTTTCATCACTTAGGTACACAAGAGCAGAACACTGTTTACAAACTGTAATGTGACTGAAATGATTGGGGGTGGGGGCATTCTTACGTCGAGTTTCAGGATAAAAGGGTATTCCCCAAAATATGCTTTATATTCGGAGTCAATTTTAATGTAAAATTTGAAAAGCGACACCTGTATAACAGTATAAGTCAAACATTCGGAGTACTGGATGTGCAAACGGATGCGACAGGGCGACAGCTGGTGTCAAGCATAAGTAAAGAAAATTGTCATACGTTCAGAGTAAGCCAGCCTGCAGTCGTCATTCTGGGGAACCCCCGTGAAACGTACATTATGTGAAACGAAGAGTGTTACCAATTCAGAAATTAAAAACCGGCGTAAACTACCTTTTTAGTAGGTAGCAAATTTGCCGCCCCTCATTTTTGCCGCTCTGGGCAATTGCCCAGCTTGCCCCCCCCTAGATCGGGCCCTGCATGAATGTGGACAGCTGAGGCTGCCCTCAAAAATGTCACGTATTGTATATGCAAACGATTGAATGTTTGAAAGGACACCCAACATTTTTCAGTGTATAACTCTTTTTATAAAATCAAAAAAGACAACAGTATTGATATTTAGTCATTATTCTTATGGGTAAATTTTTTTCACTTTAAAATAAACGCCTCCCACTCTCTCATAAACCCCTGTAAACAATTCTATACAAACATTTTACTGCAGAAACAAGTGCAGAATAATAATCGTAAAATTATCCTTATTACAAAATGTGTAAACATCATCCGCAATCAGTATGAATCATCTTTAGGATTTTCAAAATAATTCTCAGAAGCAAATATCACTCGCATTCGTATTCCCAACACACAACAGTCGAGGCGAATATTTCGAGCAAAACACAAAAACAAAAGCGGCTCACTCCCATAAATGGCATTCCTCGAGCTGGTCAAAAAGGATTGGCAATATGTATTTATATTTTTTCAAGCCAACTCTCACGCATAAACAGTAACAGACACACTATACGCAACCACTACATACCGTTAGAACAGGCTCATAATAAAAATGTCCATACACCGATATCGTGGCTCTAATTTAATGTGACACTGTTTACATGTCAACAAAACCAAAAAAAAAAATCGTGAGCGTTCAATTTGTTCTTCGGTTTTGGCCAACAACCTCTGTCTGCATTTTGAACGCTTGTATGTTCTTAAATTTGCCACCGATACGTGCACAAAATGCAGAACGTCTCCCCCGAAAAGAACGCCCCTGAATTTTGAATTACTCAACCGTTTACCGTAATGATCACGGGCAATTACGTTTCAGCGAGATATGATCATGATCAGTAATCAGCTTGTGGTGCAACAAGCTCGAACGCAGGTACTAAACATTTTTGAGTTATTTTCCAAGCTTAGCAGAGCAGGGATGTCAAATATAACAAACGATCGCAAACAATTAGCATATCAATATGAAAAATAAAAACCAGAACCAAAGGCGTTTTGGCATTCTGAGAAGACCTCCATTGCGCAGAAGCAATTGAGGGCACACGTTATGAATACGAAATTAGGTTCGATAAACTTGGGCGAATTAAATATCGTGATCCCGATGATGATGTGAATGGGATCCCTTTGAAGTGTACCTGGCGCGACTAGGTGCAGACTGTGAAGTGGGTGCTCTTTGTTCTGGACAAAGAAACCTCTTTAATTGAATTTATTGGCCGGCATTGACTTGACAGTGAACTGCGCAGATGAAAAGGTTACCTACTCTCGGCTTGTTCTCACGGCCAGCTTTCGGGGGACACATAAATACTTAGCCGGAGAGTTGGTCATAAAGTTGTCATGTTGTTTCTAGTTCTAATTCTAAGCTTTGCTGGAGGAAATGCAAATTTTCAAAAATATTAACATACTATCGGGTTTTTAAGCTGAGCATTGGATCGCATGGTTCAACGTACGTTTGGGAGGTGGTTTAGCTATAAATGAGTAAATGAAATCCCTGAATGGGTCGAAGACGATGGAAAGCTTTTCATTTCTGAATAAACAGTTTAAGGACTGATATTTATCAAGTAGTAGATAATTATGCCGCGGTTTTTCAGTGCAATCGGGTGACAACTTCATAACGATTCTCACTGATGTAGGGTCAATTCCTGACTGCTTCTAGTGTTAAATTCAGGTCGAACTTATATTTACCTAGCATTTTCGTGAGTGCCAAAAAGTGTGTCGAACTCCTAGTTTATTTGTTGTTTAAGTCACCACCTAGGATGTGATTCATGTCATTTTTTTGTACTTTACATACAAAGGTCTAATCCGGGTCTTTCGGGAAATGTCAAGACCAAATGTCAATCTTCGTTTTGGCAAAGTTTGTGGTCTCTTCATTTAACAAACAAATATTTTTGTAGCTGCTTAAAATCTATGACAATTGGCAACCCTTATGGGTCAGCCATCTACAATGCCTTCAAGTTCAAAAGCTGGGAAGTTCCGTTCTTAAAGTTGGTTTTTTTTAAATGTCGAGCATTTTGAGTTGAGATGTGGGGTTATCACAGGATTTTTGTACACAGATAACCCCACTCGTCACAGAAAATGAAGCAGCGCTGTAAATATTTGTATGGGTCATAACCATAAGTTCTCTGTCGATGTTTTTTGGAAGCCCTTTCTTCTTTTTTTATTTCTTAGTACGACTTCCCAGTGGAGCCTTTTCGGACATCGTGAGGTAGGAAAGAGACCGATGGTTGTCGACTGCAAGCCTTTTGTTCTTTTACACATTTCTATAAAATTGGTCTTTCAAGTCATAAAAGTGTTCTTAAGCTGGCATTTCGAGATAGGTCAAGGAAACAAGTTTTATAGAAAAAGAAACACATTTGCCTGCTGACCGCTGGACGAAGAGTTCTGTAGGAAAGTGCACGACTGGAACGCACGAAACTTTCAAGTTCATTGCAAGTTTGGTTGGAGTTTTTATTTTTTATTGATGAGTACGTTACTGAAGCGATGTCTGATCAAACAAACCTTTCATAAAATATATGAATAGTTTAAAAAAAAATTGAAAATGCATCGTCTCAAACAATATTTCTATATACATCTATATTGTTTTCGACATCGGAACGACACTATTTCCATCACGTACCCACATCGTTGTCGCCTTTTTCAATTGCAAACTTACACCGCCGAGACTTCACATTTAAAATGCGTTTCACTTGCATTGAATATCAAACTCTTCCCACGCTACCTACTCGTATCAATAAATCTGTTAAAAGCAACAAAACAATGCAAAAAAAAAAACAGTCTATAGCCGTACTGCCTCTCCGATTGAGTTCAAGGTGACGATCTGGTGCGCAATAAAAAGAGAAAGCCAAAGCCATGTCAACTAAACTCGTTCACTACACATGTGCGCAGCAATCCATCTACATATGCCAAAAAATTCGCATGAAATATTTATTCAATGCAGTACGACATTGAATTTTCCGAATCGCAAATTCTAGACCAAATTATCATAACAATAAAACGAACACGGCTGGGCCCGACTGCCAGTCCCAGTCCCAGTGCGTTCGTTAGGCTGAAAATACATCCGAGAGATGGAGATCCCTTCGTTTCGGATGCGCGCAAACACCTGCAGCCGCCAATATCAGGGCAGCATCCGCTGCTAGGCTTGATTCTATTTTGAATTGCTACCGCTGCTGGCTGCGGATGCCCTTTTGCTATATAGCTTCTGGGAAAACCGAAACACTCGAGTGGAAGAGCATCTGCACACGCCTTTGTATAGCTGCTCTTGGCGCATGCATTGCAATGCCTTGGTATGGCATGCGTTTGCATTCAATCACAATGGAATCAATTTAATGCCAAATGCCATTTCTGTTGCCTATAAATTCCAATGCGTCGTCATGAACGCCAGCTCTCAGCGCTCGATATGTTGTAATGTGAGTCGGCTGAGAGGGGTGTACCGTCTACCCATATGCGCATAGTTCCGTCAGTGGCGGCGTTATCTGGAGGAGTACCTACCATATAATGGCGGCATGAATGCGTTTAGATGTACTTTTATGGTTCTGGCTGGATTTGATTACTTGGTAGGTCGTATATAGCCTGCACGCTGCTGGGAAGCTGTATACAAACGAAAGCGTTGCTCACTCGCACTTGCAATTGATTGGCGGATGTTTGATCGCTTCTGTGGAATTGATTTCGTATTCTATGGTTCCATTGGCACTCGGGAGCAATTAGGACGAAGAATTTTTACATTCAATCAATTAGTGTGACGCAAAGGAGTTGCGTCTTTTTCCATGGATGGGAAATAGCAATATCCATGGTTGGGTGGAATTTTTATGTTCGATGGTCAATTGAAGACGCCATCAGTTCATGGAAATTTCACAGCGCCAAGGAATTTTGAATAAGAGATTTGACATTTTTTTTAAATTGCGTATTACTTCTACTTCTGTCTGTACGACGTAGTTGGGATCTTATTCCCATGAAATCTTTGTTTGTAGGCTCGGCAGAGCGTGTAAAAAACTTTAGCTGAAAATTGGATAAATTTGACGAATTTCAAGTGAGATAGGTGGGTTAAGTGTGCTGACTAACGCGTAGACGAAGATCGGCTCAACGGATTTGCTTGAAATTTATTGCGTACATATGAAAAGGTGTGATGAAGGTTTAAGCCGAGTAACATTAAAATCGGTACAACAGCATATAAGATTCGAACTCATGTTCGATTCAAAAATCGTTCGAACTCAAGGATTTCCTAATGAATTTGACTGAAACTTAATATTTGTACTTGCCTTAGTGTGCAAAAGTCTTGAGCTGAAAATGACAATCTCAACGTATGTAGTTTAAGTAAGAAATTCAAAACAAAGTGATTCGTAAAACTAGTAAAACGTAGAAAACCCTTGTTTATTTGTTTTTTAAACACGATTTCTTTGTTGCTACTAGGTGTAGAAAGCTTAAGCTGAAAATCGTATGAAAAAGTAGAAGACAACACCTAGGCACCTACATTTCACAAAATCGTATTTTTAAGGATTATTACCTTCGTTTAAAACAGCTTAATTTTGTGTTTAGAAAATTTTGTACTTATATGTGACGATGCATTTCGTAAAAGTGAAGACTATTTGTCAAATCCATATAACATATTCAATTGCCCTCAATCCTTGGCTAGCTCTGGAAAGAATCGATGGATTTTGCTGTAATATCATTTCCAAACTTGTGCTAGCTTTAAATAGGTTTTAGCTGCAAATGGTCGAAACCGCAAAGAGAATAGGTAACGTAACACTCTTTCGAGTTCATCTATGTATATAAACCAGCGGGGCGAAGACCAACTTATCCAAATGAACATCGATTGTTGATACCTGTAATTTTTAAAAAGCAAGAGAGTGACAGTGGGCCCTTTCTTGGGATCGTAACTCGGCTTTCTAAGAGAAACAAAAGTCAGAGGTAGATACAGTCCCTAGCCGATCTGTTAACCTTTAGTTCAGTTTTCTCGTAGATGGATTTGTACTGCATAGGTTGGGCAGCATATCCACCCCCACATTTCAACATGCTTCCATTTCCACAAAGCGACAACAGATTGCAGTAGATCGCATATCTATCTATACACCTGCCATCAATCGCCTTTGTGGAACAAAGTCTCCAAAGATTACCGCCTGATAAGTCTTGTCACTGGCGTCATAAAAAAGAAAGCATAATCTGTCTTCGCCGCCAAAACTGCACCGTAAGGTATACGTACCATATGATCGCATCAATCACAAAACAGAAAAACCAACAATCCGCTCAGGAGATACAAGTTCTCGCTCATAAATTCACACATGTATATCATGCACACTTAAAAAAAAATTACGCAACCTATTGGGCAACCGAATGCATTCACGTGGACCTAACAAGTTCCACCATGCACCCAATACACAGGTCATATCTAATTCGGCGGCCGACCATCATTTCACACAAATATCCACTGGCGCCGTCAACGTTTGAGTCTATAAACTCACTAATTCACATGTTGATCTAGATTCTTGCCATTCCCCTGCGAGAACAAACGGATGGATACACCTCGGGCCCAGTAATATTTTCAGAAGGCTAATAGGCTACCGCCACAACGCGTTTTTGGCTGTTCGTACGAAAGCTTTTGTCACACACTGACGCGTCGTGCACACCCAGAGCTCAATTTGTTGGCAAAATTTCAAAAACATCAAACACAGATGCATCTGTTTGGGAATGTAGAATATTCGTTTTTCCTCAGTTTTTCGGGAGTTTGTTAGGAGCGATGCAGCGAAATGATTTATTACAACATCACCTCGGAGTAATAAATATTTGGTTTTCTGGAATTTGTTGGGAGAATATTTTTTTTTCTGGGATAGAACAGTGAGACGGTCTGCTAGAAAGTGCTGACTAATTGATAATTTTGTATCCCAGATTCAGATTTAATTTAAAATGAAAAATTCAACGCAGATAATGGAGTTGAAGGTTGAGTAATGTCGGAAGTGCAATTAGTTATGGTTGTGGTTCATGGGGGGATTTTTAAATCGGTATTCCATTAGGCAGGAATTGGGTCAATAGGTGAAGCTGATGGTTGGTTCACATGGCATGTGAAAGGGTTCACCTGACCTATTTAATTGGGGCCTTAATGGAGACGTGAATAGTCTTCGAAACCCGTACCATAAATTATGCCTTAATCACTTAACTCTTTACTTTGTATATTTCGGTTTTTTATTCAATCAGAATTTCAGGCGCCAAATCTTCTAACGATTCCTGGTAGAAATTCAGAGATATTCGTAAAAGTTAGACTACGAATTTCAAGTGAAACGCACGACTGTATTAGTAGTAGTAGTAGAAATACCTGGCGAAGTCAAAACTGAGATCTATCTTCACCTTTTTAGAATGTTGGTTGGTTTTGTTGCTTTTTTTTCTAAATTTTTCAAATTTTTGTTCTTTTATTGATTTTTGCAAAAGTTTGTACCTGAGGGCTTATTTAAAAGATCAACAAGAAACCATTTTAACTATGAATAAGAGTGGAGTTGTATTGTTAGAAATACATACAAATTTAATAAAATTTTGGAAAATTTAACGAAGATCGTAGTTTCTTCGAAGCTACTCCGACTTTGCCTTTTTTACAATTCTGAACCGACCTTTAATATGTATAACATGTGACGATGAATGTAAGCTCAGTCTTGTTAAAAAGTCCAGAGTTTTTCTGATTGCGTCAATTTTCTTAAATTTATCTAACATATATGCATATTGCGTATTTTCTTCAGTGTAATCAGACCAAATGAATGCTGCACTTAAATGTCGAACAACTTTAACAAATCAAAGCTTAAATTTATATTCTCTAACCATTCGCCTGTGGTTTTCATTTCGACAAAGCCATGGATAGTTTTGAAGACCATCTCAACGAAAGTTTTGTGCACTGCAAGAAATTATTGGTCCGTGTTATGAATTTTTAATATTAAAATTAAATTTACGCCTGTTAAAATAATAATTTAACGTAATAGAGTCCTAATATATAAATCCATTTGTTTATTCAAGTGGTTGAGCGCCAATCATGGATAGGCACTTTTTAAACTTCTGTCAGATCTACTACAATTTTTTTTTGCAGCATTTACCTTCAATTAAGTAGTGATCGTTTTTAAAGCGAAATTAACTTTTTAATCAATTATAGGCTGCAGTTGTCCGTTTGTGACTTTCATTACCTATATGAGATTTTATTTGCGTCTCGAAATTTAAAATCTATTACCAACTTTTTTGTATCGGGTCTTATAATACACCAATCTAACCAACCATTGTCTGCCTTTCTTTGTTTCTGCTACACTTTTGCAAATCTACTACATTCTTAGCAATATATTACTTTTCCGGGGAAAAAGAGTTATCTCTATTTAATAAAAGTTAACAAAAATGTCTTGCCACTGCAGATTTGTTTGAATTTCATTTCTCTTCTTATTATTTTATACAAATCCTTTCTTGGAACATTTTTTCAGTAAACCAGCTTAGGAGGAAAAAAAACCGCATAAATATTTTGCATTCATGCTTTTGTAATGATCCACGTCCCCTGGGCATGGGATTCATTAAATGCAAATATCTGCCTAAGATTTACAACCTCTTCGCTCCCATTCTGTTTCATTTATCGTAGATCCACATGTAATCCATGACAATACCACCGTACGCACCAAGGATCCGCAAAGACGCACTCCAGCTTGCTCTACGAATAAAATAACTTTCATTCCTTGAGGTCTGTGCACCGCGCGCACATAAGCAGAATCAAGCGGCGTGAACAATTCCAACGATTACCATATAAGTAGAATAGAATGCATTCGATGCGTTCCCTCCGCTCCGGCATTCATTGTAAACCCTATATTTGGATGGGCCGATGATAATAAAGATGCCTTGGCAAAGCTGGAACTATGATTTAAGCGCAATCGGCTCTATGGCGGTTCCCAAGATCCCATCGCCGTCGCCGTCTTCGTCGTTGTTGTGTCGTTGTTAACCACACCTTGCATCAAGAACAATGCTGCGACGGAGCCCGTCTTTGTTTAGGCAAAGGAGGCGACGACTCTAATCAAGGAAAATCAATTTATTTTCATCAAAGCGAATGAATTCTCCGCGATATTCATTACGGGCTGAAAAAAGCAGCTGCCTCTCCCAAACCTCGAGCCTCACCCATATTAGGCCCCCCACATCCTGCTCGGCAGTCGTCGCACAAATTGCTGGAAATAAAAATGGCTTCGGCTACGAATTGTTCCTCCTTTGCCTTCCAAGCGGTGTGGTGGTGGGTATGCGGTTTTGGATAGCACACATAAAGCTCTCCCCCATTGATCGCGCGTCATTTTCCTTTATCCCGCGATCAATTCATCGGGAAATTAAGATAAATTGCAATAAATCCTCAGATTCCGTCGATTTATCGGCTGCAGTTACACCTTTCCCCATTTGGACGCGTCTTCGCCATCGATCGATATAAGCCAACCGCAACTCTGTCTGTCTGTCTGTGTGTTTGTGTATACTGAACCCCTCCGGTTCAGTGTGTTATATTTCATTGTAAATTGTAAATTGAAAACCGAACGACACTATACAACGAGTACTTGACCCAAATCTCCCATTTAAGGAAATACACTGCAATTTCAATTCCATGCAGGGTTTCTTTATCTTTTTGTTGGGTATTTCGTTTCGATGTCGTCGTTGCATGGTTGAGTTTCTTTTGAAAGTTCTTGCACTTGAAGTGCTTCCCTTGAGTCCACTTAGACTTCTTTTGACGGAACAACGTTAATTTTGAGTTGCTCCGGGGGACGCGCAGCTGGGCCGTGTGATTTATTTTCCAAGCTTACACCCGCACTAAGCCCACGTTACACAACCCAATCAGTATGGAAATATTAATATCACCTCTTAGAACCGATTATAATTATACAAACAGACTAACGACACAGTTCAATCAGCGAAAGTGAAAGCAGTATAATGAGAAATTAAGAGACAACCGCATCGGGCAAATTAAGTGTCAACATTGACAGCAGTGTGGCGCTTTGTTCGATTTGAATTTTCTTTATGTAAATCGAACTGAATTAAGTTTGATGCCACTCGCGCGCTTAGAGAAGTTAATTAGTTAATCGCCACATGATGTCATTCCCGCATTAAGTGGTCCAACTGTCAAATTTGGCTGTGAATATTATTGCAGGTAAGCGGTGAGCTTGACAGATGGATATTAATCGGAAACGAATTTTCGTTTAATCGGCGAAATTCGATAGGGCAATTTAGCTTCTAGCTGAATGCGATTGAAATTGGATACATTCACGATGAGCGAGTTGACTTATGATCTAACAGCCTAACAGTGATTGGGGTAAAATGGTGAGAGTGCCAGAGTGGTTTTTTGTCGCTTGGCGATTATGAAAATAAATCTAAGATTTGAGCTAGGAATCTTGTTAAGACACACTTTCTCCAACAATTCGTAGGGAATTCTTCTTTTTGTTGTTTCCTTAAAAGTAATAACGGCTGTGTAAGAGCTGCTCATCTAGTACAATAAATAGGCCCTTGTAATATTTTTTGTTGAGAGTTGAGTACCGAACGGAGATCGTCGAGCAAGTCGAGAATATTGGGGTTTGTTACACACTTCAGCACTTGTCATGTGTCATGTCGTCATGGTTAACTGTCAAAATAGATGTTTCCGTCGTTTTACTCAGACTTTTAACCAAATTCGTTGTAAATTTTATAAGGTATGCTTTAAATGATGCATTTTAGGGTAACTTTGACTTCCCAAAAGTACATTTTAATGCTTAGGCTTAGTTTCCTTCTTTGCTGGCCCACCTCTCGCAACTAAAAAAGCTACTCAATTCAGTCGATCCCTTCCGGAAGTCTTAAGAAAGGGAGGGCTATAACATATTGCGCACACTATTTATTAACTATTTTTATTTTGTATATTCACTTAGGCAACGGCGTCGTATCCATAACTTTTAGTTTACAAAATTAAGTCATTTTCGTAGGCAATATTAAATGAAGTTTTCATTGCGCACACGTTTATTCTTAAGATTCCTATACCTATGTGCGCAACACAACACTTCTTACAAATGTTTACGAATACTTAAAGCAAAGTAACAACAACTTTATGTTGTCGGACCTTGATACTGGACCATTAATATTAGTGCCTTCTTTTGACCTACGTTAGCGCACATTTAATGTGCGATAAGGAAGTGGATAATACCAAATGGTTCTATGCCTTATGGTGTTAAGAAAAATAGCTGTATTTTCAGTAAATAGTTATTCAGCAAGATGAAAATAGTGTGCGCTACGCTTGTTGGTACGGTTTCGTCAAAATTCCCAAAAGTCGTTCCAACTAGGGAGCAATAATTGCTGTCGAATTTTTTGTACGAATGTAATAGTTTTATTACTCGATGTGGATTCCAAAGAAAGAAAAAAAATTTTTATTACCTTGAATTATTCTGTGATCTTTCTTTCTGGAAATAAGGCGACACAACTTTAGTTTCTTTGTTTTTGTTTAAACTTATTAACTTTCGATGAGTAATCACTAGCGTTTTCTCTCCATTGCGTATGTGAACGGCAGTGCAAATGACAGAAAGGATTAATGAATCTCAGTGACAAATCCGTTCCCACACACATTTCTCCGCAGTGAAAAACAAATGATCGTACTCAAAGGACCAGTTTCTCACCGCCGCTGTGCGATTAAATTGATTACCTATTTCACATTGCAAATGATAAACTAATTTTAATTTCTTCCTCGTTTCGGCCAGTTGTATAATTATTATTAAAATTACATTACCAGAGGAAGTCATTTGTTGCGTGCAAAAGAAATTATAATTACCAACTTTTTGTAACCGCCAACAGATGGTGATTGGACTTTGCAAAACTAGATCAAAGCTCCATTTCTAAACAAGTCAAAATCGAAACAAGTTCATCGTACCCTAGACTGAAAACGAAAATAAATCACATCCAAACAATAATAAAATTTCGCCATAACACCTATGTTACATCAAAGCGAATTCGCAGAAAACGCGCGTCGTTTTTTCGTCGGCCAAGATAGAAGATAAAGTCACGTCACCCCTTCGTTAAGAGAAGATTCTCTCTGACACATCAATTTGGAACAGCAAATTCATATGCCAAATAAAAACTTTGCCAACTACCACTGACTAATGCTGCCGAGACAGCACTGTCCCACAACCCTCCTCATCTGTCCATCTTGTGTGAATTGATGGGTATTTATGAATCCGATGATATAGCTAATATTTATTTTTAATCACCGAATACATACGTTCACGTGCAAAAAACATTTGCCGCTAGGAAATTATTTCGAAAGAAAAAACAAAAAGTGCTCGTCCGACTGACTGTGACTGGTTCTTTGTGTCAGTTTGGAAATGCGCGCCGCTCTCGCGTAAACTTTTCACAGCCCCAAGGAGGCTGGTTCGCGTGTGATTTCATCGTTTATATGGAATTGTTGGCGAAAAGTCTTATTAAATCGACACGGCATACAGTGTGTAATAAAAATTCATTAATAATAGTATACGCTGTGTTCTCGTTTTCCTCGAGTGTGTCTGTCAGTAGTTACGATAATAAAACTGTTGTCTATCGCGGTAGAAAACAGTCGGTGAGTGTGCTGGTGCACGCAGATGGTACTAGTTATACTGACGTGACTGACAGAAGCACCATCAGACGGAGTGTTCCAATCGTCGGTCGATTATGTCGAATTTCGGTTTGTTTAATTGTTTCGACGAGGTGCGACGTGGTCTAAGGTAGGTATGTGGCTCGGAGTGGGCACTCTTATGGTCTGTGATTTGTTGAGGGAAGTGAATTTTCCAAGGACACTGACTGTGCGTCAGATTCCAGATTAAGTGCGCAGAGTGCAGTTTCTCTTTGTCGTTGGGTGTGGCGGAGAAATTAGCTCTGTGTGGTCACTGGCCAGTTAAGTTGATTTAATGACCAATTCCGCAATTAGTTGTATAATTTATTTCGACTAGATACACTTAGTCATGGGGAGGATTAATATAATTACTGAGTCGTCGTCGTCGGAGAAATGATTCAGATACAGACGTACTTGCTGCAGCTTTGTTGGCGTTCTTTCGAAAACAATGGAACTAATTAATTGACTTCCAGCTTAAAAAACCGTTCTTTGTTGATTGTTTTATTATTTTTTAATTAGCTACACCTCGTTGTCACAGCAATTTGTATAATAGATCTTGATACTTTTGACCGCTGTGCCACGTGAGCTGTGTCGACTTTACTTACACAGTGTCAACACTGCTGCGAATGGCATTTCTATGTGTATTTGCAACTGTTTGTTACTAGGGCTTGGAGAACAGTACGTAACGTTACTGTTAAACAAAGGGGTTGATGAATATTAATACAAAAAAAATGTAAAACGCATATTAACTCCATCGTTCTGACATTTCTGTTGCGTGCCTGCCACTCTGAAGATGCAATTGGTTGCCCTGACAACATAAATTATACAAATAAGCTGTATGCGCTGTGAAGGCGCATATACTCGTAAAACTAATTACAGAATTTTTCTTCTCAACTGCCATATTCAAATGCAAATATATACGCTTTTGTTGCACATCCCTGTGGTAAGAGAAACTGTCAGAATCAAATTAAATTCAAGCGTACTTCTCATTTGAAACTGTCAAATGTAAAAATAAAGAGAGGGGACATTTTACGCATTTGACAGCGGCAGGTAGAGATGAAAGCTAATAAAAGTATGTGAATGCATTTTGAATGAACAAAAAGATGTCCGACGCGTCAAGCAGAAAAAATGAAGTCCTTTTATTTTTGAGCTAGTACTAAACTTTGAGCGGTTGCCTTTTGTTTGTGTTAATAGTACTTTTATATTTAGTGGCAGTATCATTTTATGACGTCTATTGTTAAGTGACAGATTTTTCTTAGAAATTCAAGCTCTATAAGAAATAAGTGATCCCACCTCTAGGTAATTCTTTATCACTTTTTCTTTTGATGTAGTACTGTCAAATTTCAAGTCCGGAGTACATTTTTATATTATAATACTTTGAAGTAGTATTTTAGGTGACAGTATTTATGCTTTAACAAACTGCATTTGCGTTCAGTGAACTTATGAAGATTTTTCGAATTTTACCAAAATTTTATTTATTGATTCAGAGTTAGGTACCACTTAATAGTTTTAGACTTTTGCATTAGCAACAGTCACATAGGAGTTGGATGTGCGCAGCCTCTGATTTTTTAAATTGGAGATTAATTATGGGCAACTGAAGTCCAAGAACCGGGATTTGTGACTCTGAACGTTGTAGTATTTTACGGCCACGTCAATCTGGTACCTCGGCCTCCTGGAGTGAAGAAAATCGGGCTAATGCCAGCGGGTACACGGTTGATTTATTTTAGGTAGCGTATGTAGGCATTGATGCTCCACTATTTGGAACCTACTGTCTTACAGGTTCTTTTTATCGCCACACGACTTTTTGGAAAAATCTGTTAAGTATAACCAACATTCCAACTTATTCCACTCGCGAAGCGATTTCATGTCAGTCGTTCAGCAAAGTCTCTATACCCAATACTTGTTAAACTGGCCCCTCGCTATACCGTTCGTTGATAACGTTTAACACTCAGTGGGCTCATGTTAAGTAATTTTTTTTAATCTAACTGCTCTACTTTGACTATTTTTTACTAAACAGCTGAAGTCTGACAGCAGCATCACCTGGCCATATTCGACCATCTGCAGGTTACTGGTGTACACACCATCCTCTACTCGTGTAATTTATCAATCAAAGTCGTCACTTAACACCTTAAACACACGGACTGTATACGTATCAAGTTGTCTTCGTGCGAATGAGCTAAAAAAACACTCACTTGTGATGCGATTCCTCTGGCAACATTGTCTTCTACTTAAAATGTTGCAATTACCCCCCAAAAACGTGCGCCGGCCGCATGCATACCCACACTTTAATTATACAAACGGTTGCCTCACAAACTCGTATTCAGCGATTATAAATACGTGCAGAATATTTTTCTATTCACCAAAAACTACGTCTCACCTACTGCAAACCAGATTAAAAGAGCGGAAAAAAACGAGCGCCAAATTGAAATGTACCTCTAAGTGACGACCGTTGCAACTAAGTTCCCCCGGTACCAATAGCTTAGAGCTAACCAGACCATCAGCCTAATGCAAACTAATTTCTTAGCCGTCTCAGATTGTTGAATTTTTTTTTTGGGTAATTTATCGTGCACGACCTGCAAGCTAGTATTCGTTTTCGCGCAAGTGAATGGCTTAATGTTAAACGTTGAAAAGGCCGTGGCCGCGTTTCTAAGGAGTGGGACTAAATAAACTGCACTCACACTGGAGTTGATTTGCCACCACTCGGGCTGGACACTTTTTTTTTCTGGACTAAACGTTCGGATGGTCCAAGGTAGACACAATGGCCATTCAGACTTAAGTATCTCGAGATGCACAACAATGAAACAATTTCGCGGATAAATGGATCGACGGATAAAACTGCATCTGCTCGGCACTCTCCCACACACAGAGTGCGGCGGGTGAGCCTTGATCTGCCTGCCGTGTTGTGTGGCGCACTAGATTACTCGTAAATACTTAAGCGAGGTGATAGTATCTATAATGCGAACCACTCCCAAAAACGCGCTTGTAATTTATTCCTCACTTGAAAAACCCGCCAAAAAAAATAAAAGGAGCTCACGTGTAGTTACACTTACAAGTGCAAAGTTGTTGTTCCATTCGGCTGCACTCGCAAATTCTTCACGATCTTGGCGAACAGATAAAAAGAGAATAGAGTTCAGGAAAAAATGTGAACAACAACACTCAGCGCCCCCTTTGAGACATATTTCACGCCCAATGGACCCAAAAATGAGGGAAGTGGAGGTGGAATGGCTATGGCATTCCAAAGTCAATGGAATAGGTATACGCTCGTACGTTTGCGGCTAGAACTTGGAGCATGTTTTTTCGCATTTAACGCTTGACAATTATTGTCGTTCATTGTTTGGCCTGTCATTTGCATTTGAATGTTTTGCACCTGTCTGACTGACAGTAGTTGTGTGCACAGCAATGGACAACTTAAGCGAGAAGGGCATTATCCATGAACATGACAGTGTTGTCAATATCTGCTTGAAGTCGCAGTTCGTGTTGCGGACACAGGAAGGAAGGTCATTCCGCTGAAGTTCATCCATTGCAGGTTGCAGACAGCCTACGACGGGAGGTTGCCCTTGCTGGTTAAGTGTTTGCTGAGAAACTTGATATACTACGTATTATATTGTGAAATATGAAAGTCAAGTCAGATCGGGTAGGGTAAATGCATGCAATGTGCAATGTCATCCAACTTTGAGTTGTCACTTTGTGATTACACGCTGTCGTCTGTAAGTGCAGCGAGGGTGTGATGCTGTGATGAGAGGTTTTAATAATGAAATCATAATTCAGATGAATGTCGATCGAAAGTAAACTTTATCGACATTTAAAAGATAAATAAATAGATGCCTCAAAAGGTCCATAAAGGACTCTGGTTTTATGGCTTCTCTCTCAATGTAAACGCTTGTCGATTTAACTCGCTCTTTAAGTGGGTATATTCATAACACTAATTTGCTAAATCTGACAGCTGAGTGACACTGAATCACGTAAATAGTTTATCGGTTGACATAATACTGACTAATCCAGTCATTGACTGAATACCGTCTTGGATGACATTTTAGTTGTCAAATTTTAACACCGAAGTCAGTTGACACTTCACTGTGTACGCCTACCACGTACACAAAGTGTCATTGACAGGCAATTTTTGCGTTCAGCGGAAATCTAGTACGTACAAATCTTGTCCATTTAAGACGTCATATTTTTGAATATGTTCAAATATTCTTAAGCGTTTTACTTAAACAGGGATGTACTCAAACCTGACGACTGCTCAAAGTTAATTTTCGCATTTTCAAAGTCCTGAGACATGAAACATGATTGATTTAATATTCTTAACAGTGGTTGACAAATTTAAGCTGTCTAAGAAGTGATTCGTCCTTTTTGAAAAATTACTCTCTCCAGAAATAAAATGTCACCAGGTACCAAAAACTTGAGCGAAGCCAGGTGTTACTTCAATCTGCGGGGTCCTACTAACCTGTCAACAGTATATCGATCAACCTTTCTAGTGTTTCCTACCAAGGAAACAAAATCCCACAAAGTTGGTCATTACAACGATTAATTGGCACTAAACCGTCGGGCAGACATACTACCGCATTCCACGCATATGCAACATAATCACCCACCAACAGGCTTTAAGCACCTAGCGCCATCATCATGTTTCCGGTGCCATATTGAAGTCCTTCCTTTAAAATGTTATTTATGCATGCAGAAGCGCACACGGTTGACGCTTTGCCTCCTGGCCATGTGTGTTTTTCCAGTCGTCGTTGTGTTGTCCCCTGGGTGCGCACTGCGCATGCGCGCATCATGCGAATTTATGATGTGAACATGAAACTATTTCACCATCCACACGGAATTAGGAGTGCGATAGGTATATACTGCATCCAACGAAATAATTTTATTAAAAACAATTATAATTCACAAATCACGTCAATGTGCATGTGCGCACATCGATTACAACTTATACCGGTTTTAATTGCAGCGACAGAGGTGGCACTGACACGGTGCTGTGTTGCTGTGTTGCCGATCTCCCCAAACATCGATTAATGATGGAATAAAAAAGTGTATATATTAGCAGAGGGGGTTCCGTAGTCAGGTTTCCTCCTCCGACGACGATGAGGTGCAAACACTTTCCCCTTTCACATGGCATGCCATGGCATCATTGAAGTCCGCGTCGTCATCATCGTAATATAGTGGCAACAACACCACACTAGCCATTGGGGATTCCACTGGCATGGAGTTACATTTAAATGGACGGGATGTCGTCGCGACGACATCTTGCAAACAAGAAGCTAACTCTGCAGTTGCTATATACTGCACGGTACGGTTGCGCTGCATAATTCATTCAACTTTTCTGCGAAAAGCCAATTTTTCGGATTGTGTGTCCAGCGTGGTGTGCACTTACGAACAACCTGCCGGTAACAGGCGGACCAACCAGCAGAGAGAAATGAAAAATAAATTTAATTCGTAATTAGCGATGGGTGCAAGAAAATGAATTATTACGGAACGTGCGTATTTTTATTCAACAGATTGTTGGACAGTACGTATCGTATTGTATACCTGATCCACTACAGTGTTTATGTGATGCAAGGTGGTTGGAAGTTGGAAGTTGTAACACTGTGGGGTCTACTGGGAACTGTTGAAAGAACGAATTTCACGCGAAAACAAAAATGAATACTGCCATAAAAACATGAAGAAGCTTGGAAAATGCACAATTTTTGAAGCGGCATCTACTTAACTCAAGTAACGTGTTTAGTAAACGGTGTCATGATTCATGACACTTGTCTAATAAATTGGACATTGACTAAAGTCATGTTAAAAATGTCTATAATGTGTATGCTAAGAAATTAATAAATTACTTGCCAATATCTAAAAAAGAATTTAATGTTGAATATGCCGAAATATGAATTGACATTTACGAAACAATGTAGTATTTGTTTAACCACTTAAGTGTCACATCCACCAATGCTGACGATGAAGGATTGATTGCTTTATTGAACTTTGAGCTATTCGGATTTCCAGCATCGGTCATCAAAACAAATCAACAATACTTGTAGAACTAAGATGACAGTTGGCAAGTGATATTTTTTTAGCTGTCATATTTTGGCACGTACAAATTAATAGCAGCGTCGATTCTAGTAGCTAAAATTGAAAGAGATTGTAGGATTTTTGTGTTGCGGCTTGCGAGCAAAAGTTCAAGCGCCTGTAAATTGCTTCGTGCAAAAATTAAAAGAATGGGCCCAAATCTGACTACAAGCGAAGAAAAAGAATTGCCAGCGAAATATCTAAAATATTTATATATTGTTTTATCAAAAAAGGAAAAACAATTTTTCGATTTTTATATGACAACAACTTTCTTTCAGTTTGTGTGTTTCACTGACGTAGCCAAAAAAATAGGTGACATTGGCATGTCACTATGCAATTGTGTGTTTTTAAGAGTAACTAGATAACTCCTAAAGACCTAGGTCTTCAAGACAAGGCTTCAATTATAAAAAAAAGTTCGATTGTAAAACTTTTTCTTTGGTGTTTGTTGCTAAAAAAAATTATTTGCGCATTCAATAAGTGTCAAAAGACATTATCTGTCAACAGTAGCATCAAATACGGGATTTAATGCATCAAATAATTATAACTGGGGAACAAATTCTCAAAAAAAACGCGTTCGAAAACAGCCGCCTTTACTTTTATGTAAGTCGAATAAGCAATAATTTGATTTGAAATATTCACAACTTCTAACTGGTGATGGGTCTTACAATAAAACACACCCGCATATAGAAATTTAAAATGCCGATGTAGTGTCCACCATATATGATCGCAGTTATCGAGTGAACCAAGTTCTCCTTCGATGATTATTGATTTGCACTGAAAAATTATACACAAATAGTCCTATGCACATCTAAAAATCAAAACCCCCTGGCTTTGCATTCATTAGCACAACGCAACCATTATTTGTAATTTCCTCTCCATGCCTCTAGGTATTTATTACTTAGACTTTTATGAAACACCAGATATTTCAACACTCAAGAAGAACATATGGCCCGAGTCTGCATTAACATTAAGCAACAACTGTCAAAGTGCCGCAAGTAAATCGTGAACAAATGCCTCCAATTATGCTCATCACAAAGATCCCCTATACAGAACAGAACGAAGCCCTCAACAGGTGGTACCACAAGCAACTGCTCATCCGGAAGCGCGCAAAACCAAAAATAAAAAATAAAGCGCCCCAAATCAATGGATAAATACACTCTGGCATGAAATTTGCCTAAAATTGCACACCGGGGCAGAGATAAACTACTTGAGGAAACCATCACCAGTCCTATCCTAGACCCTGCACATACGTATACATATCCGAAGATCAACCACTGTCTTGCCCACCGTTCACAGCCAAGCTTAAATCGGCCTCCAGCCGGAACGAAACATTTTGCGCAAATAAATCGCAATTAAACGAGATTCTCTGGCGTAATTTTATCGCTTCGGCCATTTTTCATAAACCAAACAAATTACACAAATAATCGACTGTTGCTGCAGTTGTGTGTCTACCATTAGTGGTTGTGCTGTGGTACATAATTTGCCATAGGAAAAAAAACGGGTGGATAGCCAAAGGGCTATAACGATCCATAGCTAGACTTAATTTTGTTCCTGCTGCTGCAGCTTGTGACTTGTGCGAGACGAACAATAATATAATTGTCGTGCTGCTCTTCGGATGCGATTTCGAAAGTCAATTGCAAGTTGCGCGTTGCGCCATTTGCATAGTTTCATCGAACTTGGAAGACTGACGTTTTCTTTTTGATTGCCTTTGAACAATGTTCATATACACACAGTATGGAGTGCGCGCGGTGCACTCGCTGCAAATCTGGGTTATGTAAGAGCTGGCGATCTATTTTTGGTTTTTCCTTTAAACCAACATTACTAATTGATTACCTGATCGGTTGAATGAATTTTTATTTTAATTTCGTTGCTGAAAAACTGGATGGCCAAAACGGGCTGGTGGAAAACTGGCTTCTGCGATCGGACACGGCCAGTGGGGTCGAAGTGATTAGCCAGGAACATGACAGAGTGCTTGTTGGGAAATGCAACTGCTCTGATTTGCAATTTTGTAGAGCTGAGGTGGTTTCGATTTGACTCAAATGTTGTAGTCGAGGATTTGAACAGATTTTTGTTAAGCAGCATCTGCATGATACGAGTGCAAGTTCAGGTATAGCACAATACGGAGTTTTCCACTAATTTTTGCATGTGATATGTTTATAAGCTGATCATAGTCGATTCTACGTTAATTAAGTTAAAGTGGGCCTCTCAGATAAATTACGGATGGAAACTTTGGAGACTAAATTCTTGCCCACAACTTGGGAGTAAAATCTGGGATGTTTGGAGACGTTCGTGAGAGTGACTTTGTAAAAATATGGTAACGTCACCAAAATTAATTAAGTAACGTAGCATATCAGATTATGAATGGAACTAATGTAGAAGCTGATGGGTGTGTAAGAGCGCTTAAAACCTAAATTTCTCAGTGGATCCGTAGTATTTGTCGATCACTTGAATAATATTTTTTTTTTTTGTTTTTCTAGAAAGCTCAAGCTACAATAAGCGATCGGTCTTCAGATCAAGATCGGGGAGACCTTTCACAAGGATTCAGCAAATTCAAGAATTTAAGTATTTGCAGTTGATTCTACATAAGTGGCAAGATCACTTGATAGATCAAAATGTACATGATCTTCAAATTGACGTCAGTTAGACAATGAACTGTTAATCTGCATAGAAACGCATTCAATTGAATTCAAATACTCTGCCGATCATGCGGTCTTTTGTGTCCATTTTTTTACAAAATATGTCTGGATCGGTGGCAGTTACCAATTGGGTCGTACCAATCTGTTGAAAGTGAAATTCTGTAGATAGTTGCAGCAATATTTATTACAGCTACCGCCTAAGCACACAATCCGCTATTTCAAATCGCATCGAATCCATTTAAGTCTATTCCTCCTCGCCTTCATTAATCAGTCAGCTTTCTCGCACTCGGAACTAACTTGTAACCTCTTTACAGCCGATATACTTCCTCTGTCCGACATCATTCATCAAAAATTCAAATTCAAATATCATTTCGACGCCCACAGCCACGCTGCCATTGTGTGTTCTCCGTCCAACAGAGTGTAAGTTCCTCCCAACGGATATTATCCTATCGCACACAAATTCCCCATACAAACCGCATGCAAGTCGAGAGAGCACCCAGCCCACGCGCTAAAAGTCTAACCTCTGCACAGATACCGATAGAGTTTCTTTCCATTTGTGGAAAAATCCAAAGTAAGGTGCTCCCTCAACGCCATTAGTCTCGGTTAAACTCATTCTTTATCGTACCGATTTGATACATCCACTAAAAAGTCATTAAGACCGCCAAATCTACATAAAAATTTATTATAATCTAATGATTACTATTATTTGCCTTCGCTCATGGTTGTGGATACTATATCCACCGTCTCTCTCTCTCCTTCTCTGTGGCACCATTAAAGTTTAGAAGCCATTGCTACTCGACTGAGCAAAAACTGTGTAACAATAACCCAACAGTGGTTGGCCATATTATGGCAGTTGTTTTTTATGAACAACAGGTTGTGTACGGTTCACCCTCTTGTAGGAGTGAAATGTCACTTTGGCGAGCAATATTGTGCAACTGAGACCCGCAAGGCTTTAATTAGAGGGAGCAGCACACAGCTGAAAGAAGTAGATAGTAATCGATCTAAAGATTGCAATGAGATAAGAATGTGGAACCGTGCAAGATCACCAACGCATCCGTGCAACCTGTTAACCAGATCATGCCCCATACAAAGGGGCTTGGTGTGCGGCCTGACAACAATAAATTCTCATATACCATGCTCGGCTGCGCACAGCTATTCGAATGGCCAAAGCATAAGCACTCTATTAATCTTTCGTGCAAAAGCTTGGCTTCAAATCGTGCGGTTAAGTGTGTGGTAATGGCTTTCAGCAACGACCACCGAAGCTAAAGTGGGCTTAAAAACATGCCTGACTTATGCACTCGCGACTGCAAATGACGCAATTTTTTATAAACAAAAGAAAATGTATAATACTGCGACCCGCATCTAACCACCAGGAGTGTGGTTGCTTAATTTCTAATGAGGTGAAAGATCTGCATGCCCTGATAATTAATTAAGTCGCGAAAAAACCTCATACCTTGACCGCTCAGCTATATGTCTCGATGGGTAAGACGATTGTCGCGATCGGTGACGCGGCGGCAACCACAAAGACTTGTCTGCTAATAAATCGCAGATCAACACTGTCTGCTGATCTATTGGCTGAGGATCACTTCTATCTCCCCAGCGAGACAGGAGCAACGTGGTACTGCGCCAGCATCGAATTCTATGGCTAAATTATAATAATTATCTGGCGAGGTCTAATTTAAACGAGTTATCGCTAAGTGATCATGTCTGGTTTATGTTGTCGATCTTGCGAACAAACGATCGTGGTTCGTGAGAAGAATTCCGCTGTGCTGATTGTTCCGCCAAAGAGATCCATACTTGGCGGACAAATTCTAAACACGATCGCTTGGTAACTACTTGTTCTTCATGGTTGGCAGCTCTAGAAACAGTTTAATTAGATTTATTGTACGACCGGGCGCTGGAATTATTTCGTTCATATATACGAGTACGATTGCCCATTGTTTTCGTTTGGATTTCAGTCCCAAAACCACTCGTGTGAGCGGATCGTGTCCTTGAAGATAATTGGCCGCATAATTTGTCGGACGGTATAATTTGTCGGCCAGAAAGAAGCATATCAAGGTTCGAGGAGAAAGTCTGCAAAAAAGAACTGTCAACACAATATTCGAACTTATGAAACTGATCGTCACGATCGGTGTGTCAGAAAGCCTCCCCAATTAGTCAATCAAAAGTCAGTTGGTTGGATACGTTAAGCGATCTTCATCGTGCGAACTGTCAAATAATGAATTTTCCTCTTTCACTGAAACGATCACGATCTTGCTTGGCTGTCATTCGTCGTAAAATGTTCGCGAGTTAATTTTCTGTACGCCAATCATTGAATCAATCAATCAAAATTATTTTGCGCACAATTTTTTTTTTGTAATTTTTTGTTGTGCGCGTCAAATTAGTTGTCAATTGCGAAGCATAACATAAAAATTATGCTAAAAGTTATGCAATCAATATGCTGACGGCAGGATATTTTTAGACGTTCGTCAATTGAACGCCCCAGCATTCCTTTGGCTTAATTTAGCGAGAGTTGTTTTCAATTTTATATTTTCCAAGTAATTGCGTGACAGTCTGCTCGTTTGCAGGCCTTAATTGCCATCTCAAATGTCAGTGGTATTTTTGTAAAACAGTTTTTTTTTTAATAAAGAACACTTTTTATAAGTTTAATTAATGGCGGTGTATTATTTTTGTTTCTTGAATTAACAGTTTAGCATGACAATTAGAAATTTTTTTATTTTTTATTGAAATTTCTTCAAGGAAAAGATTTTGCAATAATTTATGGGCGCAATCAATTTTAAAATCTTTTCTATTGAGGTATTGTGTTTCCTGCCAGCTTTATCTTATTTTCTGTGGGAAGGGGATTTTTGTTGTTTACTCAATTTACTACCAACATTGTTAATTACTGCCATTTGGATACTTGACAACTTGCGATTGCAATTGCCTGCGATTATTTTTATAGTGTCGATAGCAGAGTGAACTTTCCCAAGTTATTGTACTCGTTTGTGCGACGCGTCCGTCGCGACGGAACGAACACCTGACTATGGACACACTCTGCCGCAGCCGATGGGCTCTCCGGAAATTATGGTACTTCAAGCGGCTTTCATATTCGTATGCGTTGATAGATTGTTATCTATCAAAGTTGATTGGTACTTTTGTAGATTTTTCTAGAAATTGATCTATATCGAGTGTTTGATTCCGCCTACTGTTTATGACGTTTAGTACGCCTGATTGTAATGCCATTCATTTGTCCTTGCCGTTGGTGTTATCATTATTTTTCTGCAGCATTTAGGTTTGCTTCTTCTATATGTTAAAAGCGGTGTTTTTCAGGCATGGAAACTGATAGATAGATCTGTTGACTGAATGTCAAATTCGAGTAGTTACTATTTGAAATAAGTTCAAACAAAAATTTTAGTTTATAATATTTTTTAAAGCAATCGAAACTAGTGGCCTCCGCGTGGAACGTGCTTAAACAAATAATGTTGTAAAGAGAAAAGTTCTAATGTTGTTTTCAGAAAGTCTACGGACGTTGTTTGAGTTGTCAACATTGCGGTAACAATATATTCCACTTTTGCGCTCTCACCCTGTATGCGCTTTCGACACACGTTTCCTTCATAAATGCACTTTGCAAGTCGCTTCCTTTTCAGAAAACCGATCGGCGTTATGTCTCATTCCCAAGTTGCAATGCAAATCACGTTTTCTCACCCTAGCCTCACTTGCAGTTACCTTTATGGCCATTAATAATGAATCAATATCAACTACCATTGCCCGATGTATTTATTAAGTTCGAATGCAGCCCCACCATTGTGTGGCACGTCCATTTTCAAACTGCTTTATTTTATTTATTCACCCAAGCTGGCATTGGTAATATGTATTTTTTATTTTTCCAAAGAAATAAAGATCCTTCTAATGAACTATTATTCTGTTTTATTCAAATTGACTTGTCACTTCATTTTCCAATCCAATTAGAACAAAGTGAATTTTTCCCCATTCGTGTGCGTCTTTTCACACACTCTTTGGTACTCTTTACTTTAAGACCGCACTTTCAAACCTGAATTGCATATTAATAACAAAATTTTCTAACGCTTTTTTTTCGTTTTATTTTTCTCATTTCAGGTAAGACGTCCATTTGAAAAATGGTTCAACTATTTTAAAGTGGCATGATGAAGTTGACATTATATGGTATAAAGACTAAGGTATGAGGACTGCATTTGAAATCAGATAAATGCTAATTGGACTTTGTGAGTACACGGTGAGACGGTGACGACAAGCAAGCCAACATTTATGACACCTTCTCCAGTAAATGGAGGAAAGTGGTATAGTAGTGTGAAAACTATCTGCCCGTACAAATTGGTTCCCATAGTTTAACTTTGAATTTACATTCGTTTTATAGTGTTTATTTTTACTGTGGTTATTGATTGTGTGAGCTACCATTTAAGATTTATCGGTTGGCTTCGTGAGGCTGAAAGGTCTAATAACCCTGAATGTTTTGGTTTCAAGAGGTCATTAGTCTGCCGATTCTATTTTGTGGGAAATTTAAATTTTATAGCCATTTGCAACTGGTTATACACGTATTAGTTGAATGGGAATTCTATTCTCTACATCCAATGTGAATTTTAAGTGTATTTGACGAGAGGAAGCGTCACGGCTAGGCGTTGACAGATTTACAAATCGGAGACTATATTTAGTTCTCGGCCAAGGCAAATGTTTAAAACGGTATTTACGCGTTTAGATTTTCGGCGGTAATAAGTCAGATTTATCGCATTCTTTAGTTTCAAACCCCCGCTAGATCTCTTGCTAACACATCACAGAAAGCTATCTTTAAGAAATGTATGTATGAATCCGCTTAAAATGCATACACGACCATCAGCGACGTTTTTGAAATGAGCGGTTTAAGGTTCTGGCCGCATATATCTTATAAGCATAATGCATTTGCGGATAATTTTTTTAATTGGATTTTCAGAAGCTAAGTGGTGGATTTTTTTCTTGGACTAAAAAAGTCACTGAACATAAATTTAATTATTTTGCAAGACCATTATACTAAATCGCTTACCTGCTGTCATTTAAATTTATTATTGACGGTGTTTACATCATAACACCATCTAGCTCTTGAAATCATCGCGTTTTGTATGCATTTAAGGTAAATGCGCATTTGAACTATCACACACCTTTTCCGTAAAGAAATCTTTGCTGCAATACAGATCCCATTCAAAAAGTTGTCACATTCTATTCACAATCAAAAAAAAATGTCTAGCTTAACTTTGAAATCTAAATTCCGACTAAAATACTGAAAAATGACAGCTTCACATCGCAAATGTCTGATAAAATAGTTTTCATATCAATTAAATGTCAAAATATAAATTCGCTGTTATTTGATGAAATTTGTATGCTTACATAACTGCCCGAACACAATACACAGTTGTAGTTGCTGTCGAAGCCACACGCAAAAGATCTATCAACGTAAATTGTAAATTTGTGCCCACTGTAAAGTTATCCATCTATTTGACATTTAGTCAACAAATTAACTTCAATGCGTGCTAAACCTTTGGCTCTTAAACGCCCTGTCAAAAAATATTTTTAAAGTCAAATTGGCAGCTGTCATTGTCATAGCCCCTTATTTTATTTGTTCAACTGTCTTATAGACACACATTTTGCCTTAAGCTGCTTAGGTCTTAGCGGCATCAAGTTCAACTCTTTGTATTTCGCACTTATTAAGTTGTCCTAGAGTCTGTTTTGTTTTGCAAGGAGTTATAGCCATATTAAGTGGGCTCTTGGGCGCCTTGGCCAACTCACATACCGCTATAAAAATCATCAACTACAACACTGGTATAATCAAGCTGTTTCAACATTAACCAATACGACGTACATATGTAATCCCACCTTCAAGGCAGCAGCGTCAATCCGAATTCCAAGAACAACACACGACTGGGTATAGAACCTTTTCTTTTACGAAGCTTGTCTGCCCATTATCTAGGCAATTTGATCCAACACTCTTGGAACAACAGTAATAACAAGGAATAGTCGCAGCATCGCCACCCCGACCATTATTATCTCAACTCAATCCAAAAACAGCGTTAAGTCCAATTCCCAGTGCTACCAACACGTCTGGTAATGACTTAATTCGGTGTGCGATAATAATCAGTGGAACACTCCGCTACTCAGTTGAGGCAATATAGAATCAATCATCATGACATGTTGCCTTTGCGTCAGCGAGCGTATGTATATGTACCCATACCGGGTCCGTAACGAACTGCGCGATGAAGATCATGATTCATGATCATGATCCGCAGCTTCGCGTCCGTGTGTAGGTGTGCCGTTACCAACGCTGATTGAATTAAATAGAATAGAATCAAAGCAACGCAAATATGTACCTTGTTAGGGGCTTATGGATCTTATTAGATCTCATTAGGCGACGGACACTTTCTATGTGACCTACTTGCGCGTGCATGTATGCTGGAGTGCGCGGTGGACTCCGCCTAATTGGATAATTACTGTGGAATTCGGTTTTTGGAAACTTCTTACCAGATTTTTGGTTCTGGCCTACTTACATGTCACTTACTTACACTTGGGCCACAAGTGTCATTTCGCTGCACTTAAGACTAGTTGAAGTTTCTCTTTTCTTTAGCTACCGTAGTACTTGCTGTGAATTCAAATCGTTTTGCGACCGATGATGAGGCGCAATTAAACGCCCCCCTCAATCATACGGCATATGAGCGGGCGCAGATTACAGACTTGTGTGCGAGCTGCGGGCATCCTAAAAATGCATAATTACCACAGCTGATGGTTTTTAATGATTTATCGCCGCACGGCAATAGGATGCATCAAGAGATGCTGCTTCTGGCTATACTTTCAATTGCGCACAATGCTGAATAGATGGCTTAGCCACTTGACCATAGAGCTTTGACCAGACATGCACGATGACCGCAAGTGGCTGGTGGCTTCGTGAGCACACGAAAACCGTTTTTAAGCTGAGTGACACGCGGTTAATCACGAATGATAATTGCAGCAGTTTTTGAGTTTTTGGTGGCTTGGTAGTTGGTGTTAATAGTAACCCGTGGGGGAAAAGAAAGAATTTCTTGTATAATTGGAGTGGAGTTGTGCAAGAATTCCATGCGAACCCTGTGGCAACTAACGGTAATCCGGAGGGATAAGCAATTAGGTGGATGGATTCCGGGGACTTATCTCGATGGTTAGATCAATCGTTAGTTTAATAGCTTTAAAGGTTATTTGACCTTCGATGTTATGTATCGAGGTCAGGGCAGTAAAGTTGAACCGAAGGTAGGTATCGATTTGGGTGCAATAGTATCGCAACGTAAAATGAAAAATGAGCTCGCCCGCTGACGGTTTAATTGTATGGGCTTCTTAAAGCTGGTTCACGAAAGTGTTGTTATTTTGTTTCACTTACGACGACCAACTAAGGCAAGGTTAATGGTTTAATTAGGCATTGAAGCCTAGGTTACGTACATACCCATTATCTTGGATTTCTGTTGTGATTAACATCATCCTTGCCAAGACTTTATCGCACCGGTACCCATTGAACTTTGTTAGCAATTATAGAGGGTAGCCACTAATGAGCTAGTATTAGAGCTTAGAGAACGTCAAAAAATGGGTCTTACTCAAAGCTAATGAAGGGCAGTGAACTCATCAGTCAATTTATATATTTCTTGTTTCTTAAACCCTCTATAGTTCACCACATTCCGCTCAATGGTGTATAGGAAAATTTTGTAAAGGTAACACACCTTAAAATAGTCGCCTCTTTCAAAAGTTACTTCAATAACGATTTTTTAAGATTATCTTTGTTAACATAACAGTTGTGCCATGCCTCACAGCCCTGTCGGGCTTTTGTTCTACTCCATGATACCACTCTCAGTAAAACTTAAAATGTATATCTACGGTATTAAAAAATCTACAACCTCAATGTGACTTTAGTTTGACAGCTAAAACCTCTTTCTCTAAAACCCGACATTTATATGATATGATATGCAACCAGTTTGTTCGTTTTTGTTCCACTGAAGTGAGTTAATTTTTTTACTGATCTGTCAATGATCTACCTGCAGCGGCCTTCTGACAGATTTTTGTTGTGATCTTCTGCTAAAGAATATTTGTTCTAAAACGCTGGTCACACAACGGCCAGCTGGCTTAACATCCCCCGATCTTGCACTTGCCACCTGATTGATCTAACTCATAATCGCAACTGCCCTACCGACTTTGACACTTCAGCCGAATCGATGTCTTTCCCCAGTGAAGTGCAATGATCTTTATGTAGCACCGGTAAAAAGTTTAACCCTCTCTCAATCCACATCAAAACGGAAATCATAATTGAATAAATGTCAACATATTCGTGGTTACAATATGTGTGTAGTTGATTGTCACGTGCGATAAGATTTGGCGATGAAAAGTGCAAACATGCGCCTTTGTGAGAAAAACGAAAATAAAATAAACACTGCGTACATGCTAACGTCTTTTGATCTTGAAAATCATAGAAAACAGCCGCAAAAAAGATGGAAAGTTGTCATCTTCGAAATTGTGTTTGCATCGATGAACACGCGGCGGCGTGTATGTTCCACACACCAAACCACCCGCCACCAGATGATGCTGGCTGTCGGCAACTCTATTAGATGCGGCACATGTCTCCGAGCGTCGAAAACAGGTAAGCTTCGCATATATGCGGCATGCGCCCGATCGCAAATCTCATCGACAACTTCAACGACGTGTCTATAGACTCGTCGAGGACGGGTTGCAAAACGTCGTCTCTAAGAAGCATGTTTATTTTTTTATTTTTTTTTATTTTTCGCATTGATGTGTTTGGGACTTGTTTTTGGATGAGATCGGTGTCTTTGACCGGCTGATTCATATTTTCCACCTGATCGAGCACAACGCACCTCACGAGCAACAATGTTTTTTGATTCGCTAAACTTGGAGGTGTTTGTTTTTTTTTTTTTTTGTGGCTATAGGGTGACAGTTAAACATTTTACGTGTGCGTGGCGCAGTGGTGGCAGTTTCACTTGTGCATTTTTCATTCAATTACAGTTCTGTATTTGATCTGCTGACAGGGTACTATTAAAAATCGAATAAATTATTCTTGGTTAGCTATATGGAGTTTGACATTTGAAACACCGACCGCGCCATATTCTTTAGACGGTATATGCACCATGTGCGGCAAACTACACCCTACCCCTACACCCATATCCGTGGTGAATGCATTCATTTGCAATTTTAAAGATTTATTAACTATAAATCTAATTGAACAAACTATGGGGGACTTGGCAATGCAAAACAGATGGGATTGGACAGAATGGCGTGTAGAATAGAACGCGATAATTCGACGGCAATAAATTGTACTCGTATATAGTGGAAACAAGTGCAACGAGTTTGTGTACTTTTGAAATTGCTATGGCTGTGTAAACACACTCGGTTTGGTAGTGTTCAATGTCATAGGCTATTGAACATACGAATGCGACCTGGTAATGGTACTGTTAACATTTATTTTGTTGCTGGAGTAATAGAATATGTTTTAAGAAACGTGAGTTGGCCGTGAGCTAATAATGGAGAGTTTTCAGTAAAATTTGATTAATGTTGTGCGTCCAATGTAATGACGTTTCATTTGTAATTCGTGACATTTGCAAGGCTTTTATGGTCGTTTAGTTGCAATTTCGCACGGTGGCGCTTATTTTTTATTTTGGTTTATATTTCAACTGCAGTTCTATTACAGTCTGGCGAAAATGGGTTTTCTTCTTCTGAACATCCATTGACGTAGACGTCAAAGGTAAACTGGTTTCTATGTTAGTAGGTGCAAATTATACAAAAGGAGGCGAAATATCGAAACACTTCTTCACAAGGCTCCCCGACTAAGAACCGCAGTCAGAAAAATGTTCAGTCCTGTCAGACCGCTTTCAGATTTAGTGTGTTTGGAATCCGAGCGCTTCCGTTTTATTTTGTATAGTTTAGAAGATTGTCATCAAAGAATTTATTTTTCGAATTAATTTCTCTTGTAAGCTTCTTACTGTCTCTGCAGTTAAACAATATATGAACAAGGTCGCCTGGTGGTTTGAACTCTGTTTTTTGTTTTCATTTCGCATTTACATATCCATTATGTAGTTTTAACAGTCATGAATGAATTTTCCCTCATTGTCACCGCATACAAACCGTAAATGAGTAATGAGGTGAAAAAATTGCTTACCTCAAATAATTCATTTGGTGTTCCAATTAGTGTTACAGTATTGGATTTCTGTGAAAAAACAAAACAAATACGGCCGCATTTCACTCAATTATTTACACCAATACAAATTTTCTAAATATCAAATGTCATTTTCATTTATTAATGAAAACATTGCGTACAATAGGTATATGTATCAGCTTTCAAAATAGGGCATTTTTGTCCATTGACTCTGCGGCGTAACTTGACCGCATAATCCAATGCACATTCCTGTATCCTACACTACTTTACAGGGAATTTGTGTCGCCGCCGATTGAGAAAATGTAGATTTCAGCGATTTTCGATTAAATGTGGTTAAGTTTGGTTCATATTTACTTCGACAGCTACTCTAATGCGGTTAACGTGACTGCTTTTTTCTTTGTTTCATTATCACTTTGTCAAAATAACATTAAAAGTAGTAACAATACGAATCCGACTAGTACAATCTACAGAAAAAAAAGTTACCAATAAACAAATCTATCCAAAGCGATATGCAAACCCAGTCAGACCCAGTATTTTTCTGCTGCATGTGAACTGGGACTGACACTGACATATAATTAATCTGTTTAGAAGATCGTCTTAAAAAAATATTACCGAATGTTCCTATTGCAGTGATTTGCGGACAAAGATGGCCGGAGCAAATCTCTATAGGTATAACTAGTGCCCATAAGACTGTTTAGTAAACTTATACATATGCCTGTTGCAAACGATGGTGGTCTCTCCATTATACGTGACTCCATATTTTAAGGTCTTGACACATGTGCGCTCTGCCTCCATCTGGGGACGGCAAAACAGTCAGCGCTCATTGTGAACATCCGCTCGTAATTCCAACGACAGTTCGTTGCGTAAGTGACAGATGTCACATCTCGTTCGAAGATCATCGCCATTCGTGAATTGGTATTTCTTCTCCCAACTCCAACTCAGTGAATCTTCGCCCTAATTTATTTTGATTACGATTAAAAGTGCTGTCGCATAACTCCCGAGAGCATATTCCACTTGGCGAATTCCGATGTCTATCTAGGGAATTCGAAAAAAAATATATAACGGTTAACCATGGACAAAGTATGGAAATTTACTGCACTAAAAGGTACACTCACCCCTTACGCTTGAATAAATTATCCAAAATGGTTGGCTCCAGTAAAAGAAAAAAACGAATAATATAGTTTCCCAGGCCAATAAAACGACTTCCTAACCGCGAGACCCGCATCCAAATATTCAAACAGTGCGAATCCCACTAAATGCCTCCAAAACGGTTGACTGACATCCATGTTATACCTTTTGTCTTAACCCAAACGAACAGCAGAAAATGTATATCTGTTACTCTTGATTTCCGGCTAGATGTTACCCGCAATGACATTGGTCAAGCATGACAAGACAAGCGAGGCATAAAAGAAACAAAAACGCTTGAGCATTTAAAAGTGAAACAATCGCCGTCGTCGAACAACCGGATAGGTACAGCAACATAAACATAGATAACAACGACCAGATACGTATCCGCGAAAGTGGTGTACCTATGGCGTAGAGATTTTGATTTTATTTCTTTTTTGCCACACTCTGTTTGGAGTTTTGCGCGCAACAATCTCAGAGCACATTTGAGATGGAGTGTCTTGCATATCAAACGTATATTCGCTCTGTGTGCGGGGGAATTTACGGCCTTACACGCTGACATATCAATTAGAAGTGTGCACACTGCACAGCGCACACAATTGAAGGGAAAACAATTTCACGTGCATATGCGCATGTTTACATGTGGATACTCGGCGTTTGTTGCAACGCACTGTCACGTTCACGCAAGACAATAATTTTCTCTCCACAAATGTTGAAAGTTTTCTATTTCTCTTCTTTTTTTTTAAGTATTTCTCGCGCAAATATTTAGATGACATTTAACAGCAATCCGATATCCGACTGAACGCACTTAATTGCTTAATCTCGCTGAGCAGCTACTGGTTTTTGTGGGTCACGCTTAATAGGTTTCTAGGGGGTTTTCCATTCAGTAATAACAAAATGACAGACAAAATCCGATAAATCCTTCAACTATGCGTCCGCTGTTTTTGTCTGTTGTCAGTGGACTGTGCTGCCAAATCAACACACGTCAGCTTGACACATAAGGTCGTCGAATTCGTTTTCGATTCTTTTTCTAGGCACGGTGATCGGTTCGGCAGACTGAAACGAATTGGACCCGTGGTTATAAATTGATCTTGCAGTTTGGTTTCAAATTGAGCTAATTCCACGTCAATTCAATGATTGATGGAGGAGAGGAAAACCTGCTAACGATATATGAATTGCGCAATAGCTAGAAACTGAAGTATTGAGTAAACATTTTGCACGCATCCATATAGAGCGGATTTTATTTATTATTCAGACTTTTACTTTTGCTTTATTATAATGCTAAATTGAAAAAGAAATATCAATTTCTACGATACCTAATCTGACAGACGAAAATTAAATACCACTGAAAGTGCCGCTCTTTGGGCATATTTCGGAAACTATCTCTTCTAGCGCGCGCGATACCTACAAAAGGTGTGCAAAAAAATATTAAAGCAAATTACAAAACACACAAATCACTGGCGCAAAATTCGGGTTTTTTTTATCTTTTTATTTAAGGTACAATTTGCATATAAACAAATGTTGAACGCGCGATGAGCAGAATATAAAATTATACGAATTGCGTTCGAGACAAACTCTCTCTTTTCTCTGTCTGTTGTTATACATATCTGGTCTCTGGTGTGGAATATCTTTTCGCAATCATAATAGCCATGATGGCGGTACTCTACCTGTGTTTCAGGTTGAGTTGGGCACCCGCATTTATTTGCTCGCAGCAAGGATCTAAGTGCGATATCGAGCGACAAATGTCAACCGACAGTGTTGTCGGTGGAATGACGTCCGGTTGTCTAGCATTAGTCTTTATTTGGCTTGATAGTCAAATTAATCTGATGTCATATATGTGTACCGGGGGAAATAATGGTACGGCTAACCCGCAGCGGTGTAAGTGGTTTTCACCAATTTGCCATTGTTTAACGTTTTATTACACAATTAGCATATACAAAAGGTCGATTAGATTAGACTTGCAATGGGGGAGCGACGGTTATTGGCCTGGTGTACCGGCGCGGATAAGTCCAGCGGCGGGTTAGTGCCTTTTGCACAGCACCAGCACATTTAGCTGAAGTTAACTTTGTTTGTTTTTGTTTTCTGCTTGGTGAGAAGCTTAAATGTCAATTGGAGAATTAAATTTCATCACTTAGTGGTGAATGCAACTTTCACAATTGTAGCTGGATTAACTGTGCTTCGGGAATTCATTACATACTATTATGGCATAAATGTTATCCACAAAAAATTATTGGGACGTTCAAAACTCTAGTTTGTTGGCTGCCAGTTGGCTGATTGGCCTAGACTGGTCATGCGTAAACAGTTATTTTCAGCATTGAATTATTTTTTTTATGGATTTGACAGCTACAAGTGTGAAGGTCTTATAATATAATGTCTGAACTGTCATCTGTAGTCAATGCATTAATAGGCCTGTTTAAGTACAGTAGAGTACTTAAAGTTGAAGATTCAATAAGAAACTACAACAACTACACTCTACTTTTCACTTCTGAGTACTGAGAATACTGAATACGCTGAATACTTATCGAAAGAAGTGTCTTGCCAGTAGTTAAATTCTGAGCAATAGGAAATGTATAGTTCATTTTGACACCTAGTGTCAAATAAAATGGCTTGTTCTGCTATAGGCGCCATTCGCCTCTAGTGAGCGGATGACAATACTTGTGCTAATAAAATAATCAGTTGTCATATTGAACACCTATATCAATATTTAGTTTACCAAATTGCTTCTTCATTTGCTGAAATTTTTTAATATTCTCGTATACAACGCTCACTTCGCATAATCTGCTACAACTGGCCAATAAATCTCAACAGCAGAACACTGACCCCACTTTGAGCAGGTGTTTTCCAAATTTATAAGCCAAACGCCGTCTGACACTCAACGCCATGAGTTTCTCTTTTCTAAATCTCCAGCTGAAGCTCCCACTGTCACTTTCCATAGAGGCAACTATCAGCATAATATTCTCCATGTGACACACTAGTGGCAACGGCAACACACAAAACGGAAATGACACTCGCACCATCGGAAATCTGCATTCATGCTCTGTTGTCGTCGCCACACCGCGGCCGGCTGTGCGTTGTTGTGCGACATGTCATTTTGTGAATTCGTTTTGACGCCACACACATACGCATCGCGACAAATATATTTCAAATTTGTACCGAAAAACAAGATGTTTTCTCCTTTTCGAGAAAAAAAAAAACAGAAAGTCAAGTTCAAAGAAACAAAACAGCAACTGGTAGCGTTCAGGCGTGCGTAGCTCCCACAATGCATGCGTATGCTGCATGCGTATTCCGTGCGTTTAGGGCGCGTCTTTTTCAATTTTGCATATACATACAAAAAATCAGAAATCATGTTTTGGTATTCTCATCATGCCTACGAAAGTGAAGTTGGTTGCTTTTCTGATTCTGAAAACACGTTTCTTTTCGGAAGGGGAAAACGAGAGCAAATGCGATTGCTATCGTGCTGCCAAATAAACTTGTTTTGCTTCGGCATTTGGAATTTAGATGATAATTTCATTCTGATATCATTGACCTCCATTGCTTGTGGCTAGCCGTCAATAGTAAAGAAGTCATCTCAATTCATTACAGTCGTCTTGGAATGGAGTTTCACTAGGAAAGAGACGCGGTAATGCGCGCACTGTGCCACATCTTAAAAGAATTGCCTCATATTAGGTATTTATCGTTGCGAATTCTTTAGCTTGGTTCTCACCCTATA
Source organism: Cheilosia impressa (assembly GCA_948293265.1). Taxonomy (NCBI): domain Eukaryota; kingdom Metazoa; phylum Arthropoda; class Insecta; order Diptera; family Syrphidae; genus Cheilosia; species Cheilosia impressa. The sequence goes on along the minus strand of OX411883.1, from coordinate 3,796,888 downwards.
GACCGAACATAAATCCGCACACCAACCATGATTGAGTTACAAAGTCTAAAAAACAAAACAAAAAACAGAACTTAATTGGAGCCGAGAGAGCCATAATTAGCCTTGCAAAATGCTGCCAAAGCCATAAACAGTGCGGTTAGCATTTTATGCTGCTTTTTTGTTTGACGTCTTTAATTTTTTTTTTCTGTTCTATAAATGTTTATTACTCATTTTTTTATTGAAAAGGAAAAAAAAGTAGTCCCTCGACGAGATCTCTCACATAATAGATACGATTTGTTTCAAATGAAAGCGAGACTTCATCATAACCCGTCGGTCGTCGTCGTGGCTGTATGGAACGCCATCTCTTGGTCATGGAAACTGGGTGCAATTTAATTAGTTTTGTTATTTCTCCACAATTTAACTTTGATTCGATAGTGAGAGAGCGGGATACAGGTTGAAGTTAGCCGGTTTCGCTAGTGCCCCCTAGCGCAGCTACTGTTCGTTCGGGTAAATCTGGTGATCGGTTTGCAACTTTTTTTTTTCCAGTTATGCTTTGTTGCACTATTGACTGACATTTGGTTAATTGTTGGCTAAATAGTTTTTAAGTGCTCGTAAATTAAGTTAAGTATCAATATATGGATGCAAATGGCGTCTGACGTTTACTGTGCGATTTATCTTAGAAAGTGTAGTAAATAAGTGGTTTGACGATGAAGATGATGGGTTTAACAGCTGAAGCGTAGCATCGTGTCAAAAATGCACTTTCTGGGTAAATAAGCTTAGCTTTTCACAGAAGGCTATATAAGATCATTCTGACTTCCTTGTGTTGCCGTAAAAGGAAGGGCCAAGCCAAGATAAATGCTACCTAGAATAGACGTCAGTTGTGACATTGAAACACAGTAATGTTTACGGCCAATATTCGTTGACTTTTGTTAACAGCAAGATAAAGTTTTTGAGTCTGTATGTTTAAAAATAATGGTCTCTGTCACAGAGATAATATCATTTGCGCTCTGCATGAAAATAAACTTTACGGAGCTGGATGCACTTTTCTGTGTTTAAAGCAAAGCAGAGAAGTAGAACAACTTCAATTACATAAACTTCTTAGTATTTGCGTTTGATATATATTTGGTAAGACAAAAATTTGCTAATTTTTTTTTGCAGATTTCTGGTCATTAGTACCGAATATAAAAATATCCTCATCACAAAAATGTCGTTTACCTACAAAACGAATAACTGTCAAACAATGACATTTGGACTGTCATTATGCTCTCTCTTAAAAACCTCTGACAAATTGCAGTTAAACATTTGACTTACAATGATCGCTGTTGTAAATTTTGCATAATGCAGACGGCCAATTGCATCGCAAGTGATCGCACTACAGTGATCGTGTACATTCGGCAAACTTTTGCGAAGATTTTAGTGACGCTCATTTCGAGCATCGGCTCCATGAGTGCATCCTAACAAATCGCCAATCTAAATCAACATTTTACTCCGAAACGTCCCACGCGATCGACGGAGAAGACCGGCGATCGTCTAGTAAATATCACCTCATTGCATTTCATCTCCTACCTGCATTTAAATTTAACGTGAAAATTGTATCGGAAATTGTCTTCCTTAGGCAGTGCGCTTACTTCCCGTGTAGGGTACAGTGTAATATTTTGGGCAACAGACCATAACAACCCATGGGGAATCGCGCTCGATCACCCTGCTGGGATGGATGGTGATGTACGCTATAGCGTGTAGTGAAGTCATCTTCTCATCAGCTTCTTCTTCGTGGTGGTTGTTTTTGTTTTTTTTTTCTTTTTGCAGCGTATTTGTTTTGATGTTGCTTTTAGTTTTAATGCCGGAGATATTCGACAGAGATTATGGTCACGTAATGTTGGATGCTGCTGCTGCTGGCGTTGGTCTTCTTTTTTTCTATCGAAGAAGATGTGTCGCCTGGGATGGGGGCTTCTTCTCGGTGTGCTGTTTCGATTGGGAAAGTGTACATGGATTCAGTGCCTCACATTTCTTTTAGTTTGAGTGTTGGAGTCCGTTCCTCGTAGTTGGTTATTTGTGGAGTTTTTCGAAAATAATTACGAATATAAAACTGGTATGGGAACGGCCTTGATGGTTGCCTTTCAATTGTTTCCATACCTGCTTTTTTGTTGTTTGCTGTTCGTATATAACTTTTGGTCTATTGAAACGGTCATTGACAGGAAAGGTGAAAGGCTCTAGTTGTAATAGGTATGTGCTGGTACATGATGAGACTCGGTCTTGTAGAAGGAAACGCCAATTGATTTTCAAGTGTGAAAGATACCTGCTGTTGTTGAAGACTTTCACCGACAGAAGGGAGACGTGTCAATCGGCATTTGATTGACGAGACATCTCACAATTTAGCTCCAAATGTCACTGGAATAAATATTGCCTACAGTTGCGCAAATAAAAAAGTTGTACTACCACAAAGGCTTTATTTTTGGACTTCGAAGGCTTTTGAAATTGGCGCAGCCTTTGTAGCTTTCACAACGCCGTCTAGTAGTCAATTAAAATTTTTGATCGAATATCAGCAACAGCCATCGCAAAGAACAAACATAGGTACCATTGGTGTGACTGATGACGGCCATGGCACAATCACTTACATTTTCTCGCCACTTTATAGGTCACATCGCTCACCCACTAAAGACTAAAATGATTTACAGCTGTAAATATACAATCTGTCTCCACATATAGATGCCACTGCAGACAAGTGAGAACCATAAAATCCGTCTCCTCCCATCTGACACTTTGCAAATCAAACGAAAGCCACTCCCGCCTACTAACAGATCAGTGGATCAGCCAACAGAAAACCATTCATGTCTCGACTATCCCATGTTTGTCGCTCAGAATGGTATACAGCAAAACGTTCAAATGCCATTATCGGGGTTTAGGTCAGGTCTTTCCTTATTTCCCTTAAGAAAAATTGTCTTCGTTAGATAAAGTTGACACTCTTGACATCGCGCTTTTCCGTTCTCCTCACCTTCGACTGCCCTTTATCGCTTCCATGCTCTATGCCACTCACCCTCGCTCCACAAAAAAATAAAAAAACGAGACCAAACAAATGATCTTGCGAAATCATAAACAAAGCAAAATAAATAAATGCCTTGCGCAAAGCTCTGCGATCACGCTCGCGAAACACCCATTTTGTGCGCTGCACGAAGAAACGCAGTCGCGCGATCTGGTGGAATATATTATAAATGTTTATAAATGTTGCCTGCGATCACTGATCACACTGCAGCTCCACTTTGGATTGGTGTTGCATAAAAAGGAGTTCGCTCTGTGTGATGACTTTTACTGCAATCGAAACAGTAGTAGACAGGCTTTTGCTTCGCAAGATATGTTTTACACCTTTTTTCTGTCTCTCTGTCTGTCTGTTGGCGGACTGTAAAGCGATCGTTGAAATTATTGTTTACACTGCAGTTGGTTTTTTGTTGCCTCTTGTTTGTGTTGTATCAGCCTTTGTCAACCATGTCCTGGCGCGGTGATTTCTCGCAGATCAACTATTTATATAGTGAAACCATTCCATCTGCATGATCAGTGATCTCCCATATAGTTGACATACACTCCACAACCGCACTGTAACCACAAAATGTGTTTATTTCTTGTGGGGTCTCTGACACTCAACTATGCAAATTTTCATAAATGATACCAAGGCTTACGGGTATTAACCGCGCTGGTAACTGGAGGTAATCTTAGAAGTCAATTTTGCTGACCGCGATCAGTAGGTATACGAGATTCCAATTGCGTTCAACGGCGCGAAATTGATATTTAATTAAAAGGCCAAGGGGAGAGGGGCAAAAAGAGGCGGATGCAAAGCAGTTAGGGCGCTGCTTTTTATAGGTGAGGCCTAACGATCATGAAGTTGGCTAATGATCATGGATCATTTTGTTCACAAAGTATCTGAAGCTTATAATTAATTTTTCCGCTTAATAGTCGCCGCGTACGTCTACCTTGAAATAGCATCCCAGCTTCGCCTATGACATTAGCCTTAAGTTTTCGACTTGAGGTGTAAGAATGTTTTATGACTGTCGTACGATGGAAATCTCTTCCTCATTGCAGGCGAGTTAATTGACACAAGAAATTCTAATTACATGCAAGAAGTATGCCTGCCTGTGTGTGTGCGTGTGTGAATAGACAAATTATACCGGTGCCCTTTTGATCTGTCAGTCTCTCTAAGGTGATAGTGATCTGGTGTTCTCTGGCCGGTTAACCATTTTATGTTTGCCTTGGCTGTTTGTACCTTTTTTTCGCGGCAACTCACTGTAATTTAGAACGGTCCAAAGAACACCGATTATTTCTTTTGCCAGGCAAAAGATCAAGAGTTTAGGACTTGGAACTGTTTGAACAACTCAATTTGTAATGTGGCTCTGATCTCGCGATATGGGTTTATTGCCCGATTCACATTAGTTGGGAAATACTGTTCCAGGCAATTTGTACCATCGCAGAGAGAACAGGAAATCCGTTCGTTCCTCGAATCATTCTTCAATTTCAACATATAGAGGAATGCTGTAAATTCGAGTCATTATGCTGCTGTGGCCTACGGGGGAATTCGATTTTCTTGTTAATTAAAATTGTTTAGTTTGATGGGTGTTTGCTTGAACGTGGCGGTAAACAAATCATTAAATTGCCTTACTAGGTGTGAAATTAGATTTGTTTTCATGCTTCGTGAAAAGAATAGGAAAATGATGGGAACCCCAAGAGATTTTTCGATTTTCCCGGTTAACATCCTAATGTAAGCTAGCCTTGGTAAGAGCGGCGGGCCATTTTATGAGGTTCAGGGTCATCTGACAGTTGGGCTATAAAATAGAATGGCCTTTCGCGTTCAAGTAATGCACTAACGCTGTGCATATTTTAGCAGGCAACAAGCAATTGTACTTAGCTGAAGTTTATGATGTTTAGACATAATAATTTAACGCTAATCATTATCGTTTAACTTTTACAAGGAAACACACGTAAATGTAGTTGGCAGCATTTGCATTTGGATGACAGCATATTGACTCTTATATTTCTAATGGCCAAAATGTTGAAAACAACTAAATTGGTTGAAAATTAAATAGTTAAAGTGGTACTTTTACCCTTTGGCTGGTGAAAAACAATTGATTTCATAACTTTTCACGGATCTGTCATTTAAAACGATTAGCAGAATACAGTCGAACAGTTTTTCACAGATTTTCTTCTAATGGAACTTAGAACTTGTATTTTTCTGTTCGTTTTTGTGCAGCTCTGAGTCATTAAACATACAAATTGGACACATTAGAAAATCTGGTACCAGATTAGTCTCGACTAGATGTAGCCTGAACGCAAAAACTTTATTGGGCGAAAACGTCACTTTTCCCACGTCAGCCACATATTCCAACTGTCGATTTAGTACTCAGTCGAGAATTTTTTGGCTAGATTCGTCGACTACCTCTCCATAAACGTCAACTGAAAATGCTGTTAATGTGACCGATCTTGGTAAATCAAGCACATGATGTCAGCCAGCTGTCAGACTTACTAAACTATATACTTGAACGTCTGAGATGACAGTGGCGGTAAAAAAATATAATTGGAGAGGCACTTGCAACAAAGTCCTTTTTATAGAGGTAGTTCAAATTATGAGACAGATATCTCCCCGAAAATGCCGGTAATGTCAACCATTTTTAAATTTACAGCAAAATTCACATCAATTATATCGAAAAATTAATTCGCTTAATTTCTTTACTACTTGTTTTTAGAAATACCGTTAACTACAGCCCGAGCGCCTTCTTTGCTAAATTTTCAAAACCGTGTGCAGTTGGCGCATAAAATTAGATACTTTGAAATATTATGCCTTTCTTCGGACAAATATTGCTCACTCTCGTGTAATGATACATTTCATTTGGTGCATCGTTTCCCGGCAACAAGAATACACGTTGCACCTCCATTTAGTCATCGGCCATCACATGTATGATTATAAAAGTATAAATAGCCTCCTTCGTTCCACGTATACTTGATTGCACCTTTGCTGCAGTGAAAACTCGCATATATCTGTCACGCACTGGCCCACTCGTCCGTCTATTCAGATGGAACTCCTTGACTGCGACAGCATTCACCATACCTTCCCCAATGGAAACAAAGGCATTCATTATCCTGCCAACTCTTTCATATCGCCATGACTTGTCGTGTCGTAAGTAACCCCTTTATAGCCTTCAACAACCAGGATGCAATTACTCCTACCATTCGCTATTGCATTTGTGACATTTTCTCTCCCCTGGAGCCCAGACTCTGTGGCACCACCGATTTGTATCTGCTAACTGGCACCGATTCACTTTCAACAACACGAAAACCCTTTCGAATTAACGAGCCATTTGCACGTGTGTGATTAATGCAGACTAATGCACACTCAAGTGGTATTTAGTGAGCCGCCTGTCTGTCTATCTGTCTGTGTAGTCCTTCCTCTCTGCTCTGAAAGTCACGATTTTCCAAATAGAGTCTCTCTCTTGCCAAAGCAACGCAATGATTAATCACCCGTCGATTGACACATTGTATGCGATTCTATTGCCATAGAATGCTGATATGGATAGAAGTCAACCAAATATGTCCATGTCAGGTTGTCTCACAGCCGCAATTCACCTTGCGTTTAGGGCTTCCGCGTTTTCCTTTTTCGGCTCTTCTCACAATTTATGACTGACACGCATCTCGACTGCTATCTCGTTTCAGATGTAACTCGAAGGCATCGTACTTACCACGCCAGTCGTTGGAAAAACTGAACACAACGGATCCCGATCATGGCAGCTACAAGCTAACACTAACCTCCAACGAGGATTGTGTCACACACCATCACAATAACAACAACACAAAATCGGACCTCATCAATGGTGGCAACAAATGTAACAACCTACCAGACGTGTTGCCTGTCGGTGTAAAGTTGCAACCCTCTTCGCCGACGTCCGCAATCGGCACATCAACCCGATATGGATCGAATAACAACATCTCGCCGACAACTCCGACAACGCCAAACTATCCACCGCCGCCGTATCCGAATATGAAGATGTTCATATCGAAGCCACCGCTATCCAGCAACAGTCGTCACTCGTCGCCTGTGACAGCGTACACAAACAACATCTCATCGAGCGGTGGCAGTGGTTTTAATCGATCTCAGTCCTATGATGCCGCCACACCCAAGTACATGTCACAGTCAACCATCGATCTGAAGAAGACTCAAATCCTCGAGTCGCCAGAGGAGTTGCCAAGCTGCCACGTAGAGAAGATCTTGTCACCGGCTCAGTCAGAGAGCAACATAAACTCGTACACACCTCGCAAGGAGTTCAAAGAGTTCCATCGGCCGGAAGTCGTCCGGAAGCTTAGCCTTGAAGAACGCGATCCCGGTGAGGGGCGGATTGTTCGAGCCGAGCTGGTGAATGCAACCCTTTCGACATCAGAGCACAAGATCACCCGCAAGGATTCCCTGCGAGAGAACATCGAGAAAATCACTCAGCTGCAGTCCAAGTTGATGTCCGCTCATATGTCCGAGGCTGGGGAGAGGAATATTCTCGGTTATCCTGCCGTTGGCAAGCCTGTGCAGAGTCCTTTGCTCAAAGTAGATGTGGAAACACAAAAATCAGTGGAGACCGATTCACCACCGCCATCTCCTTTACCGCCAGCGCTGCCCAGCTCTCCTCTGCCTAACGAACTGGAAGTCATCTCCCAGATGGAACCTGCCACTGATGGCTTAAAACTAATGCAACGAACTGAGATTATCCTCCGCGTCAACCCGGTTACCAATGAAGTTGGCTCACAGACCGACGAACTCTTGGAGTCGGATGTGAACCGCCTTAAACTCACCGACAGCCGAGAGGACGCCCTACAACGTACGACCCTACAACCCCGCCAGAAACACCCCATCGAGGTGGACTGTGATAACATGCTGAAGGAGTTGGCCAGTCTTCTACCACAGAACGATAGACTGCTGGATATCCTTGTACCGCAGAGCGCCAAAACCCCAACAGACTACGTAGGTAAACTCTACAACCCTGACGTGCCACTGCGGCCGGCGAAGCGTGACGTCGGCACGTCTACTCCCAGTGATGTGAACGGTGGACCGAGGTTCGAGCTGCAATTCGCCGAAATCGAGGTCTCCCTAAACAACGGTGCTAGTGAGGCAGGCTGTGATAATGTGATGAGGAGGAAGGTTAGACGTGCCCCATCTAAGTATTTAGTTTCTAAACTTAATTTTTTTTTTCTAGGAGGACCTCATTAAATATCTCACACGAAAGCTAGGAATCCTTAACTCAGAACAAGCCACAATCGCCGAAGAGTCCGCCATCAACGATGAGCTTGGCAGCAGCTTGGCTGCTAAAGTCGCAGATAAAATGCGTCCCATTGACGCCACAAAGTTCCGAACCTACATCGATGATGTTGGTCATATTACCAGTTTGCTGCTTAGCCTGTCAGGACGTCTGGCCAAGGCTGAGAATTCCTTAACTGCACTTACCGAACACAGCCCCGAGAGGGTAAGTCTAGCACCTGTCCAAATTTGTCAGTCCTCGAGCTAACGCAACATTCTTATTTTTCACAGAAAATCCTCGTCCTGAAACGTGACCGCCTTGCTGAGCAGCTAGAGGAAGCCAAACGCCTTAAGGAAGACATCGATCGTCGTGGATCAAGTGTTGCCGCTGTTATAGAGAAAAACCTAACCGCCGACGAATTCGCCGACTACGATTACTTCATCAACATGAAGGCAAAGCTGATTGCTGACTCGCGAGACATCGCGGATAAATTCAAATTCAGCGAGGAGCAGTTGAGTGCCCTTAATGATGCCCTCATCCAAAGTGATTGTTGAGCGGCTCAGAACAAACACTGTGTGTGCGTTTGTGTGTGCCATACCAACACCTTGTTAGCTGGTTAGCCTAAGATGCAAATTTCCGAGCCCTCAACGGTGCAGGTTGAGGGTGACGCGAGACCACAGAACCATCTCAAGCAATCCCAGGGCCTTATTTGTGTAAATATTTAGGAATCGTTTCGTATGCAATGCATATTGTCACCTCCCTCTAACCCGTGATGGTGCTCTAAGGAAACACAGTGGTGTCCTTATGTAACCACCTTTTATATCGAATTGTTAAGAATGTTTGCGGGTGAGCAACACAGCGTAATTTTTTCGTGTGCGATGCAGATGCATATTATATACGAGATAAAACAAAGATTGTGTTTGTACAGCTTAAATACTATATTACACGTCCACCTGTATGGACAATACAAAATTTTTAATCTCATATCTAATTCGTTCTTTATTTTTTTGTTTAAATGTTGTTTTTGTGATTTTACGATACGAAACGTAGGCTTAGTGATTTTGTTGTTTAAGTGAAAGTTGTGTTTAAGGGCAAGCCGTCGTAACATTAAACAAAACAATAAAATATGGAAAAAAAAATTAATAAAATATTAAAGATAGTGCTTAAAACAAAAATATTATATATTCGTGAATAATACTTAGTGTGTAAGGCAAACAATTATGGATGAAATAAAAACCAGATAAACAATGAATTTAAAAGGTATACAAATTGTAATTTTGTTGTAATTGGACAGAATGATATTTTTAAATAAAACATTCAAATGTAGATGGTTGTGTTTTTTTTTCGAAACTTTGACAGTCATTCTCGCGCTGTCATAGTGGAATTACGATACCGAAAATGGGAAATATCGATAAGTGTACAGTGCTTATGTGAGGAAAGAAGTGAAACACTGGTAAGATCCCAGCACATTTTCGTGCTAAAAGAATAGTGAGGTTGTTTTGAGGGATGGTCTACTGCAATGCGTATGGGACACATAAATCATTATGAACCTTCAACTTAATGGAAATGTCATAAGTGTATGGTTAAACAAATAAACAATAGAATATGCAACACAATAGGTAAATGCAAGTAAATAGTCAAAATATAGATATTGGCAGAATCCAACTCTGTCGTAACCTTAGGTGGTGTTTTAGAATCTTGTCGGCGTGGGCTATATCACTGGGCACTGCTTACGATGGTTCAGTGATTAGCGCGTCATCAGTGAAGAGTAAAAATGACTTTCAAATCGAAAGGTTCTGCTCCATAATAATGAATAATATTAGCTAAAACGCACCCCTGAGCAAGTGCAATGCTCAAACTTAAAGGCTCTGTTTTTATGCCCTTTACCCTAACTCGGCTTCTACAATTTGGGCCTAAAAATGGGATCGCGTTCAGGAGACAACCGTGATATCCGTACTCCCGCAGTGCAACCCAGAGCCAGTGTTTACCCCGAAGGACTTGGCATGTCTGCCTATTCCATTTGTCCTAAAACATGTGTAGTTACTAGTTAGGTGTGCCATGTTTTTGCATTGCGTTGTGTTAAACTGCATTGTGTTATTATTATTATGGGAAAGGGGTTGTTGTACTGCGACCTTTTGGTCTATTGAGGCTTACGCCTCAGTGAGGTATCTGCCCTCATAAGAGTTCCCCTCACATTGTATTTAATTCTTTTCGGAATCAATTTAGACTTTAGAGGTTCTTGTACTCTCGTTTGCGTTGATTTTCTCCGTATTTCGTTGCATTGCGAATAAACATTTCAGTACCTTGTGGAACTTTATTTTGACCGCATCTGGTGCTACAAAAAAAAGTCTGTTGAAATTATCATGCGCACAGTAGATTTCTAGATTCTAATCTCAAAATACAACTAAAGTGAGGTTAATACGCTAACAAATCATATTTAAAGCGATCTTGCGTTTAAAAGCGATGTCTTCCTTGATTCACCCCTAGAGAACTGCAATTTGTTGTTTTTCTAAAATGTCATCGATTAAAGTACTTCCTGTTCCGCATTTAAAACTATGTTCCAATTGATCCCATCGCCATCTCGATGTCAGTATCGAAACTAAAATATACTTCTGTCAATCAGCTGGCTGCCGATTGAATAACTTTTTCCTCCTAATTTCTGCTTCCGTGCAATTGGTTTTCGTTTACTGCCTTCAAGTGCAAATATCTCTTCTGTTATGAATAAAAAAATTGTCGGGAATTTATTAGTGCTTTCCTCAATTGCTGGAGGTTCATATTACCTGGGAACGCATACAGAACGTCAGCGTATACAAGCGAATTTCGATAAAACTGCCGCGTCCGACACATACCTTTCCTGCAAAAGCTACAATCTGTGGAAAGATGTAAGTCCAGCTAGCCACTGCCAGCTGCCACTAATAAACAGTTTTCACCACCATTACCCTCATTATTCAGATTGAATCAAAACCAGGACTTCCAATATTTGGTAGCGTATCTGCAGCAGTTCCAGTTCCCGCTAATGAATCCAAGAACATCGCTGCCACCCCAAGTCGTATATCGCAGATTATGAAATATGGCTTTCCCGGCCTCGACCACGTGCGATCCTATTCTGATTATGTCCTCTCTTATGATAGGCGCAATCGAGTCGCTCATTGGGTTTTCGAACACCTTACCCCCGAATCGGTGCAACCAAACGATCAAGTTGATCGATCAAAGAGCGAATTTCATCCCGACGAGAGTATTCATCCGTTTTTTAGGTCCCAAAATACAGACTACAGGAGATCCGGTTTCGATAGAGGTCACCTAGCAGCGGCCGGCAATCATCGAATGCATCAGAAGCACTGTGACGATACGTTTTTTCTCACGAACATGGCTCCCCAGGTGGGGATTGGTTTCAACCGTGACTCGTGGAACCGGCTCGAGAGTTATGTGCGAAAACTGACTAAGGTCTATCCAAACGTCTACGTTTGCACGGGACCTTTGTACTTGCCCCACAAGGAGGACGACGGAAAGATGTATGTCAAGTACCAGGTGATTGGGACGAACAATGTTGCTGTGCCAACGCACTTTTACAAGGTGATAGTGGGCGAGACACCCGACAAGCACTTGGAAATGGAAGCGTATGTAATGCCAAACAAGGAAATAAGTAACGACACGCCACTGCAAGTGTTCCAAGTTCCACCAGAGACGGTGGAGAGAGCTGCCGGCCTGCTGTTCTTTGACACAATCAATCGCAGCCAGTTGGCCAAGATCAATGGCAAGAAAGTGTAAATCACTGATAGTAGCAAAATTTTTAGATTTAAGTTGACGATTGTATATATTTATTAAATTAGGCAATTATACATTTACCAAGAGGAATGTTGTTCTTGAAGTCGCATCCCAAGTCTCAGTACAAAATCGGAGAATTTTCAGAGCCGACTTGGGTAGTACTACAGTTCGACGTTGACCTAAGCCTTTCCGTTTTGCTTACTTCCTCCAGTTGCGAACCTCAAGTGGCACGAGTCTTCGTCGAATTCATTGTCCTTCTGGGAACCATTTTTCAAAACAAACAACCCTTCATCTTCTTTCCACGCTTCAAGTGGTTTATTAGTAATATAGTTAAATGTGTATAATTAGGAGAATTAAAAATGCGAAACAGAAGAAAAGTATGAGTGCTCCTTCAGAGACCAAGTTACATATTTTGTTAGCGTGCGCGCCGCGTATATGCGTATCTTACTTCCGCGAAAGTAAAATTAGAACTTAATACAACGAATTAATGAAAAATGTGAGTGAAAACGTGTTATCGGTTGACTGGCAGCGTTTTAGTACTCCTGCTGCTCGTTCTGGCTTCGAACGTCATCTATTTTCAGGATCATCTTCACCAACTGTGTGGCCAAGAGGATCTGTTGCTTCTTGGAATGCAGAGACTCGACCACATGATGGTTCTTCATGTCGGAATCACCAGTCATCATGCAGTCCACGCCCAGGCTTGGGCACTTCTCGGCAATTTGGCGGGATTTCAACTCTGACAGGGTCTCAATGGGATGCAGACCACTGTTTTCGGCCAAAGCCAGGGGGATATTTTCCAAGGCCACGGCGAAGGAACGGAAGGCATACTGTTCCAGGGTTGAGAGCTGATCGGCTTCCTTGGCCACTGCTAGGGAGCAGCTGATTTCTGCTGCGCCACCTCCGTAGACGATACGGGAGTCCTGAGAGAAGAGCAAAAGTTTAGTTGCAATTAGGACGTAGAATTTCGTCGCGTCTTACCTTAATCAAGGAACGCACAACACAGATGGCGTCGTGGATGGAGCGCTTAGCTTCGGCGATGATCATCTCGTTGCCTCCGCGCAGGAAAATAGTCACTGCCTTTGAGTTCAGACACTCTTCGATAACCAACATCTTGTCCTTGGAAGTACCGAAAGCTGTAAATCAAAATTTAAATCTCACAAACATCAACATCAGATGGCATCTAACTTACCCAACTCCCTGACGAGACCAGCTTTGCCGAGTTTTTCTGCAGAGAGCTCTTCGAACCGAGGGACGATGCGGCCTCCAGTAGCGATAGCAATCAACTCAATCTCAGGTCCACCAACCCAACGCACAGCCGGCAGATCGTGTTGCAAAAGCAAGTGATTGGCTTCGTCGTCGAAGCCCCACTGGCAGATAGCCAATGTAGCGCCCGCATCCTTTACGTTCTTCACCATTGTGGCGAACTTCTCCTGTTCGTACGCCCGCAATGCTTTGTAGTCTTCGGCTGAGGTGACATCCAACTTATGCTTGGTCTTTGGCTTTGGTGGTTCGAATGGGCAGGTGAGGATGGCCAGCTTGACATTCTTCAATACTTTCGGCATTTGAGCGTGGCTCATTGTCTTGTCGATGACAACACCCTTCACCAACATGGAGTCCTCCATGCGACCACCGACCTTGGTCTCGATTTTGATCAATTCAAAGTTGACATCCTTTGCCGCGATATCAGCCACATTGAGGACAGCGTCGACGGCCATCTCGGCCATTTGACGATGGCACTTGTTCACGATCTTGCTGCCCAAGGTTGTCATCGCAATCTGGATGAGGGGTTCCTTGTTCTTCGGATCCACGGGAAAGGGTTCGGCGATCGATTCCAACTGCCTGACAGCGCACTGCGCTGCCAATTCAAAGCCATCGGCAATACGAATCGGGTGGATGCCACGATCAATAAGGCTCTCGGCTTGTTCGAGGAGGGCACCAGCCAACACTACGACACCGGTGGTACCGTCACCGATTTCATCGTCTTGCGACTGACTCAGTTGTACCATCAGTTTGCCGATCTCGTGCTCGACCTCCATCAGTTTCATGATAGTGGCGCCATCGTTGGTCACTGTCACATCACCATCGGGACTGACCATGATCTTGTCCAAGCCCTTCGGACCGAGCGAGGTCTTCAGGGTCGACGCAATTGAGCGTGCGGCCATAATGTGAGTCTGCAGAGAGAATTTTTTTTTTTAGAATTGAGTGTTGGAAAAAATGTTTGTAGGGTTCGAGTAAGTTTTACACTGAGGACAACCAAGTTAGACGACTGATTGCAAAGGTAGAGACGGTCTTTAGCTGGCAACTATCGTTTTTGTTCAGTGGTAATGCGTCATCAGTAGCAGATGTTAGTTTTTCAGGCTCTACGTTTCATTTGCTGGTCAATTTCAAGCAAGAGAACTGTCAACTTACTTTATTAAGGCGCGGACCATCTGAATAATATTTGCGATTTCTGTTTACCGTGTAAAGATTGATTAAACGCATTACCAGACACCCTTTATAAAAATAAAAAAGACAAAAAATTGTGCAAACTGCGTACACTCTGTAGCAAATCTGATGCGAGGACATTGATCCCTTGTTCTGCACATTTGGAACTAACTACTCCTGCGAACAAAATCCACCTTCCTTTGAAAATCTAACTTTTCCGCTAATTTTCTTCACATGTGAGAGAAATGTTTTTTTTTTTTTACATCAAATGAGTCAGACGCTTTATAACCTCAATGGCGTGTTAAACAAACCCACAGCCGCAGACTGAAATCTAGATTTTTCGAAAAATATTAATGAAAAGTTAAAACTTTTGGGATGCATCAAAAGTTTTTATCATTTTTAACTGCAATAGATGTCTTATGACCGCAGGAGGGTTTTCAATTTTACAGAGAATGAAAAAAATTTAAACATCTGGAAGGTTCCATAGAGTTCGCGGGGGCTGTTTTGTTTTGGTACCTTTGGCACGCCCAAAGTTATTTGAAAATCAGTTTTTAACCGCAATTAAAATGAAGTTACTTTGGAACATTCCACCCGGTAATTTCTTCCCTTTTAAACACTTTGTCTTGTAGAATCTGAAATAAAAATTCACCTTGATGGCATCGGTGCCTGTAATTCTCTTTTGGCTCTCCTGGTCACGCAATATGATGAAAGGTCTGCCATATTCGTCGAAAGCGAATGTTCCCGGAAAACCGCTCATTTTTTAAAATATAGATTTCCTAAAGGATGCACAGATATTTGCAGATTTATTTCACAAACTTTTCAACGCGATCGAACGAATAAATTTCAGAGAACACAAGAAAAGAAACTTACAAGACCGGCCGTCACGGTGACAGTTGGATGGTGCTTTAACGATGACAGCGCAGGGAAATTGTATATGCTGCGGTTTGTCTGTGAAACTTCAGGAAAGGCAATCTTAACGGGTGTGTTCAGGCTGTGGCTCGCTCAGGGAATTTAGTGCGGGTAGGTTAAAATTTTAAAGCCTGCAAGTTGGAGACGACTCCTCATCAATTCAAAAGCCTCACATACTGGTTCTGTCTTTTGTGACTGGATTATTATTATCAAGTGATTCACCTAACTTTTATGATGCAATTTACGCCTTGTAGTGAAAGATATGATAGTATCGGGAAAGTCAAATTGGACTGCCCTTTTTTTCAGTTTAAAAAGCAATACCTCGAACGATGAACTATTCGTAACCTCCAGGTGTGTGTCATACACATTGGTATTCGTGAAAGTATGTGTGATGTCTGAGAAAAAATCGAGATTTCTCCAAAGATAGTCAGATCAAAAACAAGATTGATTTTTTTGGCAAATCGAACATGAAAAGCAATCTCGATCAACAGAAAAATTGATTTTTTCTCAAAAAAATGTTTTTTTTTTCCAAATCGAAATCGATATCTCAAAATTTACGAATTTCGCTGGATAAGAACTTCACGGGAAGGTGTGTGTGTTGCCACCTTCAATTTCTTTTTCGAAATTCGAAGTGATCAACTTTCGAACTCACCAATTTTCCCATGTTTGACATGATGAGGGCAGTACACTGGTGTAGAATAAAAAAATATTGCAACTAGTGCAAAATATTCAACAAAGAAGTTCTATAAATCAACTTAAATCAACTTTTGTGAGTTATTATTGGTTGATTCATCACATTTAATAAATAAACTACCCACTGGCCCTAGTAGTCGCCACAACGTCATATAAAAAACGTGCACGTGAAAGTGACTGCAAATTGCACTCTGCTCTAATCAAAACAATTAGGCCAAACAAATTATAAGAGAACCGTTTCACACTGCAATTTCGCAATTGCTGTTTGTGATTATCAGTTAATTAGTTCGGTACTTTTACAGTTTCCACTAGAACAAGTGTTTTTCTTTATCTCGCTGCCGACACAAAACTACTTTGTAAAAATAAATCGCCATTTTCGGTTATCAAAACAATAGAAACTGTGAATTTTTTGACACAACAAAAAGTGAAATGGATCCAAACGCTTCATTCGAGGACGAAATTCAGTCTATAAATCCAAATTATGACTTGATATTCAGTAAGTGCGATGAGACTCGTTTGAATTTATCCCCACCACCATTTGAAGCTCCAAGGAAACATTCACCACGGAAAATGCAATTAATCTCAAGATTGAACAATATAATTGGGAACAAACCTGTCGGAGAATTACCTTCGCACAAAGATTGGGAAGAAACTGAATGTGTTGAGAAGGAAACAATCGCACTGATGCGGACACTGGGTCTAGAGCCGAGCATCGACCAGGCACCAGATGAGGGTCGCACCATATCCACTGTTCCCACCAACGACGATGTAATTATCATGCGAAATGGCCACAAAAAGATGTCTGTATTCATGTCGAACTCATATTTCGAACTGAAACCACGGTCGGAACCTTCTTTTGACACGGATGAAGAGGATAATCCGTCGTCTAGCACTTCGGACTTTTCTGATGCCGGATACATGTACGTTCCTATTGAAGGGAATACGTCCAATGAAACTGAAACAACAGCACTGTCGGAAGATAGTTTCAAAAAGCAACCGGATCCGCACAGTCGTCGGGATGATAAAAACGTCGAGTTGAGTTGGCGACGCAAGAGCCCATTGCCAGAGGTTACCCAAGACCTTGGAAATAGTAAACGCAGATCCATTCGATCGAAGGATGCATTAAATAGCAGCAGCAGCAGTGGCAGCAGTAGTAGTTGGTGGAGATCAGCTAATAGCAGTTCCGACACCAGAGATGACAATAACTGGCGTGTTAGTAAGCCAGCCGAGATTCAGAAGAAGGAACCACAGATTGCCGTTCAACCAGAACATGTAGTGAGTAATTGCGGAAGTCCGTTCTTGAAACCAAAAGAACTGTTTATGAAGAAGAGAACCCAGATGATACAACAGGTGCTTGCCGACTATAAGCCTTAACACAACCTCATTCTCAATTTCTTTCTTTTTCAAAGTAAAACTTGTTTTACAGGCGCGTTCAACCCACAACGTAAACTCTCAACAAATTCATAGTGATTGGCATACTGTATTAGCAACAAAAAAATAACCACCGTCGTGGAATGGATTTTACTTAAATTAAAAAAATTAAATAGTTTTAAGTTTATTTAGGCAGATTTATTACGTTAGTTTAGAATGGTGTGAATGGTTAGCAATTTGTTTATAATTTCCCATGAGAAGAGCATGGTCGACGTACGTAGCTAGTAACTTGGAGATGGAGTGCGTTTTTGTAGATAATTTTTGAAGTGAATGACTGTTATCTGAGTTGTAACTCCTACTCCTAAAAATAAAGCTGCTGTGTAGGCATCTTAATCCATTACGCAACTTTCTCTTGTGAAATTGTGAATCTGAGAATACCGATCGAAAAGGACATTGGTCTTAATTTTATAAAATGAGATCTATGAGTTATAATTCGATTCCTTTTCATGCAAACCTCCATCTGCATTGCTTTGAAGACTGTGTTCCTAATACTCTTCATAAAGCGCGTAAGTTGGAGAATTGGGCCCTAATCACGTAACTTTTCAGACGATAATCATCGAAACGATAGACCTCCAAAATAAGTAACTCGGTGTAAGAGTTTGAGAGCGACTTCCAGTTAAGTATCCACAAGTAATTGTGATTGCATATACATATTTTTATCGTAAGTGCTATAAAGCTCACACTGGTATATAGAGCTTTACATGTTTTACTTCAGACAGTAGCGAACGAAATTGTTTGATATAAACCCAGATCAGACTCTGGGATTCTGCTCTCAATTTCTTCCCATTCGAAATAGCTTTCCACTTAATAGTTTTGGAATTCTAAATGCGACATAAGTACATTTCATTCCACTTTCGAAATACAGAGTAGAAAGGGTTGGTTTTTCAAAAATTTAACTTTCGGAACGAGATACAGAGTAGGGACCCTGTTGTCCCTTTTTTGTATCGAACTCGAACACATGCTGCCCATAGACTCTTTGAATTCCAGGAAAGAGTAGCAATTCTCTCACATTATTGCTTGACTTAAGTGCACATCTCATGGCCTTGTGACATTATATGGTAAACGAAAAAAAACCGGCTTTTCAACATGTGTTGTCGTTTTCCATGGAAATTTTAAAGAATTGGCAGGCAAGGGATGCATTGTCTATTGAACACTAGTTTTTCCATTTTTTGCTTGCAACTTAATGATACTTCACAAACATTGTTTAGTCACACGATGGCGAATTTATGCCGAAAAAAAATTTTGCATTTGCACCATGGGATGAAAGTTCTTGTAAAACCGACGAATGAACTGGAGAAAATGCATCATAAGCCATTTTGTTTATGTAGTAATCAAAATAACATCACCATCAACAAAAGTCGAATAACGGAGGCACTAATGAGACTTATTAGGCAAGATTTTGCTTCTTCCTCACTCACCCCATCTCCAACTCGAAAACCGTGGACGTACTCTTAAAAGCCCATCGATCGAACCATTCTCTCTAATGCATCTGAAGGAAGGTTGAATTTTTTGTTTACCATCCTCCGTTCTTTCTCAACATTTTATTGACATTTTATAACCACAACTTCGCCTCCACTTGACAAATTTAACTAAATTCATCAGAAAAATCAAGCAGCATGAGAATATTCTTGCTTACAATTGTTAACCAAATGCCTCCATATTTGAATTAGGTATCCTACTTATGATACTCCCAAATCTAGCGAATATAAATAAGAAAGTAGCTAATTTTTCAGTTAATATTATTGTTTGACAGATGATAGGGTTTAAATTAGAAATTAAAAAAAGGTCCTTCTTCATAAAATTGTATTTACATTTTTTATACATTTCTTAAGAAAGAAAAACAAATGTAGAAAAGCGTTTAATAAACTTGAAATGTAAGTTTTAATTGCTGTAGGAAAGTACATATATCTCTAAAGAGGATTTTTACTTTATTCGCCTCATCACTAACCGAGCAATACGTTACAGCAACGGAGTTTGTCATTGTATCATTGGTTGTAGTCTATCTTTAACAAAACAACAAGAATCGGTACATGACGTCCACGAATACTCAACAGTTGTAGAATCAACGTTTCTTGTCCATGAATACGTTTCTACTTTTTACCACTAGCATCTGTCACTTTTGGCGCCATTTTGATGAGAAGTTTTCAGATAAATAGCCACAAATTAAAATTACAATCACTGTAATTGCTAACTATATAAAATGCCGACTTCAATAATATGGAGTCGGCATACAAATCCCATCTAATGGAAGATCGGCTTAAGCTGTTATACGGCATTCGTCGCATATTTTTGCACCCCCGTGAAGATCTCCAATAATTGACAGATCCTCGCGTTTTGAATCATCGTGCGACTGATTGATAAGTCACTGTAAGTCAATCGTAAACAGGTTCCAAACGCAATCAACTTAAATTGACGGCGACCGCACATGGTCTACATAGTCATGTTTTTATCCAAGATTACAGAAAAAGAAAAAATTAGCAAAATAACAAGTAACGAGTAACAGCTCGCCGTTTCTGTTGGCAAGTGCCTTGAAACGACTTGAAATATAAGTTGTGCGCTTATACTTCCTGAGCAAATGCTGGATAAATGCAATGCCTCTCACAGCAATGCAAAATAAAAATTGCTTCCCGATAGCACTGAATATTTATTGCGCCATCCGAAGTAAATTAAACCCCTTTTACCTAGATCGATCCATGACAGACCGATTAAGGCATTTCGTAATCATTTGTCTGATTTTTATTTAAACGACAGCTATATTCACTATCGGATGCTTGTCCGAGGTTCACGTGACAAAAGATAAACCTTCTTTCCCTGAAATGCTGCGCTCACAAAAAATGGTTGGTTAGGTAAAGGTAGGCAACGTCATATATTAAACTACAACTGAATTATTAATTTTTATCAATCCTCTTCCTATCACCTACGTTTTATGCCTTCTATTATTATGTATAGCTATACATCTCCCTTTTTTAATAAAACCATTCTGGAGTACATACAAGTTATATTATATTTTGTCTTCGTTTGTACAAGTTTGGTCGTTAACTGTTATTGTTATTCATTTCATTAGTGTTAAATGTTTAACTGAACGGCATTCGAGTTTAAGCTTTGTTAAGACTATCAAGGAAACTGACTGTAATAAATTCATTGAAAGACGAAAAATGTTTAGAAATTGTTAATGACTGCTAATTAATGGGCAATTTTAAAAATGTATAGTGTTCATAGTTTTTAATGTATTAAACGAAGAGCCAAAGAAAGGAACTCGGCAATATTGTACCATAATAGACTCGAACTAAAAATAAAGAATGAATTATGTTTTGATATAAAGAAAATAAGGTTCTTTTATTTTTAATTTTTTACGTTCTTAGGTCAACAGAGACTGGCGGTATATTCATTGTGCCGGAGGTTTTCGCTGAACGCGGAAGAAAAAGCCAACATCTTCAGGAAGTAGGAAGTACTCGTCATTTCCGTCTCTTAATACTCATGCGAGTATTTAGTTTGGCGTGAGATGGCTCAAATACGCTCTCCTTGGGGACAGACTGAAAGAAAAGACATCACTACTGCTCTGGTTGTTGTTTGATTGTAGCCCACTTTTTTGTAAAAAATGTACACAGAAAAAAAACCTAATTGACTCAAATTTTATTTGCAAATTAGTATAACTTAGTTTAACTCCATTAAATGGTTAACAACACAAGCAATTTCATTTTGGTGATTTCTAAGCAAACTTTGCCGAAAAGTTCTCCTTTAGGTTTTCCTCCAACTTCTTTGGGTCGGTAACGGGCAATTGACAGACTTTATTGTGGCAAATGTACACAGTGGGCTTGCCATTGACCATTTTGAATTTGTCCTGAGCCTTTATTGGACTGCTTGCCGTTGACTTCTCTGGATCAACATGCAAGATAATCATTCCGGGAATGTAAAACCTTTGACAGATCTCTACAAATTGTTGTGTTGTTTCAGTTTCTGGACCGACAACCGCGACCAAATCAAGCCCCAGCTCGTGCAACAACAAGCTCGACATCATCTCGGGCAGAACGTAGCCAAATGGATCAGTTGAGGAGAAGTAATCGAAGAGCTTCTGTGACTTTTGTCGGTAGTTGTCAGCGTCAAAGTAGTACGAGAGAAGAACTAGATTGCGTGCTGAAACGCTATTGCCGCATGGCTCAGCGCCATCGCTATCTAAAAGGCGGGCAATTTGAAGACATTCATATGAATTTTAGGTGGATACGCACCTTCCTTGAGTCTGACAACAACATTGGGAGAATTCGCTTGAGAGTAGAAGTAGGCGCCATCTTTGTCGTCCCAGAACAGTAAGTCCTGGATGTCCTGGAGGTCTTTAGCCCACTGCAAAACATCGCCATCCAGCGACGCTTTGTAGTAGTCCAGCAGGCCTTTGATCAGGAAGGAGTAGTCGTCTAAAAACCCATTAATGGTCTGCGATCTGGAAGAGAAGAAAGTTTCAGAGAAAGTGCTTTTGAGTTGTTCGGTTCTTACGAAACGTCTGCCAGCTCTTCACCGCTCCCGTAGCAGGAACGCAAGATGATGTTTTTTTCCTTGTCGAATAGTGAGTTTCTGGCAAACCTGTACAAATCCCCGGCGGCTTGCATGTACTCGGCCCTCTTCTCACTGCCACAATTGGCCAGTTTAGACAGACCGGACAAGACCAAGCCGTTCCACGAGGCTATGATCTTCGTGTCTAAATGAGGCCTCGGACGCATGTCTCGGATTTCATGCAGAATGCCATTTGTGGTCCGCAGAACCTCTTTAAGCTGTTCCGGGGTCAATTCGAACTTATCACAAGTCTCTGCAGCCGATTTGCGGACAATGAGAATGTTCTTCGCCGTCAAATGGCCATGTGGGTCGCTGGAAGGGTCAACATTACCCACCTCTCGCACATCATAGTGATGGCAGTAGATCTTAAAGACCTCATCCTCCTTCATTGAGTATTTACCGGCATTCTTTGTGATTGCGTCACGAATCTCTGACCAAGTCCATGCATAGAAGGCACCCTCAATCTTGACTGTATCATCAGCTGTGGGCAAGGAATCGGCATCCTCTCCAGAGAAGAACCCTCCCGAGGGGTGACGCAGATCTTTCATAATGTAGCGGAAGATCCCATCGGCAAAATCCAAGTAAGTTTTGTCCTTTGTCAGCTTGTAGGCATTCGAGTAGGAAGCCATCAGCTGACCCTGGTCGTACAGCATCTTCTCGAAATGGGGAACGTGCCACTTTCTGTCCACCGAATAACGTGCAAATCCGCCAAACACATGGTCATGTATGCCTCCATGACCAATCTTCCTCAATGATCGGGTAGCCATTCTGAGGACATCCTCATCCTTGCACACTATATAAGCGTGGAAGAGGAAGTTCAGCCGGGAAACTTCTGGAAATTTTGGATGATCGCCAAATCCGCCAAACTGGTTGTCATGTCTGTTTTTGAAGATGCGCACTGCCTCTTGTAGCTTCGCTTCGGCACTGCCAGGTTCAAAGCCAGCATTACTTGATTTCTCTGTCAGTGTGCTGCGAATGGCTTCGATGACCTGAAGACCAGTGGCGGACAGTTCCGTCTTATCTGTCTTCCATCGATCTGCGATGGTCTGCAAAACTGTCACAAAGCCAGGCATTCCCCACCTGCTCTTTGGGGGGAAGTAGGTTCCTGCTGTTATCGGCGCCAAATCCGGTGTTAGCCAAACGGACATCGGCCAGCCACCACTGCCATTCATCATCACGACAAAGTTCATATAAATCTTGTCAATGTCTGGTCGCTCTTCGCGGTCCACTTTGATGTTGACAAAGTTGTCGTTCATAATCTTGGCCACTTCGTCGTTCTCGAAGGACTCATGCTCCATGACGTGACACCAATGGCACGTGGAATATCCCACCGACAGAAATATCATTTTGTTCTCATCGCGTGCCTTTTGTATTGCCTCGTCACCCCATGGATACCAATCAACGGGATTATGAGCATGCTGCAGCAAGTACGGTGATTTTTCTTGTGCCAATCGATTTGTGTGCCCTGGTACGCTTTCTGCCATTGTTCGTCTTATGATTGTGCTTTGTATGATACACTGGATAGGGCTTCTGAAAGGAATGAATTTGGAACTGTTCTCAGGTGGCGGTGCAAACAAACTTACCTTGTAAGGTTATATAACTCTGGGCTGCGAATGAGAGACACCGAACTAAACAAACGCGAATTGAATGAAATTAGACGACTGCTGGTGCGATAGATGTTCTGAAACATAGCAAGTAGGGAGTTCTGCGAGCGGACTACCAGCCTTCAGTTGTTGCATTCCCTGATGCTTTAAGTAAGTGGATTCCAGGAGACTTGAGTTCTTCGATTTGTATATGAAATTAGATCGGGCGAACAAAGTTATTTGGTGAAAGTCTTAAAGGTGTAGCACAATTAATGACGATGTAACTTGTTTATGTTTATATTTGACATTAAAGCATCCCATCAGCTGTTAGTAATTTAAGAAGAATTGACAGATAGATGGCGATAAGTGTAATTAGAGGCAGGAAACGCAATATCAAAAGCGGAAACAACGTTCAAATTTGATATATATTTTTATGTAAAAATGTAATAGAAGCGATATTGGAATACCAACCTAAAAAAATTGGAAACGAGCCAGGAATTTCACGATTTTCTTGATAAATTTGGAAAAGTTACAATCCGGAGTTGTTTTTGGGGTTATTATTTCAGACGCCCCAAGTTTTTCCTCTTTGATCCATGCAACGATTAAGACTCCAACTCCTAGACCGACAGAGGTAGGAATTCTTAATTGTTTTTCTTGTGCGGCTCAAATCAAACGTCATATCTCAGCCAAAAGTGAAGTAAAACAATCAATCTCAACTCCCTTAAGTCAGTCTGATTGATATTTTATTTATTAACGCGTCAATGTGGGAAATCTCGGTTTTGCAATTTCGTGAAATTTTGTGAGTTTTCGCTCTTAGGGCCCGATTCTTGAGTGGAAATTAGCGATTCCTGGTGTTTCGGAACTTAGGATTTTGAGGTGGTACCTATCGGCTATATAAAACACATGAAATTGGTGCAATTGTTGTCATGCGCTCGTAAAATGTATAAGCCCCCATAACGAATAGACTATGAAGTAGAATTTCCTTCAGAGGCCCATCAGGGAATGCATACCCCTAGTGTAGAAGCGTCGGACAAGCTTTGATCACACACTTCCATCTAATAAAACGCATATCCCTTTCATTAATTATGTTTTTATTTATTCAAAGATGTGTTGCATGGACTTCCGAGTCACAAACTTACAAATAACTGTTCAAAGAAACTCTTATTCTTACAATATAGGTTCAATTAGTTTGCCATTTCTACAGCAATAAAGCACACAAAAGAAGTCAATTTTGTATCTGATCTGTTTGTCTTATCCTGTTTTATACAATAAAAATCTGTGTTTCGTTCAAAAGAAGTTCGATATCTTAAATTCTACTCAATGTATGTACGCTTGTCTGATGAACCCTTAAACTATACATCTTAAGTTAGCATTGTTATATCACTTATTTGAAGAAAAAAATTAATCCATCTTCCCCTAGCAAGACTCCTTATTGCAGTCGACGAAATTGCTAAACTCTGTTGAGTTTGGCGGCCCTTCACTGTATAAATAGGTTACGGGCCACAGCCGAGCGGCAGTGAAATCGCTCAAACTTTGCAGGCCACCAGGACGTGGCGGCCGCTGGAAAGCTGTGCTCGGTTTCTTCTTGTCCTTGTGATGTGGAGATATCGTGATGCCCGAGTGTGTGTTCGTCGTCTTGTTGCCGGGATAGTAGCGATCGCTGCATTTCCTCCATTGATCCGGTTCATCTCCAACAAAGCACCTTTAGAATAAGGGGATGCAGACAATTTAGTAAAAGTAGCCTTTGTATTTTTTGGAATGCCTACCATGGGTAATCGAACCCCTGAGAGTATCCGCAGGGGTGGTCCGCCTTACAGCAGTAGTCCCAGGAGCCAATTTCGCCTCCGTCGATTTCGCAGGAGTAGAAACCAGTCACGATGTTCTTTTCGCAGGGACTGCTGACTCGGCACGGCTTACCGGACACGGTGTAATGGCGCCACGTGACATCCCCTTTTTGTGTTGGTAAAGGATGTTATAAAATGTTATAAATTATGTGTAACTCTACAACTACTGTACAAGGGGCCCCAAAAGGATATCCGTTTTGTAGGTCTTTCTTTCTTTCAAGGGAAGCTTTTGGATGGGGAGTTTGTATTTACATCGTTGCTGCTCTCTGAGACTCGAAAGACCGAAGGACATTCTATTTACATTGCTTTTACTATCATAAGGGTGCATTTCGGATTAGTGGACTTGTGTATAAGAGCTTACATGCTAAAGTTTACAAAAATACGGTTTACGGAACAGTTTATGTCTTTGTTCTCAGGTAGGTTGATGCTAAAGACAGTTGATGCGCTGTACAATTTACGTGCAACATCTTAGAATTTTAATTTTACCCGGTTCGCGGAATATGTCCATTCGGCGGTCATTGTTCACTCGAGTGCCACCGATGGTGTTGACCTTGTCGCGGCATGTCCAATCGAAGGGGTTCCATGCAAAGAGCCAGTAGTCACGGTCGTGCGTGTGTGTATAGTGGATATTGAGCTTGAGTTCGGATTGGTCCAGGTCGGACATTTCGCAATTGAAGGTCGTCGCCTGGGAGCTGCAAGAAAAAGACGTGATATAAGAACTCTTCAACCAGACGGCTCTGAAGGGGCCCACCCAAAGCTGAAGGAGTAGCACTTGAACGGGGTATTGTCCCGGTAGCGTATGCACTCATTTTTGCACTCCAGTTCGGTGGGAACAGATATTACTTTCTTGATGGCTATTGAAAGGAGTTTCGCCGGTGATCCGTATCCGAGGTAGCACACTGCTGAAAAGTGGAGGTAAATGGTTGTGTCCTTGTATGCCGAAGCAAATATCTTACATTTCTTGTGCTTGTCGTCGACGATTGGCTGAATTTCACAGCCGTGTCCGTAGCTGGCGCGTTCGAAGACATCAAACTCGGGATCCAATATCAGGTGGCGCTGTTTGTCCATGTCCCGCACGGGCCAGTCACTCAGTTGGCAGTTGTCAATAACACCGCTATGCCCGCGGGGACCGTACCTGAAGGCGAATGCGCGGCAGGAGAATTTCGATGATTTTATGCACTCCAGCTCGCACTCGCCAATGGAGCGGACGGTCAGTGAATCGCGGACTATGGACTTGTAGAATCGGGTGGCGTCAATCGCCCTAAAAAAGCATTCTGCGGGAAATATGTGTCAGTCAGTATAAGGAATGTGGGAATCAAACTAAGTCACTTACGTGCATTTCTGGGATCTGACAGCGCTGTCGTGTCACTTCTCGATGGGTGCCTACACACGTCTAAGTCGTCCGCCATCGAGTAGATGTCATAGTCCCGGTCGGGCTCAATATCTATGTAGTAGTCCAAGTGGTTCACCGGCCGATCGCATAGCATGCAGTTGTCCCGCCCAGCTTGGGTATACCTAAAAAAAAGCCATAAGCAGTCGCTCTTCGAAAGCTGCCGTCCTAAAACCCACCTATAGCTGTAGGTCTGACAGCTGAAGCCGTTCTGGTTCGAACACAATCGCTCACACTCCGTGATCGTTGGCACTGTGTACGCGTGCTTTATGGCAGTCTTATGCAGTCGAAAGCCTTCGCTGGTCTTCGCCGAGCATTCTGCAAAAAAAGTGTCAAAGATATACACAAAACTGGGTGAATGGGTCATCACTTACCATCTGGTCCGGGCCTTCGTGTCCACTGGTACTTGTAGTCATACCGATCTCTATCAGAATCGTCTTCGTGCCCACCGTACCTCGAACCAGGATAGTTCCAAACGGAGTTGGGCTCCCGCGGAGGCTCTCTAGATCCACCTAAGTCAAAGTAGTTAAACCCATGTGGGTCCTTTCGCCGCTGATCGTCCTTAATGCCCCAGTAGTTGGAGTGCTTCGTGTTAGTCGCATGACCACCATAGCTGCCACCATACGAGCCCCAGTCAGATTCGATTCCAATCAGGTACGGAGTGTACTTCGTTGGCGGCTTCTTGTAGCCAATCTCATCGCGGTCCAAGTATCCTCCATGCGAAGATGGCGGCGGTGGTTCGTGGTGCGGCCGATAGGGAGAGTAGTCGGGCCCAGGACGGTATGGCGGACGGTAACGATCACCTCGATCGGGGTCTGGTCGCGAGTGGTAGCCTCCGTATCCACTCGAGCTGCCATGACCGGAGGGCAGCGCTTCCCACCGACTTGGGCGACTTGGCCGAATCGGCCTGTACCTGTCATCGGGACGAATGCTGTCATACCGATCTACAACTTCGCCACCTCCATAGCTGCTGGGAGGTGATGGTTCGTAATAAGCATGCGACGAGAACTCAAAACTGTGATACTCTTCAGGGCGAGTATCGTAGACGTGACTGGATGACGGCGATGGCGGCGCTGGCCTATACCTATCCACAGCAGTGTCACTCGGTCTGTAACGGTCACTACCGTAGCCACTGTGTCCGCTGCTGCTGGGCGGAATATAGTGTTCCTCCGAATACGGCTTGTCATATCCACTGGGCTTTACATACACCGGCGGGCTGGCCAGTGGCGGTATCGGGCAGTCCCTGCAGGGATTCTTTCTACAACTCGACGGCGCGTTGCGATCCCTCTCATAGTAATCATAGTCAGGGTGGCGCAACAAATTCGAGTCCCTCTGGTGGGGACTGGAATACAGATCCATCTGTGCCAGTGGAATCTCTATCAGCTCACAGTCCCCCTGGCCGTGTCCCGACGGATCCAGTCGGTAGTTGAACCCCTCGCACATAAACCGCTTTTCATGGCCACACTCTCGCATACAATCCTCCACTCGCTCGCACGCTATAGTCCGTCTCACCCAGTGCGGAGCGACTCGCTTCCCAGCCAACACCCGGCGAAAACAAGCTGCAATCGAGAGGCGGGGAACAAAGTCGACCCCCCAGAAGTCAAAGTTAAATTAATTATTTACACCATAAACCACAAAGCCAAGCAGCAGACCCTGAAGGTCACCATTCCGACGCCCAACTTAACTAAATCCTTCTGAACGCAAATTTACGGCGATTTTCTTGAGTGATTTCATTAAACAACTCATACGCCACCATGGCCGATTATCAAGATGAATGCATAATGGCGGTTCCCAGTGTGTGCTCGGCTTAATTGAGGTCTCAGCACGAGCGTGTGTCAAGGCGTGTTGCTGTGGAAATTCCAACCCAGCACTGACTAATCTAATTCGAATCCATCGAGAAATTTACTCAGTTCCTGTATTAGGCAAGCTGTGGATGTGTATAGATACATATCTCACGCGGTATCGCTTGTAAGATTGATAGTGGATTTCGCGGTTGAAAGGGTGCAATACTGTGAATCGCGCGAGATGCAACCGGAGCACATGGACCGTGTCAAGATTACTTCGTAAAATTGAAAGAAAAATGTGCCGCCCGAGCAATGGCATTATGTTCCGCAGATGGGTTATTAAAAACGCATTTGCTGACAGAACGCAGAAGCAGAAGACTGTCTCGCAAAGGGGAAGGCTAATTCAAGCAGAAGAACGGTAACAACGGTTGGTTGGCCTGGTTGGTTGGCATTTTGGGAGTTTTGTTCTATTTCGGAAGTACTTCACCTTCAAGAAGATAAATGGAGGTCAGTGGCGAGCTGCAGATGTCATGAGAATCTGGGAGCAAACAAACACTCGCTTCAGGTTGTGAGAACACGACAATGACGAGGTAAATCAATGCTAGGTTTTGGCCCACAAATTGGCCAATTTAGGTGTTTAGATGCGGAATTAGATTCCATGAGATCATGGTTGGTTGTCTTTTTGATTTTACTTGACTCACAGATTAGAGTAGGAAGTTTGATATAAAACGGGAGTTTCAAGGGTCAAGGTTTTTAAAGTACAATTAAGGTTTGTTTGAGAGCAATCATTCCCATTGAAAAACTCAGACGTCAGATTGAACACGATCGAGCCCTGAACGAAAAAAGCAAATTCAGAGCTCTGTTGTGTCTGAGCTAATAAAGGAGCACAAACTTTTTTGTTGAAAGTTCAACCGCTGCTCTTAACTAAAAAAAAACAACGCCTATTATGTTCAGCTTGGTAGCACACTGTCACGACAATCATTTCAATGTGTCATTCAATTTAAAACAAAATTTACATCGAAAAATATTTAAATATAATTTAAAAAATAATTTATAACTGTCACGTGGGCTATATAATTCTGCCAAGACAGCGCTTAATGTTTTTTGTAAGGCAGACTGTCATTAATATGATTTTAAAAGATCGGGAAAAGGCTGCAGGAAATAGCCCCCCCACGAAATAGTCCCCCAAATGGAAAATTAAGTAACCTCTTTAAATTTGTATTTCATATGAAAAAAACCCCCAAAATTGGTGATGATGGGGATGACAACTGGATTGGATTTTGATTCCAAAGATTTTACTTAACCGATCATATCTTCAAAAATTTTCAAAGAAAGTAAACTAAGTTGTAGGGAGTCATTTCCAAGTTGAGACAATATATAGAACTACAAATGAAAAAAAGACCGAAAATATACACATGAAGCTGACATGAAGCTCAGTTTTAAAGACCAAATCATCGCGGTTATCAGAGTGTATGGTTTTCAAAAATTATCCTACCGTGGGTAGGTATTTGAAACACAAGGCAGCTCTATAGGTCGCTATTGTTTAGAGCTGGCTCTTATTGTAGTTTCGAATGAGTTAAAGAAAGCAAAAGAAGTCACAATGAAAGCTGTCGAGAAAACTTTCACCTTCTTTTCGATAACTACCTGTCCAAGGACATCTATTTAAATATCAACTCATAAGTGTAAGCCCATGTGTGAAGGAGAAGCTTGTGTACTTTGTATAAAGGCCGAACAAAAAAGCGTCCACAAGCTGTTTCCCCATCCAAAGATATCAACTTTATATGAAATATTAGATCTACAAAGTACAATAATTTAACTCGTGCTGGTAAAATTACTGAAGGAAAAGGAAACTCCAGGCAAATGAGTCATTTTTCAACACAACACAAATGTCACCGATTGCACTAATTAATAAATCTCACTTGAAACAGTATAAGAATATGATTAAAAGAATTTCTCCAAACAAGAGTAAGAGCAACCCCTAAATCCCTAGTGCATACCTTTGGCATCTTCCACAATAATGATGGTACTCCCAAACGAAGAGGCGACCAGATGCCTCTGCAAGTACAAGCACACAAACAGCAACAACAATTCCACTTTGATATCCATAACTCCTTTCATAAAAAAAAAACACTATTCCTCTGGTATGCTTTCAAACAAATCACTCCACTTATTCAAACTGAATTCACTTAACGACTTAACACTATTGAGCTAGGTTATTATCCTTCCGCCAGAGTGCCATGTATCACGCATCCACACCCACTAAAACCAACCGTCGCGCATTCGCGAATCTAAAAGACCGAATGAACGACCGAAACTTTACGCTTAATATTCGGCTAAAACGAAATAAAAGCTTTGCCCTGCCGCTAGCGCTGTGCGATGCCAATCTACTCTGCGTGCTGCTGCTACCTGTTGTTATGGAAAAATTCTCACTAACTGAACACGCTATAATTTGGCGCCGCGGTTTTATATTAGATTCAGTGGCGCGCGCTGGAAAATCTGTTTAATTTGGATGAATTCTTCTCAATGGTTTCCACCACAACGAACTTCTCTCATCAGATTCGGTGATTAGAGAGGAGGGCTTCGACTCCGAACAGAGTGTGACGCGAGGGAGTTTCTGGTCAGCAGAACTCCCAATTAGTGTGGACGATGACATAATTCCTCTGCTGCACCCAGCATATTCACATTAAGCTCTCCCTTTCAATGGGCTTGAGTGATTTACGTTTGACTGACAAACGAAACGAACGTCAATTGGAAACCGTTCGAACCCAATCTAGGTCATACCCACCCAGGGTGGCGCTCGCGCAATCCCTTCGAGTTCTGCGCAAGATCAAGATAGCAAGCGTAACTTGTCTTGAATTATGACAAACAGCTTCGCCAATGAAACAAGAAACAATTGATCTTCTCAAGCTGACCATATAGACGGCCACCATTCAGAGAAATCTGAAAAGATCGCAGCGGATCTCTCAAGAACGATGTAAATTTTGATTTCTTTATCGCTGAGGCCGTTCGCTCGGTGTGCGGTTTGGGGGTTAAGCGTTGGAAGCCACACACCGCACCATACATCATTGTGCATGCTGGTGATGGTGACGACGAAGGTTCTCCGCGGAGTTTTCAGATTCGCATACACGACTTCTATACTTCTATTGGTTTGGCATTATCTTTTAATGGCCAGGGAATGGAGTTTTAATTTGAAAAAGTTTTATTGCGCGTGTGTGTGTTGTCTGTTTCATGGTTGTTTTCGGGTGGTTAAGCTGTGTTCTTGTCTTGTTTTGTTGTAGCAAAGAGTTTGAGATGATACGAAGATACAGACGAGCGCACAGGAAGCTGTCAGAGGTTAATGAGGCAAGAGCGGGCATGTTGTGGTATTGGAGTGATATTTGCTTTCCTACACCGAGGTGATGGTGATCGAAATGGACGTGCGGTATATAATTTGCGGTAGAAGGTAGTCCAACATGGGTTTGTGTATGGGGTGGGACAGGGAATTTTGAAATAAAAATCAAGGAAATATAACTTTTCGGTTGTAAAGTGTCCTTGAAGTATCTATTTAGTGAAACTGTCCTTGGCAACCGTAGCCAATGTTTCTATCAGAATTCGGTAAGAAAGACTACTGAGGCGAAGTCTTTCAGGCCGGTAATTCAAACGATCGTTTTATTAAAAAAAACAGGGAAAAGGCGGCCAATATTGATCCGGAACCATTACCT
This sequence comes from Cheilosia impressa, assembly GCA_948293265.1. Classification (NCBI taxonomy): domain Eukaryota; kingdom Metazoa; phylum Arthropoda; class Insecta; order Diptera; family Syrphidae; genus Cheilosia; species Cheilosia impressa. Next base: position 3,764,582 of record OX411883.1, on the reverse strand, counting down.
TCACCTGTTAGGAAAATTTAGTCACAGGTTAGCTGCGGAAAAGGAGGTCTTAAGTGGCAAAATCTTAGGTAAGCCAAAATGGCAGTAAAACAATAGTTCGAGAAGTTATTTGTACCCAGTAAGAGTTCTTGAACAACACAGTAACTTCAAAAATTAGAAGATCCCCTCCTATAGAAGGAAACCTTCAGAAGCTTTTAAAAAAATCAAAAGGTATCTTCAACAAAGGCAGCAAATATAAGTTTTCTTCAAGCCAATGGCGCCAAATAAGCTATGCAGACCCATATTCTCCCACAAGATGGCATATTACCTCTTTTTTAAACGCTTGATAAATTAAGTCTCATACATATGTGGAAAGGTTTATAAGGATAATCCTTCATAAATTGAATATGGCGGACACCGAAGATCAAGTGATCAAACAAACAATTTGTCATGTTGGACTTGACAACAGAAATTTAATAAAATTCCAAGTTGAAGGACTTGTGGCTGAAAAAGTATTTTATTCCTCGCCAACGTCTAACAAACGTCAAGAGCTCTACTGTCCTAGTCAATCTTTTCAATTTGGCTGTTCGGATATTGCATAAAATTGTAGTTGCTGTCATTCAGTTCAAAAGTTTAAATTATACACAGATACACACAAAAGACCCAGCATTCTCACGAAGCTTTTCTCAAAAATGTCCGACCTCGGATGGTGAATTATTTTTAGTTAAATTTGCATTTAAAATTTCTACTTTTTCCCTACACAATTGGAAATGATTTTGCTATTTCAATCATAAAGCGATCCATTTTGTATTGACATATAATTCCGTTTCTGACACACGCGAAAAAGCCATTTTCCAAAAAGTATTGTAATTCAAAAAGAAACCAACAGATGGCCCACCTGTCAATTGAAAGATTGTCCACCAATGATAGCGCGATTTCATACGTATCTAACATTTTTTAGCGATAACATTTGTTGTGGAAAACTGGTATTCCTATTGGCAGCAATCTTAAGCGACCAAAATGGTTATAAATTAAAATATGTTTACAACAAGATTTTCATCACAATGGAAACAGTGACAGAAATGCATTCGATGTATATAGCGTAGCTTTGTACATTATTAACAGTGAATATTATTTTTTGTCACCAATAAAAATCCATTTGACAGTTGCCCAACTAAATTAGAGCTAATCAGTGCATACGCCTTGCCATTCAAACTAAATCGTGAGCGAATTCGGCCTAAGAACAACAAGGTTGGTGTGGTTCCTAATTCCTTATCTATTCAGCCATTCCGCAACAAACACTAGTAGACTCTACAAAGCCTTTGAATATCTCCATGAGAATTATTTCAGCATTCATTAAAAAAAAAACTCCACAATAGCAAAACGCCTCCCACGCCATACTCGCACTCGTATTCGTATCAACACTTAATAATCACTGCGCCATCTACCCTCCGCCAACATGAATTCAATATCATATCCGATTACAACTGTTAATTTTCGTAAACGTTACTTCAGCATTCTTATCCATAATCATATAGCAGAAACACGAAAAAAAATCCACATTTCCATACAATACATGTTTCCGTCTTTCCGAGTTACCCAATGCACTTCATCCGTCAGATTCGTTTTGCATTTGGTAATAGTACAGTTAAGAACTTTATGCAAATTTTTTGTGTTGTCTGGATGGGATTCTAAATGCAGTGCGCTCTGTGCACATAGTATCTGTACAATGAGGCAATTAATCTTTTGGCTGATATGCTGCACCGAATTGTCTGGCGCAACTGCGCGAATATTTGACTGACCTTTTGGAGCACAGTTTTACCTAATCCCGTGTGTACTCGGCGCGTTAATGCTGGTTAATTCGAAATTATCTGATTAAGTTAACGGATTTTGCATGTAAATCACTCTGCAAGTGACAGGATGCCATAGATTAATGTAACCACCAAAAGTTGGTTTGCGCAGTTTCTAAACAGAGTAACTGCACGCGTGCAATCTATGATCAGTTCGTGCTCGCAAATTGGTCACTGGCCACTTAATGTGAATGTGTGACAAAAGCCGATGGGCGATGGCTAATGTGCGTAATGGGTTGAGCCTTCAGAGCGGCTTCCACAGAGTGATGACAGCAGGTATGCCATCGGTCGGCGGTTCTCTCTGCGGTAGTGGGTACACAACTAGCTTTAGCATGTCAAACTGACATTATTTGTTCTAAATTCAGGTTGTTGGACGTACAATGGTTCTATTAGGCATTACGTTTCATAAATTAAGATCTTTTGACTGATAATAGGACACTGCCATGTTGGCCTAGTTGGAGGAGGTTGGATGTAAAGGCTGGAGGTGTTTTGAAAACAAACGTTTACCACTTGGGGATAATGAACTCTGAGATAACAGGATAAGAGTGGTGTGTCGATATGGTAGGAAATTTTGCTGTACTGGATTTGAGGACTCTTTGAATAGAGGGATTTACTTTCTGCGAGTTTTAGTTTTTGTTTATTAAAAACTTCGTCCCAATAGAATCTTGTAAATTCGTTAAGTAAAACCATCAAAAAAAGCCGACTTTCTTACTCACGTTTGACTACATTTTGCCGCACTCCGTTCCCATAAGAAAAACTTGATTGTTATTGGAAAACAGAATTATTAGAAATACCAGCAAATTTTAACCAGGAAATCGTTGATCTGTCTCTAGCATATCCCTACTGTCAGATTGCTGTCAAATCTTTGAAGTGACAGTTTGGCAGTGGTAATTATTTTTGAATTATTTACCATCAGATATTAAAATGTATATACAGCAGAGAAGAGGGAAATTCAAATTTGTTTTAAAGAAGACGCCATATCAAATCCGTTAAATATTGTTTCATATTCGAATTCCACTGCCAAAGAAAACTGCAAATTATGCATTCATGTATATGAAGCTTAAAGACGTCTCTTATATTTAAATTATTTTGTCGGGTCCGAACATAATTTTGACATTTAGCCAATATTAACCCAAAGAGTAGATAAAACAGAACTATTAACATCAACTGGATAATTTAAAAAATAGTACAGAGCTAAAAAACTTGTTTCCAGAGCTAATTAGGCACAACAAATGTGTAAGCTAATTTACTTAACTGCCTTCTTAAAATAGCATTCCAATACAGTGTGACATCAGCCTAAGGAAATAACGATCGCTTGGCTGATTTATCTGTCCGATTAAAGGCAATAGACTTCAAGTGTCATTAAAGTACCTAACAAAATTAGTCAATATATTAAAGTGTTCCCACAAACAACATGTCAAGGGAAGTATTTTCTTCCCCAATCAGTAAATCTTCTTGTTAACTAAGAAAACTTTAATTAAAACGAACATCTTTTTAAATTTGAGGGAAAATCTGCAATATTGTCGTGCTAGAACGTGTTGCTTTGTTTGTTTTTATGTTTCATTGCCATGGATGACAGTCATGTGTGACGGTAATGACATAACCCAACACTGGATATGAGTACGAAATTCTAGCACATTGCGATGCTTGGTGACGTGTGTACCTAGTACCTACGTGTATTGTTATGCCTTTCGATTTCATTAATACAATTTTGCGAATTGTTTTATTTTATTTGTTTCCGAGGAAGCCAAATTGAATATTCATATATTTTGTTACAAAGAGTCATAAACATGCGGGCTAAGGGGTTTTTGTGTGTTTTCGTATAGATGGGGTCAAAGTATTTTCTTTGTATGGACCATCATTATGCTGATTTTTGATAGTTTGAAGTTGAAGTGTGATTCACATCGTTGGGTTTTAAGATTCCTAATATGGGAAATTCATTAATTTTACGAATTAAGATATTTTTTTTAAATTTTCATCATTCTACAATGATTATGAGAATGATGTCTCAAATATATAAACAACCTGCTTTTAGATTCAAGGTGTGGACATTTTGTTCCAAAATTTTGTAAGAAGTGCGGTTCTTTTTTTATTAAATCGTCCATAAAACATGTTTTATTGAACATCTATCTCAACAAAACAAAGTAGAGTAACATTTTTTACAACCACACTCCACTTCATACCTTCCTGTTTCAAGCTAGGTAATAATTTTAGAAGTGACAGTTCATTTTATCATCTTACAAAAGTAAAGCATTTGAGGCTCAAAACAGTGTGTTGACAGTAAGCGATTAGACATTGGGTATTGCTGTCACACTGAGCTATCTTTTTACCGTTTATGATCAGAAGATATAGTCCAGTAAAGCATAATGGGGGAGTTCAAGCAGTGAGGCTCAATTTTGGCTTGACCACATCAATCTGACTGCCTCTTGAGACCAAAAACCTTCTTGATACCTTTATACTTATTTTTGCAAAACCCCTGACTTTGAATGTCACATTTAGCGGCTCGGTTTATGGATTCAACATTGCATTCAAAATAAAATCGCCGCTGCCACCGTGCATGCAAACCTCATAACTTTATTTAAGTGTCATGAACTTCGCAAACTGCATGGGCCGCCATTACGCTTGCTTTGCTCTAATTAGCCGACGCGACAGCACCTATATTTGTGAGCGCCGAAGCCGATGTCGATCTCTGTTAACCAACTACAAGCCATTCGAATATATGTACACCCTAAGCTCGCACAGAATGTGAGAACCAATCGCAGAATCTAATCGCTCTGGAGCACGTTCATTTTGCTTATTTCAATTTTTTTGGTTCGAAGCTTCCGTTGAGCATTAATTGTTACTAATACTACGTGTACTCGAAGCTACTACGATACATTGTTTGGGAATACCAATTGAACAGTAAATGTGGGTCAGTCTGCTAAATATCAGTCTAAGTGCTACAATTACATAATATTGCGTCTGTGCTGTATAGGCACGCGTAGGTGTGTCGTCTCTTTGACCAAAAATAATTGTTTAATTAGCGTTTTAGGGAAAAATTCAACTTAAAATGAAAAGTGTTACTTCGTTGTTAATACATGCGATGGTAGAGGCAGTTGTAGATATGAGAGTTCTGTTGTTATTTTCAACTGTGTTATTGAACCTTTTGCTCGGTGGTTATGATGATGAGCGATGACCTCATGGATAACTTATGCATGTCTGGCGGTGTTTGCGAAATAATTTTAATTAATGAAAAAGGGGTAATTTAGAGCTGAATGTAATTCCCGGATTCAGGTTATTATCAAGCTTTTGTTTTAAGCAGAAGAGTGCCACTGTTTGTTTAAACATGCGACAGGGTGGAACAATGAATCATTGGTTAGAAGTTCCACTATAAACAATCTTGACTGGTTTGAGGACATACTTACAGACCAGCATTTCATGGGTTTGATTGAATTAACTTTCTGTTTTTAGCATCAATCCTACCTGCCTGAATTGTTATTGAAAGGTAACTTAAAACGAAATCGATTTTACTCACCCTGTCCTTGATTTGAGGGGTATCGCTCTCCTTGTCCCACTGTTGAAATATATAAGCAAAAAATTGGTGTTACAAATATGAAATAGTTTTCGTTTTTATGGAGTTAAAAGCAAAAAGAACATTTAAATATGAATAAAATCAAATTAAAATGGTAATCCTCATCCTGTTGAACGATAACAGTGAATTGATATGGAAAAATCATCATAGAAAAATAGTCGATAAACAAAGAAGATAATCATATATGAATATTTTATGAAATATTGGCGTCGAAATTAATTAAATTCGAAGCTGAATTCTATAGAAACACAACGAAAATGCTTATTAAACAGCTCGCACTTTTTAGGTTAACAGAGTTCTACATTTAGCTGACATTATAGTGTTTTGTTGATAATATTTTTTAGCAAATTAAGCAAAGTAGACGAATGCGCAATAAAATGCCTTCAACTACATTTGTTGTCAGATTTTTGAAAAGCGTTATGAACTTTTATTTTTTTATGTCTTTGGCTTTTAGTTTGACTTTTTGTTCTTGTTTCTTCTTGATCAGCTGCTGCTGTCAATTCTCTTCCACTTGGGATTAATACCTAGTGCCTAGTGGAGCTAAAAATCTCGAAATCGTCAAGTTGAGTGTTAAAATTTGTTGTAAAAGCTACATTACACTGCCTAGCTGATATAAAAATAAAAAATAAACCAAATTTAAAAAAATATGGTCGCATCAAATATTGGACTTGAATTGTTTTGCTTTTAATTAACGAAAATATAACGCAAATGTTTTTACGAATAAAGTATTGAACAAAAAGTAGAGCTTGGTGTACCACAAGGATCTGTGCTTGGAACACTATTATACCTTATTTTAATCAACGATGAAACAGTCAAAGCTGACGCTATTTAAAGATGATTAAGTTTTTATTTAATCTAGGACGACTACAAGTGTGTACATAGTTGTAGCAGAACAACATTAAAATAGATTGAATATTTAAATTGTAAAGCAAGTTAATTATTTTAAACGAATATCCAGCGGATATAACAAGATTGATGGACGGCGGTAAACAAAGGACCTATTGGTACAGAAAAGGACGTGTGTTTTAGAAACCATAGCCTATATCTATGAAAAATTAAATTTAAAAATAATAAGGAATGGATTGTTAGATACAAAAACATTCTTTTGAAAATATAAAGGATCTGGGTTTACAACATTGATTAAGGTTTATTAAAAAGATCTAAGTTATTCAATATAATTATACAGCACTTTCAAAATATGCCTTTGAATTTACGAGAGAAAAAACAAAGAAATAAAATTAAGTGACAGATGACACTTGATTTCCGTCTTTTCAGAGTTAATGAAAATATATTTTCGTGGGTAGGTTGGGTACATAGTTATTTGTTCATTTCATTACACAAATCAATTTGAATATTGTTATAGAATTCAAAATAATTCCTGTTAAACAATAAAATGTTAAATTTTATTATGTTGTTATCAACATCCCTACCAATATTAGCAACTCAATATTCATTCATGCCAAATAAACACGATGGAATCGGTTTTTGTATTTTTGCGATTCAAAATGAAAGTCCCTTATAGCTACGTTGCTTAAATTTATACTCTTAAGAAATTAAATTTGGTAAAAAGTTAAACATTTTAGTTTTGATAAACATCGCTTCTGAGATTTGCTCTGAGGTATTAAAATACTATTGCTTTTTATATTTGATGTAGGTAATAGAGTTTAACTTCGAATCTTCGAATCCATACCCGAGGGAAGGCGCAGTAGAGGAAGACGGCGACTCAGGTGGCGCACGCAAGTGGAAGGGGACCTTAACCAACTTAGCGTGCGAAACTGGAGACAGCTAGCTAAAGATCGCGCTAGCTGGAGACGCTTGTTGGTTGAGGCCCAGGTCCACCCCGGACTGTAGCGCCACCTTAAGTAAGTAAGTAAGTAATAGAGTTTAACTAGTCAAAGTTTAGTACTATTTTGAAAGTGAAATAGCATTTATATGCCGCCTTATCAATACGTCACTCGGTAGTCGGTATCTAATTAGGTTTTAGGAACCTGTTCCAAGAAATATGAGTTATGCTCAAAGAATATAATAATGCGGAAAATGCACTGGAAGCACTATTTTTAGAAATGCACATCTCACATGACGTGTAGAATTTATTTGGACATAAAGTGAATCGGTAGCTGTCAATAAATGACATTAATGTATATGTAAAAAAGAGATTATGAATTGTTTCCATTTTTTTTTGTAAATAGGTGACCTCACACCGAACTGAAATATCTAATGCTGCCAAAGCCGTATAAAAATTTAATTATTATGAAATGGAACGGAACTTAAAATAACTATAGTTTAATCGTTGTCAGATCTTCGCTGCTAGTAGTACGTAAATCAACTCACTCAAAATAATCCCCCAGAAGGTTTAAAAATTAATCCAAGTTTTGCAAATGGATGAAGAAGGATAGAAATATGGCTTTGGCAAACGCAAACAGGAGAGAATGGAGAATGACAGACACATTTTCTAAACAAACAATTTGGTTGAAAACATAGCTATTCAGATTCGTTTAGCAGCGATAAAAACTATAGCTTAAAACTGTTTTACATTCAGCTTTCTACCTACGTTTGAAATCGTATTTCTATGGGTGTGAATTGACCTTACTACGAGTATATGGAGTATGATCTTAATGCTTAAGTTTTTTAAGGCTACGCTGTAAATATGCCCCATGTGACGGAATAGTCCCCATCTTACTTTTCCGATTCCCATGTATGTAATCATCGGGATTGAAAAATGTAGAAATCCTCTTGTCGTCGTAACCTTGTCCGGACTCGTTTTGGATTTTGTTTCCTCCGTTCTGTCCATGCGACACATAATCATAGCCTGGCCGTGGCCCATCTTTCATCGGTGGCCTTGGTGATCCACTCGGCATACCGTAGACACCCCCGCCACCTTGTGGGGGCTGGTTACCACCATAGACAGGGTCTGGTCGATTAGTGAAGTCCAATCCGTCGTTCGGTCTGTTGGTCACACCATTCCCCGGCCTGGGGAAGTATGCGGAAGTTGTGTGATCGTAGTCCGGTCTTGTGACACCCTGCATCGGTCTTGTATAGCCTGGGTCAGAGGATGTTGGCCGACTATCAGGCAAATGGGAGAACACCTGCGAGTCTTGTGTTGTCGGGCGAGGCCCAGTGTCATATTTGACCGGTTTTCCATAACTATATCCGTTTCCATATCCCAGTCCGAATATAGGACGCGGTGAATCATGCGACGGGTGATCCTCCCCTGGTGGGAAGTTGGGCTTGTATCGATCTCCCAGACTGGGCACGTTTTGGGCGTAACCACCTGGATAGTACATTTCCTGATTTGGAGCGGGATAGTTCTGCTCATACAGCATTGGGTATTTGTACAGAGGGTACACATCATGCGAGAAGTATACTCGATCACCCCCAGGATTAGTCCATCCATTATCGTCTGCACCATAAGTGGTCGATGGTCCATTGGTCGGGGGAAACCTCTTATTCCCATCCGGGTAGTTGGTGCTGAAAACAGCGGTCGGCGTCGGTGAAGGTGATGAAAAACGATCCGTGTCGAGTTGAGCCCCACCAGGAGTCGGCGATGAGTCGACAATCAAAATTGGCGTTCCAGCTACCGAACTTGGTCTACTCGGACCATGGTCTATCGTTGACGGTTCATATGGATCTGCCAGCGGAATTGTGTTGTCTTGCAAGTCGAAGCAGTTTGTCTTGCGTGAATACAAATCAAAATCCGGATCGAAAATCGTTCCGGGTGGGCGTGATCCAGTCGAATCGATTTTTTCCGCCGACAGTTGGCAGGTGCCATTTCCGCGCCGATGGACACTGCAAACGAAAGGGAAATCATTTAAATTTTCAGCTGCGAGTGGCAAACGCCGTAAACAAATTGACCAACCCAAAGGAAATCGCTTGACAATTATCTCCAGCTCTAATGCACATCTCTTTGCATGTCATCAGCGAATTGGTGTCTTCGGTGCGAAAGGTCTTCTCGAATGGAAGCATAGCTTCCAGTGCGATCCGCTCGAAACAGTCTGAAATGACAAGTGGAAATTATTTCACAGCATTGGTAAAAGGCAATTAGAAATCAATTACAGTAAAATGCCAGATTTAAATGGACTGCGAGTATATGCCGGAAGAAAGTCGTGCCGCTGTTGCATAATGTTGGAGGAGTTTAATAGGCAACGGGGTTATGTAAGCAATCGGGAATGCAAATAATGGTGCGACAGGTAAGGAGAGTTTACAAATTCTTTTCATGGTTTAGGTTTGTTAAGGAAATTCACAAAAGTGCTTATGGCTGTTATTGATTTTATATTCGCGTGTACTGGTATATTTCAGTTGATTCTTGTTAAAGAGGTGGAAATCTACATACTACAAAGTAAGTAGTGGAAGTTAAATCCAATACTTCACCCTTTAGGTTGGCAACATTGATCAACTGAGCCTGTGGAACGAGATTGGAAAAGCAAAAGCAAAAACTGCCAATAAATAGACTGCCAGCTTCTCCAAAAATGTCCGTCTCTGAACATAGCATAAGTACGTGCAACATGGTATTCAGACGAGCTGTCAAACTTATAGGGTTTATTATTATTCATTTTTAATGTACAGAGTACATATTATTAGCTCAGAGTGGCAAAATTGTTTACGCAAAGTGACGTGAGTAATTTCACAGATGTTTGATGGCGACAATTTTATTGCAGATCTAGAGATGGGTGTTCTATAGCTGAGGCTGCATACCGTATATTTGCCAAAATTGAAAAGGGCATATGACTTCTTACTTACTACAAGCTACCTTGTGATGTAGTAGGTATTAGAAAAAATTAAGAGAAAAAAACAATATTCCGAAGAAGACTTTCTTTCATCTATATCGCCTTGCTAAAAAAAATATCAGGAACAGTGCGTCTAAGGTCTAACAACCATCAGGTAAACTGCTGATATAAAGACGAAGATATTTGGTTTAACTGGGGTTATAAGTTGACCTACTTTTCACAGAAGATGAGAGGTATTATACCTGATCCTTTTATTACAAAAGAAAATAAAGTCCAATTTTGGGTTCCACAAGTGTGCACTTTTTCCCCTAAATTTTTTTCATATTAAACCCAAATATCTCACCTGTACCAAAGTTTGCATTCAACATTTTGAGTCTCAGTCCAATTGCAGCAAAGCTTAAACTTAAAATTCGCAGAACTAAGAGCTTCCCTTGTGGTGACCAGACCTCAGTTAAGCACTGCCTCATACGCTAGCCCACTTCAACAACATATGTTTAATTTATGATATAATAAACAAACAACCCTCGCTGACCTTTCGAAATCACTCCAAATGTCAGTGTCAAATATGAAATAAATATCGCTTCAAATAACTGAGCCCATTAATCTTCTAAAATTTAGAATTCATTGCCGCACTCGCAATTTGTGGGCGGCGGCAAAACCCTTTTGGAAAATCGAAAGCCTTGAATAATTTTTTGAAACCAATCCCATTGGGGACACGCATTGTCGGAATGACATTGAAACTATCGTTAACACCCATACGACTGTTGAACTAAATTAAACCCATGCCATATCATCGTTATGGAGTCTTGCACAACAACAGTACACCCTCTCATTTGCAACACAATGAGCATTCGACAGGTTGGTTTCTGATCTACGACAACATTGGGAACAATGTATCGTCAGGTATACCACTAACTGCACTCTGAACTTTTCCCTGAATCTTAAGCAATTAACACAATTTTCCGTTTTCCCACTGCTCATCAGGGTGATGATCCAAAGCGACTGTGGATCGTAATCTACGATATATCCAATGTGGTGCCTAATCTCCTTAAAAAGTTGCCAAATTGTTGTATTTTCTGCACTGTTTACTTTTCAAGACAAAGAGCTTGACTTTTGCACAAACCACAAATTTATTCTAAAAGTCCGCTCAACTGTATCGTTGAACTTCCCTTCCCTACTCCAGTCGCGATGTATGATTTAAATTTTAGAACAAAACTCCAGCTCGGCGGTCGGTGGTATGGTCAAAAACGTGTTATGCTAATAAATTTTGCGATTCCTTTGTTGGTTCTGCAAAACGACCTCCGACTCATACAACAAAAAAAAAGAAAGATGTCAAGTTCAAATGGATTTGATTTATGGCTTCCAGGAATGGGTTCAGAGGATTCCAGAATCCACAGGGTCAACAGATTTCCAGTGAAAACAATGTACAACACTTACCATTTCGGGCGTTCACAAGCTGATTATCCACGCTTAAGGCTGGCACATTGGCTATAAAAAATGTCACTAAAAGAATTGCACAGTTCATGGTGTGGATGTGAGGTCACCACCCCTCGTCTTTTGACCACGAAAAGTTCACAATTCCCAGCACTTTACTTAATTTTTGTAGATCCTAAGAAAATTGTACGATCTTAGAACCGATTGCGACGTAGCTGTCCCGCAAACGGCCACCACACTGATCCACTCTCGACTTTGATTGACGAAACAAGCGTTCTTGGGCCCACAAAAAAAACAAAACCTCTACTGCCAATAATTTCAATAATTATTGGACCTCTCCGAACCATCATAGCCCAAAGAAAAAACACAAACCGCAAGCAACACATTAGAATTTCAAACGGAGACTCATCAGCGATTTTTTGAAGATGAAAGTTGAGTGTACTACTTTTTTGCGCCACATTTTGCCGGCGGGCGGAAGAAGAAGACTCGCAGACTTCTGGAAATTGGCCACTCGTTCGGGAATATGAAGTTCCCATGACCTATTCTATTAAAACATGCGATTTAAAATATGCCTAACGAAAATTTTTGTGTTTCAAATTCACGAGCCTAAGGTGTAGATTATGCCGTCACAATTATTGTTGTGAGCAAAAGGCCTAGGCATAGGTGCGTACCTAATTACGATGTCACTGGTAATTTTATTAATTTCTCAAGTGGAAATTATGTATTCTCCTTTGTTTTAATTATAGTTTTGTTTAGTTCTTCAGAATGACTGCGTAAATGAATGACTGGATTCTAAAAATAGTTTTAGGTTAACGTACGAATTAGTGAAGCATGTAGGTAAGTGACGTTTAGACTACGTCGCTCTATACGATTATACTTGGATTACGAACTACGATTTAATGAGCTCATTTGAATTTATGAAACAGATAATAAAAATAATCTTTGATCAGTAAGCTGATGGCAGATGGAAGTGACATCACGCTGTAGGTTTATAATAATGACGCGCGGTGTAGTGTTTAAAGAAAATGGTATTTTCTTCACCAATAAGATATTTTTTGTGAAATGACAGACGGTGGTTAAACAAACATCCTTTGGTAGATGGCGCTGTTTAAAAAAAAAAAAATAACCTATAAAACTGAGTTTTCTATCATATTTTCTTCTTTAGAAATTTCTGCGCTAAGGCTTCTTGTATCGCCACCTGTGAATTTATTTGTGATCTAAAAAAGAGCGATTCAGATAAAATTAAGTATACGTCTGGATCACGTAAAACTTTCTGCTTTTCTACAATTCAAAGTACATACGCAGAAATGCGAAAATATTTTGTGGTGCTCAGACATTACCCCAAATATGATTGAAGTCTAAAATGGTAATTCCGAGACACGGACTATTTTTTAAACCGCCGGAATTATGAGTTACCTATGGCCATATGCACCGAAATAACAATTTAAAAATATAATCCTCTTTCGAAAACTCTTAAATTTTCTATCTGTAAGGACTTGTCAAACATGCCCGCATAGTTTTTATAACATACACTTTTAAATTGTGTAGGGCTCCAAAAACGAACATTCAGAATTGTTTGCCAGTTTAGTGACAGAAGTCTTTTAATTAACAAAAAATTATAATATTTAAAAAATCAGGAATCTAGACAAAAATTTCACCGTAAACCGTCGAAATCTAAGCAAATGACGGACTGGGTTAACAGATTATGATTGGGTGCGTTCAAAAAGCTAGTTTAACTGGACCCCGTAGTTGATAGTGAATCTTCAAATTCAGATCTGCAATGCAAACTAGTCTGTACCGTTTACCGCTCACTTAAGCCAACCTAAGGTTCAAGATATTTCACTAAACGATTAGTCGAGAAAAAGGACACCTAATTTTTAATGCGAACTAGAGCACTTGGACACGAGCAACTGAAAGTTTTTGGTACGAAGGAAAGCATATATTTATAATAAATAAACGATCCGTAATTTAAAGCCTGAAAGTTGGAAGTAAAAACAGCTAGAAATTATTGCCACCATAAATAATGACAATAAAACTTGATATTTAGTACTAATATTCGTTGTCTTAAGATTTCCTTAAAAAAGAATTCTCAAAATGGCGCCTTTGAAGAATTTCTGAATTGACTGTTTTTGACTCATTTCGTATTCTTATTAAAAACTAAAAACATATATGTTAAAGTATACAGCGAAGCAGTGAGCGTCTAGCGACAGAGCGATTCAGCGACGTCGCTCTAAAAAATTAAAACATAATCAAATCGTAATCGTAAGGTGGTGGCCGCTTAAGCCCAGTGCGGTTAGCGATCTTGTAATAGGCAGACCGACGTCGTTTAATCGCTCTGTCGCTCACTCCGCTGCAACACTCTTAAGTTTGCTGTTTACTTCTGGGAGCAACCAGAAATTAAATGTAAGCATACGTCGTTAGAAATTGCACACAAGTTCAGGAACTTATTCTACAAACATTAAAAATTGTAAGGTCGTTAGAAAAGTTTTAGATTTTAATCCAAAAAATTGAATTCCCATCACAACACAATACCACTACCGAAAACTTTAATTGACTAATAGACTTCATAATTTAAAATTTTTTTAATTTAAGTTTTAATTTTCAATTTGGCTGCCATGCTTCTTAGCTCAAAGGATGCACAGGAAACTGCTCTCAGAATGCATGCCTCGGAACTATAACGCTTAAGCTGAATCAATTGACCAGAAAAACTAAACTCAGCTCAATCTACCTATACGCATGATGTAACTAATAAACAATCACAGGTGCACGTAAATTGCAGTCGGGGTAAATCATCTGAATCGAGATGCATTGCGGACAAAAACACCACTCTTTTGTATCCAAAGTAATGCAACGTTCTAACTGATAAAAACCGCTCGCTAGATCAATCAAAGCTTCGAGACGTGTAAAACCGATTCTACTACATAATTACATTCACTATTCTGTTAGTATTTTATTTTTTTTATTTTTGCACAACACTTAATTGATTTATTTAAACAATTGGCAGCTTTTAAAATTGCATTTTCGACGCGAAACTCTAAAAAACAGGTAACTACTATTTTTTGCCTTCACTGTAACGTGTCAACCCGTCCGTACTCACTTAGCAAGCAACACTGAATAAAGTCAACACAACACCAAACTCTGATTTAGATGTTCGGATGGTTTTAGATGAACATCAGTTGGTTTGTGTTTTTCGTTTTTTTTTTCAGCTAGCATTTCGCTCGTTCGGAGAATTGGAAGCTCACACTTTAGTACATCACCCAGAATGTCATCCGACGAACGAGCATTGTTTGGCCACGGTGCTCTGAGCAGAGTATAGTACTCGTACGTCGTACTGCACCATCTCATCCGGGAGTGCGCAAATTGCAAGTACTCACCCTTTTCCCTTTTCGCGCCAACATATAGAGTGGGTTCACTCGCTGTCAGGCATTTAACACCAACCTAGGTGAGAACTTTGTGGAGTTGAGTGGATTCGAGCCGCGTGTCTGGGAATCATGATCTACTTTAGAACGGAGCTAATGAACTTCCTCTGTTGTGTGCGCGCAGCCGTTGTTGGGCCGAGTGGAATCTTAGATCGAAATGGGATTTGCACTTGCTGAAAGTTGCTGATGAATTAGAGTGGCAAAATTGTGATCAGAGATAGTGCGAGCTGATCAAATTTTGGATTAGTTTTAGTGGTGGCGAAAAAAGAACTATTGTACTAGTGGTAAAATTTGGCAACGAGAAAATATTTGACGTGAGTTTCCGGCGAAAAGAAGGTGGGTTAATGGCAGTAATCAAAGTGAGAGAAGAAAGTCCGTGGGTATTTTCTAATAAAGAATATTGGCTAAAATGAATGGGGCAGAGATTTTATTGAGGAAATTCACAGAACACAGTGTCATTTGGAGTGCCAGAGTGCTAATTCTTTCAACAACTACAATTGCAGTGTCTAAAGCTAAACAATCACGTATAAGGGAATCTGATAATGGAATAGTATTTGAGTAGCTAGGAAGGTCCAGTCAAAATATTAGCTTTTAATGAATCATGCCGTTCATCAAAAGTGAATAGTGAATGGAATTTAGAAGGAGGAAAATAATTGGCAAGTCGAAAAATCGGTCAACAATTGGACTCATGTTCAGCACCAGATTAAGCCAGTGCGGGGCCAGTAGCAAATTCTATCAAGGATTGACAAACTTTCCTACTCAATTTTCGTTTTTGGTTAAAAAGATCCTTTTTTATGGCCAGAAAGTGTTGGTGCGCGGGGTCCGTAGCACGTGCTGCTCTTGCTACTCCGCCACTACTTGTGTTCTTGAGATAGCCATTCGAAATTTTTGGATTTGATTTAAAATCGCATCAAGTGTGACCCACAGTAGGTACTACTTCTCAGCGTGTGTTCTAAAAATTCGTATTAAGCGGACTATTCTTCAGCATAAAGTTTTTGAGCAGCAGCCTGCGCTTTTTTACTCACTTTATTTTGGTCTTTACTTATTTAGTTTTCCATGGGTGCAAACAAAGAATGAAGCCTAATACCTTTCTTATTTGGGAAGGCAGCAAGTATATTCTATAAAGTGACGGTTGGACGTAAAAGTATTTGAATGAGTTGCCAAACTTCTAAAGGTTATTGTCCTCTTGCAATTGATTCAAAACACTGACGCAACTGACTCAGTCTACGTAAACTGTTTTTTTTTCTGTAAGCGTTTTACGGAGGTATTTTCTACAAACTTAGTTAAACGTTCTGGGGAATTCTTGCTCAGTCAAATAAAAGTCGATTTTAGACCACTACACTTTTGAATATTTTTCCAGAGCTTTTTTAAGCAATCGACACTCGATTTGTCCTAATATAATGCCAACGATTCTTTCACTTCTCCTGATTGGGCATAGTTTCAGGGCAATAAGTTCGTTATCTATTTAATTCTATTAAGGCGAGCATCCTATGAATCAGCTGGTAAAGACTTTTCATATAAAACGTTCACACTCAGTTCCAACTAACTTGAGCCACCTCTTAATGCGGTTCGTTCTTAAACATCCTCTATTCCGTATATCCAAAGAACACATCATAATAATGAGCAAGTTAAGTAAATTAAAGTAACAAAAAAGAAACATTTTGCGCTTTAGTGATTTTAATTCGACGATGAGAAGTTGCTTAGGGCTCTTGCGCATGAAAGACTCTTCCATGCAACTGAGGAATCCAACATTCTATCCGCAAGAAGCAGAACTAGAAAGCCGTTCACCAGATAATAACCCCACAGACGCTACACGTTGAGAGCGTATAGAAATGGACTTTTGATTGGGCGCGAAATGGTAACGATGCTTAAAATACAGACACAAAAAAAAAAAAAACAATTACTTAGGGGTCATTATTTTCTTAGGCCTGTAATCGCTTTTCATTTTTGTGGTGTTCGTTGAAGCTCTTTGACCAACTTTGCCTTGTCGGTACAAGTACGCCGATGCGGTAGACTGAAGTGTGTGCACTTCCCTGAACAGTATCATTATGTTGTGTCATACTGGTGTGAGGTATGCCTGAGGTGTGTGTCATGGTGACCTTGCGATTGATACGCTGCTTTGTCAACTATGAACCATGATTTGGTTTTTCGACTGCTACATTGTGGTTGGACGGTAACGGTATCTATTGCACAATACTCATCGAAAAGTGTGTGATTGCAACTTTTACGTAATACTTTGCACAGACAGATTGCATACAAATTTCTGCTTGGACAATGGCAGGAGAATTAGAACTGATTATCTGATGAACATTCAAGCTGCGGTTAGTCATATTAACAGTTACCGATCGACTGTATGGAAAGAATCGTCTTGCGTGATGAACTTTCGTCGAAATGACTCAGCTACAGAGGGAAGTAAGAATCGTTTTAATTATTATGCTCAGTGGCTTCTGATGTCATCAATTGGCGGGAGAATTCAATGTTTAATTGCTCGAAAGTCACTAGATCCGCTTGGATATGGTTGGCATTGCTGTATAGGCAGTTAGAAGAGATGATTTGTTTGGGCCTAAATATTGCAGTGCAGTTTTTTTCTGATAAAGTGTTTAAGAGGCTTCTTCCTAGGTCTCGCTCGGGTTGTTTCTTTTTAAGCAGACTTGCAAGAATAGGAATTTGTATTAAGCCTCCTTACCAGGTTTGACGGATTTTCACTCTTCTGTGCGAGAATGGCTAATGCTGCAACATTATACCGAGACGTAGTATCGATTAGAAACATGACTCCGCTTTGCCGAGGGAATCTATTCATATAATGCAACTGTGGTGGGTTTTATGTCTGTTACAAGTTGGTGTAAACAGTTCTGCACAAATTCCGATAAAACTTTTACAGCGCCCACTTTTGAGAGCATTTTTGACCAAATATTTATTTTTGCCATTCGCATGCTATCCCTCAAATAATTCTTAAGGCAAAAGAAAACCGAAATCGAAAAATTTCATCTATGGTGTGTCTTTTTCTTGACAAATTGATTGCAAGTGCTTCCACAGATTTTTTCGAAGAAACGACAAATTTTATTGGAACTCTCGTCAAGTTCAACGAAAACCTAAAAAAACATCGCTTACTGGAAACTTTAGAATGGATGTCTCATATTTCCTTTTGTAAGTGTATCCTTTTAAAAATGCACTCTCCTCAAAATAATCTGGCAGCTTTGAGTCCCAGCCCACAGGATATATACCGGACCTCCGTTTCACAGTCCAAGCCATCGCAGATTACAGAGCGCTATGTATCGACATCTGAAAAAAACTCGATTTTGTAATTTAAAAAACGCAATAATTTTTTTTATCAATTATACTTTATTTTCATTCTTTTTTTCGCTCAAACCTTTTCTTTTATGCGTTTTACTAGACGACTCTTATTATCTTCATATTTTCTCTTTGTCTGTTTGTTAATTTTTTTTTTCTTGTTTTATTATAATCTGCTTAGATTGTAGATATAATAATGAAAATTTTAATTAAAAAGTGAATTTCACTATTTATATCAGAAATAAAAAAAATTAAATATAATTTATCTTTGCATATATATTTTTGTTCTGTTTATTTATGTATATTGTTTTGTATTTCTATTTACTCAGTAAATTTTTTTCTTAAATTGTGTTTTCCATTTTTCTTTTTCCTTAACAAAATTTATTTATATTTACTCTGTTTTTTTTCGTTTAATGTCTAATAATAAAAACATACGAACCGATTGCCTAATATTAATGAGAAATAAGTCAATAAGGACACTGGTTTTTCTTTTATTTAATTATGTATATATACTTTAAAATGTAATTAACCAATTTGTTTGCTGTGTTTTTTTTTTTTATAATTTAATAGTAAAGTAATAAAAAGTGTATAAATATGTTAAACAAAAAAATAACAGAAACGAAAAACAAATTATACTATTAGTTTATTTTATATTTACAGAAGAGCTTTTTGTTTAAGTTTTGTTTGTTTATACTTAAGTTTATATCATATCACCCCATCGAAAGAGATTTTATTTGTTTTGTGATTTTTGTCGTTTATATAAAAAATTGTTTTAATATTTTGTTTCTGTTTAATATTCGAACGTGTTTTTAACATAAGAACATTATGTAATTATTTTTATTTATATATATGTTTATTATTTTTTTTGTTTTTGGTTTTATTTTAGAAAAAACATTTTGTATTGAAAAAATAAACAAAGTATAAAAATTCCCTAATTAGATAAAAAATGCATATTTCATTCTTGAGGGAAAAAAATGGAATTTGTATTTTCTTAAGTGGTCAAAGCTAAGGTTTAACGAGGTTATTTTTTTCTGAGTGAAAATGAAGAAGGACAACTATTTACAATGATTTTATTTGAACGAAAATATGGAAGTGGGATGAAAAATGATCAAATAATTGTACAAAAATTGTGAGTTCTTCTTTTGGCTTGAATTTAAGCAGATGCGTGAACAAATCAAATTAATTGAGTGACAGGAGGGTAGACTGTGGGACCGCAGTAGCACAAAATAGTTGGTTCGATGCTTAGTTATTAAATTTTAGACTTATCGTATACTGATTGCAATAGCTGCGAGTTAAAACTTACTAAAGTCAGTTTCTGTTGCTTGTCAATAAAGTTGATTTTTTTGACTCTACAAACTGTAAGAAATATCGAACTTTACTTAAAAAGCAATTCAGAGATCGTGAAGCTTCATATATATGCAATGGCGGTCAGATCACCAATTACATTCATATTTAACATTTTTTTATACAACTTATTGTATTGTTTTCGAAATCTGTGGATCATAAATCGGAGATTGAATAAATGAAATATTATTTTTTTAAAAACTTCCAACACGCTTATGTATTCATTAACTTATAAAATATGAATCTTCGAGATATAAACTTTAATTTGTAGATACCTAGGGACGAAACCGAAAACAGGTTCGTATCTTTACTAACCGTCCACTTAGAATCGACTTATCTATGAATGACTAATTTTTCGCAGAGGAATCTTTTTCATTTGATGAACTTTATTAATTATGTACCTATCATCTCTCATTTACTTATAGGGCAATATAACATTTATAAGACCGCTGATCATTCTGCTATCTTAAGGTAAAGTGACAGAAATAGTATGGATGAAAATGAGCAGTATCGCAGAATAGTGTAACTTAAAAAGAAATAATCAGAGTGATCCAATTAAAAGTACAACCTACGGATCCCATTGTCCATCTCCCAAATAATATACCTACGAAACGAGACAAAAGAAGAGAAAACAAAATCAGAAAAGTGGATACCTAATGTGTGTGTGAGTGTGATTCCTTTGTTGTTGTTTGTTTAGTGTTTGTATATATAAGATCTATTTGTATACTTTCATTTGTTCAATTTGCTAATAAATATTTGATTTATGTGATAATTATTTTTTTTGTTTCACTTTTTTGCTTTCTTGTTGTTTTTTGTTTTTTTCTTTATTAAATATTTTTTCTGTATATATAAATCTGTATAAGTATATATTTAATCAACAAATTAATTTAACTAATTGTATAATGCTCATATATATGTGTGTATATATGGATCTCATTCATTCGTCTATCCCCAACAGTTTGATATTTCTTTTTTGTTTTTAATATATATTGTTTGTTTTTGTTTTTTACTTTGTATGCGTGTATATATAGTCACGACGTATATACATAATTATTTTATTTATTTATTTTTGAATAAATTCATGCAGTTAACGAAATTTTCCTATTTTGCAATTTCTATTTTGTAGAGAGTAGAATGTAAATGAAATACTTGATTTATCGAATAAAAAAATTAAGAAAAAAACCTAAAGAAGTCAACTAAAAGACAAAATTAACTACGTTATTATTATAAGGTTTTTCTGCTGTTGTTTTTTCGCTACGAGAGAGTATAATATGACGACGCTCGATCACTTTCTTTTTGCTTTTTTTATTAAATTAATTTCACTTATAATAAATAGTTAAATATATATTTGCTTTTTTTTATTATTATGAATTATGTATATAATAATATTCTGTAAGGCAATTAATTCATATATATATATCTTTGTTTTCTTTTTGTTTAATATATATAAGTATGTATAATATATAGCATCTTGTAATTTTTTTTTGAAATTCTTTATTTTTATGTTGATACTTTCAACCAATTTATAGATTTAAATGCGTTTGTTCATTTTATTTTTAATTTTTGAAATATATTATTTTTTTCGTTTTTTTTTAGATGTTTTAAATGTTTAGAAGGTATATTTTTGAAATGCACCCATACATTTATATAAAATTTGGAAAATTTTTCTTTTTTAAATAAGAGAAAACTTAAAATATTGAGGCAGGCCTACGAAATGAGAAATAAATATTAGGAAAATAAATTGAGAATTTTGTTTTCATTATCCAGCAACAGGAAAACTTGTTGTGGAATTTTGGAAAATGTTGGTCTCATTTCTGTGTGCGTATTGGTTTGATCAGTACTTTTAAAAGGTTAACCAAAATAAATTGTAATTTATGAAACGAGAATGGAAAGAGAGAAATAATCTTTGATGTTACATTTATGAAGGTAAAGGTTGGATAGCTACTTATTATTCGAATAGCTCTTTAGTAAAACTATGTGTAGATTTAGAAAGACATATTTCTGTTTAACATTTTTAGAAAACCAAGGAGTCCTTAAAAAGATTAAATAAATTAAAACAAACCTAAGCGATGGCTTAATACTTATCTTTATTAATTTTATCGGCGTCAGCAAAACAACCTACAAGCTTGATTTTTGCAAGCTTTGAACCGCCAATGATTATGTCGATCAAGCTCCCGCCGAGAAAATGTAAATCTTCACAAACAAATTTTGTCACAATTTGTTGCACAAAATATGACAAGCAACACATATCTGGCTATACCATTTACAATCAGCTTACTGTAGGCTATCCAAATTAAGACTTTGCAGTTTCAGAAGAAATGTTCCCCAGGAAGGGGTTTTCAGTTTTTTTTTTTAAATGTTTGTAAAGGATTTTTTTTGTTAAGCAAGACACATTTTGCTAAGCAAGAAAATAATATGGCAAATGAAAGACTCGAATTCCAAACGCAAATGGTCTCTGATAACTGAAAATTACATAAATCGGCAAAGGCATTATTCGGCAGCTTTCAAAGGCCGTTGCGGGTGCATGAAAAACATTGAAGATTTGTCTTCGAAATGCGCACTAATTGACCACCAACGACCCGATCACAAGGCGAGAGTTCGATGCCAACATTTTTTGATTAGCTTTAAATTTCTACTGACTTTAATCATAAATGTGTTGGGTACCTGGGCATTGCGATATTGAAGGAAATGAAAAAGCCGACGTTCTGGCCAAGGAAGGAGCGGAGCTCCCACTAAACGCAATGATCAAGGGTATCAGACCACCGATGGCCGTCGCAAAAAGGGTTATCTTTGTGAAAACCTCCAATATAGCAGCCACAAGATGGTCGCAGTTGGAAGGACACAGGGTCTCAAAGGCACTCTGGCCCGTCTTAAATAGGAAAAAGTCTGATGAACTACTAAGTCTCAGTAGAACAAAGCTAAGGTTAACGATAGGAATACTCTCTGGACACTGCCTTCTAAGGAAGCATGCCATGAGACTAGGCTTAGCCAGTACGGACATATGTAGGTACTGTGAGGACCTACATGTTACGGAAGATATCTCCCACCTTCTGTGCGAGTGTCAAGCAATTGCTCGGAGTAGAAGGAAGCACCTAGGCAGGTACTTCTTTAACAACTTAGAGGATGTCGGTTCCTCAAGCAATATAGGGTCACTAATTACATTTTGTAGGGAAATTGACTGCTTGGGCGATTTGGTTTAGGTTTTTAACCGTAATGGTTCCCAGGGGATGGCGATGGGCCCGTCTTGGTGCCTGGTCTTTTGTGACGATCTCACAACCCCACTCAACCTAACCTAACCTAACCTAATCATAAATGTGTTTCCCAATACAACATACATACCTAAAACAAAATCTGCAACATTTTAGACAATTGCTGGACATCTCAGTCTAGCGCATAATATCGTTGTTAGGAAACTTAATCATTTATTCAAATAACCAATTTGACAGCCAGTTGTAGCTTGTGGTGAACAGCCATCGGTTAAAGGAACTCATGTTGAGGACGAAAATAAACAAAGTAGAGCCTTAAACCAGGAAGGGAACAACAGACTAATCTCGCAATAAGTAAGGCCCAAAATCTTTGCTCCGAACTAGCGATTACATCTGGAAATGCAATGACAGAATAATAGGTAACAGAAAAAAAAATAAAAACAGAACAAAAATGAAACAAAAAAGTTCTACAGTTTAGAAAATATTTTTTTTTATATTATCATATCGTTTTCTTCGTCTATTCATGTATAACTATCCGCTTCACTTTTAATAATTAACATTACCTACAGTTCAATTTAAGAATTTTCTTTTTTTCAATTGTTTTCCTTTTATTCTCAAGCTTAAGTCTCGGAAGAGTAAACTAAATACTTAATTAAAAATGTGTATACATATATAGATACAATATATGCTATGTCCTAAAATCTAAATAACAATTCCGATTAAAAATATGCTTGTGTATATATATAAAAAAAATCGTTCTCTCTTTATTTTTGTTTTGTTATTCGATATTAAAATATACAATATATTTATATATGTAAAAAATTATAAAATAAAATGGGATTTTCAACTATATTCAAATGATATTTTAAAAATAATTAACAAGTCAATAAAACCCATAAATAAAACAAACAAAAAAAAACTAAGGCAGATAAAAAAGGTTAAATAAATAACTTGAAGAATTCTTATTGTTTCTTCTGAAACTACATGTTATAGCAAAAAAAAAGAAGGATATCAGTTATGTATATTGCATTTGCATACCTCCGCAGCGAGACATATACAATTTTTGTATAAATTTCTCTCCGTTCACTGTGTATACAACTTTCTACTGAAGGACTGTGTGTAGAAATAACAGGAGATTTGTTTTTTTTTTCAATAATAAAACTTTACAACAAGTAAAAAAAATATATAAAGACCAAACGAAAAAATAGCTTTTCTGTTTTTAATTTATTAAAAAAAAATGTTCGTAAATAAAATAGTAAAAATGTACGTGTGTGTATAGATGTATATATTTTCATTTAACTATAAACTTTAAATAATACAAACATTCCATTAAATTTTCTTTTTTTCGATTTAGCTACAAATCTTTAAAATTTACCTAGGTTAAAAAATAAAATAAAAAGAAATCTGAAACTTTTCAACTACACAAACATAAATATTTTATTTTATTCATTTAAAATTAAAATAATTTTTAATTTTTTCCTTTTTCTCTCTTTACCGATATAAGAACACAACAATTAATTTAATTATAGAAATATAATTAGAATTTATATTAAAAAATATATTCATTTAAACGTTTTTACACAAAATAATTGAATTAACAACTATAAAATAAAAATGAAATAATAATAAAACTTAAAAATTAGATTTTAAGGCAAATGTATTAGTTTAAATTTATTTTGAAAATTAGTTCCTTTATATTTTTAACATTTTCGCTATCGAACCATGCCTCAATTATTATTGGTTTGCATAATAACATTATTTATTATCAAATATTTATAATTAGTACCTAATGCTAACCTCTTTTCCAATAAAAAAATTACAAAAAAAATTTGCGTAAAGTACATTATGTGTGTGTGTGTGTATGTATGGGGTGTGTGTTCTGTACGAGGGAGGCTGCGGCAGTAGTTCTCTAACACGAGTCGATCACAAAAATTGTCGAAGCAGAGTGCAGATTTAGGGCAGAAGTTGCCCGAAGTGTAAATGTAGGCAGGAAGTTGGTTGGGCAAAGTTGTTTGGCAGAATAATTGTAAATAGAGTGCGTAATGCCTTAGTTCGAAGTATATTTTTGTCTTTACTAGCTGCGGTCAGATTCTACTACAGTTCCACTATTGTTTTTTATCCCTAAAGAAGTGTCCGTCCTTTTAACAGTCCTCCTAAAACATCAGTTGTATTTTAAACAAATTACTGTTAAAGGAAACAACTCATTCACTTTTATGTAGTAGAGAAGGCATTCTTTTTATTTTTTGAAGAAATATGTACTGTATTCTTATACCTAAAGGCAAAATACGCCTTGAAAATCGAAGGAAATACATGCGGTTGTATATTCCAAGTCTTTGCCTTCTCAAGATTCAAGTGATGTTGCTGTATTTTCAGTCTTTAAGTTCGTATTCGAAAGGTTATAGCACATTGAGTGGTTTATCACAGTTTGAATTACCTTCTCTTACATTGATTCTTAGAAATCGTTTTTTGGTGTTAAAAAAAAATTAAAGAAACTCATCTGATCTTTGGAAACCCAGTCAATGAACATTCTGTGCTGTGATATCCGCTCATAGGATCTATCTAATCGGAAGTTTGGAAGTCGCTTTTTTGACACATGAACAGAGATGGATACTGTCGAACTCTTTACTTTTTTTCGAGAGGGCAACTACACTTATGATTACAAAATAAGGACTCTGTTTGTTTTTAAATACAGGGAACTCTTCCGAACTTAGAAGTAACGCCTTTGTTTTCAGTTAGTCTTTAGTTCTTGGGGGATATTTAAACACATTCGTAGATAAGTTATAGGTTCAAAAAAAACGGACGTCACTTTCGTTTGGCTACAATTTCTTGAAGAAATTACGCTATTTGTTAAAGTTATGCATAATACACAGTACGGGCGACTAGAGTTGGTTTAAGCCATAACCCTGTGGAAACTTAGAAACACGGATCACCCAATTTACAGTGAAATTCAAATAACATGTCGATTCAAATAAGTATCCATTGCACATCAAAATAATATCGTTCTATTATATTAAAAACATTAACACAATGTTTTACTTTGGCAACACCGATCAACAAGGTCTACAATGAGTTGTTATATCTATCTATAAAACCATCCGATTATGTAGGTTTAAACTCATCTTCTTTTCTAAAGCCAAGAAAATATGACCTTGTCTATGCTATAATCATAATTTTTACTCTTGAGTCACTTTTTTACGGTTGTCATTTCATGAAATACAATCCAATCTCACTCTTTGAACGCTTATTGAAGGTTTGAATTACAGTGTATGTGAATTTTATATGCAAATCAAAAGCAAATTCCTTTACTTACTACTTGTTTCAGTATTTTGCAAAGAAGTAATCTAGCATAAGCTAAAGTGCGTTTGTATTAGGATTTAATAAAGTGACAAAATTAAAGTTAGTGGGACATGCTAGCCATTGAGAAGAACTTATGTGAATTTTTTCCTGTTTATGATTGACCAATTATTTTCTCTATTTCATCAAGCCAATGCAGACGAAGTGTCTGATAAGGAAGAGAAAATACTTTGACAAGTAAAAAGCATCGCTGTTGATTAATATATTTCAGAGAGATAAAAAAAAAAAAAATAAATAAATAGTTGGCGATACAGGTCGGTAGGAACCCTGGGCCTAGCTTCTCGCAATCATTCGTTTTGTGTGAGTTTTTCATTTTTGGGACGAATGGAAGGGATCTACAGTTTTATGCCGAGTCCAAACGGCTTATTGAGAAGCTCTTTCATGACAGTTATACTCTCGGATGTTTGTCAGACGTTCGCGAGAGATGGCGCAGTGGAAAAAAACCTTGAGTTGAAATTTGGGTTTTCTCGGGATTCGAACCTGGAACCCCTCGCTTAGTAGTCCATCACACTAACCACTAAGCCACTGCGCCGACAAGAGAGAGATAGCCGACCTTAATTGAAGTGAAAAACGACAGCAAGTTGAACAAATACTTGGAGTAAAAAACAATTTTATTAAGCCCTTAAAAGTATGATTAATTCGCGGAAGGTTTGCACTAATCTTTCTGACTATTAGTCCTACTGCCTTTTGAGGCTCGACTGCACATTATTCGCTTACATCTTATTTGTTTGCCAACGTTCAATATTGCAGGGCCCGTAAGGGTGTGCCACATCTATTTGACCACTTTAACAACCTCCCATCGTACAATTTTGTTCCGATGTCTGTTAATGTTTTCGATTTTTTGTCGACTCAATAACTTTACAGGTATAATAATAGTACAATCGTGTGTTGTGATAATTAAATTTGTTTCGTTCTTTTGTTTAATTGTGATTTTTTTTTACATATTTTCTATAAAATAAAAAAAGTACATTTCTATCCTAAAAACAGTCATTTAATTTACCTAAAAGTCTCTTTGCGAAAAAAACGTAATTTTCTTTAGTTTCCATGCCAAACTGTTTATCAAAAAGGTTTTACTGTGTGTTTTACAAAATGGTTTCTTTTGTGATTCTCATTTTTTTTTGTTTGGTTGTTTCGTTCTTGCTCTCTATGTGTGTTTCTATAACTTGCCTTTCTTCTACGTTTTAGTTTTATAAACTAGTTTCATTCTTTCATTTTTGAAATATGTATTTTTAAAAAATTATTAAAGCATGAGAAATTAGAAGACGAAATCAAAAATAAATTGTGTGTTTTCGAAATGCATTTCATGTTGTTTTTTTTTTTGTAATTTATTTGAATTTAGTTCTTATTTTTATGTTTAGGTTAAGTCTCAAAAGGGTGTTCTTGTTTTTTGTTTGCTTTTCGTAATTTTGTGTTGATTTTTGTTTTTTTTTTCTAAGTCTCTGTTTAATGTTTATATAAATGTATGTATGTAGTTTGGAGAGAATATTGCTAAAAACTGTTTATATTTGTTCTATGGTTATTTTCTGTTTTAAACTGCGTGTATGCGTGAGTTAAATTTGATGAGAATCTTTTAAGACTATTGCATACGTTTTGTTTTTATTTTGCTTTGTTGGTAACGCTGCTTGTAATTTATTTACTTAAACAATAATTTATTTTTTTTTTCGTTTTACTTTTTGTTTATTAAAAAAATGTATATAAACTTTTTTTTCCTTTTTGTATTTTTAGTTTTACTGTTAAATATATTACTTTTTGTGTGTTTTTGTTATTGTTTAGTGGTAATTATTATTTTCAACTCTTTTTTTATATATATTTTCAATTGTTTCAATCCTGTGGTGAGGCTGCGGATATTGCTGCAGCTGCAGGTGGTGCGGCTTGCTGTTATTTGAGGTCCTGCGGTGAATCTATTGAGAATAATTCTTTGTACAATGCTGGGAATACCAGATTTGTGTGTTCCTGTTTAAATTTACTCAGCGCATCCATGTGCATTATTGACAGTTCACTAAGAGAGATAAAAGTAAGAAACAGAATTGGATTTAGAGAAGGTAAGTGGCAGCAACAATAGTGAGTTGATAAAGGAGTAGTAATTTGTCATTCTTTGTTTTAAGAATCGAAAAGAAAATACTTGATTCACGTCACTGAATATTTTGGATTGATCGAACGAGAAAAGTTTTTAATTTAAGAACCATTTTGTTTCGAAATCAGGGCTTGAATTAATCGAGTCCTACTTGACTGAATTTGTTATTGTTTTGCATATAAAATCCACAAAGTTCAGTGGCGCAATAATTCGACCCCAAATCTCAATTGTTAAACGTTTCAAATATATAATCAAAGAAACCGAAGATTATGACATTCTCACGATTCGTTGTTTATGTTGAAAAATTTAACAGCTATAGTCGACACCGAAATTTATGAGATCTTACATTGTGACGTACATCTGCTCAGGGTAACAGAAAGTGCAAAGCACTTGTGGCGGAATTTTTGACAAATGTCAACGCCTTGTATTGTAATTGAAATCTTGTATTTCCTTTCATGATCTCAGGGATACAACAAAATTGACAGTTGAATTGACTGTAACTTACCGGAAGGTTGGTATTTTATTTAACAGCGTGTCCAGTACTGTTACATCACCCTTCAAGAGTGCATGATTAGCTTCAAGCTCCTGCCTAATGGCATTCATACTTAGATTGAAAAGCCTCTGGATTTCTGTGTTTCCTCGTACCCCATTTCGTTCTATGCAGAAAAAGAAAAAGAAAGAAAAATATTTACATTAGTACAAAACCAATATCCACTCTAAACTTCACTTACTAATGTACTTACCCGGCCACAACAGCACTAAACTTTGATATAAAGCCAATTCAGTTTCAGTCAGTTTCAATTCGGCAATTGATTTTGCTGTCTCAAAGATACACGACACTAATCGCATCTCATACGAATCGGAAGTGTAGAAGGCTTCTTGCGGCAGCATAACATCACCGTATAATACGGCATTCTGTGAGAGATCCAACAGGCGTGACATACGAACGATTGCCAACTCAAACGATCCAGTTTTTAACAGAAGAATCTGCAAATAAATTAGAATGCATTTTATTAACCTTATGCATACGGATTTAGGAAAAACCTCTTCTGACTTACCTGATCATCCTGACTAAGCCGCATAAAACCAGGTATCAGTTTAGCAAATTCGATTATGTTTTGTATCATTTGTGTTAGCTTTTCAGCGCAGTCTAGCCAAAGTTCCTCTTGGCCGAGATTTTTATAATAAAGTATTCGCGTTACGTCCTGCGGAAAGAAAAAAATTATTTTAAAGTTTAGCAAACGTCATTTGCCAATTATTGCTGAAATAAAGTATCGACAGTTTTAAAAAAAATGCTTGGCGGGTTAACTGTCGAGCAAGCTAAAAACATTTTTCGTGATAAAATGTCGAATGAAATAGAAACCAGTCCCCAACTCTATTACACACAAACTGGTAGTTCATTTTCGGAGCAAGTATCGAGTCCATTTTGTGCCACATTAAACTTGCTAGATGCTGAATTTGGTCATTACTCTGATCGAGAAGAAGCGACTTGAATGAGGGACACCATCAACAGTTTGACGCAAAATTTTACTGTGGATTTAACTAGTAAACACTCGTTACTTAATTAGAACAAAAATACTTCTTTCTCTTTACTTGGGTAATATTTACTACATTTTTGAAGGTTAAGAAACAACCTTTCAAGGGCAGAAGACTCCTTGTCTGTTTTATCTCACAGATAGTCTCCCATTTTGATGAAAGTCAAGGCCTAATACTGCATCAAACTTACCTGTGGCTTTCTGAACATCTCATGAACAATTTCTAACTTTGTATTTGTGTTTGCATGAGCTTCCGCTAGGGTCTTTATCAGGACATCGTTAATATCGCCATCGGCTGCAACGAAAATGTTTTCGAAAAAAAAGAGTAAAAATTTTAACAATTCAAATTTGGTCAAAACGGAATGGAATGGAATCGGAAAGCATCTACAACGGTTCTAAAATGAAAATCGAAACAAAAGCGAATAATGGAACAAACTGTCGAATATAATGAGCATGCGTATATAAACAAACGAATGAAGGAAAAAAGTAACGAGTGGTTTTCGAATACTTATAAACGTATTTTTTTTTTCAATGACCAATTTGTTAAAAGAGAGAGAGAGAGGAGATTTGAAAACTCAACAAAACAAAAAAAAAAAAAATGCCATCATCAGTCTACAACCATTCCCGCCTTTTCAGCACACACATCTCCTTAGTCCTTACCCCATCTCGAATCACAGGAACTCTCATCGTCAATGAAACTAACTTGAGTCATTTGCGACGTTGCCGTGGCGGTGGTGGTAGTAGATTGTTGCGACAATGGCTGTTGCTGATGCTGATGTTGCTGTTGTGGTTGTTGTTGGTTGTTGCTGGTCGTGGTGGTAGCGGTAGTGGATTGTGATACAGGATGTGGTGATGGATGATGATGTGGCGGCGGCTGTGCTTGCGGCTGATTTGTTTGCTGCGTCTGATGGTGATCTGGATGATTTGAATGAGCTCCATTACCAGTACCACTACCACTAACAACAACAACACTACTCCCACAGACATCAGCAATCCCATTGTTACTATTGTTATTGCTAGTCGCACTACCCATGCCACCGCTACCCCCGGTGCTCGGATTCGAATCGGTATGGCAACAGTCCGATGGTGTGCCACGTCTGAGTGAGTTATTGCCTAAAAGGTGTTGTATTTTGGTTTTATGTGTGTTTTCTTACAGTTTCAAGGGAGTAAAATTGAATTATTTTTTTTGGATAAAATTTTGAGCAGGGCTGCCCTATTGTTTTCTCGGGGAATATATTTATAAAGGGACAAAACTTAAGGCGTACAAATAAAAAAAAACGAAAATTTTAACTAAAAAATCAGTTTTCTTGGGTAAGTAAATTAAATAAAGGGGTCTTCGTTTTTATTGGCCCTACGATCACGTCACGGTTACCCTGTTGTGATTCGAGATGGTCGCACTGGTAGGTGTAAGTGTTGCCGTTTGACATCGGAACAAAAATTATGAATCTCTCTGTACAAGAATAGGACTACAATTTATGTATGAATGAATGAGTGAGAACGCAAGCTACGGTTGTTTTTAATCAAGTAGTCAACTCTTACAAGTGCAATTGGATTGAAGTGTTTTTGGGAGAGTCTTATCGGGAGGGCTTGAGCGGACCATGTACCTAGCGACTGTTGCAGGGCAATTATACCCAGAAGTGGAAGCATGGACTCTTTACAAATTGACATTATGGCGCATGTGTACATTGTACAAATAACCCTCTGTAAGTTAATAGAGGTCAGTTGCATGCACAGATTTGACGCAACTGCTGTGTAGCCAGTTGATAACTTTTAAGCAGCGTTTTTAGACCGGGGGATAATTTTCAGTCCCAGCCAGAGCTGCCACTTCTTTACGATTGTTGCAAAATTTGCTACTATTGCACCTGCAGACCGAAAATCGCAAAAGTCATTCTGTAAAAACGTAGGGAGAAGTCGAACTGTTTGTTTTCTGAAATAAATATCTTTGGCTAAGTTCATGACAGTATGCTTCTCAAAGGTGATATAAATGTAAACAAATTATATCAGTAAATGCGATTGTCAAATGGGATGAGATTTAAATACTACGAAATCAGATTTTTGAACGAGAGCAGTAAACTTGAGGCTGGCATTTATTCGTTAACGAATACGATAAGGAACATGGCAGTTATTCAGCTTAAGCCAATATGCAACTACATTTGTATTTTAAACACTAGCTTAAGCCGACGAAATCTATTCTACTTTTCATTTGACTCGCCATAAACAATGTAGTAAAATAAAATAGTTAAATTAGGACAGAACTTGTATTTCATTTTCGTTTAAGGTATATTTGTTAAAAGAGAAATAAGCATCTTGCCATCATATTTTTTTTTAGTCTGCGGTAATGCCATTCCTATTACCTGCTGTCAAGAGTAAAATTTCGGAATTTGAGTGAAGTTTGATTGGCGACAACGTAAGTACAAACATCCCGGAGCTGCCTAATGGTATAGAATTTTAGAGCATTTATTGGTTTTCAAAGGCAAGAACCGAGAGAGTATAATTTTATCATAGTGGCATACTGTCATCATTGGACCTTTTTTCTTCCTATATGAGAACGTAAGAACTAAAATCGCCAATGACGATTTGATCCTATAATGGTCATCTAATTCGACACCCTAGATCATTTTCGCTGAAGCTTATTTAAAGCAGAAGTCTACCCCGACAACCCTCAACCATTGGATCATTTGGAAGTCAACATTTGAAGCCTCAAACTTTGGGCGCTATCGGGTGCGTAGTAATAAAAATAAAAACTGCGCTTATATAGATGTCTAGCAGTTGTTGTTTTATTCAAAATTAGAATCACAGCTTCAGATTGGCTTACTGGTGATTTGTAAATTCGTAACTTTGCCCACGCCCTGATCTTATTTTTGTCAATAATGACATTATGCTTTGTAATGCGTTAAGATGTCATAGGAATAGTGTGCACATAAAAAAGTGCTGCCCCTTGTCTGTGTTGATTTGGATGGACCAAGTGATTAAACTTAAAACAAAATTCCTTATACGATTTCCTACAAAGACAGCCGATGGTCCACAAAAGTCCTCCATTGTAGATACAGTGTGGGTAGGGGTACATTGTGTTTATGAAAATGAATAAATACAAAAATAAAATAAATAAATAACTGTTATTATGAACGTGTATATTATTACAAAACAAAGTGAATTACATGTACAAAAATGCGTCGATGAATTTATTGGCCACAAATCAAGGGGTGCTACAGGGATATTGATTTCGGGGATTAGGTATGATCGAATACTGCTCACTACAATTACAAATAGTTAAGCCCTGTTTTCCGTTTCGTTTTGATTACACATTTTTTTTAACATGAAACCAAATGAATTGCG
Organism: Cheilosia impressa; assembly: GCA_948293265.1. NCBI lineage: Eukaryota > Metazoa > Arthropoda > Insecta > Diptera > Syrphidae > Cheilosia > Cheilosia impressa. The sequence continues at coordinate 3,731,465 of OX411883.1, read as the reverse complement.
CCAATTGATATACCAAATTGTTAGTTACAAAATGATGGACGATGCCAAAGCAATGCAATTAGTTAGTCGACATTGCTCTGCAGATAACCAATTGTTCTTGTTTTCTCTTTTATTTAAGTGATTATGAGACATTGTACAAAGAAATTAAAAACAAATAAAAAAAAAATATAGAAAAAAAAAGTCAAAACTAATCAACCAATACTCACCGTGACCAATGAAGTCTGAATCTATCATTGTACTTCTGGGTTCGTATGTTGTACTGTCCACGTAGTCCGCTGAAATATCGTAGGCCATCGTCTGTTGAGGCGTCACTGATGCTGAGTATCCGTAAGGACTTCCGTAGCCAACTTCATTGTTTGAATATCCATAGCTAGGAGATTTTGGTTTTTCGTGTTTTTTTTTGTGATTTTTTTTATGGTTTTAGGTTTTTTTTTGTTTTTTTTTTTTTAATTTTCATAGAAGATAGAAAAAAGGAGGGGTTTGGTTTCGGTTTTTTGTTGGTTGTGATATTTTTTTTTTGGACACAGTAAGGAACAAAAAATATTTCATTAATAAGTGTATGCATGTGATGAACAAAATAATGAAATGGAATGTAATGAATAATTTATCAAAAAATGCTGTATACCCATTGTAACTGTGATGTAGTTGATCACTGCTCGACGGCGTTTGTGTATCGAACACTGAGCTGTCGGGTGCTGCATCACTTTGAGCGAGCAATTGCGCTTGATGGTATCGCACTTCGTCTTCGACTTTTTCACGTTGTTTCTTCGACATTCGACCGAATTTTACGGCTAAAATGAGGGAATTTAGATGGGTTAATACTTTCATATGAATTGCATTTCCAATAGTTCATCTTTGTATTGGAAATTGAATACCTATCTTAGGCAGGGTGTTTCTATATTGCCACTAGCTGGAAGTAGTTGCCGGAAAACGCTTCAACAACAATTATTTGACTGTTGTAAAAATCAGGAAGCCTGCTAATTTAATCCAGCTCAACTCTGTCATTTCAATGATTTCGGGGTTTTTTTTCACACATGTTTTTTGATGCTGTGGGAATAAAAACCTATTCCTCAAAGGCCGCCCATAAGATAACTCCAACAGGAACTTTGCTGCTATTTGGTTTCCATTGTGTTACTGTAAGAAGTAACACATGCTACCTACCAAACACTATATTCGTTTCCTTACATCAAAAGGTGCCTATGCCCACGAAATATCCGAAACAAAACGCTAACCTTTTGTCTTAAGCCTGATGCACACAATAAATGACGTGTCCCTCGATACGGCAAAACTATAGAAACCTCACCCATATTCATATACAAATCGCTCCCCCGATTGCCTATATGGCCTACAATAATGTTAGAGATGCCTTTTATTCGTCGAACTAAACACCGCATGAATAGATGTTCCCACACCCACTCGTATACAGAAAAGCAAGGACTTCCATCCGGTGTATAACATGCACACACAATATCTTTTGCCCTGAAGATGAATTCCGCCTTATATTTTTCTATTCCTCTATCATCCTTTCGAGTAAGTTCAACGAACCAAAAGACTAAGGGAAAAAATGTTTGGATAGTTTTTCTTTACAAAATTTTCGCGTCTGTCTCTCTTCCGCCGACAGGGATCCTTTAAGTGCTATTGGAAAATCTACGATGCGCGAGATTTGTTGTTAACCCTTAAAAAAAACATTTCGTGTTCTTGTGGCAGAAGGTATCCTCCAATAGAACACAGGAAATGTTTTCCGTTTCATTGAATTAAAGAAAATGCCCGGACTTCTTTCACCCTCAATGTAATCCTTCAAGTTGATTTAATATTTCATAGTTTCACACTGTTTCCTGTTTTCTTTGGGTGGAAGGTGCTTCTCAGCCGCAGTAATGATTAAAAAGTAAATGCAAGGAGTACAAGTCCCTTCTTCGCTGTTGAATAGTTGGGCATAATGAAGGGGTCCTTTGGTGTTGAAACTGTTTTTATGTACCACCTACACCACCTACATGCCTGCAGTAGCAAGTTTTTAAGATTTTTATTCTTTATTTGTTGCCTTCGCTTCTGGTGAGTTGCCGATGAGGCAGAGCGAGAGAGACCGAGAGTGCGGCTTTTAAATGATATTCTGTTGCGTGTGATATGCGCCACACACCGTAGAGTGGGAAGTTATGTGGGCTTGAACTGTGACACAACATAATGAATACGCGCATTGCAAGTGTCATTATTGTTTAAGGAGCTGTGTTTTAATGAGCATTCATTCAAAAGAGTGTGTGTTTTGTACCCAAGGATGTGCGGGGGCGAATGAAAGGGTTTTATTGATTTTAGCAGGAGAAGTTTCCGAAGGTGTGTTTAATTGACGGCGCGAATATTCAAAAATTCAGATTACTGTTGTTTGCTTTAAGGGGATTGTGAATTTGAACCACTAAGTGCTATCTGCAGCGACACGCGTGTATAAAGAAAATTGCTGGGGTAAGTGACCGTGAGTACAACCTACAGCTCGGTAGCGAAATTCCAAAACAAACCAACCCAGCAATAAGAACAATTATTTCAAACTCCGAGCAGTCCTAGATCCGCGATGTCCTTGTTGTTTATCAGATTGATGCCAACTTATGTGACGGATTATTCTAAAATTGGACCTCCCAAAGCAGAGCTGTAAGTGTTGCAATATTACTTTTAAAACATGCCGCAATCGAATGCTCCTTAACTTGCAATAAAAAGTTTTCAACTTGAATGCATCTGGTTTGGCTAAAATTAAAAAATGTGACCCAACGTTGCGTAGTCTAAAGAGAAATGTGTGCTTCGCGTTTTATTGTATATCAATTCCGCCACTCTTTAAGAAATATCTACGTCACAATGTAAGTTCTCATATACATTTTGTGGTCGATTTCCTGTCAAAATTTATGCGAATGTCGTCATCTTGTATTTATTGGACTCATGATCCCAGACTACTTATTTTTCATAGATCTAAGATGCTCTCCTCTTTTTGTCAGAGCCTTTTGTAGCCCCGTCTTCAGGGAAGTGTTTGAGTTTGCCACGCAGGATTTCCCTATAAGCTTATGCATTTTTTTTCCGTTTTTACCTGGTTGTAGGCTAAAAGTGTCATTTGGTACAACTTTGTCAAAGGATTGACTTGCATAGTTAGATGAAAGGTACAGAAAATTGCATTCAACAGATATTTTCAGGATAGTCCAATATATTTATTGCCACCCACAACTAGGTACATCTACTGACTTTGCAGTCCACCAAAACTTGTACCACCCCAACCGGTGGTTCATACCGGTTCATTGAAATGAATTTACAACTCAATCCAACCAGAAGAGGTTTGTTGTTTCGTTGGTACTTGTTGTGCAGCGCCAAAGGCCTTTCAGCACAAATCTTCAGCTACAGACCCACCTAACTGTCAGACAAAAACAATACACCATACCCATTAATTTATAGCCAAAACTGCACACATAACTACACTAAACTCATTTCGTATCTCTTGGCAATTCTTCACTAAATCATTTCCCTTTGTTATGACTTATAAAGTTCTGTGAGTCCGAGGCGGATCCCAATCCCAGTACCAAAAGACCGAACAAATCTTGAATTTGTTAACCGTCAATCGAAACCATTGCGGTACTTGTTCAATGTTCAATGTTCGTGCTCCTCCTCCAGCTCTGTTAGACTATACCCCAATAATTAGATATTTCGTAATCGTTCATTCGGGTGGTTTTTTTTTATACAATCACTGGGGTATTGTTTGTTCGGATAATCGTTAATCAAAGTGACGGAATTAACAAGATGCACCATCTTCTTCGGTGAAGATCAACTGTTTTGCATTTGAAGTTCGCAGCAGACGATGAAGTCTGCATTGATTGATGGAACGATGCACTTTAGGAAAAATGCTGATAAGTATACAAAAGTGCAGTTGAAGGTTGAATTGCAGCGGCCACTTGTTATGTTGTTAAGTTTATAAATTGGTGATGCGAGTTCCAGCTCTGGCCGATACGACGAAACCTTTTGAGGTAGGCACTCGTGTATGGTTGTTTTCGCTGATGGATGCACTAAGGTTATCACTTACAAATGGTATTTGGCACTTTGATAATCAGTATCATTATTAGACAAAACGTCAAGCCCTAAATGGTTTTAATGTTTGCTTCAGATTATCTTTCTGTTTATGGCTCTGTTAAATTCTGGTTGGCTGTCGAAATGGTGTACGTATTTTCAATTAATTGCAGTGTTTTATCAAAACAAATTGACATTCTGTTGGTGTCACTTTGACGTGTGGGCTACAGTGTGGTGCAAGAGGAGTGAGCCACATTGCTTATTTATCAGCAAAATTTTGAAAGCAATATTTATAAATATTTAACAAGGGTTGGTACGGATCTTCTACAGATAGACTAATAAATATCGACATTTGAATTTGCACGTGGAATATTCATTCCCAGGACATGCTGGCAGGCCTTTTGCTAAAAAAGCAGTATGATAAACTGTCACAGAGAATTTGTGTTAGAATTTGCTATAAGACTTTATGCAATAAATTTTTAGCTCTAGAAGTGTGAACGGCTAAGGAGCATCCGCATCAGGTCGGTGACGTCAACCTGTACGGGCTATAAACGATTTTTACAAAATTCCAATTACAGCGTGGCCAAAAACTTTCTTTTTAAAAATGCAATAAAATGAACAAAATTATATTTTTTCCATATATTATGGTTTTCAATATTTCCCAAAGTTGTTCAAGCGCAAGGCGACTCATTGCGTTCCGCGGAGGGATGAAACTGACTTTTTGTCAAGATTTCGAGCGGCAAATAGCTGTCAGTATCAAAATAAGTAAATGATTTAAAAAAAAAAACTACTAGATGGCCTACCCTTTATATAGATATTGAGGTTCTGCTTTAGGAGCCCTTGCACTGACAAACTTAGACAGCTCCAGCTCCATACACGAAGTCACAAATGGGTTTTTGAAAATGCTTGCCCACTTCATCTACTATTATATCAAAGTTTTCTACTGAACCAAGCACATTTTTAAGCTCCTCTAGCCTCACAGTAGCAGTGTCATGTTTGGATATGGGTAGGTATGTACTTAAGAGTACGACATACATATGTCAACAACAGTACCTAAGCCCTTTCGAGAAACCATCAGGGTGTTGAAACCCAAAGAAGGTCGTAGAACCAAGTGCATATTAGCTGTCGAAGAGTTGGAGTGACACATAAGGGTGGTAGGAAGTTAGTCAACGATACAATGCTAGAGGTCTATACCACACCAGTTTTATAGACAGAACCTCATTACAAAACTATACGACTTCCCAAGTAAGCTTGCCTCATATCAACGCACACTGACAACTACCATTACTAGTGTAAAATTGGACAAGGCTCTTGTTTCCGGTTCTCATACTTAACAACCATTCGTCAATTAATAAAATCCAACAAAACGAAAGAACTTCATTCTAGCGAACAACTTATTTTGTATTTTAGTTTCCCGAAACGTGGTTCACATTTCCACTGCTTAGATTTGCGATTTGGAAAAACCAATGCACATCGCCAATCAAGCCAACTACGTATATCTGGCACTATCTTCCGAACGAATCTTTCTGCCAAACAACTCCATCAAAGCGCACTAAGCCTCGCCATCTGCGGGCAGGCAGGCAACACAAAACAAAAAAAGAAAACCAACCCCAATTCAATAAATTCAATGCAAGACCTTTCCATGGCAACTACTCCATCTCCGTGCGCATCTATCAATTCTCCCGCAGATAGAGAAATAGAATATCTCCTTTTCATCTCAATCCCATGAACTGCAGTTGCATGGCAAGCAATACAATTCGCTTCGTGAATTATGAAATCTACATCCAAGAACATCGCATATAAAATAATTGTACTCACCATCACGACTCATTCCTAATTTGAGGCACTTTTGCAGTCTGCAATACTGACATCGATTACGATTAACACGATCGACGACACATTGTTTGTTACGTGGACACTGATAGTTCACAACAGAACTCTGAGATCGGCGAAAGAAACCTTTGCAGCCTTCACATGTGATAACACCATAATGTACACCCGATGATTTATCACCGCACACCTTACATGGAATTATTTCGATTTGGGCTGGAACGAGAGAGAGAAAAAAAATACAATTTATCATGGGTTAGGTAAATGTCACTTAAATGTCAAATTAAGGTCTCTTTTTGATTTTTCTTCTAAGAGCAAACAGACTACAGATATACTCGTGCGGTGATGGGAAAATTTTCCAATTTTCGCCAATGCAAATATTTCCACAGAGAATCTTCCCCAAAATTGACACAAACATGTACGTTCCGGTTGCACATATGGGCGCACTCACCAAACATAGATACCTGGGTAAACATTCAATTAATTTCGTCCATACCCACCCGCCTATGCCACTGCACCTATTTAAGCACATCCATGCGGCGGCATTTATTCGATTTAATCGATTAGACAAGTCAGTTGTTGCCAGTCGAGATGAGGCTGGAAGGAAAACCCTGGGAAATAGGCCCATCTGTCAAATCGGCGACACTAGCTGCTATGTAGTAGCACACAATCCGGGGGGAGGTTATTGACTAAACGGAAAGCCACTACAACAAAATTAAACTGCCTCCATAGGCTTGCAATTATATTCTGGGACGGCACGCTTTTCCTTCCAGTCAAACGTCATTGACCTACGCGAGGCAAATGAAAGGCCTCGAAAAGTGTATAGGCCCATTAGGGGGTCAACGTGCCTTTTGTTAGCGAGTAGCGAATAGACATTTTAGGATTTGATTTTGGCCGACAGAAATGCCGGCACACTCACCACACCATCCATCTGTCAAGTGTATTGACCCCAAAAAGTGGTGTGTATGTCGTAAGAAATCTTCTAGGAGAAGGGCGTCAACGCGTAGGTGTCGGGATGTAGGCTCGTTTCCGCAGAGGTTAATGGACTTTCCCTTTTGTCAGCGCGGTCGTCGTTCATTCAAATTGCCGCCAGCCGGGGGTGGGAAGCGCACGCACAACAGTTGAAATTAAATTTAGAAACTCGGATGGAAATACGGTGTATTTCGCAAGCTGTGGGTGGTGGGCCAAAAATACCTCGTCTTCCGTCACAGTGCGTCGAAATTATGAATTCGTATCACTGATGTGAATGGACTCGGGAGATGACAAATCGTTGGTGTCTATCGATGGCTGACGCGTCTGACGTGTGATAATAGGCATTTGTGAATTTGCGGGGGTGCTAGATGTTGTTGTTGCCGCAGTGACGAATTTATTTCAAGATAAAGCGATGTAGAAGTTGATGGATGGCGTGCGAATGGGATGGCGGATTGCTGCGTTGAGAGGGAAGGAACAGTTGGGTCGCTATGGATAGGGACTGAAAGGCGCCATTAATCGGCGAAATTTGAAATATTGATATAATCTATATCGAGTTGGATATCATGTACGTGATACAGAAAAGTGTAGTACTTGTTATATTTGATCAATGAGCATTTATTTGCAGGAAATATAAATTTGAATTTGAAAAGGGAAAGTTATAAGAACTTTGAAATCAGTTAAAAATATTTGATATATATAACAGATTCGGCCATACTTATAATGACTTTTAGTGTCCAGGATAAATTTTCGTAACTCACAGTAGCGGAATTTTTTATACAAAATTGCATATTGTGACCTAAAAAATATTTAGTGTGTAGGTTAAAAATGATTGGGAAGGCCCACTGTGTTCAATAGACGGATAACTCTAAATGTAAGCAACTTCTTGGAAGCACCGGATAGTTTAAGGTGGAAAATTTAAGAACTTACTTCCCTGACGCAATTGTTCCTACACCCTTAAGCTGATAATAACTGAAGACCAAAAATTTGTCTGACAGTAGTCTCTTTCGTAAAAGCCGATACACAAAGACCGATTATGCAGACCAAGAATTAATTTTTCTAATTAAGTCAAACAATTTCAGTGAACATAAAGAATCCATTAGCACGAAATTAGACAGTATTCAAAATGAACTTGAAAAAGTGAAATTGAGATTTAAATCGGCATAGGAAGATTTGTAATTTGTGTTTTCAGTTGCATAAGTACATAGGTACAGATCCAGAGCTTCTTTTTAATTCTTCTGTTAAAATCCTACCTAATTTTAAATGTCCAGAGATCCTTCTTTATAAAGTGTCACAAGAAACAGTCTCCTTGTAAAAATCGTTCTTAAGCTTAATTTATTTTTATTCTGTGTACAAAATTGGAACCTAGCGGTTTCCCTTTTCACGAGTTTACTAGGTGTAGATTCTAAATTTTGACAAAAACATAAAGAAGAATCTGAAACGAATTGTAAGTTTTAAGTTGAAGCCCGTACCCCTTAGATAAAATGCTGGCTAAAATTAAAGTCAGATTAATTTGAATTTTTAAGAGAATTTAGTATGGCAGTTAAACCTTAGCTCGGTCGACAAAGGAACTGCGCATTGAAGTTGGTTTTGTCCATCACATTATTGTTAGCCAGCTTTAAACACTGCGAGAATTGTTCATATCCAAGGTAACCTCTTTGGCACTTTCCTCTTCAAAATAAAACTCGTGTTTTCTTTTTTTTTGGGTAAAGATTTTGGTAATTTTATTTTTTTACTTTTGGCAGATAATATACGACACTTTTGTGGTTATGGCCACTTTTGCTATTTTGTATTTAATTTGACTGATTTTAACAGGAGGAAGATCACTTAAAACGATTATGGTTCGGACGTTATCGTTTTCGTTGTAAGTCTTGCAACAGCAGTAAGCTACCTTTTCTAAATATCGACAGATTTTTATAAATATGGAGACAGCACCCAACGCTACTTCCCAACTTGTAACTTGTTAGCACAGATCACCACGGAGTCACGAGGTTTGAAGGTCTTTAATTAAGACGCCAGCTTTTAAAACAAAAAATGTTCGTAAATTCTTAATTCGGGCTCTGTTATTCTTGTACAGTAGAATCTCGGAAACGTGAAATAAAATAAACAGCTCGGAAAGATAAACAAATCTTTTGCCCGCCATAGGTGTTCTAACAGTCTACCACAGTTTTTTTTTTAAGAAAAACATATACCTATGTTTTATAGCCTTAACATTAATATTTTGTTATTTTTATTTTCTTTACATAAAATGGATTGTTACTTTGATTTTTTGTATATTTTTATGTAGGGCTATACACTCTTCCTTAGCTAAATATTGGTGCTTGAAAGACGAACAATTCGAAAAAGATGAACGGCACCTCTCTTATATCTGTTCATCTTCCTGAGATTCTACTGTATAGTGTTTTGGAAACCTTCTGAAACAATTACTCTCCCATACGTGGCGTTCATTAGAGGTAGGTTTCTGACAAACTTCTCAATTGCTCATTAGAACAGAAGCTCCTTTTCCTTATTTGACTTTAAATAAAACCACATTCCCCTCCGGGGCTAAGTCATCAACGCAGTTAGGCGAGCAAACCCCAGTGAGTCGTTGGAATCGCACCTGCCTATCCCCAAACCTACACCTTCTACTACCCTCCGTCAATAACTCTGACAAATTTTATATGAAATCCATTTAACAAAATGAAAGAAACTCGGCAAAAATTTCATCATTAAAATGGTTTTGAAGAGCTATTATCCCACCCACAAACGCAAACAGAGAGAGAAAAAAATAAGAAGAAAACCCATGTCAATCGTAATTCATTTTAATTCACCACGTACTACAAGAAACTTCACACCATCTACTACATACGAGCACATACTACATAAAACATACTTCGTGCTATATAATTCCACAAAAATGTTCTTTGGGGAAAATTAAATCATTTTCCACAAAGCTCCTGTATACCCCATCCTCCGCCTCCGTCCCGTCGTCGCAAGCACTCACTCAGCTGCGCTCTTATTTTAATTCAATTTTCCCTCTGGCAAAAGAGCAAAACGTTTCAATTGAATGTAGAGCAGCGGATCTACATTATGTAATTGCGGCGAGTGCAATACACAACAAAAAACAAACAGCAAAGTCCAACAACATTCTGTAGTAAAACATCGTCTAGTACGAACAACTACAAGTACTACTAGTACTTGCTACAGAGCTAGCGCGACAACTTCCCAAATGGCTGTGCCGCAGATTGCAGTCGCATTGCAATTTATGTTCGCATAGGTCATGTGGATGTTCACATAGCTGTAGGTACGAACAGCTACACCATGTCCCAGTGTATGGTTGACTTCGCTTCTTGTGTGTGCGAACAAAAAATTTGGCGTATGACAAAGTTGATGATGGCGAATCCAAAGAATGCTGCACCAGTGCACCCAAAATAGGTGCAGAATTATCAGATTAACTATGCGAGCGTCCGCTTGATTGGATTTGTCGTTAGACAAAATGACAATTGCGGGAAAATGCGCAACAACGGAACGGAAATTTCCGGTAATGGAACTCTGGAAATTGGATCAATGGTTGAGATCCGAGATTAAATTTCGACACAAATCTGTTTGTTGCTGTCTCATAAAGTTGAATTGCCATTGTTCTTGAGTGTGTGCGGAACAAATGTTGCTGCAAAGTAAAAATGTGCCGCTATCAGATTGCGAACTATATGCGTTCCCATGAAAGTTGTGTCAGAATCGCAGATACGTCTAAGGCGTTGCATTCGTCATAAAGCAATGACGGGGCTGACCTTAATTAGCACCACGCAAGAAGAGTTCCATTCGTCCCGAAAAATACAAACTCAAACGAGTGGCTGCCCGAAGCTAGGCCTAGGTAAGAAGAGTTTATCATTTTAAGCTGCTCCCTGTGTTAGGTGTAAGTATGGTCACCCGCTAATCGCAAAGTTCAATCCTAATCGAAAACGACTTCGGCTTATCAGCTAGTTTTTTTTATTTATTTCTTGGTAACGTATATAGCTTAGGCGGCTTTTTCGACAGTCCATTCACCCCGTATCGATGACGATGATGACAAGGAGTCAACAAAAGTGTAGGTACATACTCAACAAAGAAAGGAACGAAGAATGTAAAGGAAATTGTTTCTGCTTATGCTATGTGGCATATATATTGTATATGCCGTGGGAAAATTGGAAAAAAAAGAAGAAGAAGAAGGAAGTGATGTCGACCTGTCATTGTGGGGAAACCACAACAAGTGCGTGAGTGACGGTAATTATATTATTGTTGTTGTAATTGAAATACAATTTTACTTGGTATGGAATAAAATTGTGTGGTTAAGTGTTTAATATTTTATAACGGGGCAGTTGTTAACGGTGGCAAAGCCCAGATGGTTGACACCCCCGTTAAGGGAAAATTGACATGAAACTTTTACAAACCCACGACTACACGGCATTAATGATTGAGTTGCTTAAAAAATTATTAACGTAAAATTCATAAAAGGCGAACAAAAATAATTGATCCAAAGAAGACCGCCAATTATGTATAGACACTGATTTATGTTTCATCAGCTATATACCTTAAGAAAAATAGGCCCATACTTTTTTTTTTCATTAGGATTCTGTGTTACCAGAGCTACATTGCATCAGAAAGTTAACGAACGAACATTTGTGCAACATTCACCCTTAGGCGTAGTAAGCAGCTCAAGCTAAATTTTAACTCCATTCCAAATTATCCCCAAGGATTTAGCTTAACTTTAAATATGCAGTAAAACGAATGATATATTTTTGATGTCATATCGTTTAAGCTAAGAACTTTAGTAGAGCAGCAGGAAGCTCTAGATTTAAAATAAAATTAAGCACACTAAGCAAAGAAGCGGGACATTTTCCCAACTTAAGAACGAAAAACTTCTAAAAAAGTGAATGCGGGACTAAAACTTTAACCAATTGGCCAAAGACTTTAGCTAACATTATAGGTACGGAAAGGTGGAAAGATGGAATAGGGAAGTTGGTAGTTGCCAAGGATAATCGCAAATAAGGAATGGTTGTTTTATTTTGAAAAGACCTGTCAGCAAATATCGAACAAAATTGCTGCTAGCGTCGTCTTCAATATCGTTTCTCTCAGGCGAGTTACTCTTGTTTGTCAGACGTTCGCAAATTGTTCACGTAATTTGTCAGTCCATCCAGACGATAGCTTTTTATAGTCGTTACAATTTCAAGAAGATATGATTCCGACGGTTTTCGATCTGGACCCTGATCAATAAAGCTTAAGACTGAACGAAGCTGCTTTTTTTCAGTTTGGAAAATTCTTGAAAAACTCTAGAAGCCCCTATTCAACCTAGATTCCTTTCTTAGGGGTGGCGGGGTCATAATTTCAGTCTTTCAACCCAACATAACCTAACCTTCTAGTGGCGAAGAGGTCTTGGATGTTTTTACAATCACCGAGGTGTCTGTGACTTGCGAATTTGATCTGTATTAACATTCAGTCTACTTGTGAATTTGTGTTCTGTGACTTACATTTCAAAGCATGATTTAACATCCTTGTGAACAATATTCTGGTTAGAAGCTTGGCTACTTGCTAGTGTAAAATGTGAACTTGGCAACATGGTCATTTACAAATCTTTTAAATGAGAATGGGTATAAGGATTAGCAATGATTGAGGACGAGATGGAATTGCGAAATTCAAGGCGAAAATTTAAAATTTATCAAATTGTCGGGAAGTTTTTTTATTAACAAGCTCAGAGGCTATACCATTGCGTTGTGACTTTTGTTATAATTTTTGAGTTTGACATGTTTTCGGGATAGCTTTTTACAGACCAAAAATGTCAACAAATTCATATTTGCACTCGGACATTTTTCCACACATTCTTGGGCTTCACAGTCTTCTCTGTAAGAATATTTCTAAATAAGATTTGTGCTCAACAAGTTTGTTGAAACCACAAAATTCTTCAGTTTATAAAAAAGTGCTTTGTCGCTCGCATTTATGCTAGGAAATTCTGTGTGCATTTTGAGCCTCGAACGTAAGGTGTTACTGAAATGGTATAAAAATTGAGTAAGAAGATCGCCAAACAATGTTCGACTCAATTGTGTTGTAAGGAAAGATCTGGGTCCGCTTCCATTGAATGATTGGCATAGTTCTGTAGAACCTCCCGCACCCCTTCCACCCACGCTCCTTTTGTGAAATATTTCTTTTGCTCGTGCGTGTTAATTTCTGAAAATCGAAAATTCACTTTACTTTTAATGTTCGTGTCGTAAAAAAAACTAGAAATCTATGCCAATTCTATTTGAACATGTGTTTCGCATATTGGTTAACCGCCTAATTGATGTTTTGGCACTTTTGCCGAAAAGAAAACCGCACGCACACGAATTTACAGAAACGGGGTCATCTTATAGAATAACAAACAGTAAAAACCGATTTCTATATGTGTCTCCAGCTCAAGTGGGAGGCAAGTAATTCAACCTAACAAGTAATGACTAATCTGCTCCACTCCCAGGCCACTCTGTTTGCACTTCAAACCGTAAAACCCATTGAAGCTATTCAAATATTATCAGTTTCAGAACGGGCAAGTGTTGGTTTTGTTTCCATAATATACTCATCAACAGTACAATAAAAGTGAAAGCATTTGAAAAACGAAAGTTGAATGCACTCGAGTAGTTGGAGTCAACATGGAGCGCGCTGGCCAACGACAGCGCTTCCCCACATCGCCATTGCGCGCTTATCAGCGAAAACAAATTAGAAAAATGAAACGAGTAAATAAATACCAAGTACAGCACTAGAAAACTATTTTCATAGAAGAAATGCGATAAGTGGACGCGAACAAGACCCCATCCACACACACATACCCAGTGCCAGAACTTGGCCAAATTGGGTCTAGGTTTGCGTGACCAGGCTGCATATCCCTTTTGCATGGCTCCCTGTGTTGACCTTATTATGTAAGCCCTTACGTACAAAGTCAATGACTTTTCGACGGAACATGTACAATCTGATTGAATAAGCGTATACCAGGTATGCGAAAAGAATGAAAATAAACAACTACACGAAGACAATTTACAAAGTGCACGAGGGGACTCCGACTTGGAACACACGGAACTCTCATTCAATTACAGGAAAGATCAATATTTGCACAACGCGCCTGTTGTATCTGCAAAATGCAAATAAATTCAAAAAGAAAAGCGAAACATCTTTAAAAATGAGACTATATCCACAAAACATACAAACACACACTGTGCGCTGTACAGTACATTGCAGACAATTGAAAACACTTCTTCTGGTGGTAATCGCACTCGCAAGCGAGTTCATTACCTCCTCCCCCATTCAGAGGAACATACGTACACTCATCTATCTGTGGATCGAGAACCCGACGATCGTCGTCACGCTGTCGCTTACCTCGCACTCGCGCCTTCGCTGATCGAGTTCTATAGCGAATGTGTAAACGATCAAGCGAAATGTGGTTCAAAAAGTCAATAACCTGCCGATGGGATTTCTTCGTCGGTTGGTGCGGCATGGGGCAGCCACTCGTCGTAGTCGCGCAATTGCGCGCGCAAAAAATCTGCGATCTATGAAGTAATCACATCAATCAAGATGCCAAGAGAATTTTCGCTTTATCACAGCAGTGAGCTCTTTGCATACGTTTGTTGTTTTGTAGAAGAGAAGAACACGCAATTGCATTGAGAAATATTCTCTTCATGCGTCAGCTACTCTCAGCTATGCGAGTGGGTGTCGATGTAAGGAGTGCGAGATCGCAGGCGATCGAGTAGCAATCGACGGGCAACGCTTTGATGATGAGATAATGGCATTTGAAACGTTTTTATCAACTCATTACATCAGGCTGTTTTGCATATACCTTTTACTTTTCACGCTGATCTAGATCAGTGTTTTAAGTGACAGCGAATGGACAGCTCAAAGCGAAAATGTGGCTGTACTTATGCGACAAACATGTGGGCGACTTCACTTGTCGCAATTTGGCATTTTTTTGTGAATTTTGCCTCTTTGTAAAAATATTCAATAGTTAGTTGCACTCAAATTGTTAATTTATCTCAAAATATTTGTTTTAATATTTGGGCGCACAATCAATAAGTAACTGGCGAAGCTCTATATATCATTTCATAAAATATGTTCAATTTTTGTGACGAACGGAACTTCCAATTTTATGCAGTACATATATGACAAGACCTAAGACGGTTACTCTCGCATGTTTGTTCGACGTTAGCGGCAGATGGGACCGTGGAAAAAAAATAAAGCATGTCGTTTGTGTTTTTCCGGTGGTTCAGCCCGAAAGTTTGTTGAAACCACACGTCAGACAGACAAACGACATCACGTCTGGCTTGTCACATTCACAGAAATTCGTTGAAATAAGTCTCTTTATTTTTGGGACAAGTAAAGCTTACAATCTGTAAATCTGAACTTTGCAAAAAAATTTATAAATGTCAACAGTTCGCATTACAATTGTTGTTAAGTTAAAAAAACCTCTGAAGAAGTTTTAACAAATTTATAGAAAAAACTGAAGCATGGACGGTAACTCCTTAGAAAAACGTAAGTGTGCCTATAACGCTTTGTTTTTTTAAATACTGGGCTTGTCCCTGTACCTACAAATTTTAAAGAAGTCAGTCATATGAACTGACGAATACGAGCACATCAGCCACCCCAAGAACGGATAGTTTTGTTTACTTTAGTTTAAACTGTTCCCGTGCTTTTGAGAGACCCAGATAATTTTTGCCGGCGCTTTCAAAGTTCATAGTTTACACATTTTAATGAAAATAAGCAAAAGCAAGCCTATTTAACAAACGTCAACAAAAAGAACTCTGAAATAAATTTAAAAAAAAATTAAAACTATTTCCAAACTTGGACGGTTTAATTTGTTGATCGTTGGCAGTGGCGGACTAAGGGGGGGGCGGTGGGGGCGGTCCGCCCCGGATGGCAGACTAATAGGGGGTGCCATCAGTAACAGAAAAATAACTTTGCACACTACAAAAAATAAAAACACAAATAAAACAATAAATTTGTTTCCCAAATACCTACCTATATATAAATATGTGCGCATGAATTTCGTTACTGGCCTATTCTCTTAATATAAGTAATATGGAAATAAAATATTTATCGCCCAAGGGCTCAAAGGCTCAAGATGCTGGTTTGACGTTGGAAGAGGAAACACGAAGAGCCATGTTAGAATGTCAGGATACATTTTATACTGAACTTGTGCATCGATCTAAGGCCATGGAAGATATTGCGTCAGTTTTCTCAGCTCTTCAACCGAAAATATTGCTGTATGGAACGGAAGAAGAACTGCGGGCTGTGGTTCCAATGCTTACCTCGACATTTACAGAACTTACAGACAACAGTATCATATTGGAAATCCAGCGAATTCGGCGTCACATGGTGGCTTCAAAGATAAATTTAAAAGATGCAGAAATTTGGACAGCCTTTGAATTTTTAAGCTTCATTGTTAAGTGGGATTTTTCAGAGTCTGTCATTGGCGATGAGAATTTATTTAACAATTTGCGTCTCAGTGGCATCGTTTGAACGAAGCTTTTCCAAATTAAAATTAATAAAGACTTATCTAAGATCAACGATGAGCCAAAATAGGCTGACTAATTTGGCTATACTTTCAATCGAAACGGAGCACACAAAAAATATAGATTTTAATGATATAATCGAAACATTCAGTACAATAAAAGCTCGTAAGCACCTTTAAATAAAATATTTGTTCGTGTTTTTTTCTTAAATTTTTCAAGGGGTGTAAGCTTGCTTTACCGCCCCGGGTGTCACTGCCTCTTAGTCCGCCACTGATCGTTGGCTCTTTTTTTTACGCTTAATCTGCAGCCAAAGGCCACTTAAATTAATACGATTATTAGAACTCGATCAGTGATGTTTGAGAGCTGAATTGTAATACATCTGTTCAGCCTAAGGTCGTATCAAAATTTTTTCAATATTTATTCACAAAAAATGGACACAAAAATTCCAACAATTGTTTGCATTAAAATGCTCAACATGCGATTGGCAAAAGTTTAGAATTGAAGTTGAACTGTTCGACGATTAACAATAAATAAATGCAGCTGTCGCTAGAAGTATCCTTTCAAAACTGTGCAAAAACC
This sequence comes from Cheilosia impressa, assembly GCA_948293265.1. Taxonomy (NCBI): domain Eukaryota; kingdom Metazoa; phylum Arthropoda; class Insecta; order Diptera; family Syrphidae; genus Cheilosia; species Cheilosia impressa. Next base: position 3,714,582 of record OX411883.1, on the reverse strand, counting down.
TCCTGACTTTTTGAGTCTAAGCTGCCTTTTTTGAAAATGGGGCGTCGCTGTTCCTAAAAGGACAGTTTTTCGAGAATTTACCAGTCTACTGAAATGCCAGTGCGCCTACCTGCCAGTACCTACTAATAAAAAATGTTAGCCTCGACGTTAAACTAAAGGAAGCTCACAATTACGAAATTTGTATGGAAAATATAGCCACTGTGACCTATTTAAACTACGAGTCAAAATTAAAACTGTTTATTGGTAAGGCCAAAACTCCCAACTCGAAGGACAAAATGTATGCTTTACAGAACCCTTATCCTGCCAGTTCTGCTTTATGGCGCCGAGTGCTGGACGATAAGCAGGAAGGGAGAGCTGATACTGGGCTCCTTCGAAAGAAAAATTCTTCGGCGGATTTTTGGTCCTGTGTGCGAGGAGGGCGAATGGAGGAGAAGATACAACAGCGAACTCTATGAGCTGTACCAAGATGTGGATGTAGTCCAAAAGGCCAAAATACGTCGACTACATTGGCTCGGCCACATCGAGCGAATGGACAATAATGCTCCAGCTAAGAGGATCTTCGAATCCCAGCCGCCAGGTTCGAGACGACAAGGTAGACCGAACCTCCGTTTCAAAGACCAAGCCATCGCGGATGCCAGAGCGCTTGGTCTGGATAACTGGAAGCAGCGTGTCCGGCATCGCAGAGGATGGAAGGCTGCAGTGTCTCAGGCAGAGACTCTCTACGGGTCGGGAGCCCGTTAAGTAAGTAAGTATTGGTAAGGCCATTGTCATTTTCTTAAAATTTTTTTAACACTTCTCTTTATGTTTTCTTTTTAGAAAACCGTTTAAGTGCAAAACTGAGTAGGCACGTCGTGGAAATATTTCGTTCGTTACATATTTGGTTTTAAATAATTATTACGTTCGTTTTTATCCCAGTTCTGAACCTCGCTACTCCTTTTGGGATTCAATTTTCGACAAAATCATTATTCCCAGGCTCGTAACTTGTTTCTTAAAAATTTGTATAGGTAACAACTCAAATAGCTTTTCTCAAATATTTATTTATTTCATATAATTTTTTTAAGCAACTTTGCCCATTTTTAACATGGTAAATTTGAGCTGTTAATTTCACCTCCTTCTGAGTTAAAAAGAGTAAAGCTATCAGCTCGAAAGAACTAAATGTTAACCTGAGCAGATTCGTTATGTTACCCGACTCTGCTCGGCGTTTCTTAGAACTATTAGACACCATTCCAAAAAAGTGTATGCAAATCACACCCAATTATCCACAAATATCGTTGGCAAATAAACACATAACGGTGCGCCATTAAATTGCCTCAAATCGCCGAAGATATCATCATCTGATTATTCATCCATCGAGTTAAATCAACTGTTGTACGGTGCATCACTTCGTCCCTGTCCAAAAATATACTCTGCCGAGTCCGATTCGTATGTAGTTAGTCTCGTTAAATTTGTTTACACAGCGCGAGCGAATAAGAGACCCATTCGGATTTATAAAGCGAAATTCCCTAGCGAGTATCTTTTATTCTGTTTGCATCTCGCATGTGTGCGCGCAACAATCACAAACAATTCTCGAGTCTTTAACCTCATTTCGTAATATGTGTTCCCAAGTATTAATAACAATAAAACATATTTAACCCAGAGTTACTGTAAAAATTCGAGAACGTGCTACCTGATGCCAGTCAGCAATATACACACATATACTCGACAAGGCGAATTGCATTTTGCAATAATTCCACAATGTATAGGGTCCCCACTGTAGGTACTGAGGTCGCGCCTGTTTAAGGTATAGGTTAGGTGCCCCCCTCAAACATGCATTTTTATCTCTCCGTGTGTCAGAGAGTGGGCATGTCATTAACCTCGAGATTCATATTTGTTTTGCTTCGTTCATTTGGACATTTCTTAATGTAATGCGCTGGGCACGTGGTTTAAGGGGAGCCGAAGGAGGAACTGCATGCAATTGCATTCGATTCAATTTGGGGTGCAAAACGGTAGCTTCCCTGTTGATCGCAGGTGGCATTGCCAAGAAAAATCCTCAAGTGAACGACTGATTAAATTGATTATTCAGATGGTCCGGCTGACTGGCTACGAAGTCATCTTTAAATTTACACACATCGTCGAAGCGGCCAATTTGTATGTGCCCAAACTGATTGTTTGGATGATTTGTTTTTGTTTTTTTTTCCGAGGTGTCAATGCACTCGCGCGAGCTTTTTTCTTTTATTTTCCTCGGAATGAGTAATATTGCATTTTGCTCGAGTGCAGAGCGATTTGCGATTGGATTTGGGCCGAAGTCACGTTCGGTAAATATGATGAAATTATGCATATCATTTGCGGTATGGAAGTTATTTCTTTTTTGACAATCGATGAGGTGGTGGCGACTGTTTATATTAATTTCTCTGTTGAATTGAATTACATACCAGAACTTTCCAAATAAATCGGGCCTCAGTGGGTGGAGAGGAGAAATAGAAAACCTACTGCAGAAAGACCGCAGTTTTTGAATTTATGACGAGGAAAATAAATGCGACACTTAAGATCGATGTGTGAAAGCTCCTAAGAAGTTTATTTCGGACCTTGTGCTTCTGTTGAAAATTGCACCCATCAATGGTTTTCTTAATTATTCGTATCGAGATACAGCTAGTGTGCTTGTCGATTGAGTGAAGCTTCGATTAGATGGTAAGCACAGAGTCACGTTTACATTTTGATATACTGAATTACTAAGTTGCAGCGAAAGACCCGTGACTTCAATGTTTAGGCTGCTCAAGGGCAGTAATTGAACTTGAAAGTGGTTGATGGCTGCAACGATTTGGGACGAAAATACTGGAAGAAGCACCTGAAGTCATCTGAAAATGTTTTGTCTTTTAAAAAAGAAAAAATTGTTGCAGCAACAAGTCTAGGAGCTTAGACGTCTCTCGAGACCGAACTGTTATCAGTCTTAAACTAACTGAAAGTCGTCGATATATCTGCTGACGAACACCCTATGAGACAGACTAACTAGGTGACAGTAAAGCAACTCTCAAGGTCTTAAAGGGACTATGATTCTTTTCTTTGCAAACTTCAATTAATTCAAGACCTACTTGCCAGAGGAAAATTGTCCTTTTGACGTGCGGAAACTACGCAAATAGTTCGGGAACGACAACCGCTTCAAGTTTGAGTCATGGTGTGGTGTGGTGTGGTAGGTATATGGGCTGTAAGGATCATAGGGCTTTGAAGATGACCCAAATGGGTGCAGTATTAGTTATTGGGTCAGGAATATAAAAAAGAAATGATGGAATATTTTTACTTTCGAAACTTAGTCAGCTATAATTTCCTGTAGATGTCGCTACTGTCCGAGATACTATATTTATTCTTGAATAAATATTTATATAGTGAACAAATATTAAAAAAATGTGTACCCTTGTTTTTCAAACCTTCCAGCTTTAGGCACCTTACTTTAAGCCTATCTGCAAAGGGAAGGTTTATGGAAGTAACCAAGAGTTCCTTGCAGATCCCAAAAAGGTAGGTACATTGAGTCGTATAAAAGTCGGGAGTTAAAAAATGTAATGGAAAATTCTGAAGCTAATACTGAGGGTGTTGATAAAAACAAAATGGCGGTCTTCTTCGCCACCTTTTTCATTTTAATTTCCAAGGCAAGAAAAAAACTTCACAAACCCTACTTGCTGCTGAAAGAAATTCCCTACTGAAGTTCCGCAAGGCTTCCAGAAGGTGCCTACATTTTTTTCCTGCAAAACAAGACGAAAAAACCAAACTCACCTCGTATTGAATTCGCAGTCTTTTTATCCTGATGAAGTGCATTACTACTAATAAATAAAGAAGAAGACGAACTAGACGAAGGCGGCGGCGGTGGCGTTGTACTGTCGACAGAGTCCGAAAATGACGGGCACATAGTCTTGTTGCTGCAGGTGCTGCTGCTGCAACTGGTCCCGCAATTGTTATTCGCACAACCAAGGCTGCCCGCCGTACTGCTTATAGCGGCCGGCGTTGAACAACAAGAGCTACTAGCACAACCAGCACCAAAAAATCCCGCATGATGGCTTTGGTGATGATGGTGATGATGATAAGGCAGGTGATGGTGGCGCGGGATATGTTGCGGATGCGATGACGAATGCTGTTGCTGGTGCATTGCAGCAACTAATGAATGTGCCACCGTGGTCACATGATGCTGCTGATGGTGCTGTTGCTGTTGCGTTTGCTGCTGCTGCGCCGCCTGATGATGCAGGTGGCTGTGATGCGAACCATGCTGAGATTGCCCATTACTGTGGCAATTTCTCGATATCGTCGTATCCATGGGCAGGCGCAGTGCAGCAGCTGCAGCTACAGCAGCACTACTTGAAACCGGGGACATCGGAGAAGGGTTACTATTCACCGACGCCGTTGACGATGTTGCTGCGGCCGCTTTTATGTCCAGGGGATTTGTCCGCTGTGTCGAGGTAATACCATTTGTCGACGAACTCGTCGTTCGACTGAATTGTGGCGAATCGAACAAGGCACGTGTTGCATTTTGTTGCTGTTGCTGTTGCTGTTGATGTTGATGATGATGGTGTTGCAGGATTAAGGCGGACCCCGGTGAGGGAAACTGATAATGCTGCTGAGGCGACTGTTGTTGATGCTGATGATGATGGTGACTATGATGGGGATGTCCTAAGAATGTCGACGGCTCGGTTTTAATCCCATTATTGTGATTGTGACTACTATTGCCGCCATTACTCGTTGGCTGTTGTGACCAATTTTGATTGAAGAACTCCGAAAAATCTGTATCCATCACATTCTAGTACAACAGTTGGATTGTCTTCTCTTATAAAAAAAATTTAACTTATATCGACGCTCACACGATCTATCTTAAGTTGGATACACAGTTCTTGTTAATACTTTGACAATCCGCATTTTTAATGTTTAAATCTCGCGCACTGCAATTGCAACAAGACTCGAGAACAAAAACAACAGACACATACCCAACGAAAAATCCACCCAACAACAAGTACAAAACGTTCCGAACCGTTATAATGGCTACCGTCAACTACGGACTGTTCGAGCGAAATGGTCCGCCTCGGCCGTACATTGGTTTCGAATTTCGATGACTCGGCCAAGAAAATCTGACGAAAAATCGCCTTCGAAGTGTCCACATAAACTGCGCAAACAATTATCGACGAATTAAAACGTTTAATAGCTTCTGGCCAATTGAGTTGCGATTGCGACTGCGGCGGGCAGTCAGTGGTTAGGTCAAGAAACGAATGAATGATGACCCGCTTAGTAGATTTTCTGCGGTGTCGGCTTAATAAGGTGGTATACCAGATACAAGCCATTAACGGACACCACCGGCTATTAGTGTACGAGTGACGCGGTGTGGTGTTGACCCTCTAATGCTGACACTGCATAAAAATCAATTAGTTGCGGTACCGAATGGCTAAGGCGATGAAAAACGATTATTTGGACGGAAAAGTGACGGATTCACAGTTTGTATTTGCGAATAAATGACGATTGCACGGCCAATGAACTTGTGGCGATTTGAACGCTCTTGTCGGTTTGACAGAATTGTTTTCATTGGAAACGGATCGTAGATTTGTCAACAGACGTATACGGGTGGTGTTGCGAAACTAAGATTGTGGGCAGGAGACCAGGGTCGGCATTCTGTAAAGCGAAACGTTCAAACGTTTTCGTGTGCACGAACGATTTACTTTTTCAACTTAGAGCAAATCAACAGAATCTGACCCCGGTTTGACATGACTTTTATTTTGGAAAAATTTCACGATGATGCAAAGGAAAGCGGGCTTGGCTTTGACAGTTGTGTCCAATGCTAGCGAGTTGCCTTCTCGAGGGTTATAGGTATTGGCATTGAACTGCGAGATGGTTTTGATATTCGAAATGGTATGACTTGTGTTTGGAGAAACAGAAGATTTATCACAATGGCTTGAGAGTGTAAGAAAGACGACGAGAGTCTTCTTAGCTAGTGGACGACTTCGCCTCAGTATCTGTACTTTCAGCTCCGACAGTCCTCTTAGCGTGAAGATCAAGAGAATAATTGATATTACCAACCCAAAATTTTGTACATAATTCTCATCATCTGTCGTAGAATTACTTTCGATAAAAATCTTCCTCACTTGATTAGGATCACCAAGTGAATGCCAAGCCGGCCAGCAAAATCCTTCGTATTTGGTGTGCCTATTCTCACTTTTCAGCAGGCAGGCAGGCCTTTAAATCTTCGAATAGATCTGCTGAGTTTTCTTCATACACACTCCTTAATAACCTAACCTAGCCATCATCGTCCATCTTTATGAAGCAAAAGCAAGAAAACACCACTTCTTGGCAACAGGTTTTTTGTCGTGCCATTTTCGACTCTATTTCAAAACCGAATTTTATGAAGTCTGCACCAAATCAAAAGCGAAGCTTCGATGAATGGAAGAATGTCACCAATTTGAATAGAAGTGCCAAAAGAGCCCATGGACTTTTGTAGTCTGAAATACGAGTAGGAGGAAACACAGCTCAAGGCTTACTTCGCGAGGAAGTCTAAATAGATGAACCCTTTTGAGACTAAAATGGTTCGCCACTAAAATTAGCAAATTCTATAAAGTCAAATGACACCTGGGGTACTTTTCGAGGAGTTGAAGGTTCTTTTGTCTCATATGATCCCAAAATAGGTCACCACTTACTCCATGAAGCCTTCAGTGGTATTCCTTCTAGAACCTGTTATCATTTAAAAAAGTTTTCCTTTCGGTAAGTCATGAGAAAGCTTCTCTGATCAGCCGCTCGCATATAAAAATATCCTTCCATTCTTTCCAAAAATCAAATGTCGGCAAAAGAATGGCAGCAAGTAATCTTTACAGACCTGTTGCTCTAAATGCTTGCATTTTTGTTTTTGTATCATAGGTACAACGAATCTTAGGACATCGTTGGGCGCCAGTTATCTTTTTTATTGCATTTTCAAACTTTGTCTTCCATATTTTGATTGAACAAATATAACCTAATATCAAAAAATCGCTAACCCTAAATACCAGTACCCAGCGTACTGCTGTTGAACGACATTCTCTTAACTATGCACCGGCTGCTATAAACTCTCGCGAAACCGCCTACAAAACTAATCGATTTCATCCCACAAATTGCGAGACACATCTGGCCGTAAGCACCGTTAAAACTAATCCGCCACTTAAAGCCCTTTAATTCAATAGTCCACCTCCGCACAAAAGTCCGTCCAACTCTTTGCAAAAAAAAAAACACTCCAATTTCTTGATAGAAGTGCTATTCTCAGATAAAATTTGCACAAAAACATTGCCTCCCTCCTAACGGAAGCATTAGCTGTCAGATAGCCGCTTAAGCTTCCTATAGAGGCGGCCAGCGCAAAAAGAAAAAATACCATAAAATCAGCAAAAACCCGACAAAAACATCTAAAAGATACAAATGTATCTAACAGCGATAGAACAAACTATATTTTCTATTTTCCCCCCACTAAGCCGCCGCTCAGTTGAGAACGAAAGCCAAAGAGAAAACACTTTTCTGGCCAAAAAATCACCCGAAGAGAGCACACATAATGTAGCTATATATATTTTATATTTAATTTTTCCCCTTCCAAGTTGTTTTTTTTGTTTTTTTTTTGTTGTTGGTGGTATCCCATACACCAATAGAGACAGAATGTGTGTTCTATCTGTATAAATATAAAACCGTCAGAACCGTCATGACGGGAGAAAGTGTCAATGAACTTTACTATAATACAATACACAATATTAATTTTGAAAGAATTCTCTATTTTATTTTTCTTGTTGTTGTTGTTGTTTGTGGCGATGATTCGTTGGGAGATGTGTGTTTTTTTTTGTGTTCTTCTCCTCCGTAGAAGAGAATTAGAGATTTGGCGTATATCTATTTCGTGGGGGCAACAGATTTTCAATAACAGAGATGACTTTACACGTTTCTTGTAATTTTTTTTAATTTTTTTTTGAATTAAATGTCACTTTGGCACACACACACAGATTGTTGTTATATAATTTAGCAGCACAATTTTATGTGAGACACAGCCACGCGTGAGATATAGACACAAAATTTCAGATGCACTTGCGGCAGACATAATATTAGATTAGCCGCCTATAAGCCGACTACATAATTACGCGAATAGTTCCCGACGGCCGACGACAGCGTATGTAGTTGCGTCTGTCCGATCAAAAGTGGATATGGATATCTTACGGGCGCCCGGAACACGTTACTTCCTTTAGAAAGAAGAAGAAAAGAAAGGAAAAAAATATTCACCAGATATTTAGCGAATAAAATTAAAATTTGCAGTTCTGGTGGTTCCCGGAACAAAATGTTAAACCAGACGAATACGAACAACAGCGACAGCGACAGCGACGGGGGCATCTATCTAAGAAGAAGGAAATGTGAACGAACGTTGTTCGGATGAATCGAGAAACCACCGCCGACGAACCAACCTAACAACCGACCGACCGAGTCACCGAGTGTACAGTGTACAGAGTATGTGTGGTGTTTTTAAGAGCGCCTCTTTCGTTTGCGCTCTGGCTAAAGAACGCTACAAAAGCAGAGCCTCAGCCTGGTATCCACCGGCACCGCCACCGAGCTCCAACCAACCCACCATCGAATCCATTCAAATGGGTGATTCTGCTTCTTCTTGCCAGCGCAAAGCACACACGCCACGCCGCTTAGCTATGCCTGCCTGCCTGCCTCCTTTTCGCATTTATTCATCGTATCTGACGGTTTTTCCTTGTTTTTTCTTTGGGATTTTGTTTTTTGTTGTTTGCTGCTGGCCGGCTCTATTGGCATGTTTTATGCATTTTTACTCCCCCCCAGTGATTGCATGTAGTGGTGGCCCCTTGTTGTAGTGGTGCCGATTAAGAGTCTGCTGCTGAATTCCTGATGGGAATCAAATTTTTCGGGTTTGGCTATTGCTCCCTCGAATTCCTCCACCTCCCACTACATGGAGTGGGATTTTGGATACAGTGTTCTCTTTTGATTGCAACTCTTTACAGTTGAATTGGTGAATGAATGATGCGGACAACTTTTGGATGGGGAAGAAGACCGAGTACCGTTTGTTGAAAGAGAAACCATTTCACTTCCTATGTGTTTGAAAAATACTGCTCTCTGTGTCTCTCTCTGGCTTTGGGGAGCCGGAGCAGTCGTGGTTGTGGTTCGTGGACCGTGGTTTTCCTCTTAATGCCGCATCTTCCTTATCGACTTTACTTTTCAGCTTTTCACCCCATCGGACTTTTGGTCGTCGATGTCGATGACGTTTGCTTTTGTCAGAGCTCTTAGAGAAACTAAGAGAAGTTCCCAAAAAGCTTTGATCAAACACAATGTAAATGATGCTCTTAGCAAAAGCTAAACATGCATAAGAGCGTTAGCTTTTGGAAATTCACTTGACTGTTTACAATACGGTATTCTAATTACAGATGCAGTGTCAGTGGTTGTTCTAGTGAACTTCCGAGCTGGGGGTCTTTAGTTTAACCCCCGAAAAAACGCAAATTCAACTATAAGGTTTTGTCTCCATAGCGCCACCTTTAGTTATTGTCGGACAAAGGTCTTAGAGTTTCATTGTCTAGGAACGGCAAATTCTAGTTAGACTTACAAAAATATTGTGGACAGACGGGAAAACAGAATCCTGCACCAGTAATATGTTTAGAGCGTTTAACTCGTAAATATATTAAAGGGGGCCAGCCACTCCGAGAGAGAGAATCCAACTCCTTTAGTTTCAATAGTGTCTTTCAAGATACCTATCGACCCTTGTAAAAAGGCCTTTACGGACTTGGAGGACATTTGAAAAAGCTGTCTTCCATCCTCGACAGTGAAAAAGTTTGGAATATCTTATCCCTCTGCTTCTGCAAAGGCAAATTGTGCTGAGTTTTAGTTTCTTCTTAGTCTCAACACAATCTCTTGGGTGAAAATTGATACCTTCGAGAGATGACAAGTATTTTTTGTTGGTTTGTAGGATTTAAGTCGTTTGAAAAACAAGAGTCGAATCAATCACACCCTATCTATTATTTTTTGTTACAGTAGTATTGTGAAATCTATTTTCTGCAGTTCTCTTCTTTTCCAGCTGATAAGCCTTTCCTTTTGCCAGTACGCATTATCCTAGTTTAGTTGATCTTCTTGACATACCGTACTTTGTACAAGGGTATTTACAACAGAATACAGGGTGGGCCACCTAGTGGCTTCTTTTTAAATCATAACCAACCAGTATCATACCTCCGCGGAACGAAATAAGTCGCATTAGCGCTTGAACAACGTTGGAAAATCTTTAAAACTTATTTTCAAAGTGAAAGCTGTGTAGCCCACACAGTGCGTTCTCGGATTATTCGCTTACAAGGCTACTGCGAAGCCAGCCGAGGTAGCCACTTGAAGGACGTTGTGTTTCATAATTAATGGGAGTGTTTGCTCCTACTAAAGTCATAATACATGGAAAAAATTGTATTTTGTTCATTTTATTGCATTTTTAAAAAGAAACTTGTATTTGGTCCACCTTTCCACTTTTCCAAGTTTAAATTACAAAGTACGGAAGGGAAGTAACCTCCCATGTCTCTCTGTAAAGCCAAGTCCCCATTTCATACTCAAACTTTCAGTTCATTGTGGGACAAGCTTTTGAAATGGAGCTTCCCTACTTAAGGGATCCCATCCAAATCTACAACACATAACGGTTTCTATCTAGAAAGAGTTTCATATTTTTCATCAACAACCAAGAGAATTCTCCCTTAACACTGATGATGATGAGATACTTTCCCCAACTTGGAAGAGTATTCAACCCACCGACATCGTACTTCTACCGGCTACCACCGATAGAGATAGAGACTACATCTTTTGCTATATCACAACATGGAGCCAGCCAACGAGTGTAGGCATAGGCACAGAGCTGGGGAGAATCTTCCTCGGAAGGCGAATAAACTGGGCGAAACATTGCTCGCCATATGCTCATAGATACATCTATAGTAAATAGTTATCGAGCCTGTTTGCCGGTGTCGCTGAGGCCATTGGCACATATTCTCGTGCCTTCTTGTTTTATATACAAGAACAACCGCTTGACGTGCGATTGTTTTATGTGTTTGCCTCAGTCTATATAGTGTTCTCGGCTATTTTTCGTTTCTCCTGTTAGCTTTTTATTCGTTCTTCGTTGGTTTTTTTCTTCTGTTTCTCTGCATGTAGCTATGTTTATGCTACGAAAGTGCATATAGGAATGTGCAACGCGAGAGATAGATGATTGCTGAGGTTGGCTATGGCTGCTGTGCCGATGTTCGTCGTCTGAGACGTAGTTTTCGGACTACGGTGTACAGATGTAGTCGCCTGGGTGTGTGTTTGCCTGCATATGTGCATACATTTTAATAAATAATTTCAAAGTTGAACTGCATAAGCGATGACGTAGATGGGTGTACAAAGCCAGCGCCGGAGAAGAACAGAGAGTTGAGGGAGAACAAAAAAATTAAATAGTATGGCGCACACTACCGATTCTCTGACGCTGGGTGGATGCAAAAGGGACCACATTTCCATGCACCCAAATGGGGAGTCATTCCGAGGGAGATGCTGTCTCGTTTGTTGTTGGATATGGATTGCATTTTGCATATGCTCGGTTCGTCGTCGTCGTCGTTTAGCGAGTGGCGGCGGGGCTACGTTTCGTTGCAATGCAATGGTTTTGTTCTTGTTAATCACACTTTGTTTCGCCTGGTATTTTCGAGCTTAATGGAGGATAACAGACTGAAACGTGGGAATTTAGGGTGGCGACACAGCGAGGGTTGTGGATGAGGTTGAGGTTTGGTGGCTAATGCATATTTTTTCTCCTTTATAAGGTGATTGAAGAAAAATGCAGTCGAAATTGTATAGATGTAGCTTTTGAAAGGGTTATTAGCGTAGGCGTTGTTGGCGATATTGTACGCTGTTTGCACTGTTGAAAAGGACTTTTGGAACTCTTTGTGCTATTGAAATAGTTTTGTGTGGGAGACTTGCATATTTTTTTCGAGAAGGGCCTAAAGAAACGGTAGACAATTTGGTGGATATTAAAGGGGAATCGATTGACAATTCTGGTAAGTAAGGCTCAAAGAGATGTACTAAGCCGGCAACATATGTGTGTTTGTCAGATAAGCTCCATCGACATTCGAGTTACGCGTGGAATGCAGTTAACTACGGTCTGAAATATTGATTCAAAAAGGGATAACGAAAGTACAATGGATAGGAGCTATAGAACCTTGCATTCGGTCTCTTCCATCAAGGGGAAGCCATGTAGAAATGGCATTACCTTCATCATTTTCAAATTTACAGTCTTTCTATTGGTTGTAGGTATGTGGAATCATAAGGACGGTTGTCAATAATAATCTTTCCACAAATTTTCTAATAGCGCAACTCTCTAAAATTCCATCGAAACTATGGTTTTACCTAGTCATATCTGAGTTCCACGGCGCACTAGACTCGCGGGACCCAAAACCTCTGACAAGCTTGAAATGGAAATTTCATCAAGAATAAACCTCTGCAAGTCACTGTGGGAGCTTCATTGACTACTGCGTTTCGGACGGATGCAGTCTTTAAAAGTCCGACTCTTCGGGAATACCTACCATCTCTAGATAATTTTCAAAAATGTTCGAGGTCCCATGGTCGCATGCATATTTTATTGGGCTGGTTAAAAGGTTGACCAAAGAAGCTCTATTGAAGCAAGGATTGCTTTTGCTAGCCTTTCCTTCTACTAAATTCCAACAGAATCTACTTTTGATTGAATACCTAACTCATGGCAGTTTTCCCTCACGAATTGCTGTCACTCCTTCTGCCAATAAAAGTCCCATACCTACGTTTCACAAAAACCCCCACCAAGCACTATAGGATATGGACACCCAATTATTTGACGGGTTTGTCTGCCAACCGGGATATCGCTTACTATACCATCCGCAACACAACAACAGGGTGCGGATTTCACTTCACATCACAATCCCAGCAGAGCGCGCGACACGTGTATTTTATTTTTTTTTTTTTGTTTTATGATAACACCCATACTGACAGCTCGAACATGAGTTGTCATTTTAAATTCACTTGCACACGGGTGATAGCGCCGTGCACGCGGGGAAGGAAATCAGAGCAACATATTTACATATTTTGCGTTCATGCGCTATGCGGTCGCTGGTGTATCTAATAAATGCGGTTCGAGTTTCCCCGCAGACCGCACGTCTGACATACACGTACAATATACAGAAAACAACTCCATATACACAACTGACACTCTTATCAGAACAGAACCAACGAGTCAGCTGATTCTGTTGGGGTCGATGTTCCCTTTTGTACACACAATACAGCCCCAGCATAACAGCGGCGACCGACAACGATGAGAGAAATAAATTATCATGTCCTCATCCGCCGTTATGTGTACAACAACAAAATATGTTATGTTAGTGTTTTTTTTTTGAGAATACCTGTGAAGAGTTTTTTTTTTCATTTTGGTAACTGTACGGTGCATGTCGTGTTTAGGCATTTAATCACGGTACACTGACCACTGAACTCGCACCCTTAAAACAGACACACATCCCCTGCTAGAGCGCGCAATCAATTCCAAGTGAAAGTGAGGACAACAAGTCGCATTTCTCATTCTGAGAGCTTTTTCCCACACTCGAGCGATACATATTTACATAAAATCTACCGTCTACTATACGACACCCCCTTTGCTGTTATCAAGAGACGCGTGGTGCCGATAAGACCAACTGAACAGCGAGTATCATCGGTTCGGTTGAATGGTTGTGTGCCAGGGCAACAACCCGAAAGAATAATAAATAGCAAAAAAAAAAGAATGCGTTACTCGTTAGATATTTTTAGAATTCGTGTGTAGAGAGAATGGAAATCGCTGACATGAAGATGTCGCTGTGATTGGAAAATGTCAAATGTGATGTAATGCACAACGGTAGGTAAATCGCGCACGGATTTTAATCTCAAGCTAGCTGTTTCTTAGTTGGCGGCGTTATTCTTTGCCCAGTTTTTTTTATAAATATGTTTCGTAAAATAATAATGTATCCGCACATTTTCATCGACTGAAATTCGATTAAGAAGATCATAAATCAAAGTGCTGGGCTTTTCAATATATTAAGCTCATGTTCGGTATGGGGGAGCAATACCATTAGATTTATGGGATTAGGGCGATGCGTCGAATGGAAAATATATCATTAAGGGAACTCCTCTGTGGGATATTTGTGTTGTGAGTAAGAAAAATACCAAAAAAAAACATTTCTCCGTGACTAACAAAAAGTAGAATGAATTGACATGGGGCGGTGGCCAAATTGCGAAGTGTGACTTTTCAAGAGGTATTTCAATCAACACCAACTTAGATTGAATCATTTTTGAAAAGAGAGCTTTTTAGTTAGTAAGTGAGGCTTGAGGAATCGGAAATATTTAGGCCACTTCCTACCAACATCTGCCCTAGACATACTGAAAAGTTCACCGAAAATATACTCAGGAAAACAAACTTTATTTTTGAATTTTCAACCAAAAATTGGCAGTGATTCATAAACCTGAAAATTAATTCTCGGTCAAAGGCTAACGAAGAAAGAATTTGCCGGGCTATACGAGCAGAATAGAAACTAAAGATCGGCGATCGGCTCAAGGCGTTTGAAACTGATGTGGTTAACATAGAAGTCCACCCATTCCATTAAAGCAATCCGATTTTCGGATTAGAGCCAATTTATGTTATTTTATCAATTCGATGAGCTACACCTAACTCCACCAAATATATCAATGAAAGTTGTATTAATCTGTATTCCTATCGAAACGCAGTCATGATGCGTGTTGCTTCATTTTTCTTTCGTGATGTCTGCAGCTTTTCATGAACTCATATAGAAATATTTTTAATTCACAAATGTTTTAAGCAAAAACTCACAACTGGGCAGTTATTCACTTCCAATTCATAGCCTTGCAACTATTCAATAAGACAACTGATCCATGGACATTTAAGCCAGCTCTACAGTTATTGCCTATGGATAGGATTTTAAGGAAAAAGTTGTGTCCTAGTGAGCCATGCAGTCTGGAAGTGATTCATGTCTTGATCTGGTTCAATTTTTAAGAGCCAGATGAAAGTTCCCAGATTACCTACTTAGCTTTATTGATAAAAAAAAGTCGGTAAATGCAGTGCACATGATGGCTGTTGCTTAACTATTTCACAGAGTGGCTGTTGCTTAAAAATTATATAGGTCCGCTCATACTTTCTATAATACTGAATGACGAGTTCAATTGTTCATTAAACTGGCTGCAATTGAAACATTTTGAAGTCTAAATGCAAAACTCCAATTAAGACAGCGCACAACGCTATGTATAGACTTCGTGCGATTGCGATCGATTTATATCGATTGGGTTCGATTCAAACCGCGTACGCGAACGAACCTACTGATGTGGCAAAATGCCTTGCTTAAAAATCGGTTACATTCAGAGTCATATGTTTGGGAAAATCAACTTATTTTGGTGAGGGTTCGTTTTTTAATGCTACCAAATAACGAATTGTTGAGTTTGCAGTAAATTTTGCCAAGCCCGTCAGGTCCTTGCAGAATGACAGTGAAGATAGCTCGGTGCTCCATTAAGGACGGAGACAATCCCGCCAAAACTGATGTTGACAAGGTCGTTCAATGTAACTTCTTCAACACCATAAAAATAAACAAATAGTTGGCGCAACAGGTCCGTAGGGACACTGGGCCTAGCTTCTCACAACCATTCGTTTTGTGTGAGTTTTAATTTTTGGGACGAATGGAAGGGATCTACAGTTTTATGCCGAGTCAAAACGGCTAATTGAGAAGCTCTTTCATGACAGTTATACTCTCGGATGTTTGTCAGACGTTCGCAAGAGGTGGCGCAGTGGAAAAAAACCTTGAGTTGGAATTTGGGTTTTCTCGGGACTCGAACCTGCGACCCCTCGCTTAGTAGTCCAACACACTAACCACTTAAGCCACTGTGCCGACTTTTCAACACCATATCCAGAAGAAATTTATGCGAAACTCGCAAGCCCGTGTTCTGTAACTCATGCGATAAATTTTCCCATCGAAAGCTTAGGACCATTTCGTTTCAATTTTAGTGATATTAATTAATATCGCTTATAAGTGATAATTACAGAACATGGGCACAGGAAATCAATTTTTATAAATTCCGCACGATTGTTTGTAAACGCAGGTGGCATTGAAATCATTGGCAATATTTAGTGAGCTATCATACCGACGGGATTATTTAAATATTGGCACTCAAACTCTAAATTGGTTTCTTAATCGCAAATGAGGCCAAAATTAACAACTATACCGTCAAGGACTTTGTCTACCTCGGCTTTGCTTCAAACTCTGACATTGCATCACAAATCAATCGCGTAGGTACTTTGACTCGCCAATCGCTGTTTCGTCACAATACGAGGCCAATTGAGCGCGAAAGCCTTTCGAAAACATTGAGGAAACTGTACAAGCTATATAAGCCATTCATCTTCACAGTCCTTCTTAATATGAGTATATTGAGGCACAGTTTACCTCGGAGTGCATAAATATACCTTGATTAGCAGCTTGCAAGCTTCAAGATTGACGTTCGAGGAAACAATCAGACAAAAGTTGCCCATTTTAGATGAGCTTAAGAATAGGAACCTATCATATTCCATGCTTCCTTCTTCTTAGAACTTAGACTTATATTTTCAATGCATGACTTACATCCAGTCTTCACTCATTTGAAACACTTGCAACTTACCCATATGCATTAAAACACTTAAATCATTAAACCTTAATAGGTAAGGTACATACCTGAAAGTAGAAGAAGAAATACCAATTGATTATTATGCTAAAATAATATGTTTTATTATTTAATATTAATCACATTCGCCTCTCTAAATCTAAATGAATTGACAAAATCTGAACTTTGCACCCCTGCATGCAAATCCCATAATAATGATATTCCCCAAACGCGAGTTATTAAGCAACTTGATAGCACTATTGTGTTATGTTCGACAAAGATCCTAAAAAAAACCGAAAAAAAAACCCAACCAAAACGATATTAAATTCCCGCCGGCAATGTGCATTTGAATATGACATCCTGTTAGCATAGCTTGCCAAATCGGCGAACCCAGGCAACAGAAAATTAACATTTTCTATTACTAACAACTTTGTCGCATTACATAAATGAGCCCCCACACGGGCGAAGCGCAGGCAATGTCGCCTCGCATAGGTATGCAAAATGAAATTAAAAATTCATTTTTGCAAATTTCACAAATTTTATTTCATTTTTATTCAAACGAATTCAATTTGGCAATTCTTTCGTGTTTTCCTGTGTTTCATTTTTAAATTTGTCCTCTCTATCTGTGATTTGGATAATTTTTTATTTATTTTAATTTCTTTATTACTCAAGTTAGCTCGGCCACTACCCAACACACATACACTGTCCCATATGTGAGATGTGGTGCATTTGTAAATAAAGAAAAAAAAAAATACAAAAGCCATTAAAACGCAATTTCATAATCGACCCGCTCATCGTGCGCCAACCAGCTAGGGGTAAATGAACGTTCTTCACGGTGCTCGATAAGTCAGTCGGTGAGTCGGTGAGCAGAGTGAGCTTTTTCAATGCTGCACACGAACAAATTGCACTTTGCCAATGTGCATGTTTTTTTGTTGTTGTGTGGCATGCGGTTTACAGTCGGTAGTCGAAGTTGGCAGACGTTTTTTGTGGGAAAAGGTTTTACTAAAAACAATTGTACTAGAAAAGTTGGTATTTTTTTTTGATTTTGCTGAAAGCGCTTCAAGAAATTGGACTACAACCCATCATTCTAAAACGCGGGGTGCCGTTCTCTGCTGCGTCTTTTCACAAGGTCACATAGCAAAGTAAAGTGTTTAACGTTTTTGACTAGGTCAAAGTCGCTAAAGGGACGTTCGGTTTCCCCCATGAACATACTCGTTTACAATCCATCAATACATACGGGATCTTGATGAAGAGTCTTTCCCTTGAAATATATCAAACAATTTGTATCCACTTTTGGCAAAGATCATCCTTCGGAGGCCTTGATTCGGGATGATTAGGATCTTGTGCATAGTTTTTTGATTATACTAAAGAGGGCTTAAATTCTTAGTTGTTTTTTTAAGCAGAAAGAAACAACGAATGACAGGATCAATCCTTCGCTTGATCTGAGTGCCGAGGTCATTTTGAAATGTAAAAGAGTATAGCTTCTCAATGATTTCTCGTTTTGTTTTCATCAACAGACAAGAACCTTGACAGATTATGGTTATTGACGAAAGGTACGAGGACAAAGTGCAGTCCACAAGACCTTATACATCCAGGAGGCTTTTTCTCTTCTATGTTATTGGAGCAGTTGGCAGTGCCTATATAGGTATTCGCATTCTTGTGGATGGGGCAAATTGCGCTTTAGTTCCATTCAACGGACATACTCTCATACTATTATACGACAAAGTTCGACAGATAAATTAATGTATGTCAATTCATTTAATTTCAAGTCTATAATCAACTTGAGGGGCATAGGTGTATTACGTTTTATTTTCGAGGTAACATTCAGAACCATATTTGAATAGAAGTTGAATATTTTTCAACGATTGTTGGTATAGTATTAGGTAGACAGCTTCCTTGTGGACACACGATTGACAAATTACCAAGTCTTTGGAAAGAAATCACTAATGAATACCATTGTATGCGGACGTCTATTAAAATGTGTGTGTGTATAGGTATGAACGATGTCGGAAACACGAGTTAATAAAAACAAATTGCTGTTGTCAATGCATTTGGGTTTAGTTATGCGGTCTTTGTATTTAAAACGATCGGCATCAAAAGATTCATTGATATGAAAACATGGTCTTTTCCCTTTTAACTTAGGTAAATTTGGAAGTCAATTCTTTCATGTGTGCCATCAAGTTGCCATCCTCTGATTGAAATGGTGGGGTCAAGTCCAAAATCTACCCTCTATCCGTCTTCTGTTGATTTTAAGTCAGTGGAGGAAAAATATCGAGAGTTATGGAGTAGTAGTTTTAAGTAGTTTTTTTTTCAGTAATGCCTAAAGCCCAATGAAGCTTAGTTAAGTCCTTGTAAGTTCACTTCGACCCCGTTCTAGTTCTAGATACATTTAAAATTCTACTGTTTGGTAAATATAAGTAAAATCGTTTTATAAAAAAAGTAGTGAAGCTAAAAACATGTTTATGAGCACACTGACGATCGACGTTCAGAATAGCAGAACTGTCTATCTAGCCCACCCCTAGACATGAAAATTTATTACTCGCAGTACTTGACTCAACTTTGAAAAATGCCCAAAGAGACCGAATAATTTGCGCCGCAAGTGTATACACATTTCAATCGACGCAGCTGTGACTCTGCCAGTAGATACAGCAGAGATACTCCATAAATGTTTCCAAGTTTGCTGCTGTGTGAGTTTGTGTTGTATGCGTGCATCTTGGCACACACCTACATTGGAGGTTAATACAAAACGATTGCGCAATAAAATCAAAAACAATTCCCAATTTTGTTTTGCACGCGATTTTTATTTTTGTTTGGAAACCTATGAGCAATTTAGTAACACAACTGAATGTCCGATGATGCCAAACGCGAAACATTCATGCACAGGTGGTGTTCAACGACATTCACGCGCGCATTACATTTTTTGCAATCCAAACCAAGAAGTTATTTTAAATGAATAAAATCATTCTTAGTTAAGTATTAAATTCACGCACCGAAATAATTTAAAACAATTTAATGTAGGTACCAGCGTAGTTTGTGCGAGTGGGTGGGGGAGGATAGTTTTGTCGCATTTTAAATTGTCGCAGTGGCGTCTCATCTATAGAAAAGTATCTCGCACGCATTGAAACGGAGCGAAAGTTTAATTTCCATCATTTTCGTTGTACATTCGTTGCGAAGATGCCTCCTACGGATGATTGCGGATAGCTGGCGGCCCGGGGCATGGGAGCAGGCCAGCAATTGTTTATCTAAATTACAAGCGGATGAATGCGCAAGCTTTTTTTTTATCTCTAAATGTGTGCATGTGTGCTTTTGTGTCATTCCGCATTTAGAATTTGTTATTTTGCACAAGTTTCTATGGACGAGTAACGTGTTTTTTTTTACTTGTTCTTTGCACACTGAATAGAATGGCAGATAAATTGGTTAGTAGTGGTAGGCTGCCAGCACAGTCGGGTAGTAGAATGACCTACCTCAACAGGTCTAGCATTGATTGAGTCAGTTAGACGTCATTAGCATCTGTGGGTTTTAGAATATCGTTGTTTATTTGAATAGGGGAACTGCAAATGAATATGCAGAGTCAGAATGGGAATGGAAATGAATGCAGATGGAGTGGTGGCGAAATGTATAATGTATCGACTGCCATTAGGAGTGTGAAAATCCATTTAAATGGATGAGAGTTTTTCTTGGGTTAGGTGCATGGGTGGTTTGCAGGATGCGATTGGAATATGGCCTAAAGAACACATCCGGTTTGGTCATTTTTGAACGTTTTTAAGTCAACACAAGAGTTAAATTTGTGTATCAGGTCAGAAAGTAGGTAGGTATGTGTAAACTTATTTGGAATGGTGTCCAGCCTTCTTCAATCAGATACTGCAAGAATTCCGAGGAATTCCATTCCAACAGATGCACTGTGCTTAGGTGCTGGCACAAGCGCGTCTATTATGTACCTTGTAACGTTAGCAGGCGCACCTTGAAGTTGTCAAACTCAATGTAGGTAGGTAAGTACTTGATCGCTGGCGACACACTTTGCATCTACCAGCAACATTGCTGTGGCTAATTTAAGTGTTTCAGTGGACATTGACAGCAATGTGCCAAAACAAGCAGGCTAGACATGTAA
Source organism: Cheilosia impressa (assembly GCA_948293265.1). NCBI lineage: Eukaryota > Metazoa > Arthropoda > Insecta > Diptera > Syrphidae > Cheilosia > Cheilosia impressa. The sequence continues at coordinate 3,693,848 of OX411883.1, read as the reverse complement.
ACACTATGATCGATGTGAAAAGCGACATTTGTCAGTCGTGAGTGATTTGACAGTTCATAATACGAATGGTTGTTCCTCGGTATTTAGGCTGACGACCCAGTTGCAGTCATTGTTGTCAGAGCTTCTCTGCCACCAATTGTACTGCATTTATGTATTAGGACCTATGGAATATTTCTGCAGCTAAATTTATTTTTTTTAACCAGTAAGATTGCTCTAAAGATGGGGCTATCGCATTGGAAATGCCTTGCAAAAATGTGGACGAGTCAAAATTGGAAAATGAGCAGCGATTTAAAGGAGCGATAATAAATAAATTAAGAAAGAGGACAAGGACAGTCACAGAGTCGCTCCGTGAAGCTATCCCCAGGTTGGTAAAAAATCAACTTCGGTATACTATCCCTTAAATGCAATATATTTCGAATAAAATTTCCATTTCCTTGAGTGATGGTCCGCACCTGATATTTCGGTGAACCCTTTTACAATTAACAACATAAACTCGAATACCTTACCAATCATATCACATCACTAGCAGCATAACAACAATTTCAAGAGGACAAATGCTAGCAGTTTCCAAAATGGAAGATGTCTCCATCGCAATTCAAATCTCTCAAACTCATTCACTTATATCACCACCAAGAGTACCTACATACGCGCAGTCCAAGGGTCATTGTTTAGCCATTTGCGCCACAAAAGCCAACTTCAACGCATCATATATCACAACTTTATATTCAAACCGCAACAATTAAACGAACGAACGGACAAACGAAAAAAAAAAACAATTTAGTGTAGGAAATTTCACTTTTCAACAACAAAATGGCTTATGGCCCACCAGAGGTACACAACAACAAAAAGTTTCAATTACACAGCTACAGAGCCAGACTCACCTAAAACGCAATCAATCCACATATCTTTTTCTCTTCAACAACAAGTATTATATTTTTTGGCAACAACATAAAGGAAGTCACCACTTCTTCGCTAAAGGAAACAATACTCGGATTCGAATTCGGATTCACTTACGAATTCAACACGAATATTGAAAAGATTGCGCGCTCACACTGACGACACACAGAGATGGATTTCGTATCGACTGTAAACAAAAATCAACAAAAAAAAAATTATGATGGACAAAAAAAAACAAAATGAAACAGCGTTTACAAAAATTCAGATATATAAAAGAAAACACAACTTTTTTGTTTTCTTTCGCGAAGCTTGCTCTTCTTTGCTACTCACTAGACGACGTGCGATCATGTAGGGCTTAAAAGAAAATTTTGACGTGCGACGCCGTAAGCACGCAGCGGCAATGTATGGCGAAAATGAATAACGTTTCACAGCGGATGGTGGATTTTCTATTTTCGGCAATGATTGTCATTGTGTGCTGTCTGCAGTGGGCAAAGTGAAAGAAAGCTTCCGAAAATAGCACTTCGCCATGGTTAGGAACCACCAACACTAGTGCCCGTAGCAGTGGCGACTAATCTTCATCATCACCATCGACAACATCATCACTTTCACTTTTTTCATTATTTAACGTTTTTTGTGTTTTTTTTTTTTTTGTTTGGGTTATTGTTTTATTTTTTTTATATTTTGTAAACCTTTTCTTTTGTTGCGAATGGTTCGTTGAATAGATTTTAAATGGTTAATCGGGTTTTTTTTTTGATAGATAATTCCAACTGCACAATAGACTGCGTTGGGAGTTCGAATTTTAGGAGACGATTCTGGGAGGAGTGCCAGAAAAGATCAAATTTTCCGAAATAGGTAGATCAAAGCGACGTAGGTCGATCGTTGCCTTCTGATGGTGTCCTTTTTTGCAGGCGCTATCTTATCAGGCACCACTACCACTAGAAGATTTTTGCATTCAAAACGACCCAGGGTAGGTACCTATCTTATTCGCCTATGCCATAGACCCGGCTCGGACATTGGAGTCTTGAATAGGCTCCTATAGGTATTTTGTAATAAGGCCTTCTTAGAAAATACTTGTATTTGTGCTTCCAAAAAATATTAAAAAGAGTTCAAGGACTGCTCCGGACGTAGTTGTGAAAGCGCTATACCTATACCTAGGTACTCGCTTTACCTTTGCACCGAAAAAATTTAACGTATATTGAAAGGCTTGCAGACTGACTAAAACCTTCAAGCCATAGTTGAGTTTGATTCTATAATCCCTACTACCACCATCCAAGTAAAACCAAACTAGCCAGCTGAACGGGAAAATTAACTTATTTCGTCTTTAGTTATTGACAAAAGTCAAACATCGTCCTAACGAGCAATGCAAAGCCGCAACAGTTCGTAAAGATAACCGTCCCTCACCATCTCCACCCCCCACTCACTCATCTATCAAAAATACCACTCAATTACAATAGATAACTGAACAATTCACACAAATCCAAGACCACTTACATCCAAATTGCAACTGCAAAACAATTTCAGTTAATTTATCTACAAGTGCAAGCGCACTGTATGCCCTCAAGGACACTGCACAAAAGTTTCGTCGCCTTTACCTTGTCAAAATCAAAAGTTACAAGAGTGCTTTGTCTCGCTCTCGCCCCTTAAAAAAAACAAACAGAATCGGAGACCGCTTTTGTTTCTTCTTGGATTTTTCAGTATCCACAGACCCCAATCCATACCGCCGCGCCGCGCACATACAAGTGCAAAAAGTCCACCAATTCCAACTAATGATCTCATGAATAATGCATATAGGTGCTACTCAAAGCCAAATAGCTATAAAATGCATAATAATAAACACTAGCGAAATTAAATAAGCTAAATCGTGTTTGAGCTATTAATAAAAATGTCAAAACGCTTGCTGGTGTTGGTATTGGAATACACACATCCACATGCCGGGGGGATCATGTAACAACAAGTGTTTGTTGTTGATGTTGGTTCGCTCACAACAATTACTTCATTCGTACACGATAGTGGCTTAGCTTTTGGTCATAATACACCAAGCAGAGGGAGAGGGGAAACGTACCATACCTATTGCAGTGTGTGCAGCTTTGAGATAGTTTTGAGTTACAGCTGCACTGGTAGTTGGATGTTGATTTCATTGAAAAGTTCGTTGACTACAAAACTAATGACGACGATGAGAGTAGTTGATAGAAACACCAAACTTCGTCGCACACACAGGTGAATTTGAATTACCAGAGATGCATATACGACCCGAAGCAAGCGCATATGCGATAAGGTTTAGTGTGTAGTTTCAAGCTTAAAACAAGCGATTAATAAAGTAATCATCGTGTAGAAGGTTAAAGTAGGGTTAATTAATATAAATATTAAAAAAAATCAATGAGCGACAAGGGGCAATTTGCATTGCACGCCGATGGGTGGGGATTTTTTGGGACTGTTTACAGAAGGACCTTGGCTCCGATGATGGAAAGAGTATGATTTATGCATTTGAATGTTGTTGCGAGTGGAGCTCGATTGGCAACGTTACCACCTCATGTGGATGATGTATTTCATTTTTATTTTTATTAGTACTTTGGGCACCTACCTAGAGCGACGACCTTGGGGAACTAGAAAAGTTTAGAAGATAATAGTGCCACTGAAGGACCAATATGATGACCTAAAGGTGTTCTTAAGAGATTGGTACTAAACGGAATTGAATTGAAAAATAACAACTTGTTTTCCGCCTTCGGAACTTAAATACCATCAAAGCCTACGGTCTAATAATCGACTTTATATAGAGGATAGACGGAGTAGGATCTAGCCACATGAGGTCAGAAGCTTCGTTTAACAAACTGCGGACCGAAAGTTATATCCTGCAAGAGTTTTCGTGTCCTTAGTTCAGATGTAAGGACTTTTAGACAGTCATATGAAACTCTGAAATCGTTCAAACTAATAGTTTAAATATTTAAAACAAAAACACTTCGCTTGTAATTATGTTTCAAGATTTTAGTCAATTGCATTTACAATATTGCGAATTTTAAAGTAAATCCTGTCGAACTATTTGAACCCGGTGTACGCATTTCAAGAGGCTCACTTCAAACAATACTAAAACACGTGACCGACTTAAAGCACTACCCTGCTTATGTTCCAAATTGTCGGTTCATTTTAGTTTGTGTGGTAAATCCTGACACAAAAATGTGGGTTGTTCGGAATATTTTTCCAGCATCACTGAGTTGTTTTTCCGTTTTTTAATTAGCTCAAGAAAAGCTATCACAGTCACGGTACGATTTGCATACATTAACCTCAAAACTGACAAACGTAGATATCATGCCGCAGCTGGATAAATACCGCCATTTGTTGTTATCAACTAGAATAAATTTTTTTCTGGCTCACGTTGTGTAGTTCAGAACAAAATCCTCGGTTAAGGGGTCATCCTTCTCAGGTTTGTCTCGTTTAACATCTTTTTCAACTATCAGCCTTTAGGTATGCAATCATTTGCGAAAATGTGGTATAAACTGACATATTTTGATGTAGGTATATCTCGACATTTCTGGTTGTGATTGAGATTACAAAGATGTAGATGAGAATTACTGCTGTTCAAAGTTGTAAATAATATATTGGGAAACGTGGGGTATAGGTCCATAAAAAAGTAGAATGCACATAAATAATAAATTTGTAAAATCTATGTTCCATTTACATGTCTCTGCTATACGATTATATATTCTTCCACTACCAGAATGTTGGAGTTATGCCCCATCCCTAAAAAATATCGCACTTTGTGGGACATAATTCCAAAATAAAATTTTGACATAATTCCATTTTCCACAATCAATTTTTGAAATTTTTGAAAATTTGAATGTGGAACAAAAGTTCATTATAAACTTATGTCTCGTGGATAAACCTTTGCCCCCTACGGGTATCACAATGGGTCAACTTTGACCTGAGTGTGGCGTGGAGTTCTTCCTCGCCGGCCCACAAACCTATGTCTCGTGGACTTATATCCCAGCGCCGTCCGAAACTATTCATAGATTCAAACTACCTACTTTATGTAATAGAACACCTGCGCTCACTTGTTTTAACCCGCTAATTTTGGAATAAACCCCTTCAATGAGACTCTTAATTTTAACATACGTGAAAGGGTAAATCCGGGTAAAAATGCGTAATAAGAGCGTACTATCTAGTTGGAAGTTCTAAAAGGCTTTTGCAGCTCTAAAAAATTCCCACGCTTACATTTGGAATATTCTTTTCCACAACTGAACTTCACTTCTTCCTCCTTAGCTCAAGACCGAAAATTCCACCAAAAAGGAGAATGCCAACAATCTTATATATTTTGTAGGTCACAATATGCAATTTTGTATGGAAAATTTCGCCATTGTGAGTTCGAAAAATTTAGCCTGGACACTAAAAATAATTATTAGTATCGCGGACTGTGTCAACAATGAAACTATTTATTTACTCCTGGAATTAAGACCCCATTCCTTTATTGACTGAAAAACATTTGTATCCAACCATAAAGTCATTTCCCTCTTGTTTTTGATGCACATAAAAAACGCACTGGAATCTTCGTCACCTAATAAATGTGAATTTATCCATTTCATCCTTTGAACAACCATTCCCATTTGCTTCCGTCAAGTTGATTGCATGCAACAGTAAAAAACAAAACCATGTGCCACGAATGAATCATTTCAAAAAATAACAAACTGTCATCGAGGAATTTTTCATAATTTTTTTTTCTCGGCAATTTTCCATTTAATTTCGCGTTAAGTAAACAAGCCCAAGACTCCCGAAAAATTAAAAATTCAAAAGTGCCAGTGGCAAGAACAGCAGCACCAGCTCATCATCATTCTTCAGCTCAATAAGGATCTTCCAAATTATATACCCAAACACGAGCACTCAAGTATGCAGTTTATGGAAATTGGGGTGCAGGAATTTCGAGATCAGCCTTAGCGCCAACGAGTACTTACATTTGGGCACGGGTCTTTTCCTTTTTTCCATGCAAAGAAAAGCAAAAAGAATCCAAAAATATGCATAACCAAAACAAAATTAAATTATAAGGGAGTGCCGAAACGATTTCTTGCAAAATTTAAACGCAGAGTGCGGTTAATTTGAGTCCCTCGCCAAGTACGTGCGACTGCGACACACAACGAAAACGGTATAATGAGTGACGAGTGGTTGGTTGATTCTTTTTCTTTTCTTTTTTAATATTTTATTTTCTCTTGTTAAGGGGGAAAGAGCAAAAGCGGTATTAAGATTCATAAATCAACATTATGCTCGGCGAATGGCAATCCTCATGCAGGTTCAAAATGCGGTGTTGAAAAAGAGGGAAACCCATATCCACACTCACAGAAGACAAAATATAACTAGTAATGAATGAAAATAAATCCTTAATAGGGTAGTGATTTATAGCAATCAATTAGAGGAGTGAAATATCATTTGTCTTGAGGTGATTTAGTGTGACAATCATTGCGTATTCCGACTCGTTGTGATTATCCCTAAATAAATGCTTTGATGATTGTGCAAATCGATTCAATTTTTAACGATTTTAATTGAAAGTGTCAACGAAAACGAATACGAACGGTTGGAGAATCACTTAGATTACTTTTAAAGTGTCTGTAGGACCATGACTTGATTGACAGGTTGCGTTTATTTTCAAACAGCCAGAGAAGCTACAAAGAAGGAGCATTTGGAAATGGATTGTCGGCGACTACAATGAGCAACAGCCTTGTCGCTTATCGATCAATTTAGTTTGGCTAGGAATAAAATGAACGTCCGGCATTGCAGTAAAAAAACGCAAGTCCAATTTTCGACAGAAGTTTCTAAGATTTTTTACAAAAAGTCAGGCCAAATCGAGATCAAACGTTTCGGTCGGAAATGTAAGAATAGAAAAATAAGTCTTTGTTGGTCTCAAATGATTTCAATGGGTTAAACGCATTTAAGACGACACCTGTTGAAGTTTTGACAAATTAGCAAAAGAAGTCGCATAAGAATTGAAAGATTATGTGGTGCAGCTTTTAGTGGCAAATATGGATTAAAGTTAAATAGGACAAGATCGAATTCGCGATACTAATAACCTTTTTTAAGTCTCCAGGCAAAATTTTTGGACTCACAATGGGGAAAGTTTTAATAAAAAATTGCTTATTGTGACCTACAAAATATTTGGTGTGAAGGTTAAAGATGATTATAAGTAAGGCCCAATGTCTTTTATCAACAATCCAAGGAACTTTGGTCAACGACGTCTAGAATAAAACTGATACCAAAGCCCTTTCAAAAGAAGGATAACATCGACGATTTTCGATTTGCAAAAGAAAAGATACAGATGCGAACTCTGAGCTGTACAAAGTCCAACAAAGACTAAGAATTCAATGGCGCATCCAATCAAGCGAATGTGCAATAATTTCAAAGACCCAGCTCTCGGATGTCAGAGCTCTGGGTTTTTCAAGTACTATCGCGGGATCATAGAGGTTATGGTAGGGTGGAGTGTATGAGGCCGACAAAGTTCTCCACCTGCAATATCTGTTGGTAAAAGACATCAACGAAATTCCAAACAAACTGCAAAAGTTTAAACAGTTAAAACACCCTCCAACTCATACTTAATATGTGTAAGACAGTTATTGTGAATTAACTCAGCTGAGGGTTTGTGTCTATAATATGAAGTTTTTAAAAGTTTTTCCTTTTTATGCTGCGGAATGAGTTCAATCTCAGGCTTTCTTATTACATCATGGATAAAAAGAATTGTGTGTGGCTTTTTTGTCGTACCAATTACAGCGTTATTTCAAGGCGGATTTTTATAAAATACACATCAACTGAAAGGTAAATTTGAGGATCTGAATTATGCATGAACATTTTTTGGATGTTTATCTAAGAAAGCGGTCGAATTTCAATGCTTCGATTACCCGGATACCCATGGGACAACCAAAACACCACGCAATTATTTAATCTAAACTTAGTAAGCTGCTTATAGCCTCCTAAAGACATTCAAAACAATTGTCAAACTTTTTGTCGCCACTTCAATGTTCATTGCCCCGGTTCTATCTTAAATGCTATAATAAAATCCCAGTTCATTTCCTGTTACATAACAAAGATTGGCAATAGCCTCATTAACCTGTCCATTTCCTATCGCTCAAAGTTCCTTGACTCTTTCCCGCATTATCGTTCATCGTGTTGTATCCTTCGTGACATCGCCACCACTACTCCCAATCAGTTATCATGAAGTGATGAATTGCAAAAGGTCACTGAACGATTTATATACACAGCCTATAAATAAGCAATACTTCTCGCCGAAATAGGATCCCTTTTGTGTATTGCCTTAGGTTACTGCTCCTTGGCACAAATCCCTCACTCCCTACAGGCCATCTAAGCAAATCAAATGTATCCTATTTATTAGCTGAGCCTTCGCCTTCGGTCCAAAAATCACTATGGCATCAAGAACAAGAAAAAAAAAACATTCTTTCGCAGCTTTAGTATTTGCCGCCCTGGCTCACCCTCCCATTGCTGCGTAGTCTGGGTTCAATGACCACCCAAAATACCAACATTTTCCGTTTAGCATTTCAGCTGAAACGAAAACTCAAACTTTATGCGTGCGTATCGAGAAGAAATGTGCGTACAGTTGTAAGCAGTTTATAAATTCCCTTACAACTGAATTACGAATAGATACACACGCAACGTTAGATATGGTGTGGCGGCATGCGTCCCGTACGATACTCTACTCTACTCACGCATAATAAACAAAGAAAACGAACAGAAACCGAAGAAAAAAAAAAAGGCAAAATTGTATTTTGTCATGGAAACACATCGGGTAAAACAATAAAATAAAACAAGAGCTTTTCTCCGGGTCTATGTCCTTTGCAGGAGGCACTGGCACACTGGCATTCATTTCGAGTACAATGATCTTGTTTCTTGATATTAAAGGGATTTCCTATCGCCCACTTGTCTGGAAAATCAATTTCAAACGAAATTAATGACATGGGGAAGCAGTTAAGGAAAACCCATCATTAATTTGTGTTGGCATAAAGGGACAATTTACGGTTCCAAACTACATAGCCTCGTTGTGTGGTTAATGGTGCATTAGAATGTCTAAGCGTGTCGCCGCAATGAGACAGAGTTAGAAATAAAGGGAGGCTGTAGTTTTATGGTAGGCCTTCAGTTTAGAGTTTGCAGATTTATCTACCTTTATTTGAAATTATTCGAACACGAGCTAAGGCGACAGAAGACTATGTACTCAAAGTTGCAATGGGAGAAATGACGATGAAACTTTCACAGTTCTTTGCAAGTTTTAGGTATAGGAAATTCTTTTAGAATTTTAAGAACAAGTTTAAGAAAAATAGGTAACATCTTTTCTTCTCTGCTGGTACCTACTCCTTACATTTTGTAATCGTTGAATAGGTTTCGATGCGATTTTTATCCACAGTCTTCTTCGATGAAAGCTTAAGCAGGCTGTACTCGCCTTTTGTTAAAAAAAAAAATTCGGATTAGAAATGTTGTATTTACTTAAATGATTTCACTTTTGCATCTATTTTTACAGGCTTGGATATTTTCTGTGATGTTTTTTAAAGAGATTTTGGGGTATTTTTTATTTACACTAAACCCTAGCTTTGATAGCCGAATTTGATTAACATATTCGAAGCATTGCTTCAGCATGCTTAAGAATTGAGCCACACGAAAGCTGGATATGAATCTTCCCATCTCCGACAAAATGAACAAGGGTGTTAGTACGTATTGCTGCAATCGCTTTCCAACTAGATTAAGCTAGGTTATCCTTGGTCGAAAACTGCTTTAGTAAAGGGGATGCTGAATACATTGCTTTTTTTTTTAGACATTGAAACGACGAAAAAAAATCGTTAACTAAACAAGTCTACAAAAAACCATGAGGCTTACCTTCACAACCAATCGCTTGTAATGAGCCTTCTATTTTTCAGAACAAATAGAAGGCACCTACAAAACTTTTTCAATGTTCCGAGCGATATATATAAGAAGCTTTTTGGATGTTTGTTAGACGTTCTAGGGTCTTTTTGGGATATTGCTCAGTCCTAGGAAAACACCCATCCATTATTCGATAGAGGGATTACTAAGAACATCATCCTCAACAATAAAATGCCGCTGTACCTATTTATTTTACAACAATAATGAGGTAAAAACTGCTCAGACTGAGAGACTTCGGGTACCTTGTTTGGGCATCACTTAGAAAACAGAGGAGCCTCGACCTAGGACCAGCTCAGAAAAGTAGACTTAAAAATTGAATTCATTGATTGAAATTGCCAGGAGCCTTTAGAATTTTTGAACTCTTAGCGGTACCGCCTGATTTAACAAAGAGTTTCACAAATATCACAAGCCATGTTAGCATCCCACACAAATATAATCGACTATCTGTCAATTCAATTCAAAAGTCAACTCGCAACCACTCTTTGTCCGCCGCAAGGGTACGCTATTTCAAAGAAACTCACTGATTTCCATATTCAATCTAAAATTATTATTTTATTTTCTATATTTTAAACTGCCTGAAAATTACACAAAAAAAAAAATCCGCTGAACCGAACCATAATCTATCTCAACTAACAAGACTCATATAAAAATTTTCTATTTCTGTCTCTCTGCCTGACCCCGTGGGCAAATTAAGATTAATTACCTGCAGTCCAAACGTACATACAAAAGAAAAAGGGAATATTAAGTTAAAATTAATTTATTGGCTAAAAAAAAAAACAGAAACCTGCAACAACTACAAGAGAAATCTAAAAGAGCATCATCATCACTAACTGCCGTTTTGAATAGAGATTGACTTTTTTAACAAATCAATAATATCGATAAATAGTGGGTAAAAAAAAAACATTTTAACGGACGATTGGCTTTCATCTCAGCCATAGCCGGATTATATAATTAACCGTTGATTTACATCACTAATGTATTTTATAAAACAAAACCTATTTACATATTTCTAGATGGATGTATTGATTTTTACCTTGTATAAGGTTGCAATTTTGTTTTCGTGTTTTCGGTTCATTTCACTTTGGGGTAGGTAATCATTTTGATTTCCTTTCTTTTCAGTTTCAAATTGGCTAGAGATTTTTGTGAAATATTGTTTCACAAGACGACCGAGGAATATAGTTCGGAGATTGTATATTACCAAACTCCAGAGGCAGGTGACTTGATGTATTTCCTAATCAGCTGTCTTGATTCAGTGAAAGCAGCGACTTCGCACCCAGCACCCAGCACCAGAGCCAGAGGGTTACTCGAGGCCGCTAAGCCCCATATGTAACGTTTTCTGATTTTTTGCAGAAGAAAAGAGCGATCGTAGCCGTTCTAACTCTCTCTTGAATATTTGATTTAGCTTTAAATGAACTAGCCAGCGACTGGTTTGCACTTTCCTGATTAGGTAGATGCCGCTGTACAGCTTGTTGGGTTCGATCCTTCTTTAAGTCGCATCACGGCAAGTGAGGCCGGTGGAAATAAGCCATTTAACCAAACAATACTTGGCTGACAACAACTTAGTGCGATATTTTTAACAAAGCCCATTTAACAGTCTTTAACTGTAGTAAACGCTGCTAGCTTCAAATCACGTTACAAACTTTGGCAGCTGGTACAGTTACATAGGAAATTTGGTTAAAGTAAAATACAGTCATACCAGAATGTTTACATTTTTAGTTTCAACACTTTGAAGGCTGCATAACATCATTAACAAAGAATGTAAATTTTTTTCACGACAATTTCTTACGCTTTGCCAGGTTTTATTTTTAAAGACCGAAATTTGCCCTCAAATTATTTTTCTGCGTGTAGGGTGCAGCTTATATCCCCCATCCGGTTTTCTCACTAAAACGCGATGACACAACATTGTTGTGGCTTACAAACAAAAGAAAACGATGCGAAACCAAGGAAAACTACGCGGCCGGTCATCAATTAACTCTCCGCTCTTTTATTGCACACATCAATATGCACATCTTCACTAGGCTTGAAATCACATGTTAGTTAATAGAGTTGTCCACAAAGTATAAGCGTACCACTTCAAAGGCCCACTCTTATGTCATCTTTAAACGATTTATGACTGTTTAATTGAAAAGGCAGGCGCATTCAACAAATGATCATCTTCTTCGATCTGCAATTACAGTCGCAGTCGGTCCTACCCATATCCAACCGAAGAAAAACATTATTTATGATCCTTAAGCAAGCAATTGACTTGTTTTTACTGCCGCAGCAATAAACACTCGGCTCGCAGTCAGATGCAATCTCCCCAACACCTTCTTTGGCGTTATGATTGCTATAAAATAAAAAAGAAAAATATTTTCGAAACACTATAACGAAGTGTCCCATCAAATTGAAAATATAAACAAAACCTAAATTTCTTATCAGGAAAAATATTATAGGTACATATAATTCTATTGCAGTGCGTTTCCAATCGGAATTTACTGCGTATCTGCATCTATTTGTACGCACTTTAGAACTTGTTGCCAGCAACATGTATCGCAGTCATTCGAAACTGTGTGTGTGAGATAGAAAATGGAATAGGAATAGGAATAGGAAGAGTTCACTAAGAGAGCGCAGAAACTACGATACGAAAGAGAAGAGAACCCTTCTTCTTCCGTCGTATCTTTTCGATTAATTTTCTATTTTTATTGCGCTACGCCTCGCACTGTCATTCGTTGTGGCTCCGAGTTCCGCATACATGGACACATATCGCTAGCGCGCGAGTGCACATTTAAACACGGATACACGACACAAGGAGGACTGCGAGAATAATAATATAACATGCATAGTGCAATGACCCTACCTCGCGTTGACCCACTTACGGAGCCGCGATGCGAACGGTAAAGAAGTGGAGGCAGTTCGGTCGGTATTTTCCTTTTTGTCTCTCTCTCTCTTTTTCTATTCATGTTCTGTATTTTTATTATTTCTGTCGTGTTCTTTCATTGGTTTTATTTTTTTTATGGGTTTGTAGAGTTGTTTCTCTTCTTTTATGGGGGCTCCTCTGCCCGCTGCTCTGTTTGGCTTAGAGACGTTGGAGTTGGAGTCTATGCATAGGTAGCTGGTGCGGCTCCTCTGTCATCTGGCTTTATGAAGCAATTTTTCATATTCTTCACTACTCTACTATAGTAGGAGTAGATAGTTAGATACATTCCCCAACGTTCTCCATATTTTATACCTATGTGGGTACATTCGTTTAGTGCGTACCGCAGCGGTGGGGAGGCTTACACTTGTTTCAGCATTCAGCTTTTCATTTTGCACACGTACAACGTACGGTTTCTGTGCGTACGGTTTTTGTGTGTTCGTTTGTGGGCCGTCTTGTCCGATTTAATTGTTTCAATATGTTACTGTGCAGCAAAGGTGAAATGCGAATGCATAATTGCGCAGAATGATTGAGTGGTGAGTCGATTTTCGTTTTCTGTTTTCTTATTCGCGGGAATCTTTGATGTCTTGCGGCGAGAAAGGCTCTTGAATACGGTTTTCAAGGGACTAGGTTGATGGAGGCAGTATAGGCACCTAGAGGCTGAACTTTTGAAAGCTTGATATTAATCCCAGTCGTCAGGTGGATTAATGGATTTGCATTAATGAATGGGATTGTCGATGGCGTGCGTGCATTGAGATTATCAAGGATTAAGTAGGTATCTGATCCGAGTAAGTATCTTTTTCGTAGGGGGGGAGCAGTTGAGTTTTTTTTATCGAAATTAATTGAGCTGTCAGTTGGATCATTACATACAGTTTATATGAGTTGAGGTAATGGCTGATTTCGACAGTTTCATTGACTAGTTATCGAAGTGAGTTTTGAAAGTCTTCGATAGATTAATGGCTTAGGCGAGTAGACACGTTTCGACTTGCTTAAGTGAAATGAAAAGGAAAAGAAGATATGGGAAAGCCGGCTAATAATCGGTTTTAATTGAGTTGGGACTTGGTGTAGGTCGATTGACATCCAGTCATTTGACATCAGTCATTTCTATGAGAGGGATCAGACGAACTTCCAATACCTAAATTACTAATAGGTAAGGTACCTAAGGTACCTATTAAAAGAATGGGAAAGCCGATGGAATACCAATCTTAAGAGAGTCGTAAATATAACATTTTTAAGGGGATTGTCCCTAAAAACAATAGACTGGAGGTCTATTGGTCAGTTAGTACTAAAAATACAAGTTGTGGATGAGCCTCCAGTCCAAATAGTTGAACCTATAACAAAAACTGCGCTGATAATCTATAATTATAAAGTGTTTTCCAATGAGAGGTGTTATTGTGAATGACCCGTTATTTCGGTAGCTGTCACTTTTGAAGCTTTTATTCTTTGACATTTGACAAGTAGAAACTACGTCATTACTAAAAATGGAACGATACACGCTTCAACAACGCATCGAAATTAGTAAAATTCACTACAAAAATGGTGAAAATCTTGCAGCCACAGTTCGCAAAACTAAAGCATTTTTTGGTCGTCGTGAAGCACCTTGTCGGACCGCAATTCAGAAATTGGTGGAAAAATTCGAGCTGTTGGGACAAGTTAGTGATGTGAAGAATAAAACCCGTGCACGACGCTCAAGAACAACTGAGAATATTGTTGCTGTAGCCCAAAGTGTTGAAGAAAACCTAGGTTTGTCCATTCCTCGTCGTTCTTTGGAATTGGGCATTCCACAAACGTCATTACACCGTATATTGCATAAGGACTTGGGTCTTAAGGCTTATAAAGTTCAGTTAACACAAGAACACAAGTCGAAGGGGTGATTACAATTGGCCACCGAGATCTTGCGATTTAACACCTTGCGACTTCTTTTTTTGGGGCCACGTGAAAGATAAGGTCTACGCCAATAGCCCAGCGTCCATTCAAGACTTTAAAGATAAAATTCGTGAGGCTATCGAGGACATAGGGGAGCCACTTTGCGATTTGGTTAGGGAAAATTTCATGAAAAGGATATGGTCCTGTGGTGCTCGTGGTGGCCATTTCGCTGATGTTGTTTTCAATTATTAACGGCAAACCTTCCTCTTTATTATGAAATAAACATCCCTTTAGTTCGCTGTTCTTGAACTAGCTGTACAGTCTGTGAGTCGTTGCATAAGCTTGATGCAGAGGAAAGAGACCCAGCGAGGCAAACAGAAGAAATCGATGGGCATCCTTTAATGGAAGTAGGAAAAAAGAAATTTATGCCGAGAGATCCTGTCCATCTTCGCAATACTGATGTTTGTTCTGCACCGAGTAGCTAAGTACTTCTCCTCGCCAATAACCGAACCCAATCAGGTGCTGATACAAGATGGGCGGGAAGTAGTCAATAGATGC
Source organism: Cheilosia impressa (assembly GCA_948293265.1). Lineage (NCBI taxonomy): Eukaryota > Metazoa > Arthropoda > Insecta > Diptera > Syrphidae > Cheilosia > Cheilosia impressa. Next base: position 3,678,739 of record OX411883.1, on the reverse strand, counting down.
AATAGGCCTTCCCTAAACACCGGCAAAACTTGTCTACTTTAAAATTCAAATGTCGAAGAATCGTCATATTCGAATGATAAAAGCTGTTTGCTGCCGAAAAGAAGAGAGACTATACCTCTAAGTTGTCTTTGACAAACAAGGCTGTTGAACTCCACAGGGAAATGTCAAAAACTATCGAGGGCGCAATGTACCTTAAGTGGTGGTGTAACCTAACGTCACTTGATTGAACTTGGTTTACGAAATTAAAAAAGAATAAATAATTCCAATAGCTGTTAACGTAAGAACGATAGTGGTCTTCTTTGGTATCTCCACCATTTTTCCTTCAACCTCTTAGACAGACACCGACTTTGCTTCATTGATTCTTCTTTCGTTCCTGAAGCTACAGCGATTGTTTTTCCTGTTTGAGCCTTCTTCACATGATGATAGCGAAGGATTCCTCGAACCTTGTCAGTGGTATATCCAAAAGCCTCGCACAAGTGATGTGAAAGGTTAGTTAATTTTCCACTCATTTCGTCTAGAGCTACAATATTGGGTTCAACTTTAAGGGTAAAAGGGTACCCAACCTCGTGCATTGCCTCCAACTGTTTCTAATTTAATTGTTACAGGGAATGTTTGAGTCGTGGAAGAGACTAAATGGCGGATGGGATCGGAAGTGCTCTAAAAAAAATATACCATGTGCAGAAACGTCATCCAAGGCTTAAGCACTGAAGGTTACGTAGAGGTCTGTTCGATATCGAAAGACGTCCATTGTATTTTCAGAACTTTTTCGAACCGAAATGTGGCCATCCGATAACTACACTGATGCTTCCTTTGTCAGCACAAAAGCAAGAAAGCAATTTCACAAAATTCACCCAAGCTCCTTGTTACATAAATACCCAGATCCTAATTGAATGCGATAAGACGCCACTTAATTGTCGCTGCGAAAATTGTAAAAATAGCTTAAAATCGCTCAGCGCAGTGCTATAACGCAAAGCATTCAATTGAGTATACAATGTAAGTAAGGCACATCATCAAGTCACCTTGAGATAGTATAGCTAGCATCAAACGCATTCACTTTCCCCACTTCTGACTAAGTGCTGATGGCGTCTTCGGTTTTGTTTCAAATTTTATTAATTTTCACTTTCAAAGCACAGCGAAAACAAAGAGAAATATATTTTTAGGAACTTTTATTATCATCTATACTAGTAGAAGACGGCGAGCTATTTAAACTCGGCGCTGTAAAGTGCAATAAAAATCGAAAGTAGTTTCAATCGTAAAAATAGTATATGCACACACATTGCGCAATCACTCACACAATTGCTAAGCTTTATGGGGTGTAGTTGAGCAGTACCCTCTATACGAGAGTAGAGAGTACTATACCCCCGCATATCCGCAACAGAATTTACACGACAGAAGGAAGCTATGACGACATTTTTAGAAAATGCATAGAATTCAGTTTGATTGAAGCACACAGATATCGGTCGGTTCGTTGCTTTCCAAACAAATGAATGGATTGCATCGGAGGGATTTGTTATACTGCGGATTTTGTGTTATTTTTCTAACTCGTGACAGTTCGTCTATCAGAGGTTTAGTTTGACGGAACTTGATTGATGTTTGGACATTCAACCGCCTGCAGATGGCAGACGTGCTAATTATGCTTCGTCATGATGATGATGCTGACGATGATGGTGGCGATAGAGATTTTTTTTTTATAGTTTGCAACAATTTAATTTGAGCCTATATCTGTAATCTCCGAAACTAATTTGAATGTAAATTGCATTTAAATTAAAAATGGAGCAAGAAGAAGTCTGTGCGGTTTCGCAAAGGAAACACTTGGTAATTATAGACTGGATGACGGCGCGCGATTGCAACTGCAATTTTGGAGAAATCTTTTAACTTTGTTAAGTGCTTCTTGCAGCATTGCTGGCTGCTGCACTATTGTTTCAAGAGGAGTTCTACTTAAGTAGGTCGGGGGAATTAACCTCTGACACTGCAGTAGTTTTACTTTAGTAATATACGTTTCGGTAGTGGGTATGGTATGGTATTTTGTAAATAGGGGTCTGTCTCTGTGCATGTGGTGCAAGAAGTTAAATGCCTGCAATGGAAATTTCCCAATTTATAATGAGAACTTTAAGATGAGTGGTGGTAAGTTAAGTCTGGGTTGCCATCAAGAATGGTTACTTCTACTCACCGATTTTTTTTTTTTGGATCGGAAAGCTATAACTTGTCAAGAATGGTTGGTGATTGGTTTGTTGCTGATGGATGAAGAGTGTATGGTCAGTAGCGTTGTAGTAAATGAGCCAATGAGTTTTCGGATTGCCCCTCTAGTTGGCAGGGTCTTTGGATACCAATACCTCTATCTGGCCCACTCTAGGTTCGTATAGGTATACAGTGTTCCAAAAGCCACTTAAGGAATTTTAGGTTGAATTTTATCTGCGCAACGAATGAGGCTATGAAATTCACATCCATTCACTAGGACTAAGCTACAATGAGTATGCCTCGTCGCTTTAAAAACTGCGCTTGTCTGTCCCCTCGGAGATTTTAAAAATAAAGCAAATGACAGGAAACGCCCAAACACTGGATAGACCAACAGACGGGGTCATGTAAACAGTCCAATACTGTTCTCCAAAAATCAACAATCAGGTGATAGTATTTACAAAAATTTATTTCAAACTTCCAGACAGGAACGAATTAGAGCTACGGAATGTCCTTAATGACACATTTTTGTCAATCTTTGAAGACAAATCAACCATCAAGATTACAAAAAGATCGACGGTATGGGGTCTCATTCGTAGACCGAAACCTAGGTGTACCAATAACACTTCCGACTTTTTAGCCAAAATGAAAGCCACAACCTCTCTGTTGACTTAAACAATTTTCGTAAAATTTTCGGAAATATTGTCAATTATGTATTGACAGCCAAGCTGTAGCCTTATGCTTAGCATCCAGCTTTTTAAAAGCTTTAGTAGATAGTAAAAGCTTGTACAACGTTTCTAAACTAGACTTAGGGTTCTTAAGGGAACTTTTGTGCCAAATTTATATTGATTCTTTAAATGGTTTGCATGTTTTATTGGTAAGTACTTTTATTTATACCATGCACACTATTTAAAGAACAAATATAATTTTGGGAGCAAGTAATCCTTTCTCCTACTCTAGTAAATGACTTTTCGGAGGCATTTGAAAAATCCCAACCTCTTCAGAATTGTACAATCGAAATGGACATATCAATGGCTTGCTTGGAATACTGACGAACTTGATTTGTTTACTTATTGTGTGCGTTCCTCTGGCTTTGTCTAGCAGTGTAAAAGCAACCACGGCACAAGACTTTTTTGGGCACTAGGCTTCTTAAGACATCTCGGCGCTCTGTGCCATTATTATTTTTGGGACCGTTCAAAGATGCCAACAAATTTTTGACCGTATCGAAACGAGTGGATTTTAAAGCTTTTTTAACAGCAATTTTATTCACGCGTGTTTTTCAGGCGTTTGCGAGAGGTCCGCCTTGAAGGTAAGGCGGAACGCTGTGAAGCTGGATAATATGATAAATAGAGAATGGTCACCCTAATCGTATAATAATGTTAAAACACTCAGTCGAACTGTTATGTAAAAATGTAAGTATAATTTTACCCTTTTCAAAATCGCACCTTGAATCCTTCGTCAATGAGACGCAGCTCCACTGTTCCGACCCAAAGGCTACAAAAATTCACAATGCCATCTACCGAATATTTGCTATTTTCTGAACAAGAATATAGATTGAAAATTAAGTAAGATTTCCCAACCAGAAAAGCGGCTCTGTGGCATTTGTTACCATAAAACCAATTTCAAGCTCTTGGTAGTCAAACTTATACAAAGCCTGGGGGTAGAGGCTTTGAACGCGAAAAAAAAAAAAACACAAAAACATTTACCCCACACTTGACTTAAAATTTATTATGATTTGACTTGACAGCTGAAATTTTTCAAACTACAATAAGGCAACTGCCTATGAATGGACGCACTGTGCCACACACATCTGTTAGAAAACTCTTAGAACAGCATTTCGGGAATATAAATAACCAAAACTATAACTCTACTGAAAGTATCACATTCTTCAATCACAAATATTACCAAATGTATCCTCAATAAATGCACACATGAGCATTTTCCATCACTGACATCTCTCCGAACATAATGGTTGCGGCATTTGTGTGTCACATTCAAATGACATATACGCACAAAAAAAAAAAACGGGAAAAAATTGCATTTGCATCTAAAGAATGCAAGAAAACAATGCAAAATAATGATAACAGAAAAAACTTTGTAACAAAACGGAAGGAGCATCAAACAGAAAAGGGGTGAGGCCATAGAGGTGAATTCATCCCAAAGATATTCTCCTCAAACTAAGAAGGAAGCTAAATGACAAATTTCAAAATTCTCTTTAATTTTTCTCGATAACACGATGGCTTCTTCACCCGGCTTCAGCCCCCCTGCATCCGCCTCCGTAGTATCCAATCACCTAAACAGACATATCAAACCGAACTCGGCCTATGCAACCCACCCCACACACACAGATACTCTTGTGGCTTTGTGTGCAAAGTTCTATAATGATTCTAGCTGCTTAAAAAATGTTTCTTTTTTTTGCCCCCCAGAAATGCATCCATCCAACCAGCCCACCCCACCCCACTTTGCAACACTCAGACGACCAAAGACCGAGCAGAGTGCATTTGATGTTGGTTTGTGTTTCTGCTGCTTTTTTTCCTTCTTTTTCTAAGCTGTTTTTCTGTGTCTTTTTCTAGCCTATATGCTGTTGCACTCAACTGATACCGTAGCGACTGCTGTATCACAGTCATAGATCCATAGAGCTGAATAGTGAGCGCGCATTTGGTTCTATCCTAGCATGAGCTAAGTTAGTGCGCTAGCCACCACTGTGTACGTGTGTGCTGTGTTAGAGTGTAGTTTGTTGTTAGTTTATTTTTGCACTCTTTCGTTTCGCTTCGCTTTTTAAATACCCGTCCTTGGCTCGTCTATTCAACTTTGTCCTACTTATTAGTTGGCTATAAAAGCTATGGCGCGGCGCGGCTCTCTACAACTACTAGTACTCAATATACGATGTTGTCGTACTTTGGCTCTATGCAACTATGAATGCAGTTTTCTGTGTGTCGTTTCGTTTGCTGATTTTTTTCCTCTTGTGTTTTATGATTTTTTATTTGTTTTTTTTTTTTTTTATACAGCCAGGCGTTTGTTCTCCTAGAGTCATATGGCGGACGACAACGAATCTTGTTGTAGCTTCTGTACATGATGGATAACAATTTTGTATTATTATCTTTTTATTTCGACTAATGTCCATACACACACAGCCACAGACATACAATCTTTGACTGCATGGCCAGTCGGTCGTTTTATTGTTATAAGTTGGTTTTAAATTTGATTAGAATTTCTAAGCAATCGAGGGGTGATCGGGAGTTGTTCTGCTGTCCCGTTGAAGTTGTCTAATTACTGGGCTTAATTACACTTTGAATGAATTTGCAACTTAATCTTTTCTGTATCTGCATTTTTGATCTCGGATGTTGTTGAGTTGGAGAGGGGTTATTCCAGTCTGGTGTTGGATGGATGGTATATAAAATACTTTTCATGATGAAATGTGAGCCTACTCGCGGTGAAATGCCAAACAAAGTAAGCAAAATTCATCTGTAAGCTGTCAAATCGGTTAAAAAAAAATAATACATTAAAAAAATAGATGGCGCAACAGATCCATAAGAACCCTAGGCCAAGCTTTCTGTCAACTACCTATTTGTTTTTTGGCAATTTTGGGACCATTGGGAGGGAGCTCTTTCATGACTGTTGTACTCTCGGATGTTTGTCAGACATTCGCGAGACGTGGCGAAGTTGAAAAACCCTTTAACATGTAATTTGTGTTTTCCTGGGATCCCCGCGGTCCCCAACACACCTAACACTGCGCCACTGCGCCATTCAAATCGGTTGCTTCAAAAGGTGTTACCAATTCGAAAAAACAAACCTCAAAATATAAAGCTCGCTTTAAAAGCGGTTTGGTTAAGAGTGGGTTTTGAGCCTGTAGGTATGATATTTAATACAATGGAAATGGTATCCCTGCGATGGAAAAGTATAAGCATACAATGTGAGTAAACTACAACATAAGCGTCTCGGTACTAATGAATGATACTGCTCTGATCATTTTCAGTCAAAAAGCTCGTTTGGTAATGCTCTAAGTTGTCGCTGATATAGGCTATCTATAATATCAGCTATGTAAGACTTGTACATTTTAAGGAGCTTACCTTGCAATTTGAATCAACCCAAAGGCGGGGTGCAGTGAATGCAATCAAAATTTTGAAGAAATTCATGGGTGGAAAGTGATTTATTTACCGAGTCCGGGGATTGAAAGTCTTTTTTGTAAACGTCCACAAAGCAACTTTGCAAAAATTTATCAACAGTTATAGTCAAATCGCCAGCAAGAAGCTCTGACTATGTAGGGGAGAAACCAATTTCACGACTAAGAGGCTTCAATGCATGGGCTCTGTGTCAACAACTTAACACGATCCTTACGTAAACTACTCTTCATTTTCCCGGCATTGAACAGATTTTTTTTGTATTTTAAGTTTGCTTCAAGAAGAACCAGTGAGTCAGCGTGGGCTTAATGGGATTGTTTCGATTTTCCGTTTGAAGATCGTAATATCTCTTGTGAAGGCATTTCATCTTGTGGGACATAAAAGCGACAAACTAAATGCGCGGTTGTTTCTTTCTAGAGACCCAACCTTCGATTTCAACAATGGTATATCTAGTTCGTATGTTGTAATCTTTTTCTAAGGCGACAAAAATTGGTTGTATAAGTTTGCTTTTGACTGTAGACTTATGAAACTATCCCAAATGGAGTCTTTTTTTTGGAACTGATGTTACTTTTGGTCATGTTCATTACATTAAAAAGCATTTTGTCAAGCGCTGAATCGCTTTGTAAGGGTCTTCTTAAAAGGGGATGAGATCAACCAAAGTTTCTGTTGCTAAAGGGTTTCTCATCACAGCAGTTTTTTTGTTTGTGACACACTTTTCTAAGTCCGTATTTTGCTATTTTGTCGTTCCGATACAGATTAGATTTAGAAGAGAGTTAGGTAAAAAGTTCATAAGTCTTCATATATCGTCCGTCAATTATTTTAACAAGGTTAAGGTGTTTTTGATAAATAGCCACATGGCACTTCTGCCCGCTTTGAAGACGTTTTCGTTGTTCTACTAGCACCGACAGATATTCAAAAAAAAAAAAAATTACACAAATTGGAAAGATGCCATATTCGCCGTACAGAAAAATGTTTGTTGAGAAGCTTGCCACCTATCTTCAACACCTTAACCAGGATAGAATAATTGCCAACTGAGGGCTTTGATTGAGCCCGCAATGAACTTTTCAAGGTCCATTGCTGTGCGCACCCAGCAATTGAATGGCTTTTCTGCGCTAAATTTAAATTCTAGGCCTGGCTTGGAAGACTTTCTATGAAATTCGTAGCAGGTGTCCCATAGTTAAGAAGACGTTTGAAAGGCTCAATCAATCGAATCAATTGCCGTATCTGACTTTCAAATAACTTCTAAGCTCCAAAACGAATTTTGAACGTCAATCATCCAGAAACGTTGAAAATACGTATAAAGTCCATGACTATCGACGCAACAAGCTTTCGTCCTTCCTACATATCTAGGGATAGATAAATTGTTAAAAAAAATAAAACATCTACAAAAAGTCCTTAATGCAATCAATCCCACCTTAACCCGTGCTGTAAAATGTCCAAAATATTCAATCTATCCAAAAGCACTAGAAACTTCATACCTACCATGTGATCTGACAGTATTACGTAGGTTTACCGCTGTAATCTCCAGGAAACTACTTCGCTGCCGTCAACAAGTTTTTTTTTTTTAATTACAACAGATTCACCTGTGTACCTACCCAAATGACAAAATCTTCTTTAATTTACACACTCCACTTACTCGTACGTTTCAACACAGAGTACAGCACCAATACTTCGCCACCCATAGTGCATGAACATGTGTTCTCTGTTTGCACCGCACTAACTCGGCGTGTCAAACACGAACTACAGCTTATTTGCAATTACGAGTGAACTGTGGGTCTTCCACACACAAAACACCATTCTAAGCTCTTAATGGATACGGGGATTTAGAATGCTTACTGCAACCTGTGCGACTTCGACTTTGCTGGAAGTGTTCTTTCACGCAATGCAGGTCAGTTAATTAGCATTAACTGCTGGCGGCGGCAAATGGCATGGGCCTGGGCATTGGAGTCGTATCAGTAGCACCAGTAGCGCGTAATACGTCTCCGATGCCATTTTTCAGTTTTACTTAATTTCATGCACATAAATTAGTCAAGTTTCAAAATAAGATACTCACAAAATACTCGTATATATGTATGTAGGCAGTGGTAAGCTTGTTTTGTTTGTGGATATTTTTGTGCCAACTTTGTGCGTTGGCCAATCGATTTAGACGGATGCGGACGGGACGTGTGTGTGCTTGTGTTGCAATTTGCGATAAATCGAAGCGAGCCGCTAATATTGGCAACTCTTCGAAATGGTTCACACAAGTCCGCTCGCTCAGACAATAGACGGCGCAGTTTCCAAATCCACTAACTAGCTGCGAGTGCGTGAAAACTGAACAGCACGCCACACAATGGGAAGCAACAGGCAATAGCCTGTCAAATGGCTAAGCCAAGAACTAACAAGCCAACCATGGAGAGTCGAGGTCTTTTCGCAGTCGTCGACGCCACTGTGGCCGGTTTCCCAACTTGTCAAATTGTCAAACAAACGTCTGTCATAAGTTGCCGCACGCTAAATTTGGAGGGGCACTGCTGCACTCTTCTCATATTTGTTTCGGTTTCGCATTTTGTGACAATCCGCACACACACACACATCCACAGTGTATTCATTTCCAGATTGAGTTGCAAATTGCAGATTGCAATTGCATATTGCACAATGCTCCTTCAAACACTCATCGGTTAATTACACGGCAGAGTGATTGGTGTGCACGCGCTTTTTTCCTCTTGCCTGCTGCCTGGTGCATTTATTTTGCACAACACTGTGCAAACGCTGTACAGCGAGAGCAGCCAGGTGTATTTGTATAGGTGATGGTTCGTGCATATGCAATTATATGCATTACACAGAGCTCACATCTTGATTTCGTCTAATTGCATTTGAACAACAAAAACAAACCTGCGGATGACGACGATGACGACGACTGTGGAACGTCGTCGTCTAAAGTTCGTACACTTTGGGGTTCATGGACGTGCCGGTGAAACATGTGTCACTTTTCAATTCATTATGCCATGTTGCTAACGCTAATGCTAACGCATATGCATATGCATATGCGCTTATACTCACGTTAATCACTTGGAGAATAATTAAGGGGGTTCTTATATTATCATCATGTGAACTACTGCAGTCAACCGACCGACGGTGGTTCGTTAGAACTTCTGGGCTTTACTACATACCTGTAATTAAAAAAAAAAAACAACAAACACAATGGATTAATGAAATGTTGCGCAACGGAGTTAATGTTTTATGAATGGTGATGAAACAGTTACAAGGGATACATAGTAATGGTGTGTTGCAATATTTTTCTTTTGCAATTAACTTAATTTGCAAGAATTTCTTTAACAGTTGCTTTTAATGGGAGGAAGGGGTGAGTGCGGTTATACCGAGCTAAGGGGTCATGGAAGATGAATAAACTCGAATGCGATGACGGTCGTAGTTCTTAGAGGTGAATAGGCGACGGCAAGATATTCACATATACCCAACGATCCCGTAGGAAACGCTAAGTTGCTAAATCTAAAATCATGCCACAAAGGGAAGCAGTATGGTTATTCTCAGTACCGACAGTTGCCAGGATTTTGTCCTTTTTGCTGTAGCCAGTATCAACATCAAGAATGCCATTTATATCCTACTCCACGGTGGCCGGTGTCCCTACTTGTCAAACAACTTATATCCTAAACGAACTAAAAGCTACCCAAACTTAGCTATTCATCGAAGCACTTGACGGAGCCTATACTAACTTAAAAATATACTGTTCTTTGCCTTAACGGAATGGCCTTGATTGCTGCCAATCCAGGGAAAGGTCTATCATGAGCCCAAGACCTGGGAGATGTTATTGGTAAGAAATACCCAAGCCGCCTGAAGGTCTCTTCATAAGTCCACAAGTGCTTAAGTTTGTTTGTAGGAACTATTTTTACGGGGATCTCAGTTTATATGATCTCCGTAAGATAATAGACATTTTGTATATTTTTTTTTTTAGTTCGAGGTTGAAGACAACAGTTTTTGGTGAGGCACAGAAATTTATCGAAAACAAACATCACGATCGTGCCTATCCATTTCCTTGCCACGAATTTATACTCACTACAAAGCTGTTTGGCTGAAACGACAGAACGAAGATGGACTGGTATTGGTATTAACTCAATTTTAGGCATCAAACTTGGCCGGAATTGTTGGTCGATTGCGATACCTACCAATTGTAGTACGAAAAGTGAGAAGTATCACGTGCTTCTAAAACCGTAGAACGATTCCACAACTGCAACGGTGGCTGCATTTTCATACAAACTTGTTCACATACCTACCTATAGATCTAGGTCGGTAGGTACCAATCAAAACAAAAAAGATACCTATTTGAAATTTAAGTTAGAACTCGTGGTAGGTAGGTCCTTAGAAAACAGTCCAATTTTGCTACTTTGAACGATTTAACATAGGTAATCGCAAAAACTAAAGGAGTGTTACTAGAAATCTAGCTGGTAGGTACTACCTGTTCAAATACACATTTTGGACCTAGCCTTATGTTCAAAATATTTTCCTTGTTTAATAGGTGTGCAAATATTTAAGGGTTTCTGTCATCAAATAAGCTTCCTTCCTGTTTTATGTTTTATGAATCAAGAGTAAGACAGATGCTTTTTTTTCTCCAAAAAATTACAACCCCGCCATTGACCGTTCGGCCTCAAAATAAAAACTTTCCGACAAAACGACCGATGATGGCAACTCTGCACTAAAGCTGTTGCATAACACCAATCCCTATTTAATCAGCTCAGCAGATGCGAACACTGCGAACATATCATAGCACAAGATACTATTCGCCACACATTCAACCTGAATGTGATGAAGTGTATGTAAGCCAGAGGCAACGACGACGCGACACGTTGCGATATTCGATGCACAAGGCACAACATATAGCCCACAAAACGGGAACTGCGGACAAGCATATCAAAACAGAGATCACAAAAATAGCGCCGCACTCCAAAAAAGACACAATCAAGCCGAACTGAAAATTGCGAATGCAATGTGCATGCGGCAAGTGGGAGGACGAGGGAGGTATAGCAAAAAAAAAATACAAAAGAAGGAAGATATGAAGGAGGCACTCGGCAAATGGCTTACAAACACAAAGGTGAAAAGGAATCGACTAAAAATAGCGCGCGCAAACATGCTCGGTGTGCATATAAAAATAAACGGACACCACTAATTTAAGAATAAAAAAAAAAAAAAAACCTAATAAGAGAAAAAGAAGAAGTACACAGGAAAAAGAAATGATTAAGGAGAGAAGCGGCTCAAGTAACACACATTTAACGCAAGGTGTTCCCGCATCATGCACCGTTATAACTGTAATTTTCATTATTTATTTACTGATTTTTTTTCTCCTGCTTCTCTTCTATCCCCACCGACTTTTGTTTGTAATGCACATTTGCTTCTCTTTTATTTTTTGTTGCATTTCTCTCCACCATTTGTATCTTGTATGTTGGCATTTGTTTTTTTGTTTTTTTTTATTATTATTTGGCCGACACGTTGCGGCGATATTGGTGTACAGAAAACACAGTTTTTATTTTCCCGTTTCCTCCTTTTGTGTGCTATGTTGGGATAATCACCTGGGAAATGGGGGATGGGCTCGTTAACTCCGCGGGATTGGGTTGGGACGGGTTTTTGGGATTTCTGTATATCTTTAAAAACATAATCATTGGAAGGCAAGTTGTGTTGTTAGACACGGTAAAGGAATGATGTAACGGGCTTTGACAATTTTTAAACATGACGTGTTAAGGGCAACTGTATAGAGATAATGAAGTTACGCCTACTCATAATTATTACGCGATGGAATGTTAATATTGATGCCTACATAGGTAGGTATGTGCAGAACGAGGAATCAGGATAGGAAGGATTTGCATCTAAATAAAGTATGGAAGAGGTAGGTACTAGGTACCTAGGCACGTTAAGTCATTCTTCATTTTTGAAGCTTGAATGCCATGTTTGATGAGTTCTTTGAGAAAACAAACTAAAGGAACCGTTCCAGAGCAGGGAAGTATGTAATACATGTTGCATTTTGCCGAAGGACAAAGTTCAGTATGGAGATATTCCCCATACCATACAAAACTTGGTAAATAAAGGTAAGGACTTCTTAAGTCATGATAATAGGTATAGATAGATAGGTACCTATAAAATTAAAGGGAGTCCAATTCAACAACAAGACGAAAGGTATCTAGGTATTTACTATTTTTTAATAGACAAACATAGGTACGTCCACCCAAAGTAGATATAGGTAGGCTATATAGGTATGATTTGGACTTCATGAGAATAAGACTTAAAGCCTGCATGTTATACACATTGCGACTTGTCAGAAGTAACCTTGAGAAAGATACCAGTCCCTAGATGTCAACTCTACTCCATGTAGGTGCTTCCTTATAAAGATTCTCCGGCTAAAACTTTGAAAAACGTCATAAAATTCTTAGTCCGTTTGGCCAAAAGCAACAATAGATGAATGAAAATGGAAACAAAAATGTGAGCATTCTCAAGGAACAATATTTTCTAAATTATTTTCGAATTTCGACTAAAGGCCATTTTAAGATATGACCTTATGGCCATTGTCTATATTAAATAATATAAATAGCTGAAAAAGTTCCTCATATTTTTCCCTAAAATCTTCATTATTGTTTAAATCGTTTCATTGTTTGCCACTTAGCGGTCTTCAGAATCATCTTAGGTCAGAAACGATGAAAAGAAAAATAAAAATAATCGCTGATCGTTGTTGATCGGTAAAGGGACCTCCAACCTAAAAAAAACCGACTGATTATACAAGCCACCAACCAGCTGAAAGACTCTTATTCACTGAAAAAACTTAAGTTTAGTTTGTTCACAAACCAATTTAGCCGATTTGACGAGGTGCACTAACAGACACGATTTTATTATCTATTAATAAGGTTATGAAAATAAGTTTGGTCGATATATGATGGTGAAACTCTATTTGAGATAATGTGGCAGCACCTTATCTGACCCAGCAATTCGTTTAAGTAAAATGCCACCTCTATTACTCGCTATAATTATAAAGTAAATTTACAAAGAAACCGCTCTAAAATATTTTGGAACCTTTTCGTTAAAATCAACCAAATAAATTTGTATTTTGTACACACAGCCAACTACATGCAATTGATTTGACAGTTGACTTCTTCAGGGTTTTCCAGTCGTTAGTTCTCTCATTTATCTACCGCAATATCCCTTAAAACGCGCAGCGATAAGAAACCATCTCATCTCAGACCAAATTTTCGGCCCAACCAGCTGATTTACAAAAACCAAAACCAGTTAAGTGAAACTAATTGATCTATTATGGGATTTGCAATCGGCAGCAGCCCTAATGAGTGCCATCCATAGCAATCAAGAACGAAATGACTCAACAACACAATTATTTTAATAAATCGTCTTCCCATTTAAGCCCACAATAAGTTAACCGTATAATGGCTATAAATACCAACGTAACAACAAAAGAAACGAACACAGCCACCAATACCTGTGCAGCTGTTAACGTCTTAAACGATGTGACCAATTAAACAGACTTTCAATTTACCCACCGATCCATAGCCAATAGTACACGGAAATGAATACAATATCCAAAAGATTCAAGTATCCAAATGCCGCCACTACTTGACTGATGTCAAAATTCATTTTCGTCAGCACTGTTGAGTATTGTTGCTCATTGAAACGAGGAAAAGAGTAAAAGTTTACAATTTACTTTTTGTTTGGTTTTGTTTTACCGTTTCGTTAAAAGGTTTTTTATTTTCTTTTTATTTTTCGTAGAAATTGAATGGTATTGAAATTTTCGGCAACTACCTACCCACCAGAGGCGGCGATATATAGTGGGGGCAAGAAAGTCGCTGGTTAACGAAAACGGAAAAGAAAGAGTTGTGCCTTTCATTTAATTTTTTTTTTGATTTTTTTTTGGCAAGCAGTGCTTTCTCCAAAATAACGCACACGAAAATAAGCCCCCCCCCCCCCTCAAGACAAAAAGACTCACGTGTCATTAAAAAATTGTGACGTATCATTTGACTGATGTAAGCTTTGACAGATGGCATCAGCAGTAGCAGTGCCATCTGTCTATGTGCGTTGCATATGGGTCATCTAATTTTGTCAACCCTTGGAGCAGAAATCTTGCCCATTGTCGGTTTGTGTGTGCAGTATCTTCACCGGAAACATCTGTAAATGTCAACAAAAACAAGCTGCAAATATTCTAGTTTCGCTGGTGCATGCACACAAACACAAGTACACACATGAAGACGTAGCGGAAGAATACTCTAATCGTTAATACATAAACGCTAGGAATTGGGTCAAAACTATTAAAGCATTGTTATGTCAGTCAACTGCATAGAGAGGAGGTTGGATGTCAACCCTACGGGCCCCCTGCAAGTTCTTAACATGTCGTCCCGCATTCTCTTTCCCATTCTGCAGAGCAAAATTTCGCGCACATTCAACTTTGCGTCGTTGTCGTCGGCCGGCGTGAGTTTTGATGTCGTTTTGTCTCATTTTTCTCTGGCTGTCATAGCTCCCTCGGGTAGTTAGTTAAGGGGACGCGCCAAATGGCCAGTCTCAGAGGTTCCAGCGTTTCTTTCTTCTTCTTCTTTTTTTAATTAAAATGCGGAAAATTTCAGTGCATCTTGAAGGAAGCACGCGGTCATTTTCATCTCCCCATATCTTGGCTTGACTTCAATTCATCCCTGGGATGTGGGAACTTTTCTGTGTTTTGGGGGGAGGGAACAGACCCCAATTACGACAAGTATAAGAAAAGTCATAACGTTATCAGTGTGACTTTCTTTTGAGACTTTGTAGTTTTCAGTGTCTGCGGCGGCGGAGGCGGACGAGCTGCTTGTGTCACTATTTTGCATGCCATCGGCGGCCGAGCGCTGTGTGTGCTATGGGCACAAGTATGTGCGCGCCCATAATTATGTATGGAGCGAGCGTATATGCAGAGCGCGCATTCCCTCGCGTAATGTACCGTAGCTGTGGGTACGTGGATGGACTTTTTAATCGGCCAAGCCAAAGACAACGTAGACATGACTACTCTATATGCCTGACTATACTATTTATATATTCCTTAGGCTTCGCTTCCACTATACACGTATGTGTATATGGCACGGATGAGAGATAGTGGTGTACGGGACTGCAAAATAGGTGCCTTAAGCTCTATTCTTTCAAGCATGCTGCTTTGCTTTTGGGGCTATTCGTAGCAGAGTCTGTGCTCAGTGTTGTTCTATGCGAGTGCACCACTGTGCCAGGGCAGTGTAGTAGGCAATGTAAATGTTAGTTATGCTGGAGCAGTAAGTGAATGAGAGTGTCTGCGTGAGGCGGTGCGCGCAATGGGGGGAAGCAAACCAAACCGTTGCTGATGGTGGAGTCCCGTATGTTCCCAGTTCTTTAAAAAAAAAAAATTGCTGTTTTTTTTCAGTTCTTTTCCATGATGAATTTCTTTTGCTGACGCGAGGAAAATGTGTGCCGCGGCATAACGGTAGAACGTGCATGTTGTGTAACTGGGTTTAATGGATTTGTTATAGGGATTGCGGTAGAGTGGTAATTAAAATGTGTTTCTATCTTTCTCGTTCGCGAGGCGGACTGCCTCCTTCTCAGTCTGTCACTTGGAATGACGTCAAACATTGTAATGAACAGCATTTTACATGAGCACTTTAGGCTTAAAGTAATGGATATTTGAACGGCAGGGTGTAGCGGAGCTACCTACAGTCAATGGGTTAGACTTTCCAAACGGAATAATTAAATTTATTTGTAGGTGTACCTACCTTCATTTGTGCGCATGGACAGCTGAGAAATAAGGCTTCAAAAAGGAGTCAGAAACGTGCTTAATTAGCAACACATCTTCGCAATCCATAAGGGATTGTTTTGGGACTCGGTGACTCGCATCCAGCTCCAGTTACTTTCCACAAGGAGAGGTCTGAAGAGTCAATGAAAATATTTCAAGTGCACGGTCCATTGATAAAGTATTTGCAAGAAATAGCTCTGAGCTTCCTCCAAACGGTTGAAAGTCTAAAAGAACATGGCTTTCTAGATCTCTAAATCTGTTTTGCCAAATAGCCCTCTTTTTAGGTGCGGTCTGATAGATGAATTTTCGAATTAATTCTCAGTTGAGTATTCCATTTTACGTTTATCGGATGTTGCCTAGCTCAGGACAAAAAGAAAAATAGGACAGAAGTTGTAAAAGTGCAGTAGGTACGTTGTCTACACTCCATTTTAACCCTAGCGTATCAATGGATGCGAAAGACTTTAAAGACTACGATACCAAGTGTTGCACATCAGGTGACAATTCTGTGGTTATGGCAGTATGATGGCTTAGTCAAGTTTCAAGAGTAGAATCATATCTATACATAAGGAAAACACAAACAGTCTGGTCTTTTTGCTGCTGACAGATTTGAAAGGTAAAAAAATCAATAGCTACCCAGAGAGCTATACCAGTTATGTTAAAAACAGGGTTTCGTCTCTGGATCCTCGCTTTTCGGTGTCAAGTCGGCACTTTTCTCTTGGCCCTATACTTTTCAAAATTCAAAATTTAGCAGAACTTGTTTTTCTGAGACTTGGTTTTCACTTACGAGATGCATGTAAATTTTGCAACCTTCTTGTTCCGTATGCTTATAGAGAAAAATATATAACTCCTGGCGTTGTAGTCATCTGTTATTTTGAAGTACATATTCTAGCTTAAGACAAAATAAGTTCAAATTCGAAAAATACCTACTGCGGCATCGTGACCAGATAAAAATGAGTTGCGCATTGCACGAAATCATCTTTTGCAAATATATTTCCTCCTTACAACAATGCAAAGTGGCATTTGACACTACGAGTATTTTAGTCACCAAATAATTTCTAATAATTAGAAAAACATCTCTTAGCACTGCTGCGGCTGACTTGAGGTGCTCTAGGTCCGACACATTATTTGATGAGAGAACTAGTCCAAAGTGAGTCCTCCACTCGTAGCTTAGAGTAAACCCTCCTCAAATGGAAAATGCTGCACAATCCCACGTCGAGCTAGTCATTCTATCCAAGTCCCGTTATATGTAGTAATTAAGTCAGTTGACAATTGAATGCAAACAGTTACGAAATCATCAAAGAAATCAATTAGGAAAGATGCCTTCTCTCAAGCAATTCATATAAAGAAATCCATTAGCAACTTGCAGAAAGTTGAAATGAAGAAAATTGCGTGATTATCCCCTTTTGCTGTCATAATTTTATTTTCTTCCTCTGACTCGCTCCATTCATTCGAAATAGCTTTAATAACTCATTTTGCTTTATTCTTCTCCTATAGAATGCGCATTGCAATAGAAAAAGCAATTTATCCCATCACGCTATAGTTGCACTTATGTAAAAAAAAATGTATTTCATTGAAAGAAAGACGCAGAACATTATAGACAAGATACCTAACGGTAATCGAATTGAGTTCAAAATTATACACCATTCGAAACTAAGTCAACATGTAGTACCACTAACTGACATTATAGCACGTCATCTCCAGACAATTAGAGTGAATGAATTAATCCGTCGGCTTATCCCACAGGATTACCCATCTTCTATTTAGACCAGACCATTGTGGTAATTAATTTACCCCTTATTCACTTGGTTATTTGCAAGACAACGCAACCATCATCGGATAGTATGCACAATTAACTGTTGTTATCATGTTGGTTGTCTGTCTTCAACATGCCCCGTTTTCAGTGTAATCACTCCCTATTCGTAATAAATTTCAATAATAGTCCATGCTGTATTAGGTATTCACTTTTGTGAAGTTAAAGTGGTTAATTGATTTTATTTTCTTACATTTTTGGTAGAGTTGCCGTGTGTATAATTGGGAAAAGGCAAAAGGGTAGAGCCAGGCCCGTAAATTATCAAATTTTACTGTTATTTTCGACTGTTGTTCGTGATAAATAAATCGTGAGGTGCACGTTAATTTGGGGGATGAAAAAAAGGCAACTTCATTACCATAGAGCAGGTACTCGTATCTATTGGAGTAGACCTAGGCAAGGACTCCTTCGGTTGTAAGTTTTTGTTGCTAGAGATCTAGATCCGATTATAGTGTGCGACAGGTTGGCTGACAAATTGGAATATTATACTGCGACCTGCCGCGATTTGTAACTGACAGGGTTTCCAAATCGATGGGCATTTACCCTCGGATGGGATTGCCGGGATTAGCTTTAGAATCAAATTAAGAACTGAAGAAACGTTTAAGGAATTCTAAGGAAATGGAAGACAGAACCACTGGTCCATTAACTGAACTCCCTTTGTAGCTTAGCATGTAAGGTCCCGCAGTCAAAAAATTATGATTTTGGAACACGAACGCTTCTTGTCAATTTTTTCCCAAATATCCTTCAGACCAAGCTCCTGCTTCTCAATTGTTCTGTGTTGCATTTAAATCCTAAAACTTGTCTTAGAACTTTTAATCTCTTTTCCCAATTTTTTTGCTGAATGTTTCTACCCTTTAGTGAGAAATTAAATAAAAATAAATGCAGAGACATTATTGAGCTATAGTTGTAAGCAGTGACGGCCGGCGTCCTATAGCTAAATATACCAAGGAATGATTTTTAGAAACGTTTGTTAAGAGTAGGTAGAATGATGTAAAGCCAGTTATAAATCGGAACATAGGTATCTTGTGAGTCAAAATAGAGATGCACCACAGACAGCCTTTAAAAATAGCTAAAACATACATAAAGGTTAAGTAAGGCGCTCTATAGCTGTGTTTACTTTTCACAGACCTTTATACGTGACGGCTTGTGAGTTGTCAGCCTTTGGAATTCAAAGTAGAATGCAATAGAAGAGGGAAGTTACATGGTCAACCTTTTTAATATGTCACACTCACAAAATGGGTGGTCCACCGTCTACCAATGCGAAATTCCGAAAAACAGAAACAGAAAATCTCAACATGTTTATGTACCTCCACACATTTTGGCAAACAAAAGTATCCCCATTGGAAAGCATATTCAAATCAATATTAAACAACAACCACATCTATTTATGTTTCAGTGTACATCAATCTGAAACCAATAAAACCGATTCCACATCAACATGCGCCCTATGTACCCGAGTCAACTCTCCTAAACAAAATAAACATGGAAACGAAAATAATTGCTTTGCTGACTATAACACCACTTAGATACACCCATTCAATTCGATTTGAAGTGCATCGCGCTTATTCTGCAGTAGGTACAATAACCGATGCATAGCAATGGCAATCTGTGTGCACTTCACGACGAGCCCACAAACAATTTCCAGTCATCGCGCAGTGTATTTATTATACACTGCACCAACGGCAACAAAAAACCAAAGATACAAAAACACAACGGAAGAAAAAAAAAACACACAGAACTGCAGAAAATTCTTTGCAAATCACTTAATTTGCATATTTCAAGTGTAGGCCAACTCCGGCGAATGTGTCGGAATGGTAGGACCTCAATTTTTCAGATTGGCACACAAACCGAAAGAAGTAAAATGAGAAAACTAAAGGCAACGAAGAGAAACAGTTGAACACAAAAGAGGTGTGATACAAAAAAAAAACACAAGCCCACATCGCATCGAGTCACAAACCCGTAAAACCACACCGACCATACAACGACTGTCAATCTTTTCTTTAAGTGCAAAACAAAACCTTAAATAAAAGAAAACCCATTAAAAAACACACGGCTGCTGCACAGTGGCCGATTTTCTACAAATGGGATCCCATTTACTTTGAGTTGCTAATATTTGAAAAAAAAATATCGGTTGCTTGTTTTCTATAAAAACTTTGGTAGAAAATTTAAAATGCGGTTAAATTGTTCATATATATATTTTTTATATTACAGGGAACAAAAGAAATGGATTAACATTATGTCTTTACATTTTAAATAAATTTATCACTGACACTTAAACCTTTTCCTAAGAAAAGAACGTTGGGTTATAGGAATCAAGAATAAATAAATTATTTAGCACTCATCCGATACTTAAAAAAAATGTAATAAGAGTGGGAAACGGCGTAGGTACATTTTGGTATTCTTCAACAAATCTCTGAAAAGAATTTAAAATTTTATTTAATTATACCCAGCAAACCCTCAAGTGGGCGGCTTTGCTACGTAAAATTTATTTACAAAAATTGCAACAAACCCCAGTGGTTAGGCTTTTTTGAATAATAACAACTCATCTATACTTCGCTTAAAAAGTTGGACAAAGTCACAGGAGGAACAGTTTTCGAATAATTTTTGGTCCCATCTGCATAGACGATGAATGGATGATAGGCTGTACAGCGACATTGATCTAGCCAGAAGGGTGAAGAGAAGGTCAAACGACTGAGGTGGTTGGGTCAGTCAGAGGGAATAGACACAAACAATCCTGCCTGGAAGATCTTCGAAAACACACTCGAGGATCGGCGCGGTAAAGGAAGACCGCAACTCAGGTGGTGCTTGCAAATGCAAAGGAGCTTTACCATTTTAATGTGCGAAACTGGAGATAGCTGGATAAGGATCGGGCTGGCTGGAGACTCCTGTTGAGGCCCAGATTTAACCAGGACCTTAAGTATGTGAGTAAGTTAGAAAAATGTACAGAAACCAAGACGTAGGGCATTTGAATTCTGACTTGAAGTCAAAAAATTATTACTCGAAAGGCTGTTAAACAACAACTTTCGAAGAAAATACACCTTTAACAGGCGCTTAACTTAAAAATCATGAAATGCACGATCGTTTCGATCTGAAACAATATTTTCTTTAAATCAAATAGATCTTGCTCTGGTTTTAGTAAATTGGCAATTTCATTGTGAACAGCTGAGCGCTGACCGCTGACTTTATCTATCTACCTTTTTGCGAGCGAAGGTTAGTCGTAAGAAAGTAATGTGAGTTTAAGCTAGTATCAGCATGTTTACTTAAAGAAGATCGACTTAAGTTCGGACGGAATTTTGGGTAGATTGCTCTTATAATTTTGGTTCACGCTTTAGACACGCTTTAGGTCCAATGCTAAGAAAATACCATGCAACTACAGACATTCAGCATAGCCTTCATGAACTATTGGAATTTAATCTAATTTTTTGCTACCTATTGAATTTGCTTTTAAAAAAAATTTAACGCTTTACACAGCCATTGTACCAACATCGGTTTGGATATCCTTCTGATCAGGGAAACTCTTTTTCAAGACAAACGGATATTTATCCTGCTACTGGCTTTTTATAAATCACGATTAACGATCTCTTAAACTAGAATGGGAACTGCGCCTTTGCATCTTGAATATGACTTCTAGAAGGCACATATTTTTGCAAAAGCTGCCACAGAAGATCCGACCTTTCTAGCCAACAAATAATATGAAAGGTAGCGTTTCGAAAAATCCCTTACGCGCTGCACAGTAGAAAGTCCTAAAAAGTTGTTTTTCTGGATCAACGAGTGAGTTCAAATTTGAAGCAAAATTTAAAGTATTTTAAGAATCCCGTTCAAAGGAAAAAGTCTATAAACGAACTCTTTTACGAAAAAAAGCTCTAAATGTGTTGCAATCCTGATCTTAGTGTAGCCTTATATTACAAGTGGACAGACGCATTTGGTATATTATATGAGGCGAGTTTAGTTTCGAATATCCATAACGATTTTTTATAAGAAGCTTTTAGATTTTTTTCAGAAATGTATACTATGGAAGTAGACTTATTTAAACGTGCTCTAACTAAACTAATCAGCATATTTATCTTTTTTGGACCATTTGAATCTATATCTTTAAAACTTCAACTCTGTAGAACAGATTTGAGCGACTTTTTTCTAAAAGTTCTTTATTTAAAAAAATCTCACAAACTTGACATTATAGATCACAATTTTTTAAGAGAAAGTATTAAATTTAACATAGGGTGTCCATTTTAATAAAAGTAACATGAAATTCAGTTGGAGAAAATCGAAGCAAGGCGGCGCGAGGCGTTACTAAGATATATATGTTTTAAATTAAAACGGACAATTCAGCTGCTTCGACTTAAAGAGCCTGTGGATAGAGATATTTTATTTTACAAAATGTTGGTGCATCCGTAAAACTAATAACTAAAAAAAATAGACCCCTCCACTTGCTCAAGATCTAATTAAGAAGTCATCGGGCCTTACCAATAAACATTTTTAGTTCCGGCTCTAAATGTTATTAGTTCATAGTGGCTTTATTTTTCTCACAAATTGTGCAATTGTGAGATTCCGTATATTTAAGGTCGAGAAAAATTTTTGTTATAAGTACGTCGCATCGACTAAAACAACATTCTTAGATATCATTTATTCGCCTCATTTTGGCGCACTTTGTACCACTGTTCGACATCCATTTACTCGTAAAGGGCCCACAAATGAGATATCTATCGTGACGTGACTCTGCAAAGTATAGACGGCTACACCTATTCAAAGAGCACAAAGAGTGCTACACGCAGGATACCTTCTCAATTTGCTCAGCTCACGATCGCGATCAGTGCTCAACGTCCAACAATCACTATGAAGGTAAAGCGCCAATTACACAGTCATTACGGACCATTACTCACCTTTCAATTGTGATTCGCTTCGAAAGCATTTGATTTGATTTCGATTTGGCATTTGATCGGTTTCGCGAATGCCTTGTGCACACACATTGTGTCTTATGGCGCGGGTGCGTTCACCACCCGAGGGATGAATATTTCTCCTTCTGACTATTTTGTTTTGTTTTGTGTTACGTAACTGATACGAAAAGCAAATAAGCAATGACCAGGAGGAGATGCTGGAATTAATTTCAACAGCAAAACTGGTAATTCAACAATTCCATTTATTCCAATATTCATATGCATGCACAAGATGTCTTAACAGTTATTTCTCTGCATTTATATGAGATTTTCTTTATTTTTCGATTTGTTATTGAATTTGCTTTGTGTGCGATACATGCGAGTGTGACAGGTTTGCAGATAGCCACTCTGTGTCTTTATACGGTATAAATGCGTGTGGTTGCCGCCGCACAAATAGCAAGTGCCAAGTTAATAAATTCAAACATTTATTATTGGTTGTAATTTATTTGGTAAACGATACAAATAAAAATCGCCAGAAGGAAAAAAAAACGGACGTCGGTCTCGAAAAAACATAAAAAATGTTTGGTAGGCAAGAGTCCCAACCACAGGCAGATATTCGAATATAAAAAGCTTCAACTTCAACCTGCTGCAACTGCGAGTGGTTAAATTTCGCATTGACACAAATTTCTTATACATTTTTTTTTATTTCCACTTTGTAAGACTTTGACCATTTCTTGAGCGGAGACGTTTTTTTTTCTTTTTTTAAAGTTAACCACTGTAGAAGGTATTAGAGCCACAGGTTACACTTCAGTAACTAGTTTCATTTGGACTTTGGGTTTTTTAGGCGTTCGTTCTTCGAATAGTCACGTAGAAAATAAAAACAAATTAAATCAAATCGCCATCTATGTAAAGTTCAAGCCTCTAGAGTCATACCAAGGACAGTGGATTTTTTTTTCGAAATGCGTCTCGTAATTAAACAAACAAATAAAAAAAAAAACGGCTTGAGACGAAGTAAGAAACCGATTGGAATTGAAAGTTTCGAATCGATCTGCATCGGTTACAAAGTGTGGCCGTTTTGGTATGGCATTCGCAGTCGCATTCGCATTCACATTCGATTCTATTCTGTTTGGGGATAGGTGTAATTACACCTGATCATAGCTAAGCTATGGATTTATTTGACATGTTTTGAAAAGTTGATGCATATATACGCAACTTGTGGGGGCAAGTGGCTGCGAAATTGTGCGTAGCGAAATATTTATGCAAACGTTTTTGATTAATTAATTGGATTGCAGTTTGGATTTTTTTTCTTTTAATAATAAAAATACTATGCTGACAGGGTGTAGGCGTTGCCGTCTTCTAGAAGATTTGGTTTAATTTAGGTATTTCTAATACTCTTTGGGTCAGCTTCCCTTACCACTTATAGATACATAATTAGAACTATCTGCGTACTGGGATAGGCTGATACAGGTGTTCCCTTAAATTTTCTTCATTTCGATATCTCTGATCCTACATAGTTGCCTAATCCATTTACGTACAATTCTAAGATCCGTCTCACATCATATTAGTCAGAAGTTCTAGAAGGCCGATTTACTTTTTGTAATACTTCCTTTAGGAAAGGCGAACCTCTATAGAGCTTTAACTTCACCCCGATAAACTTGCAGATAGGTACTACTTTTACACATACGTTTCAGTCTTTAGTTCTCCTCTTGAAATGTGCCTACAAGATGCACTTTCAAAAGCTGACTTGCCCTGTAGCCAAGGGAGTTTGGGAAAGAGATATCCCGAGCACCGATTGTTTGCCTTGTAGTGAGTTTATACACCGCCTTTCGAGCTGTAATTTCATTGACTGCATCGAAAGATCTGTAATGGTAGAGTGTACTTAAAAAGGTATAGGTCAGCGGGTACAGTCTTCTGTGCACCAGCGTAGTTGTAGATTTGATATCAGTGTGGCAGCCTCGAGTAGTCGAATTCTTCGCATTTGTATGCTATCAAGCGACTTACTTGAATGAGTTCACCACGTCAGGAGGCAACGAAGTTCAGTTCTGATCTTCTGTTAAAATTACAATGTTTTTTGATGATCACAAAATCAAGAAAAGACTCTTCTCCGCTAAAGTCTTCGGGGTGTCTCCATTAAGTGCTCTGGCAAATTATATAAACGTTGTGCAGAGGCAACTCACAAGTCATCTAACTGAACTCCTTTTTTTAACAGAGCTTGGACCCGATTTAAGCTCTTTCTGATAGGTGCTCTCTGAACTTTCCTCAAGAAATCGCAATTTCTATCAAGAGAGCCATACCTATCAACTAAAAGCATAGTGGTGTCTAACTCATCACTGCTGAAGCCGTTTCCTATATGACGGTCTAAACCAGTCTACCTACTATATAGACTTGTGTTTTCGTCATAATCATATCGCCCTTTAAGGTCTCAACCCATAAAACCCATTGGAATCTTTTCGTTGACGCTTTCAACTGACAGATGACAAAACACACGCCAGCTTATGAATGGTGGCACAAGTTAGCGATGCCTATATCTAAATTCTGAAGAGGCTGACCGACTTTTCAATCATTTAAGTCCGTTGACAATTTCACGACAGTTCAATCACACAACATTCTGTAGACAGGATATACATAATTCATTGGGGGCCTTTACTTTGTCGACCTACTGAGCCTAGACACTCATTCTTTTGTGTTATCTTCTGTAATTTAACACAGGTTAGATGCAGAGCACAACTGAGTGGTTACACATTTTGCCGAACATTTGGCGAAAACATGGAAATTTCTTGTAAATACAGAATAGAGCCTATGACCTACAAATTTAAGCCGTTTTAGACACCTAGACCTAGACCACCTTTTTCGGGCAAATGGTATACGGCAGTTCATTTCTTCTTCTTTCGACTTCTTGTCCAACTAGACTTAATAAATAAGGTCTGCTTCGATCTCAATCCATCCAACCACTGGCAATTGACAAATGCTTATGGCTATTGAAAAACAGTCGGTACCTAGTCCTATAATGCTTCTGAAAAAAAAAAACATGCGGCACTATAAGTGTACTTTCCAAGCCAAGTTCTTCTGCCCAAAAGCGCCCAACATGGACACTTTTAACGCGGTTTTCTCTGAGAATGGTTAAGCCCCTGTGGATACTGCTCTATCACTATATTTTGGCTAATACGATAGACAGAGCCTTACAAGTAAACTCTAACAAATCTTAAGGTACTCGTATCTACCTCTTAAATTCACCAACGAAAACATGCCCAAATTCAATAATGAAGGCGCCTTTCCTGTAACATTTTATGTAGCCTCGTGTTGTCATTTTTTGCGTAAGAATTCTTCTGTTCATAGACATTTTATTAGACTAAATCTTCCATGAAGCAACTCGGCGATCAAAGACAACTCGCAGACGTAAATAGAAATTCCTGGTGTCATAAAAAATACTCTCGAGACGTTCACACTATTGGGCAAATCGTAAACCGATGCATACATCATCTATGTCACTTCGTATGTAGACTTTTTTGGTTTCGTTTGGTAAACCAACCAGCAGCGATTAACACTAGACAACAGAAAACAATAACAAAAGTGTACAACAAACGACTGTCACTTATCTACGCGTTGTCGGTCGTTGTCGTATCGTCTACATCTATACGGTCGACACTTTGAAAAACCGCGATAAGCCTAATAAAAGTTTGGTAAGCGCAGCGCAACTATTTCACTGTTCTACGAGTGTAGTTGGTTATTTTTTTTTCCTTTTTTTCCATTTATAGTTTTCCAATGCAAAGGCGTCTCTAAAAATAACTGTTTTCAATTTTTGTTTTGTGGGCTCATTTGGAGTGTAATTAAAAATGCGAACAAAGCAGAGAACCACCACTGCAAATGTTGCTGTGTACTTGACTATTTTATTTTATTTTTTCTCTCCCTTTTTCTATACTTGTATGAAATGCTCTCTATATGTGCATACCCTGTTTCTGTTAGTCATGTGTAATCAAACAAAAACGGAAAAGTTTATTCCCCCCAGAGGCAGCAGAGCCCCAAAAAACTAAACCAACACCAACACTATAATATACCGCCGACCGCCCTCTTTGGTTCTTTAAAGCCACCATCCCTCGCAAGTCGCAACGCAGCCCACCGAAGACCGCCGAAACGCGCGTATACCATACATCCAAATCGAATGCGAGTATATCGCAATCTGTATTCTGTATACAATTTCTTCTAGTCACGTCAAAATGCGTACACATAGAGATGTGTGTGCCGCGCATAGATGACTGCGTGTATAGATAAGGGGAAGGGGCAAAATATTTTCGGCGGTCATTCACCCCATAATAGCCGAGAGGAAAGTAGCAACGGGCCGCATTTTTATTGTACTCTGTGTGCTACGTAATCGCGGTAATCGTAATGAAGTTTCCAAAATCTCGCTCAAACGCACACCTAAATGTTTGTTTTTTTTCTCTGTGTGTGTCTGTCATGCCTACGAATAATAAAAATAATCAAAAACGTCCTAGTGTGCGATTGGTGGTGCTTGTGACTTTTGAGGGTTTCTTCACTTTTTCCTCGGTTGGATCTCTAGCTCTGCTATGTTTCACTAGACGCCAGCTAGCCGTATCCGCACCGTATGTATACGATATACGTAGATTTCGTCGCTCTTTTGTGTTTTCTTTTATTTATTTCTTTTATAAACGACTTTGTATACAAGCTTAGTTGATTAGACTTTTTCTTTCTATATTTTTTGTTGTGTTGAGGAGCCCATCTCTCGCTGACTGCAGTCAAACACGGAAAGGGATGGGTTCGACGGTTAGGTGAGTTTCCACCCCCCCCCCTCTGTCTGGGTTTCTTACACCCTTCCTATAATTATAATTATCACAAGAATAATTGATGAAAAAAAAAAACAATAACTCACGCATTGAATAAACGGGAATGGAATTGTTCTTTTTTTTCTTTTTTTGTGCTTCTTGACCGATAAGCTCAAATGTCAAAAATGAAACAATAAAAACAAAAACGAAAAAAATCACTTAAAACTTTGATTAGGCATTCAATTTTGTTTGAAATACGTAACGCAATAGTGAGTGTGTAATGGAAACAAAAAGTTTAACAAACTTTCGTTGATGGATGCACTCGCACTGGTGTAGTGTGTTTATCGCTTTGCGTTAAGAAATTTGATTTATGGTTCTGTCCGGAAACAGGAAAGCCATAGAAGTTGGGAAAAGTAACATAGTTTTCCCTATTTCCGAGCGCTGTACAGAGCTCGTATCTGTGAGTACGTAGTAAAATGCTTTTTACGACTCTATGCTGCTGACCTTTTGTGCTTAATAAATCATTTGAAACCTGAGAGCGCGCCGGCACTAGGCGCAAATAATATTTTTGTGTTTTAGTGTCTCGCAGGGCTTCGTTTATTTTTGATTTAAGCATAGCAAACTATTTCAGTTTTAATGGTCGCGTTAAATGGATTCCTTTCTAAGAAAATGGTAAACCAACTGAATACAGATAGGTAACCACTTGAATTTCTTGAAAGCAGAGAGTGCATAAAGTGGGTACGAAGTGCGTATCAAGGGAACTGAATAGCGAGGTAGGCATTATGCAGTACTTGGCTTAAGGTGTATGGAGTAGTCTTCTTGAAAAAACTTGGGTAAACTAGGAACCTTACTAGCACACATAAGACAACTTGATCTTCTATAGGTTCTTCTTTAGGCGTTCTTTATTTTACCAATGTCTTTATCTATTTTGCCTAAATCTATATAAGATCATGTGGGCAAAAAAAAGGAAAATTGTGTTCTGTTTTGCCCTTTTGAATAATGCGATTGTAAATGCAAAATGAACTTCCCATACACTAAGGCATGGTTGGAAAAATAGGTTACAAACGTCGCATAAATGGGTTACCAGTTACCCCAAGCTGGGATCAATTTTGTTATTTTTATAAATTTAATGAACATATAAAAGACCGGTACAATGACACAGAAGGTATAAATCTAATCTAATAGGTTTCGGAAATTCAGTAGAGAAACTTACGGTAAGTTCTTACTCGAGGTAATGCCGTTTTTGTGCTGCTTTTAAATTTAGGTCCACGTACATATATTAAAAATTGGAACTTATAGTTGACTTGTCTGACTTCAATGGACTCACTTTAATAAAGTCGACAAGGAGATTTGGCTTGATACTTCTGCTGTACAAAAGTTTCACTTCACAGAATAAAAGCAACGTTTTAAAAATCCTGGAAGCTCTGCATAAAGTCCTGTTTATACTTGCAGCTAGCCCCTCTTATTTTAGTCAAAGACATCTACAAAATACAGCCACCTCAACTTTCTTAACATATTTTTCTAAAAGAGTTTTTTTTAAAACTTATTCCTTTATAAAAACTACTCACAAGTTAAACTTTTAAAGAAGCTACCACTTTTACCCTTATTGTTTATTTACCATTTTACGCACCCAGAAACTTACTTTTTTTTGTATAGGTAAATACCGGCTTGACTTAGTTTACTTAGGTTGACTCTCTACCTCATTTAGTCCACGGACTCATCTAGCATTTAAAACTTCTTACTCAGCTCTATAATAATTATTGAATCGAGTCCTCTTACCTTGGCTGACTCAAGTTTACTGTTCGCTTTTGTTATTTAGAAATTGGGCCTTACCAATAAACATTTTTAGTTTGGACTTCAAATGTAAGGAGCTTACTATGGCTATATTTTACATACAAATTTCGCAATTGAGAGCTTCCGAAGTCCGAGACTAACATTATTTTTTAGTACAGCCCATTGTCTTCTAGTTAATTCTAAGACCGTTTCAGTCTAAAGGCTCAACTTCATATAACTTTGGTCGTTTTATACTTAATTTACGTAGAATTAGAGAAAAATAAGAAAAAATGGAGCAAGAAACACAGTTTTGAAATATTTTCATACTGATTTAGAGGACCACCCTGTTGCATAGCCCGACGCATATTTGCAATAAAGTCAATATGGCAAAAGCATTTGGATAAACTGTGACTGATTTTGTCTTTTTTGTAAGCACCCGGTCAAAGGGATGGTTGACAATATTAATAGGGGTCAGATTAAGGACGTCATCAGCTTAGACCGATTTTCTGTTGAAAAGCACCTCTTAAACCAACAACAATTTACCTTTAATTGATCCGCTTGAGTTGTTTTGTGTTGGCGATTGTACATTCGTTTGAACCAATGTATTTGCGTGTGCTTCCAATTTGGACGTAACACTACTCCACATATCAAACATTCGTGACGTGTACATTATAGTGTCTTCTTCTCCGGCTTTCAACAGCTACCCGCTTTTTCCGGCTTTCCACGACGTATTTATTTTTATTTCAATTTTAATTCACTTAGTGAATGTGACTAAAGCTTAATTTTTCGTTTTTAATTATTTATGTTTAACGTGAAAATTCACAACAATTTATGTTTTATTTACTTTTTGGTTATATATTTTACACTCTGTATAAAATAATATTCTGCTTCATTTGTATGTATAGTATAGATGTTGATGTATATTATTTATTTATTTTTAAATGATATCACAGTTAACTATTGTTTCAAAGGTACTGATGGGTATACATCGGTAATTTGTTTTACAATTATTTCTTGTTATAATATCCGCTCTAAGACACTTTTTTTTTTGTTTTATAAATTATATTGGTATAATTTATTGGTCGAAGGAATTTTATTTAGAAGAAAACAAAAGGATTGTAATGAAAATAAAATTAAATCCGGCTTGCAGCGATTTATTGCTCACTTGTAACTGTGACAGTAGTAAAAATTCGGATTCATTGTTCTACGAATATTGTTGTTTGTTGATTGGAAAAAGTTTGGCATTTATGAAGGGCCGCTTTCACCAGCACTTGCATTTTATCTTCTGTAAGATGTCACTTGTGAACTTGTTTTGATTTCGGCAGACATCTAGACGATGCGAGCGGATATTTATGCTAGGGTCAGGCATTTGCATTTAGTGATTATTTGAATTGTATTTTTATCTTTATTGTGGTTGCTAAGTGTTGGTACATGTGAGTACAGTTTAGGTTTGGTTGGGTGCTCTCGAAATGCACTCTTTCGATTGAAAATCCATTACATTCCTGGAAGAGATATACGTTTTTTTTTTTAAAGG
The DNA here is from genome assembly GCA_948293265.1 of Cheilosia impressa. Taxonomy (NCBI): domain Eukaryota; kingdom Metazoa; phylum Arthropoda; class Insecta; order Diptera; family Syrphidae; genus Cheilosia; species Cheilosia impressa. Next base: position 3,647,920 of record OX411883.1, on the reverse strand, counting down.
ATATATTTATAGTGAAGATCAGTTGGACGCCGAGTCGTTGTTGTTGGAATGATATCGAAGTAGGAGTTGTTATAAAATTGCCCTGCGAATGTTATGCATAAATCACGTCGTTTAATACAAGTATTTTTAGATGCGCAAACGAAACAGTTTCATTACTTTTACCGCCTGTTTTAAGACACTCTTTTAGCTAATAAATGTCCCACTTGATTTTAGTAAATCACACAGAAGAATACCTTTAATTGCGAGTACCGATATTGGGACCTGACACAGAACATCTATACTTATTTAGCTTCCATATGGGTTTGTCAAGATTTAAGTCAGTTTGTGTTGAATTAAAGTCTTTTTAAGGTTTAATTTAATGATTCTAAGTGACGACGATCTTGACCTATCATTCCGCTTATCTTTCAAAAGAATACAACTGCAGATGTGAAGCTCACTACCAAGTTCGTAAGTCAAAAGCAAGATCCATTTTATCTGTACCATTTTAACCATAAAAACGCATCTTCTCTTATATACTTTTGAATGATTCCAACGTCATACCAAAGTTTATAAAGGACTCCGCTCGTGGGCTACAGTATCTACCGAAGTGGTGCCCAAAACGAGGATAATTTCAACAATTTCTACAACTCGTATGTAAAAGTTTCAGAAGTCGTTTGACTCTGTTACCAAGATCTGTATGCAAAGTTGCACTGGTAGGGCATAAATCGGCCCGCAATTAGCTGCGCATATAGATGAATGGACACACTTTCCTCAACAAAAATTTGTACGACTTGTTGATAGTTCTGCATAAGTTAGGCGAAATTTATGGATACCACTGCTTAAGCTTATTCTTATGAAGGACTGGTGTATCGTTAAATGTAGAAATCCATTGATAGTTAGCCTCCCAGAATACTTGGGTTTGAAATAATTTTCTACAGATTGAAAGCTGTTTTGTTAATAATTTGCCAAACACCTTGAATAAAGCAAAATCCGAACGCAGTCCGTCAATTGAATTGACAGCTGTCCCTGTAGGTACTTCTAAGCCATCGAAAAAACAGCACCAGCAAAAATTTTGGAACTGCGGTCGATCAACATCCTGTAACATGGCCCGGTAAGAAGCTGCTATAGATAACTTTAAAGGCGGGGTCCTTACAAACGCCAAATACCAAAAATCGGTTATCGAATCGCGTCGTCCGTGAACGAGCATTACGTGACGCAAATTGTTTTTGTAGAATCAACTTAACTCCGTGAACGTATATCTCGTCCACGGAAGTTGCCATTCGACCCCGGGTGTCTACACATTTCGCATCTAATATATAATTTCCAAAAAGCCAACTCGATCTTCCCAAACTTTACGTCCAGAACTATTTTCCTTTCGACGAAGGGCTCTCAATAAATTTAAAACCCCTCGACTTTCTTTCGCCGAAAACGTAACCCCCCCCCCACTGATGCCCAAGAAGTCAAAACTAACACAAATCGTCCTTCCCTCTGCTTCTTCTTCATCGGCTTTCAGGTTAATGCATACACGTTCGTTACACATTCACTTCCTTTTCCTTGGGCACAGCAATACACCAAAGCAACACAGCAAGCACTACATTTTACATTTTCTCCATATATGTAAGTATACTTTAAACCGAAAAATTTTAAAGGAATCCTTAAGCACACAGAGAAAAGGATGAAAAAAAAACTAAAAGCGGAACAAAAATATATGCTTCCTGGAATTTTTTATGCGCATTCCACCCATCAGCTGCAGCAGCAGCCCACGAACTATAGGACAACGGCGTTTATGAAGCCAAACCCACCCACCTGTCCCAGATCAAGTGTACATGAATGGAAATGGAGTCATTCATAAAAGTACACACATATAAGATTTCATCATACTTGCCCTGGTTAGGGGACATAGGATAGACACTGGTGAGCGCTGGGGGTTCTTTGGTAGGGCCAAGGAACTGTGTGTTTTGTATAGATTCCCTTTTGTTTCGCCTGATTTCACATAGTTTGCGAGAAAGGCGAGTTGAAGTACGATTAATGTCTTGCTCGAGGATACATACTCTATTCTTTGCCCACGTATAAATAAGGTGAATGGAGAGAAGAGAGAGCCTTTTCTTTTTCTTGAGTATATGGGTATGCAGGACATTGGCTAGAGGGCCATTGGCAGACAGAATATTGTTTTTAATTTAAAACTTTGCCAGCGAAGAATGTGTGCGGCTTGTGTGCTGCGGTAGCTGTATACAAGAATTCGAACAAAAGTCCAAGAAGGACTAGCGGGTCAGATTGATGAGCAGGAAATCCACTGCGTCGTATTAGTGGAGGAATTATTTCCTCCCACTGGTTTGTGTATTTTATTGCCGCGCGATTTAGTTCGAAACGATTACGATTGGGATGCAGTTGTATTTTGTATCGTGCCAGGGAGGTATGTGAAGATTATCGCTTTCTGGGGGTGTGGTTGGTAGGCAGTTCTACGAGAGTTGTCTTTATCGAAAATCTGTTTAAGAAAGGCTGAATCTAGGAAGTGGTAGAACTACCCAAATATAAGTTTGAAGTAGGCACAGTTCTCAAATTAGGCGCTCAACAACTTAAATTAAATTTGGTTTTCAAAAGTTCTATAGCAACGGTCCGGAAGGGTTTCAAAATGTCAGGTAACGCAGTGTAAAAGATTGATAGATCTTACTCATGGTAAGTTGTTTCTTATTGTCGGTTTGATTCTAATTTGTCTATGAAGGGGCGCTGGATTTTCTTTTTATAGTTTTTGAAGTTCCTCTGCCCGCAATAGCTTTGTGTCTGGGATTCAGCATATTTTACTATTTTTGGAGTTCGTTGGTTAAAAATATACCACATAAGTGCTTTAAGAATGACCGTGAATACGTATACAAGATGTAAGGACGGTGAAGGTTAATGGCTTCAAAAAACAGTCCAAATCTGGTCTCAATTTTTTAAGTGATCAGTAAATTTATGATCAATATTCAGGTCAAAAATCATGACACTGAAAAATAATAACCTTGCAGTGCTAGGTTGATATATATTGGCGAAGCCGAAAAGTAACTTCAGCTCAACAAAGAAGTAAGTTATTCAAAGGGGCATTGGTCTCTAAGATACCATCTTAAGAATATTTAACGATGACATCTGCCGACTGCGTATTAAAAAAGAAGGTGCCGCTGTCTATGTCTATTTGTGGAAAAATTCAAAGTACCCCAAATGGCAATAAAGTTCCGGAACTCAGAACATCCAACCGAGAAAAGTTCCGATGACCGACGCCTATAAACAGCTTCAGCAAATCTCGGTGTTTTAAAAATAATTGTACTCAAAAATTTTTACAGATATTTTTGTCGACTTTGAATAAAGTATTGTTAAAAATACATAACAAGAGCTTTTTGTAAACTAGAACTTTGTTTGGAATTGTAAATTTGTCTATTTCCAATCGCCGGAATCAGTTTCAAACAAAAGGGAGTATTATTATATTAGAAAAATCAGAAATTAATTATGCCAGGCATAGCTCATTTATAGCTTCCCAACGACTTTGTCAAGAAATAAAATATGTGCTTTATAAATGTAGGAACCCTCGTCCTTAAAACTTCAGACTTTTCTCATCGGGTTATTTATGTATGAAAGGTAGTTCCTCATCATCAATCTGAAAAGTACGTTCTTAGATAGCCACTTTACCTAGGACGACCCAGCCTCCTCTAGTTTATACCGTCACTAGTTCATGGGTGAAGTTTGAGCTTTGTTTCTTTTTAATAGATGCCTTGAATTTACAAGTTCAAACTCCAGCTTGTGAGTTAATGCATCAAGAGCATAACTTAGTCGGTATAGAAGATCTTTCGGTCATTTTGGAAAAAATAAACCCATTTCATTGAAAGTCCACCGCCCTTACCACGATCGTTTTACACACATAGCTCGTTTTGGCGAAAAATACACAGCATCCCCTGAACGAAGCTTCGCATTTAAGAAACAGAATTCACTAAAAAAACCTCCAGACGAATCGATTTTCAAGTATGTGCCAGCCATTAAACAACCTTAAATCTGTTCGAATTTTCCTCGCAGAACATCCGCATTTATACCATCCCCGCCGTCATCGTCATGTTGAACTTCGTCCCCCCGCCAAAAGTGGGTGAACCCAGAAAAACCAAAGTAATCTCGTGCTTTTGCACAACGAACCGGCAAATTGTAATTCCAATCAGCTAAATGTGGAGGTGGTAACAGATGCACAGCCACATCCATTGGTGGGTCAAAGATCCGGGGCCGGGAGAAAATTGAAAAAAAAAAATCATACCCACAACCAACCTAAATAAAAGGCAGACACACAAATTGCATGTGGATTCACGATGACGACGAAGCCACAGGAATGCAACACCACCATCGGGCTCTGGCTGGCAAGTAAACTGCCGCTGCCACTGCCGCTGCAATGTTGCCACCACCCCGAGAACAGTTTGCAGTTTCTCTTGTTCTGTTTGGAACTCCTTCCAACTTTCTTTAGCATTGTTTAATTTTCTATTTTGGTGATGTTCGAAGTGCGGTTGGGGTCCTTGCACATCCCCCTCCCCGCCAAACATTAGACAACTATCTTGGACTCATATATTAGCGCGCTCAGCATTCCGTCACCGGGACCGGCACATTGGCATCCCAATCCCGAGCCCAACTCCAATGGATGCAGCAGAAGCAGCAATTTGGGAAGAGGAAGAATATTCTTCACCTTTTTGTTGTTTGCTGTTGTAGTTCCTTCTCTAGGCAGCTTTTCACTGTGCCCGCCTGCCTCCCCGAAAATCCATTCGTGCTTTGTTCGTTTGTTGTTGGGTTTTCATATGCGACGAACTGGTTTGCACGAGTGTGTGTGTTGTTTTGGCGTGTTTGTCGTCGACGTCGTCGTCGTCGTCCTAATCTGTGCCATGTTGTTGTTGCTGACGGTGGTTGCGCTGTTGATTGTTATTGATGTCTCGTCGTAGTCGTTGTCACTATGTGTGGTGCTGGCTATGCGGCCTCAATGGTATAGTTGTGTATTGGCGTGTGGATTGGCCCGTTCGTTGGCATGCAATCATGCAGCCGAGCAAAAATATAAGTCAGCGGGTATATGGGACATTGGCTCTGTGTGTAGTATGCCACAGCCGTCTCCGTTCAAACTCTTAAATACGGCAAGGGAATAGAGGATGAATACTGCGAAACAGAATGAGGGTGCTAATCTATGGGAACATTTTCAGTTAAATAAAATAAACAAAGCTGAAGGTAGGCCGCAAGTTGGGGTTTAGCATGAATGCCCCACTGGTTCAAAGGGCTGACTAAATCTGCGGGTTAATTTCAGTCAAAGTTTGTCGCAGCTCGGACTTTTGTTGGGCGGGGGCAAACATTTTTATTGATTTGGGGAGGCATAGGTACTCTAACTAAAATAAAAGACAAACCACTTTATCACTTCCCCTACAAGCTTTTCGCAACCAAACGTCAATGGTGTTCCTATACAGTTGGTGAAAATGCGAAAGAAAGATCTATTCTCGTCTAGAATCTAGGCCTCTTCGGTCAATGCACCCTGCGTGCCATACATCACTAACTTTAGAAACAAAAGAATGGCATGCAGGCACATCTATCCACACTTCAGTGGGCACCACACAAATCGCTTCTAATCATATGTTTTAGAACCCAAGAACGGTACCGCACAGATACATATAATGTGTAAGGTAATCTTCTGCCCGGCTTCCTTGAAGCCATTAATTGTTTCCAATCGCCTGCTATAGCAAATGCAAGAATATAAAATTAGCCGCACACGTCAATTAGTCATTGGCAGTAATATATCCACGCAATTAAAATGGAAACGCATTCGTGAGGTTGGAAAAAGAAATTAAGCGCGTGTGATTGTTGTTGCAATTTGTTTAACAAATTGCCGTGGTAATTGTTTTATTTTTTTTTTTTCAATTTACAATTGCAATTGGCAGTCGGGGAGGTGCGTGAATATTGGCAGGTTGAGTTGTCAATATTGGCAGGGTATGGCGAAGGTATACGCGCATGTAGGTAGGAAGTTACATAAAAAAATTAATTCGAAGAATTTAAAAAGTTTTTTAAAAGCGTTGTATGCAGTTGCAAAAATAACTAATCCTTGAGTGCAGTGGTAAGGAGGATGAAACGGAGCGAGGGTTTCCAGGGTTGTTCGGCGTCGATCTGACATATTTTGGTCAAGAAAAAATCGTAAATCGTTGTAGTCCATGTATACATTATGTTGATTCTGAAAAGAGTTCTGTATACGTACCTAAACCGAATCAAAGAAGTGCAGACACAATTAGGCCCGAAATACTCAAATAAAAACCCGCTTCCTTGGAGATTTTTCTTCGACGCATAGGAAATAAGAGGTATAGCTACAAAATCTCACTACTTCAGTGTTTCTCTAGACCTCTCATGACGATTGTAGATCAGGAACACCAAGAAGACCGCTGAGTTTATTAACCAGTTTAATATTGCGTACTGTCGAACCCAAGTGAGACCAGCTTTAAGCGGAATATATCCATTGGTGGGTTTAATTCTAAACTTTCTAAGTGAAACTTTTAACTTAAAAATCAACCTCTGTAAGTAAAACAGACCTGGGAGTTTATTTATTTAGAATTTGTAAAAAAATCGTGTTCTTCGTTTGAAATTTTAGATTTAAGTAAAACAAATATTTGCTCTACCTGGATATGTGAGGAACTGGGTGGCCTATATAAAGAGGACTGAAAGAAATGATCCATTGGATTGTAACTAACCAGGTTCGACTGTACATTCCTATTACATCATACGAACGTTTTTTCATCAAGGTTGTTCTACTGGCTCTAAATCAAAAAATGATAAAGATCAACCTTCTCTTTATCACCCTCTTTGTCCGATTTGACATGATAAGACACACATATGAGCGGATAATGGATATTGGAATTTTAAGAGGCCACTCGGAACACCAATGGGGATTTCCTAAGTCAAAACCTGCAGTATACGCATTCACCGATACCCCAACCCAAAAACTGCTGCACCATTTTATCCCTAGACATAAGAAAGATGTTTCATTTAAAGCCTCGCTGATTGTTAAACTGACTCAGACTCAGACTCAGCAATGCATGCATGCAAAAAGTCGTTCAAAACTTGAATGCGCCTTCAAGACTGATGAATTATACATCTTCTCCAGTGTGTTGTTCAAAACCATCTTCAAACTTTAGGTCGGTATCATTCGTCAACAGAATTAAATGGACATGGACCTCATCCGACATCTCCTTTCTTTTTAAGCCCAATTCGGTGCCTAAAATGGAAATCAAGTGTACCGCACTCTGAGTAGTTTCTTGCAAACCTGAGAAAAAAAAAGCCTCCTTAATAGACCACATCTGCAATAGCAAGTCAGCGTCAATATGAGTCTTCAGAATCCCTCTAAAATAGAACCTAACTATTGGCACGAGCTGTAAGCAACTTTACGAGAATGTAGCTGGTAAATAAATTGTTGGTTACAAGCCCAACCCATTTGAATGCATTCAAAATTCAATGGTCGTCATAATCAAATGGAATCAATTATGTATGTAGAAACGTCAAGTTATTAAAGACCCATCAGATACTCATCAAGGGTTCTACGTTGGTTTTGACGTCAGCTGCACGCCCCGGTTTTAATAGCACCTTAGAGAAACGCTGCAGCTGCCTTGGGTATTATGTAGTTGCGCATTATCAATTTTCGTATATAGTAACCTAATGTTAACTACATATAGAGCGAATAAAATATTTAAATAGTAACAAAGGTCATGGGAACTAGGAAGTAAAAAGCAATTGGTTTCAATCACAGCAACTACGCTTACATTTTAAAAGCTGATTAGTTTGTCGAATGAAGGTTTGACTACCAGAGGGACGATGGAATATCATGGCTTCTCTGGGTCATCGCATTCTTTCCTCAAGACCGCATGAGATGTCGTTTGGCGAACTTCTTCAGCAAAGGTTCATGTTTAGGGGCTAACTATGAACATCGAAGTACAGAGTTAGTAATGAGGTAGACTCTTATTTGGGATTCAAAAACAAGGTCTCTTATTTCCCTAAATGAAGCTTCTTGTAACAAATCTTACAAAAATCGGCATTTGAGTCAGTTAAGTACATTTGCAGATACTTGAGACTAAAAATACTTGTCTTAAGGTGTGAGTTGTCTTGCCTAAGCCCACTGTGTCAACTTTTGTAACTATTGATTGATAATTGCAATGTTGATTGCGTAATTCGTGCGAGCTTAGTTACTTCAGTGCTGCACAGCATTAGGAGTTATTCTGCCCTCAACTCTTTTTCCTAACTTAGGGCGCAGTTATTGCGATCGGAAAAATGCTAACTAAAGATTTAGCTTAAGCATCACTTTAAGTTCGGAAATGTACAAACAAAATTGGCGCCCAACGTTGGAGATTTAATTTATTTATTTTTATATTTGAATTTATAGGTACATAGCTTGTTAAGGAAAAATGGGTGTATCAGAAATCTTACTTAGTAAGTAAGACTACTGGACTGAGGCACTTGATACCTATGAGTCTTCTAGTTTGTAGAGTGGGTAGTTTTTCAATTAACGCATACGAATACGCCTCCAGAAGTAGCTTCTGTTAAATTTTAGGTTGAATAACAGCTTGCGATAGGTACAAATTTTTGCGTTTAATAAATATTTTTGTCAAAATAGTGCAGATACCTTAGTATAGGGAAAGCTAATACCCAACTGGGCTACTATGATGAATTTAATATGAATTTTCTAGGCTGTGGAGGGCGAATTACGTGAACTGAACTGATATGTAAATATCTAGTGAAGACTTGGCTCAGCCACATAGAAAAATAACGCTTCAAAAGGATCTTGGACTCCCAAAGACCAAGTCAGCCTATATGCTTAATAGGTTTGGAGAACTAAAGACATCTTCCCAGTTGCAGAAGATGGGAGACTGTGGTCCTTAGACAGAGACCTAAAGACCCTCAAGTTAGTTCGTTTGAAAAACCTTTTCAATATAAATACGTAAGGGGCGCAACAGGTCCATATAGGTCCTACGGCTTAGCTTCTTACAACCATTCTCTCTTGTTGAAGTTTTGTTGTTTCGACAAATAAATAAGACTCACAATAAGGGTAGATATGTCGTATCCAAGAGGTCGAATTGATAAGCTTTCTAGGAACAGCTGTAGGTACTCTTCCATAATTTAGAGAGGGCTTTCAATTGAAAATTTACGTTTTTCTTTCAGGGGTTAGCACACTCAGCAGTTTAACAGACTAAAGTTATCAAGCCCAGGCGCACACATCTTTTTAGAGTTTTTTAAGAACAAATTCGTAAATTAAGGTTCAAGTTTGAAATTGCTGGGCTTAGTGAGCTTAAAACTACCTACTAGACTTTCACGAAAAGACTATGGTTTCGCTTTGTTATATAACATTTTCGGAAGCTGGAACCTGACCTTTTTGGACTTTGAACATAAGCGAACTCCTAAAAAAAAATATGCTACTATCTTTACCCACTATATCTTGATTTGCTTAAGGTAGCATTGCAAGGAATTGGCTTCTGGTTTAAAAGTTAAATCTCCTGTACCGAGCCTTCAGTACCCACTATTCCTTGTGTGTCTTTAGTGTCCACGTTGATCAACAGAAGTCAATTTATTAAAAAAAAAAAACTCCTTGAGTTGTTTAAGGACTCTTCAACTCAACTACCCGAGAAAATAGCTCCCAATCTACTTTTATATCTTATAATTAGGTGAATTAGTACCCACACAAGTACACAAGCAGTGCTGCATTGATTTTTAAAACATTTTCAGCCACGCTCTTAAAATGGTTTCCCTCTTCTTTAACGAATTCTCCAAGAAAAACTTCTCAGATGGGTCCACTATCTAAAATCCACTATAAAAAATCCCATTCCCGTAAAACTCCCTCTCCACTTCGATATCATTCCGCAGTATTCCAAACTTCGACATCCAACGCTTGGAAAAAACCTAAAAAAATCATAGGTAACCTTTAACAAACTTCAAAGAATGGCTATAATCCATTTGGTATATTCCAATTTGCTAGTATCCGGCTGTATATCCTTGTGCTGATTGTATAATCCAAAAACGATACAAAAACTTGAATTTTTCTTCACTTTTTCACTATTTTTCTCGTATTTCTGGGCATTGCCCTTTTTATTTACTTCTCATGTACTCGAGCACACTTTCCACTCAATATTTATTGTTGTCAACAAAAACACACTGGCTCACTATCCTTTTGCTTAATTTTTTATTTTTTTTTACTTTTTCGGTTCGAAAAGGTTACAAAGGCGCGCAAATCTTTCCTCTTTTCGTTTCTGTTTCTTCAACGTTACGTCACTCGTACACTCCCGATATTATGCACATGCACAAGTTGTTATCCTTGCCCATCCGAGAAGAAGACGACAAAAATAAATATTTTATCAAAGCACACACGGAAAGAAGGTTTTCTCTGGAAGAACAATTTCTTTTTTTTTTCAACTAAGACCATAAATCTCTTCGGCGAAAACTTCACTATTATTAAAGACGAACGAAACGCAACAACAATGGGAAATAAAATATAAAATAGTTAAAGAAAGTATCTACAAAACGAACGTTAAGAGCATTCCCGCGATACGTTCCAAACGGAGTACGGCTAAAGACTGCCTCAAAATAAGATTGAGTTCGTTGTATTCCACCATTCCACAAATACAATGTATTTCATGGTTTTCTTTTTTTCTCTTTCATTCCTATATACCCCTACCCCCCTTTCCGATTGGTTTTTCTTATTCTTCTTCGTTTTTTACTTTTTCATCAAATCACTTATTTTCGTGTGTTGCCAGCACTCATAATAAGTTGTATGTTATCAACATGCTGCCAGCATAAAAAGATACACACTCGACAAATCAGCTGTTTCCATAGAATGGCCTGTGTGAAATGGACTGGTTTTGCACTCTATGTTTTGTGGCTGAAATTCCGCTCTTAGGCGAGATGGAAAGAGCACTGACGCAGTACCACACGCATACGCATACTCGTTGAACTCCAGTTCGTTGAACGCACAATCGCGGGGGGACTGCACCCAACTGTCTACATTGGCACGGCTGTCCTGTCACTGCTGCCATCGTTCGTTGTTATCTAATCGATTGATTCGCTGCTTGTCGTTTGTGCTTGTGCTTCCCTTTGATTCCCTATTATGAAGAAGCTGCTGTTCAGTTAACACGAACACTATCAACATGTTGATAAGAAGCGACACAGTCTGCACGAAAAGTCGATGGCTTTATAAAAAAGGAAAAAAAAATACCGCTGCGCATTGTGGGCACTGTGTGGTGTGCAGAGCTTTCGCCATGCATCAGTGTGACGTGCATATGTGTGGAGTTTATGTAATCGAAAAAGAACTGTATCACTGGATGGTTTTGGTTTTCCCCATGCGTGAGGCGTGACGTCGCCGAGAGAGAGAGAGAGAGAAGAAACAAAATATAACTTCTCAAACACGTGTACGAATGTGTAGCAAAGCAATCGCAATGCACTGCCGCTGCAGCACACTGTACACCACGCACATTTTTACAGTTCACTCTTTATGCATTCAAAGCACGTCGTTGGGTGGACTAAAAAAGAGTAACGGTACTGATGCTTTTTGATATTCAACAGAGAGAACAGCAAGAGACACATGACAAAAAGCTCATTACTCGTTACAGTTTTGTCCGAAAATAACTCTCAAAAAAATTTTTTTTTCCTTGTAATAATGCGAGATAATTTTGTATCTGCAAGCAGGGTTGACAAACGTGTTACGATCGTAACTTTTAAGTTACAATGGACTTTGAAAAAATACAAAATACAATCGCTCCGAAAAAGTTACACTCAAAGAGTATTTTTTTATTTTGAAAAATTGCAATAACGCATATTATTTAATACAATAAATTATTCCAATTTTTTGTATTCGTTTATCCATAATTGCTATACGAACGCAACAAATTCCACTGTAAAACATAATGTTAACTTCCCCTTACAAACAAGCGAAGTGCTTGACCAAACATATGAAAGATGGAACAGCTTAGCTATACCTAAATTCTGCAAGGGATTCTAGATAAAATAAACCTTATTAAAATATACGAAATGTGTTAAGCTAAGAATGTTTTGAATGTTCTGCATATAATTATAACGATAAAAATATTTTAAACTTTTGCATCTTAACTACAAGATTTTTGAGTAAATTTGTTAATCCTGTCGGAAATGTTTTTATGCTTATTGCAATAGATTGATGATTTTTATACCCTCCACAGGAAGGTACAAGGTGGACCAAAAGAAGTCATCCGATGTTATTTGGCTCTCATTTTGATTATGTTTATTTGAACCTTTAGAATTTTATTGGTCAAGTCGAGAAGATGATATCGGCCAAATGGGCGCCGTCACAATTGACTGCCATACGGGCTCGTTTTATGGCATTTTTCATCACTTCGGCGAGAACTTCGGGCGACAGATTCTCGCACTCGTTCTGAATGTTGTCCTTGAGGGCTTCTAGGGTCTCGGGCTTGTTCACGTAAACACGGGACTTCAAAAAACCCCACAAAAAAGTCTGCAACAGTTAAATCGGGCGATCTTGCGGGCCAGTGCAAATCACCAAAATGGGAGATGAGGCGACCGGGAAACTCCGCCTTCAGAATATCGGTTGTGGCTCGCGCAGCGTGTGCCGTAGCTCCATCCTGTTGGAACCACATGCCCTCCAGTCCTAATTCGTCCAATTGCGACAGAAAAAAATCGGTTAACATGGCCCTATAGCGAGCACCGTCCACTGTTGTCATACATCCCATTGCTAAAACGAGCCCGTATGGCAATCAATTGTGACGGAACCCGTTTGGCCGATATCATCTTCTCGGATCGACCAATAAAATTCTAAAGGTTCAAGTAAACATAATCAAAAAAACAGAATCGAAATTTTTCATTTCGAAAAAAACTGAGAGCCAAACAACATCGGATGACTTCTTTTGGCCAACCCTGGATATTCACTTTGTCATTACATTTGTAACGCCAAGAAGGAGTCACCAGAGACCTCATAAAGTATATATATTCTGAATCAGGATCACATTCTGATTCGATTTATGTCCGTCTGCCTGTCTGTCTGTTGAAAGCACGATAGCGCCCAATGGAATTGACATAGGCGAATGAAATTTGGTGAAAGAACTTATTTTTATCGTCGTCAGGTTGATATTATGTTGACTATATTGGTCAAGTAGTTCCGGTACCTCCCATACAAAACCAGTTTTGCATGACTTGTATGCAGTGTAGGGTATCAAAGCATCGGCCAGTCCGATGATAACACTTTTAGTTGTTAAAGTTAATTATTAATTAAACAGGTATCTTTGACAAAAGCTAAAAGTCAACTTCAGGGGTTTTAGCGAACTTTCAATTTGTTTTCTTTGAGAATTGTATATAGCAGTTTCAAATACACACATAAACGAAAATAACCGTTTGATGAAATTAAGGAACAGCAAATTTATTTGAATGTACACTATTCCGAATCCAGGGGTTTCTTTCAATTTCGATATCAAATTAAGTGTTTGCGTTGATAAAATATTCATACTTTAAACTGTAATAAGAAATATAGGAATGAAAGTGTGTGATCGCAAATAATGTGAAAGGTATTACTTGTATTTACACTTGTTAAAATTTTAAGTATAGAGTATTGTTGAAAATGCAACTTTGCCTTCCAAATTATTTTTATCAAAATCGAAAATATGTTTTTCGAAATACGAGTCGTTGCTTAAAGTACCGTTATTGTTAAATTCGTGAGGGAAACGAAAAATGCCATCATTTTAAAAAAAATTGGAAGTTTTACATGCATTTTGGATAAAATGCATTTTTTATAAAATTTGTGTTTTCATGTAGCCTATGTTAAACGACAAGATCGGTCATATGAGAGAGAGCAGGGAAATCCCTCCTGCTCTATTAGGTAGCATAGAGTAGGCTGCGAAACGCAGCTCGGTGGATGTGGCAGGCAAATTGGGTTCATATCACTTTTTGCATCTGACCAGGAAGGGCGTCTTCCCGAGTTCGCGTCCGCGCAGATAGTTTTTGTACTAGGGTTATTTAGTGAGTTTTACACCTATAAAAAACAAACAAAATAATTTAGATTATACGGTATACGATGCTTTAGAAAAAAAGGCGTTGATTGCAATTAAGTTAAAAATGATCATATTACATTTAAAACATAATTTTGTTAATCAGCCTTATTGTCAGTTTCGCCCGAAAAGTATTCCACCCAAAAAAAAATTATGTAAATATATGTATTTGATATATACCGTTTTCGAGAAAAATCGAAAATTTAAAATTATCGTGCAAAAAAAGGCTCCGAACTTGAAGCCCATAAACTGTAAAAACGAGGTTTTAAACAAATCCGCCTAGCTGTAAGCCACAGAAGCCGACAGACAGACTAAGGGACGACAATGCGTGGCATTACATATAATTAAAAACCACTCGAAATTATTTGAAATTTTGTACGAAAACGATATCTTACTCCTACTCGTATACGAGAAAGTAAAAAATACAATTGAGCCCAAAAAAATACAATCGGAACTAAGATTTAGTTACAGTCCACACAGTTCATTTTTCATCCCTGTCTGCAAGGTAAGATCTACCGGCTTTTGGCAACAGTACACCGACTTAAGCTGCGTACATTTATACCTGCGCTATGCGTCTAATTACAGCGACGAAAAATTAGCGCCAAATAATAATTGTTACCTACTGAGCGCAGTTTTGAGTGGCTATAACGGCCCAACCTAAGAATAGAGGCATTAACGGCCAAAATAGATATACGTTTTGGGGGCTGCCACTGGGACAGAGTTAAGTGAGCTTAAACGCTCACTGCAGTGCTGGCGGTGATCAAATTTTTTACTGCCAACAATTTGTGATCTTAAAGATTAGATAGGTATATCTGCGGGCGGTTTCAATTACCAGATACAGGCTGAGCGTGGAGGAGATGCCAACTCGCATAGCATGTATTTCGGATAGTTGTAGTTCTACGATTGCGTAAAGGCATTCATTGCCAAATGATTTGAGGTCAATGACTTGTAACGGGCTTAGGCATATGATTTTTTTTTGTGCCACACATACCAGTGGACTGGTCGTGTCCGTATATGTGTCACTGTGAATTAGTGTGAATTTCGAGAATGACAATGACAAGAGAGGCGGTAGGTAGCAGAGGTCCGGTGGTGGTAGGTAATAGAATAAGAACTGTTGGGTGTTGTACTAGCTGTTGGGATGTTGTAATCTTATGAATAAGAGAGTAGAATATCACAAGATTGTGTAATAGAGTTTTTTTTTCTAACCGACTAGGTATAATAGCGGTTCTACCGATGTGAGTATTAGTGGTGACTTGGTCTTCGGTATGAGGACCCGGCTTTTGAGATGAATGAAGGTCGATTTTCTTCGCGAAAAGGGGATAGTGTTACTACGAATGTAAGTATGTACAACTAAAATTATAGTCTCTTAGGACAACCGATAAATTTTTGGGACCTTTAGTGGATAGAGCGAAAGCGCCGGCGCTGCTATAGCCATCATCCATGATTAGTGTAGGTTCAGTTAGTCCTATGCACTTTCGGTCAAGAGAGCAAACATCTAGCCACAAGGCTGCATTTAAAACGTTGCCCAAAGTTTTAACCTTCTTAGAAATACTGTAGGCAACTCGAAAAGAGTCCCTTTATGGGTGGCTCAGTCTTGTTGGATTTCCAAGCCACACAAATGTCTTTCGAAATGGAAGCGAAAGACCAGCACCTGTTTGTATTTGAAGAGGGCCTTCGAAAAGAATCACAAAAAAGCGAGTAACCGGATCAAAAAAGACTTATTTGAAACAAACTTGTGAGGCCTAGTCTTTTAAGTTATAAGTCATATTCGATAAGGCTGGATCTAAAAAAAGGTCCTCTGAAGGAGTTGTACTTTCGGCTTATATTTTAGGCGTTCACTGGCACAGAGCAAACAACTTGAGGGTTTCTATTGTTTGGACCTGAAACATTCAACCTCTAGCTAAGTGGTCTAATCGTCCACGGTATAGCTAAGGCAACTGGAAGTCATGTGTGCATATTTAAGTAGTTGAAAAGTAAGAATTATGACATAAATAATTCCGTAATTAAAATATACAACAGCCCCTCAATTTTATTCAACTGCCAATGTCAGTTTTAGCCCCAGGCGTCGTTATACACAACAAGCAGATCAGATACACATCGATGGACGTAGGTATCACTTCAAACTATGACTCCAAAGTTCAGTGGCGATTCCTGGTCTTAAGCATTGGGTTAGCTACGTGCTCCAAGGAAGTTAAAAAACCAAAATCGTAATTTTTTTTAATTTTATTAACAACTACAAAAAAAAAACAAGAAAAACATACTTCAGAAATAAATAATATAAAATAAAAGATTTAAAAGAAGCATTTAACGATATAAAAATTCGGTTCGTCGGTCAACTGTCACAAAATTTTCGATGACTTGATTATAAAATTCGTTACTTTCTTTCAGCTCTTTCAAAAATTCCTTTTCTATAGACATGAGAGCCAAATAGCTCAATCTCTCCTGACCTTGAGTGCTTCGAAGGTACGTCTTTATCCTCTTCAAAGCAGAAAAGGAACGCTCCACAGACGCTGTTGAGGCTGGTATTGTACATATAAGTTTTGAAAGCTTGTACACCTGCTCAAAACTGCCCGCGATATTTGTCTCCATCCAGAGCAAGACATCAAATGGTGTTGTCGTTTTTGGCGATCCTGCTGATGTTGAACCTGTTGGCTGTACAGCGTCTGTGTTTTCATAAAAAACTGTCAATTCATTCTTTAATTGAGCGAATTCAAATATGTTCGGGTAGCTTTCTATTAGATTTTTAATTAATTCTTCAGGAAAATTGTTTTTTTGGCGATAGTTACTAAATTTTTTCCCGTTCAGTAAATCGAAATATTTTAGTTTTTCAAAGGATGCAAATCTTTCTGATATCTGCATACTTAAATTGTCAACTATTTCAAAGAATAATTTCCTGTATTTCGTTTTATTTGTATCAAATTGATCTTTTGGAGCTTTTCGTTTGTCAGCATGTGATGGCACAGCCTGCAATGTTGATTGCCATATTTCCTGAAACCCTTCGTTTCTTTGAACTTTAAGAAATTCATTTAGCTTTTTAATTTGGTTAATACAAAAAACAATATCTATATTGGCATTTTGCAATGTATTGAAAAGTACATCTGAGTGCGAAAAAAGTTTTGAAAACACATTCAAAAGAAAAACGGTTTCAAAGCTATTCAAAAATTTACAGTAACCCGATGCAGCCATCCGATCATTACTCTCCCATATATTTGTCTCATCATTTTGAATACTTTCAAAATATTGTTGAATGTTTTCGGCGTAAGAGTATACTACATTCACAAGTCTTGAGCTAAAGCACCATCTAGTCGTGGACAACGATGGAATTTTTCTTTTTAAAAACTCTTTAAGAGCATACGTCCTTTTGCTTGAATGAGATGCAAAGGTTGCGATGCCATTCAAAGTGCTAAAAAAAATCCTGCACTCTCTTACATTATTCAATCCTTGAGACAGCACTAAATTCAATACGTGTGCATAACAGTGGACAAATACAGCATTGGGACATATGTTCTTAACTTTAATTTGAAGTCCATTCAAATGGCCACTCATAACGGAAGCCCCGTCGTAAGTCTGGGCTACAAGTTTATCTTTTATGTCATATTTTTCCAACAGACCTGTAACTAAGTGAAACAAATGTTCTGCTGTTCGCCCAGAGCTTACATCGATGAATCCGACGAAAGTTTCATGAATTTTCTTATTAAAGTAATACCGAAATACAACGGATAATTGAGATTTCATTTGAATGTCAGAAGTCTCGCCAAGCATTATTGCGACAAACTCTGACTGCATAATTCTTTTGGAAATATGACTGTTTAAAAGCTCACCAACCGCTTTGATCAAATCATTTTGAATAGCCATTGAAGTACCTTTAAAAACCGTTGCCGTTTCAAGGTGCTGTGATAATATAGGGTCGTATTGTTTTAATACATTTAAAAACTCAATGTAGTTTCCTCGATTTAAAGATAAAACAGATTCATTATGGCCTCTAAATGATAACTCCTGGTTTGCGAGATAACATGTCACATCTATTAGGCGTTTGAGCACCGCACCATTTTTCCTCACCTGGATGTTATGTTGAGTGTTAGAAGTTTTTAACTGGGAGCTTAAAGCTTCATCTATCCTATTTTCACCAAATCTAGCTAGTTTAAACACACATTGCAAATGGGATGCGCTTTGTTTGTGTTTTTTTTGAAGTGTGGTTAGAGCATTAAGATTGTCGACGCCCGATGAATTCCAGGCAGAATGAATTCCGGAGAACAGTAAACAAGGCCAACAAAAAAGTTTTTTTTTATTTTCACATCCAGCTAACCATGAGTAAAGGGAAAACTGATTTTCATTAAAGTTTCTAGTATACTCTCTATTACGGTCCTTGTGCGCTGATTTTAAACCTGACAGTTGTTTGCACGGGCGTCCATTTTGAATAATTAAAAATTTTACCGAAAACGATCTGGTTCCAAATGGTTTCTCTAATAGATCTTCAATTGTTGATTTTGTTTGAGCAGTTATTGTTGCAGATTCCATTTTATTTCCTACCAAAATAAAGATCCTATTATTTATCTTATTACATAGGTGCCTGTTCCTATTCAAATAATGTGAAACAAACAATTATAAACATAGCGTTTGCTTTAAAGTATGAGAAAGCAATTTTCCCTTACTTATCGATAAAAGTTTTTATGAAACGAAACAAAACTAATGCCTATCTTAAAATAACTGTAATAACTGGGAAACTTCCCATAAAAAGATTCCAGCAATGTAAGAATTAAAGACTCAGAGTTTCATTAACAATGGATGCTACTGTGACGACTTTTTGCACAAAACAAAGTTATGAATATTTCGCTGTGATCTAAACATCCCTTTGCATTATTTCATTTCACTTCTCACGAACAAAAAAACAAAACAAAAGCGCACTCTCATATTCCAAAAGCACGACAAAAATATTTATTATGTATTTACTCACATTTATAATCCAGGCAAATATAAAATTATAAAACGCACTTAACTTTTGGAATGGAATTCGATGACTATTAATTCAGTCAAATAAGAACACAACGAAACTTTCTTACTGCAATTTGCCTAGAAAGAGAAACATACAGAAGTACAAAAAAAGATAACTCGCCAAATATACCTGCTTGCTTACACTTACACTCTACTTCCAACTTTTATCGCATTTGTTTTGCGCTTACCCTTCCGTATATTTTCCTGTGCTTTGCTTACGACTGGTAGAGGTATAGTCAAATTCCACACTTATACAGAGTGGAGGAAATTCGGTAGCGCAACTTTTTTACGCTAAAATGCTACAAGCAGGAGACTTTTCTATGGGAGTTTTAGATTGTGTGTGTGCGTGCAGGCAGGGAATTTGCGGTATCGCAAGTTGTAACGCTAAAGAGTATTTCAAGTGAAACTTATTGCATGGGAGTATTGTGTTGTGTGTTTGTGTAGGCAAATATTATTTGTAAATGATAGTTTTGTTGCTTAGTATGTCATTGATTATTGCAATTATTAATCTGCATAATTACTTTTACCATGTTATTTGCTGTATTTTGCGTATATGTATTTCAATTTATTTTCTTGGTTTAGCGCCGCTAAACTAGCTAACTGAGAGGAATCGCCCCTGCCAAAGTTGACCCTATTACCTAGGATACCACTTAAAGTGAATGGCTTTTTCATAACCTTTCAACTTGCCTTATCTATTTCTGTCACATTCTCTTGTGAAACAATGTTATGACCTGAAAATTATTTTTCCATAATTTTAATTCGGCAAAACCGCAAGCTGGTGCAATAGCCAAATTGAGACTATTAAGTCAACCAAGACTCTAGTGAAACCAATAATAAGCGGTTTTCCAAAGCTATATATAAATATACTCCATGGCCCTAGGGGTACACTTTATAATACAATCGCATGTGATGTAGGAGATGACTCCATACAACCCACATATGACATAAGAAGTTCCACTTGCTATATACTTATGTTGATATCCATAGAAAGCTTCGATTAACTTTCGCCACACAAAAATTGATAATCATATGCGGTGCGAATTAGTTCGCAATAAATAAAAAAGCAAAACAAATCGCCGTCCCCAAGCTAGCATAAATCAGAAATTCCCATCTGACAGTTCGGATGCAATTCCTTCAACCTCGTTAATATTCTGCAATCGTATATAGGCGGTTATAAAACACACTAACCCGTTCCCGGCATCTCTTTGCCTTCGCAAGGGCAATTACGATTTATTTGTCAAAAATATGAGAACATAATCATGTCACATACGACCTATAAAACAACCGTTCTCCGACAAGAAGATAATAACTCTTCATAGTCGTGTATTATTTGGCGGTTGTCAAACTCCTGTGACGAAACTCAAACAAGCAGTGGAACATTAAAACCTCGGCACGTACATTTGCATCATTACAGCAGTACTTACACAGTGGATAGTTTGTAAATCACTGTGACAGGCAATACGCACGTAGGTATAGGTACCTACACATCTCTCAAAGCATTAACGATAATGATGATCCGTAAAGCTGATGGGGCCCGTCTCGAGAGGCTAAATATTTATGCGAGAGGACTTCAATTCCAATTGAGTGTTGTTGGTAATTTATATTTTTTTTCCGAAATTATTTCAATGGGCCGGGTTCAGCCACTAACGGTTATGTGAAAAGCAAAAGAAAAAAAGTTCTATGCGTCTTCATTTGTATGGAAGCCTGGTTCGTTGTCAATCCAGTCATTGTAGCCAAGCACTGGTATATCTACAACTCATTTGAAAAGAAAAATTGTTAAAGAATACAAGAGGCAGGTATAATTGCAGTTTATATGGCCAAGAGAACCAGCAACAAAGTAGATTGCACAGTTAATATGCAGAGAGATTTCATTAGGCAGCCGATGCGTATACCTGTAATTACAGTTTTAATTTGTTGTATTTGTGTGCAACAATAAGCAGATGATAATCAACGGCTTTGCGATGAAACATGAAAATTGCATGTTCTCGAAGGAGCAAAGAACTATGAATAAATATAGGCCAATCGTAAAAGAAGAAGAAAAAAACACAAACAGTCGAAGAAGATGGTACGAAGGAGGAGGTGAAGGAGAATCGTGTTACTTGGCCAATTATATGGAACTCCTACTGTGCAATTGCTTGTAGTTGGAGGTTTAAAGCTGTCGATTTTACATATGATTTGTGGCAGCCAAAGTCGGTATATGTAGGGAGATTTTAGGGGCCGGTGTGGATGAGCTGCTGATGTATAGTGGCCTGGGCATATACTGAGCGCGCAAGTTCTAAGTCCTCCTAGTTCAGTAATTACTATAAAAATATTTTCATTAGTCCCGATGGCTTTTTTAAAAGCAAGTTTTTTTTTTTTTTTAACTATCAAGACTGATAAGATAACTGATATATCTTCGAAGCCCTATGGAAATGAATGTACCTATGGATCAACAAACTTCGATAAAATTGTTTTTACACCTTTACACCCCTCGTTGACAGGAGATTCAGTTGGGCAGTTCTGCGCATCGACCTGGCTAAAAACCCATCAAGGTGGTTAGATCACGTAGAGGTTCAATCCAAAGAGTCTTGCTAACCGAACCTTCATAATCTCGAACCTAGGGACTGCGTTTTAAAGCAAAACTTTAACATCTATGGCGTAAACTAGTATAGCATTAGCTTAACCAAATTTTTGTAATTCATGACAACTATACCTTCAAAAGAACTATATCTTCTAGCGGGAAAAACATGTTGGTATAATGGTTATACCTTAAGTATTGCATAAGCCCGGTTCTCTTCGCAAGCTATCATGGAATGCGGCCTCGAGGAAGGAAGCAGCTCGATATAAAAGTTTTTTCTTATTGCTAGATCTCGACTCTAAGTAAAACGGTTAGCCCCTTTTTCTAACCTATCAAGCCTGACTTCTAAGAGATGTTTATTTGTTGAAAAACCATAGTAGCGAACACTGGTAGAATCTGACATTCTACTTAGAATTTTGCTCTGATTTTGAAAAATTTCTGCAGCCTATACCTAAGCTTAAGAACGGCTTTCCGATTAAGCTTGGCTTCTTCAAACTTATTACTTGTTGACAACAGATCAAATGTTAGCACCGAGCTTAACGCCTAGAAGTGGACATGGAGAGTTTACTGGAACTGACTGAATTAAGCCGACTATTTGACATCGAAAAGTAGTTGCACGCTCGCTGGCAAATACCGAAGGCTTGCTTGTCTGTCACGCCTATGAGCTTCAGAGCCATCGTCCGCATCAAGACTAAATGCGACCATTTGCTGAACGAAGAATGTGTTAAAAAATTCGCCCTTTATTGATTGAGATTGAGAGGGAATTAGAGCACCTGTCCGTATCTGTCTTCATAGAGCCGATTTTTGATATTATTTGTAGTTTCTACCTTGCGAAAGTGTTGCAAGTCACTGGGGTTTCAGTTATTACGATCGCTTGAAAACCAGTTCAAAATATGTAATTTTGTATGCTCAATTACCCCATTGTAAGTTGGAAATTTTAGGTGTGAAGTTTAAAAATGATTGTTAGTAAGGCCCACGGACAACTATCTTCAAATCGTCGGCTTCTAACTTTAAAACGACAGGAAGGTTAGAAAATCTTTTCTGTAAAGACCGATCCATTTTGGATAGTAACAGAAAGTTTGGTTTAGATAACTGAAAGTGACGGGATCGTCTATGGTAGAAGATATAGAACTTGCCAAGTTTTTAAAAGCATATTTAGGTATGTGTCTAATTGTTTGTGTAGAAAGTATAAAGATTGGTTAAGTAACAAGCAACATAAAAAATATTAACTGAAAAGACCCATTCCTCGCCCACATTGTTCAGGTTTTCAGACGGATTCATCAAACGTTCGGCTGTAGTCAAACCTGGAACTGTCGTTAAAGCTAAAACTGTTGGGAGTATGGTTAAAAAATTAAATATGTATATCGCAGCGCTGAATTGGAAACATTTAGTGCTTTTAGCGAAGCAGTCTTCCAAACAGAAGACTATCGAAACAGGTCCTTTTGGAAAAAATAAAATCAACCGTCATGCAGTGTCTGTTTAAATTATGTTTAAAGAATTAGTAGGTCCAATATTTCAACCGAGGGAAAGATACCCTTCCCTTGAGCACAAAATTGAACGAGAACCAGAAACTTACTTTTGAAATGCAGAGGCTTTCGTATGTAAGTTCTTCATCTTTCTTTCTAGGAACCCTGCTTTTTTCCTTTTTTTTTATTATTATATATTTTGGAAGGTGACTTTCAATTCGAATCGATCGTTTTGAATCTTTGGACTATAACTATTGCTATTTCATGTCAAACAGCACGGAATTAGGTAAAACTATTCGTACAACATCAAGCCACTCACACAAAAGCCAATTTGCTTTCAAGCGTTTCCAAATGAACAGCGATAATAAATTCTCCTCCAAAGGAATATAAATAACATCATCATTGAGCATTCGATCATGCAATTGCAACATTAACCAACCAACTGCCGTTAGATTGCATAAAACTGATAATGTACCATTGATAGATGTATCTATTCATAATATATGCACATGCGCGCGCGCTCGCACATAAAACATATTATTCTCTGTCCCAATTCCGCGAAGCTCCAAAGACTGTCTGCACTCTTGGAATTCTTAATAAAGATTCTCATTTATGGTATGGCATGCAAGTACCATCTACCATCTACCATCATCCAGCACCACCACTGCCGCAGCAATATGCAGGCAAAGAACATTATCCAAGAACCTTGCCGCTGCTGCATCGCCTCCACATATACCACGGCTCTCTTTACAGTCACCAGAGTGTACGACGCAGCCTAACCTACATTCATCTGTACAAAAGTTTCATCACAATTTTGCTGTATTCTTTTACCATGGAAGGTATAGCATACCACTGCCGCAGCAGCTGTGTGTTTTTCACTTGAGTTTTTAATGTTCAATGTTCTAGATAACAACAATACCGGTAAGAAAAGTACAGCATAAGAGACGTTAGGACTTTGGGTTGGAATAAAAAAAACACGATTTCGAGCTTTGTTCCGTTGATTTGGAGGAACGTTCCATGCCGAAACCGGAAGAGTGTCAGGCCATAAACCTTCTTTTGACTAATTACGAAACATACGCGATTGTTATTTTACTGTTGCGGCGGTTGCAGCAATGTTGTAAGATCCAGTACGCAGTAGCGATCGAAAGAATTTATCTTTGGGATTTTTTCGTAGTACTTGTTTTTCAAAGAATTGTTATAAGTATTTTTCTTATTTTAGCAGGCATTCCTATTCTTGGAGGTGGTTTCTTGCACATCGGGATGTGAATTCAATGAGGTGAGATGACATTGGGCCTATTGATAGCTGTTGTGTAATGGAATCCATTCGATATTTAGACAGTGACCTACTGATTATAAAGTAGGCCTTAGAGATCCAAACCCTTTGTGACGGGGTTTGGAGGTTTGGAGCTGCCACTTTCAATGTCAAATTTCAACATGCCGATGTCATTATGACGTAAACATTTTTCCTAAATTTGTCACTACGTGTGATCGCCTGCCAAGCGTCTGGTCACGCGAGCTTTCGCAGCGCACTCTCACAAAAGACACACGAGTGAACACCGTATGGAAGAATTTTTGTGGCCTCAACATGTCAAAAGTTGCCAAGAATCGTGTAATCGTAGCTTAAAATTAATAATTTTGCTAACAGTTTTTCTGGTATTCTATTCAAATTTATAATAATTATATATTTCCTTCAAAAATGCCCCCAAAAAGTGGGCGTAGAATCTTTGTATCTATTTATAGCCATTGTCGAGTCGATAGTCGGAAAAGTGTTCTCTGTCTTTCGACTGCACAAGCGTACATTCGGCAAAACGTCGGGCTTATCATAGAAAGAGTGCCTCAGTCTATCTTCCAGGTGATTATAGTACCATAAACTTCATATGAGGCGGTTTTTTTTGGTGTGAAGTCGGGTCGTACATAAATGAGCCGTTGCCAATAATTAAAGAACTATCTAACTGGGTATACCCCCAACTGAATTGTTAGAGCGACACTCCGAAGAACCTTGTTCCTCCTGTTGATATTTTTATCATCGGCTATAGAGAGCAAGACTGGGGTCTGGGTGCGGAGGGACTTCTATAAAACGGAAAATATCAAGCAGCATTTCTCATTACAAAGTCATGAACCTGTGTTCTTATAAAGAAGAGCTACATGCAATACTTTAAGGAGTGTGTTATTTTGAGAAAAGCGTTTCAGTGACTGACAGTTAGAGATTTCTAAAGGCGGTGCTTTAATGCTTAGCCTTAACTTGGTCGCAAGACTAGTTTTTCACAGACTAGATTGAGTTTTATATGCATAGAGAAACGCATTCGCTGATAAAATTGTAAGGCGGGGCTTAGAGAAGATTTTCAAAGTCTCCGAACATACGTTGGGCT
Organism: Cheilosia impressa; assembly: GCA_948293265.1. Taxonomy (NCBI): domain Eukaryota; kingdom Metazoa; phylum Arthropoda; class Insecta; order Diptera; family Syrphidae; genus Cheilosia; species Cheilosia impressa. The sequence goes on along the minus strand of OX411883.1, from coordinate 3,622,524 downwards.
TTGCAACATCTGCCGTTAGGTCCACTGCAAGCAGGTTTATTTGCAAAATGGACTTTTTCACCAAAAACTGTTGGAGATATTGATTTATTTTGCCTTAAATACAACTCCCTTCGACTTTGACTATTCGCACCTATTTAAAGCCGCTTGACGTAACTCCTAAAACTTGACAACAATCCAAATAGCAAACACCCTCTCCACACTTGACTGCAGAGCTACACGCCACACATGGTATCTTAAAAAAAAAAAATGCGCAAATTTGACAGAATTTATCCGAAAATAATGCCCCCTCTGAACAATAACCTAATCCGGTGGTACTCGTTTTGCTTGGCGATATTTACAGGACTTCAAAAAAAAGGAAGCAAAACAAAAAATACCATGCCCAGCAAAGCGGAACTAATTCCAATCACAGTTCCAATAAAAGGCTCTTCCTAAAAAGGAAAACAAATCAGAATGTTTTTTATTATTCATTTTTACGTTGGTGTTTTTCCTCCTGCGGACACTTTATTCCCCTGTTTGATCTATGAAGGTTGGATATTGGTTTCGGAAAATATCCACAGATTTACCGGCACTTTTCCAAACGAACGCCGAACGTAGGACTGGCATGAGCAGCAACAGACGACCCAATCACACAACTTATATCGATTACACCTGAGTTGAATTCCACCTGGTGCTCGCTCATCTTCACATCGTGTACATTATGTAGACACACTCACTTTATGTACGCACAAATTATACGCAACACAACGAAAAAAATAGAAAAACAAAATCAAATCCTGTCAAGAGCGGATTATACTTAAGCACTGTGTGCACCATTTGGAGGGGTGTTATTCATTATTTGCTCGCTCGAATGAATAAGAAAAATAATGCGATCCTCTGAGCTACGCCGACGCCGCCCGCCGAATTTGAGTACTGTATACCTCGCATCAGTGCGTTCCCTAAACTGGTGATGTAAACAGAAATTTTCCAGCAAAAAAAAAAAGGTGAGTCCTCCATTGTCTGGTCCATCGATTAAGGTGGATGCTATGGGAATCGGATTCGAGTTGCATTGGGATTGGGATATCCCCCAATAAATCCACACGATGCGGAAAACTGCCACACAGGCGAGAGCGATTTAATTGAAGATTACTACTTCAATCAGAAATAGGCGGAGAGGATAAGGGTTTCATGGTGTACTCAAGGACTATCAATCAATATTGCATTGTGTGTGTGTTTGTGTGCATCTGCAAAACTGTGATTGAAATTTTGAAATTGAAAGAGAGAGGAACAACTTTGATTTCCGCTTCCTGTAATTGAAGGATTGAATGACTCGCAATATATGCACAAAGACTACCTACTGGCGAAGAAAAAATGAATTTCTGAGATGAAATGAAAGTTGGTTATTCCGAGACTTAGTCTCTGCCTTAGTAGGTTTAACTATTTTTGTACGAGTGCCAAGCTATTCAGTTTTCAAGTACAATTTGTCTTTGTCTCCAAATACTAATTAAATGCTTGAATTTTAGTTTGTCCTGGAACTCGGGGTTGGAGTTTGCATGAAATGATTTGGTAGATGTATCGAAAAAAGGTTGTCTTTCTTGAAAATTGTCTGCAGTTGCTGTTAAATTTTGAATTCGTCACTTCTTTAAAAGTAAGTTTGTCGAATTGGCAGCGACAGACGACAGGTAACTTGCTATGTCAGTTATGAAGATGGGCCCCATCTTGCCTCGCTAAAGCCATTCATATAACGCTTTTCGTTGAAATCGTGAACTCATCCACTGATGAGTGCTGTCCTTAGGCGTTGGCTACAGTGATTGTATTTCGTGAGTGTAGATGTCAGGCTGTGAGGTACGTAGAAGTTGATATCATTGGGTACGAAGTATGCCGCCAACTGCAACCAACTTTTTGCAGAGCTATATTACTGCATTCCTGGTGTTCCCCTTCCCTTAGCCACCATCCAAAGTTTGGTAGGGCTCTCTAAATAAGCGAATACCTCCTTTTTACTAAACTTAAAATTTTTATGCGCACGCGAATGCGACAGTTCTACAATTTAAAAATTTTCAATTCGATTCAAGAAGGGGGCAACCTCTATGTCCGTCTGTCCACATCAAAACCAATGAGCTCTGTGCACCCATAGGCCTTCCGAAATTTAAGGACGTCTTCCGTTGGAACAGTGATAGATTCGCGTCGCATCGTTTTTGCTCTTGGAGCTGGCACTTCACCAAAATAGGTATTTAATTTTGTATACCCATGCTTGCACAGGATCAACTTAAAAGTGGTCCAATATACAAAAAGATGACCACTCCGCTCTCTAGAATGCATTGAAAACAATTCCAAGGAACAAAGGATACCCAAAACCGCAGTTGCAATTCTACAAAACCCTTAAGTCACCATTTCTATAACAGACCATAAGACTGATGAACTTTTGAGCCATGAGGAGTCGCAGACCATCCTTCACCTCTTGTCAGGCTTTCCCCCTAGAACAAAAACTCCATCTGTGAGCTTAATACCTATCAAAAAGATCTTACCGGTTTGACGTATGCGGATAAAAGTCTGTTACTCAAACTAGTACAGCAACGCCGGGAAAAACGTCTTCCTAAACCACAAAGGGACTCTGTAAATGTGTCGACTTTTGTGTCAGCCATATTTCAACCTAACCCACGTCGCTCTCTCTCTCGCTGTCTCTGGTAACACCACGAAACGACAACGACAACCTACTGGGTGAGAACTGTAAAAAGTTTGCATTTCAAAATGCCAACAGTAAACGATTTTTAATTCTTATCCACGTTCTGGGTGATTACTCAACGAGCCAAGAAATGTAATGTGATAATTTGTATGAATGGCACAAGACGCGATTGACCTCAATCAGTCCGACAACCGACAAGCACGGTAAGGCGATGTGCATGAAATGGCACCTTCAACAATTGCACACACGCTCATACATCAGCCACCAGCATAAAACACTCGAAAAAGGCAGAAAAGAAAAATCGCAAACATTCCTTCCACTGATGATACTCGTATGAACATGATCAATAACCCAGCTATCGCCGGTCGTCAGTCAAATTTTCAACATCACCAGATTAATTGCTTCCAATAACCCGAACAGCCGACGATCGCAGTCGAACTCGACATTCGCCAAAAGAAATTCTAACAAGTATGCAAATGAAGAGAAATTACAATCCGCCAATACAAAGCCACTAGTACCTAGTTAGATACCTTTGTGACAAGTGTGTGTGACAAGTCAGAAGAATTCGAAAACAGAAAGAACCCAAGCCTACCCCCAGAGAACGCGCCATCTACTCGTATGTACACTTCCCCTGGTACTCCGACTCTGAAAAGTGTTCAGCGGAAAGCAGCAGCATATGAAAGGAATTTCCAATTCCATTTCCAATTCAAAAAGGTCCCTGGACGAAAGGTGGCAAGCGGGGCGCGGCAAGGCAACCATCAGCTTTCAGCTACCATCAGCACCGCCATGTTCGTTCACTCATAACTGTATAGTTTGTAGGTGACGTAATTACCGCTAGAGTTCGTCGTACGGTAAAATAAAAATGAAAAAAGACAGCAGAGGACACCGAAACAGAATTATGAGCCAGAGGATGAGGAGGCGACAGAGACTCTTCGAGAGAGCCAGCCGCTCAGCAGAGTAATACGTTTGCCATTGGCAGAAAAGTAACGAAAGTCGAAGCAAAAGAAACGCCAACAAGAACGTTCCTCTTCGGCGTGCTTGTGTGGGCCAAGTGGGTTGAAGAAGGAGTTCCGGGAACACAGCCCCACTGCTTGTACACTACCGCAAGCAACAGAAGTAAGCACAAAGCAAAACGAATGTTAATGTGCCAAAAGCATGAGCAAAAGTAGAACGCCGCGTCAATAAACAGTAAAAAAATCAGCAAAACCCGTAACAGCACACATAGAAAAGGCGACAGAGCCAAGAACAACAAAACCGTCTGTAAAAGAGGTAAAAGAGGTGAATAGCCAATAAATGGACGTGCTATGGAAAAAACTGTTTTATCTGCGCCAAACCATATGCACTTCGCTGTCGGCTGCCTTTAGTTTCAGACGAATGTTTGTCATCGTCGTCGTAGTCGTCGTTCCCCCCAGTGACCCCAAGAGGAAAATCAATTTTCGGATTCACTGTGCCCAGGCACATCTTCCGCGGCAGTAAAAGAACCCACAATAATGCCTTCTCACAGTATAGGCACCTACCTGCTGCCAGTGATTGTCAGTGCATTTCACTGATTGCTCACTGCAATCGCTTTATGACCCGACAAAGTAATTACCTCGCTTACTTAGGCATTCTTAGAGAGAAGAATGTAATTTTACGACAAAGACCTATTTACGGTCTTGCGCTGCTCCTGTGAAATGAATCGACACTTTTGTGCAAAAAAAAAAACAACTAGCCAAGCCTAAGAAGCATTAAATATTATTTCCCCGTGGTTGTAGTCGGTTTAACGCCCAAGACGTGACAGCGATAGGGATCTCCTGGCAGGAGGGTGATTTGTTTGCACCGGGCCCAGTCCCATATAGCTTTCACATTGATGCGCCGTACTTCGTGGAGGTTAGAGGCGCGTTCGCTTTGGCTTTCTGCGGTCGTTGTTGTTGCTGGGAAGTGCATTAAACAAATTGAGATGTTGGCCATAAAACTGAAGACCCCATTTTGGGGATGAGTCGTTTGTTTTGATTGAAAGTTCTGAAGGGTTAGGTATATTTATTTGCTGGGTACAAGCGTACCTGAGTGTGATTAGTTCTGAGAGGTTGTGGTGGGAGCCTTAATAATTTTTAACCGTCACGCTAAATGTTTTGTAGGTTACAATGGGCAGTTTTATACGGAAAATTTCGCCATTGTGAGTTCGTAAAATCTAGCCTGGACACTAAATTATGATTATTGGTATTGCGCATTGTCTGAGAGGGTTTACAAAATTGTGGATTTGCACTTTATCCTTAAAAGAAACTCTATAACCCTTACAAGCACGATGAGGAACGATAAATGCCAAAATGTCTCTCTAGACAAAAAAATTTGGAAAGATGGCCCAAAACGGTGATACCAAGTCTCCTTTAGAGAAGAAGTGCTAAAACAACCGAAAAGTTAAATAAAACGTATTCGGGGTGTGACCAGAGTAAAATTGCAAATTAATAACGCACGAAATACTAAAAATAATTATTGGGACCAAAAAACCTTCAGAAACGGTGATACCAAGTGCTAAATAAAACGCGTTCGAAGTGAGACTAGAGTAAAATTAAAAACGCAGTGCAACCCGTCACTTAGTTAGCAGAGAAACAGAGTCCATCAACATTTGGGACATCTAAAATGAACAACAGAACAGTAACGCCATCTAGCTGAAACGGTAAATAAACAGTTTTAACCACCCACCTGTCATTGCTCCACTGGATGTCGGTCCACCCTCACGTGTTGTGGTCGCCGCTGCCGATGTTATGGTTGTTGTCGTATTAGCCACTAGTCCACCGCCAGATTTTGAGTTCCTTACACCAGCACCACCACCACCAGCACCGCCGCTTGTGGTCACAACAGTCTTTGGGCTCGCTTTCGAATGATGCGCGTGCTGCTGTTGTTGTTCCTGTTGCTGATGCAGCTGCCCAGCTTGCTGCTGCGCTTGCTGCTGCTGTTGCTGCTGATGACTACTTGTGCCAACACACGCATCCAAGTTCACATCGACAAACGCGTTCGTCTGCAGGCCAGCGATATCCTTCAAGTCGATCCAACTCGCGCCCACTCGGTCACAGTCCGATATTGGCAAGCTCAACAGACGCGTATCATTCTCGTCGACTATCTGAAACGATTGCGTCGGTTCGATCTTCACGATGATCGGTGGCGTGCAGCCCAGATCTGTCGAGGTTGAAGTGCTCGTTGTTGTGTGCGACTTGGCGACGAGTTCACCCCCTCTAACGTCAAATTTGAGAACGGCACTGCATTTGTCTGTCTGTTGTGATTGGTGTTGCTGCTGGGGCCTGTGTTGCTGCTGGCTGACGCTATACAAACGCGTCGAGCTTGCTGCTAGCGGTGGCGAGGTAGCCTTATTCGCTGTGCTCACTGCTGCACTGGCTTGCGTGGCCGTCGGCGGTATCGGAATTATCGATATCGATGGAATTTTATTTCGAAAATTCGCAGCAGTTTTCAACGCCGCCGCTGACTGATGGCAAATTTGTATTTCGTCCGTGACTAGGCTGGCTGTAACAGTTGATGTATGCGGTGACGATGGAGTCGACGAGGAAGACGACGAAGACGATGATGATGACGACGACAACGACGACGACGATGACGACGACGCGGACGAATGTGTTTTACGAGAAGTCGCCACTTTGTTTAGTGTTCACTAATTCAGTCACAAGTTTAATTTTCCAGTCGAACAAATTTCCACACACAATATCCACCAGTAAACAATTATTTAAGATGTCTCAACCCACAGAGCTTTCCACGCTTCCAGGATGCTATTTCGAATAGAGCAGTTCCTACTTGCAGATGTGCTTAAGAATTCGTCTCATTACCGCGTACCCAACACTAACTAGGTATATGTCACACTGAACTAGTCTTCTGTGCACCACACTACAGTTGGGACATGAACCAGTTTTCGCTACACTGGAAGTGGAAGAGCGGGAGTGGGTGGTTTGGGAAGGGGACAGCTTTTCTTCTGTCTTTTTTTTTCTTTCTTTGGTTGTTTTTCTCTCAACAATATGCAGTTTTCTTTTTACTTAATATTTAAAAAAATTACTTTACGATTTTTGTGCGAAGATTACGATTTTTCTTATACAAATTTTGAGTTAAGTAGAAAAATTTTGTAAAATTATATAAGGAAAAGTCCGATTAGTATACGTTTTGGGGAACAGGGATAATATGCGACGAATGTATTCAAATTCAACTACAATTGGTATTTCTATGTTCAATTTTACTCAGCGCAAAGGTAAAAGGTAAACAATTTGCTTATTCGAATTGTTTGTTTATAAATAAATTAACACACAGATGCACGACATTAAAATAAGAGAAAAATCAGCCTTTTTAGTTAATTTCTTTTCTTGTTGTTAAATATTTTCCCGTGTTTTAGTTTTTTTTTATTTAATTTTTTTCTCCAAATTTAATTCGAAGACGGGTTTGTTTTTTGTTGTTTTTTTTCTGGGAAAAAAAGTTTGTTTTTATGGTAAAAAAACGGCACAAAATTCAGTCGAGGATTTAATATTAAATTTAAATTTAAGTCGGTTAGCGTTCGCGATAAAATATTGCTCTGTGATTTGTCGCCGAAGGAATAGTGTAAAATTGAATATCTTATCGAAGTTAATTCCACCTTATACACCACCACCACACAACCGAAAGACCAAGACACCGCAGAGGCTATGGAACGAGTTAGAAGCGAATAAGGAAATGCAGTGCGCACTGGATGCGATATAGGGATATCTTTTTTTCTCTCGTGGTATTGTCAGGATAATGATTATAGCAGGAACAACGACAGCGATAAAAGTAATGGCGTTTCGAAAGACGACGATGACGACATTTTGGATGCGAAGAAGACGGTTGTTGCTGATGGTGTCTGGGGGAAATGCATTTCACGAATTTTCCGGATTGATCGATAGACTTTACTGGAATAGTTTCTGCTTGGAAAATACACTTTAATGCCGAAGAAAAACCACAACAAAAAACTTGATGATTGAAAACACGAATGGCGGATTTTCAGTACGCTCTCTCTCGCGGTCGCTGTGTATCCTCTCCCCGGTTGATTTCAGTCAGTCGGTCGGTGGATTTGGAAGGAATAGAATTTTCCAGGGGACATAGAAAAATTTCCCAAACGAAATTGGAATATGGAACAGTGGCTAGGCGGGGTGGGGGGTGGCTTGCAGCGTGCACATATAAATGTGGAATTTTGGAAAGACACTCAGGAATGTCTGACGCGTTGTGTTCGAGAGTCCTGCGCATTTGGGTATTAGGATTGGCTTGCATTCGCGCGATGTGTTTGTGTTTTCAGGTTCAGGGTAAATTTTGTTCGAGTGATGGCGGGGGTTTGGTGGGGTGGTTTTTCCCACCATTGGAAGCGAGCAAAACTATACAATGCGAATGACTATGGTGGTGCAATGCTGCGCGAAAGGGAGCAAAGTTCGTTGATGACACGATGTGAAAGGGGTGGGTGGCGGTGATGGTGCTTTTCCAAGCAGAAATGTGTGTATCCCCTGAATGTGAAGCATCTGAGAATCGATTTTGTTTGGGCTGTCGAGCAGCTGATTTAGAAACTGTGAGCGCATTTCTTTGGAGATGGTTTCACGAATTAAAGGGGATGCATATGATGGGCGTGGGAAAAGGCATTAATATTTATTGTCCGAGCACGTGGATCTGTTTGAGGGCATGATTTCCTTTTTAGGGGATCTTATGTGAACTGTGATTGCTGGTTTGATGAATTATGCATAAATGCACAAATTGCGTTGGGAATAAGAAATTAGACATGTGCCACGTGTAGCATACTCTGTGCGCTGTAGTAATATTAATTGAAACGACTTTCATAAATCATGCGTTGTACCTATCGAATTTTCTATGAGGAAGGATGCAGGTGGATCGAGAAGTAGAAATATTTGTGGATGAATGCCGCGGTAAAGTTGGCCGCAATGCGGTTACAGGAGCTGGTTGATGGGCTCAGGACTGCAATGTTGTAGAAACATCCCCAACGGACGTTATGAGAAAATACATATGAGCAATGAGCATATTTATATCTCTTCCTATAATAGCAGATTACCAGACCCCCACCTGCTTTGCTAGGCATTTAAATAAAAAATGATTTCAATATTTAAAAAAGTAGCCTTAAACCTGCGCATATTTACCTCATACATTTAAAAAAATTTAATTTTTAAATCGGTGCAAAAATTCGTAAGATTTTGGTGGACATATAATTTTTTTATTTAGTTTTTTATTTGTAGATTTAGGGCAAAATTGGTAGATCTAATTCATTAGTAGCCTGTGATTGCCCAGCCTCCATTTTGGGAAAACTACGAGCAGCGCTACTCATCAGGACGGAAGCTTCCAAATTCTAGTTTGCCCCCAATGCACATCACTTACACCTTACAAACGCTAAAATGTATTTTTTTAAAGTCGTGAATGGAAGAGACCTACCCAATTTTATGCTCTATACGAAAGGCCGGTTTGAAAAGCCATCTTCCGAAAATTATATTCTCGGATTCTTGCCAGACGATTTATTTAAAAAAAAACACCTTAAAGTAGTCATTTTTACTTTTTTTTTTAATATAACCTCAAAAGTTAGCTCAGTTTAGTTCGACCAGAAATTGTTATGTAAAAGTAAACTCCTTCGTAAATATAAAAATTATATTTATTTTACGTAGGTATCATAATCAAATGGAATGGTATGTCCAATTAAATCCCCGAATACAATGCTTGCCGATATACCTATTAAAGAGAAACCCACCGTAATCGATACTCTTTGCGTGTCTCCATATACGTAAATGTCTTATAACTGGGGAAACACCCATTATGTGGAGTGTGACAGCTTTAACTATGATACCCAATGCCTATCCCCCTCAAATATTAATTGCCCTTTCAAAAGCCCGCCTTAAGGTTATCGATTTTAATCGTTTTCATATTCATATTTCAGCCACCCTTCCAGCAAACCCATGCTAACCCCTAAAAAGAGCCACCACCCAACATACAGAACTCATCCAAACCAACAAACAAAACAAGCTCTCAACCCCCCCATTTTATAAGAAAACAACAAAACACATCAAAACTGTCAATGCATTCGATAAAACCATTGCGTGCAGGATCATATGGCTCTGCATAATAATTCCCAGATACAAAACAATGCGCACGCACTAGAAGTGTTTTCCCCGCACTCAGCGCTCCCCATTGCCACCAACAACCATCCCCTATTGTTTTATCATCAGCCACATAAAATAAAAAAATTCACAAGCAAAATTAATACATTTATAGGGTTCTCCCTAGCGTAATGGGTATTGTTGTCGGGGATTCTGCAGGGAAAGAAGAAGAGGCAAAAAAAATTAATAAATATTAGGGCGAGGGAAGCCCCATTGTAAGCGGAAAAATCTAACAACTGTGTGGCACAATTCCGGCACGACTTCCAGCCGGAATATAGGACTGGTTTATTGGAAAATGGAGTAGTAGGAAAATGCCAAGTGCAGTCCGCTGGAAGCCGGGAACGAGGAGTATGGGTTCACTGAAAATGGGTCGAATTATGTAACGGAATAGATGAGGACTTCCAGTGGAGAAGAGCAGACAGGACTGCTATGCCACTGTCAATGGGAGAGCGAGAGCTTTTCAACGAGGGTGCCAGAGTGGACGAAAAGCCTTTAAACTTCCGGTGGGTTGTGACATTCAGTAGACACCGAAGCGTGTACTGAATGATAAGGTTTTTGAGGAAAGCTCTCTAAGGCCATCCCTGGCTGAGGTACTTGGATCTGTTTCCTCATAACTCCCGGCCGTAATCAAAACTGCTCGTACTCGTACTATTGCAAGACACATCGATTGGCTGTAACAAGTAACACGCCAACATCGAGTAATCTATCCTTGAACACCTTGAATCAATCGAATTAATCATTTATTACCAAACACTCTTGGCAAAGTCATTACAACGCAAATGCTTGCCAGCGGGGAGGGAGCGCAACATTCAATAACACTAACTGGCCCACGACGGCCACCATCAAAAGCGCTTCCAATAGCGTAATGCCAGCAATGATTGCCAACCGAAGACGAACCAGTCCAGGCAGCCTTAACGAGCCTAGATGTAGAGAACCAGCGACCGACAACAGCACGAAACCAATTTACCAAAACAAGTACCAAGAATGATACGGTAACCATGATTCCCGAGACTTGATTCTTGATAATAGCCTCAAAGTCCCGTAACTTAGTCCCACTTTTTCGCCAGCGAACATCAGCCATGCAACGCCAGCAAACACACATACACTTCGCTGCAAAAAGACATGCAACATGTACACGGCATAGAATGAGGTGGCGGTGGAACGCGTGGAAAAGTCTGCAAGCAGCAATAGCCGCAGTCACAGGCAAGAGAATGTTTGGTAATAGAGTTGGAAACATGCTCAGTACTTTTCACCGATTCGTTTATTAACTTAGCCTTGTTGTTTCAATTGACTTGGCATGACACACATGGCTTAGAGCGCACCAATGCCCAGGGCGATGCGCACTTTAGCAACTTGTGAGTGTCGCGCAGAAATCCCCCTCGCTCCTCGCGCCACGCTCTGTTCATACATTCCGCTCCCTTTTGTGTGTGTTTTGGCTGCTAGTACACCGACCGAACCAGTGTTTAAGTGCAACGATGCGACACAACAACTGGCTGAAGAAGTGCACCGTGTACATACGACACGAACGAAGAAGAAGTATCTGCAAACTGCAACAACATTCCTCAAATTGTGACTTTTGCACTTCCAAGAAAGTTTAAGAACGGTAACTACATTACCTTCGTCTGGGCTCTGGCTCTGGCTCTGGGGCAGGCGCAAGAGAAAAGTCTGTAATTTGTGGAAATTGTGTTGTTGCTATGCTGCTGTAGGATGCGTGTCTGGTAATGTGTGTGAGAAACGCATTTGCTGAGAGGCAAACTGTCTTCTTTATGTTTTGCACAACTCTTTCCGGAAAAAGAAAGACATGCGACTCCGAAATCGGAGCGATAATTGCATAGAAATATTGCTAGCTTTTCATAATGCGGTATCCAGTACCAGTTGCCGAAGGGCATTACCCACGCACGGTAAAGTTAATCGGTAGGAAATTCTGGCGATAGTTTGAAATATGTAATTTTATTTGATTCCTAAAGTTCCAGGTCATAACGGAGGACATTTTACCTACATTAGTGTGGTGATGGTTCGAAGGTTCAAAGCATTTTGAAATAATTCTATTTTGTAAGTCGCCTTTACACCTTTTAAATGCGACCCGAATGGGTTTAGTAGTATCTATAGGTAGAACGGATCTAACAAAGGCGATAAAAAGATAAACTGTCTTTCATTAGCGACTTGACAAATTCAAACTTTCAGTGTGAACGCACCCTAAACCGATTGCCGAACTGTCAATGTCAAAATATTCAGTGTAATCAACATTTTCATCATGAAGTACACGAAGGAACAAAGCTTACAAACAATTAAAGTTTACTCCCGAGATTCCGAGTCGGTGGTCGCAACTTTAAGTGCAAAATCATCTTCCTCGATGAAGCACGTTTTGGGTTAAACGGCTTCGTCAATAAGCAAAATATGCGTCACTGGACAGATGGAAACCCTCATTTGTGCTTCGTAAAACAGCACTTTCGCAAATAGTCACTGTTTTTATGCCGGTGGCGTCATTCGGCCGTTTTTTTCGTTGATTAAAATGACCGTCACCTTACGGTAAATGGTATTCGCTACAGAGACATGTTGGAACGTTATTTCTTTGAGCAATTGCATGGATTCGACATCAGTGATATAAATCGAGAACAAGGATATTTTAAACACCAATCAAAAACAAAAAAAAAGTTAAAGGCTGACTATATAAAAAAAAATAAAAAAAATAAGTAGAAACCTATGAATGAAATTGCATCCCAATTTCGAAATGAGAGCAGATTTGAATGATGGCTTAAATGAGACTGCTGCTGCCGAATTTTGGGTGGAATCTGAATTTGACTGCTATTTTTTTTTTGGCCAAATTCACTCATTTTGCATTAAATTTGACGACATTTTGTTTGCACATTAAAACATCACCTAATTTACCTTATAGGCTCGTTAAAATTTTATCAATTTAGCAACTAACATAGGTATTTTCAAAGTGTAGTATTGAATATAATATTTTTTTTTTAAATATTATCACCGCCTATAGGCTTGAGACGATGATGGTAGTTTTAATTTTAAATATTCACTTTTAGATCCACTTTTGAATTGAATAGGTGGAAGCACTGTCAGACGTATTAAATAACTCTTTGGGACTGCGGCGAGGATTGTATGGGGTAAGATTACAGTCCTATCAGCGTCTTTCTACAATAGAAGCTTCGTGTTTCCAAAAACTCTTTCAACGACTTTCTGTTAACCATAAGCTTCATAGAGCTAATATAGCGCTGGGTTACATTCCTTGTCAACACGGAGAAATGCTAAATCAGCTCTTGTGCCTTTATTTCAAAGAGAGATATTTTGAACCATCTTATTAAGGTACATTAACATTAAAAAATCTCAATATCATGAGCCCCACTCACCTCTTATTGTGCTCGGCATATTTATATCCTTTAAATACTCCCTTTAGTTGTGGTAATCCAATAAAAATGTCACAAAGTTTTGCAGAACTCAAAGTTTCACTCAAAACACTCACATAATCACTTTGCTTTCAATTGTAATTCAATTTGCAAAATCACTTTCATAATTTTTATTTTCTTAAAATAACTTTTTCTTATATTTTTCTATTTAAAATATTTCACAATCACATTCAAATCTTTTGCCTCTGAATCACTCACTTTAAATCGAATTATAAATTATCCGCGTGTCAAATCGCATGTCACATGGAGAACAAAAACAAAACGTTAGATCCCCCACAACAATCTGGCATAATGCCACCCAAAAAAAAAAAACGAGGCCCAAACGCACTCTAGAAGTACACACAACAATCGAATCCCAATCACAGTTAAACTCGAAATCAAAATTGAATCATAATCCGAATGGGAATCACACAAAACAGAACAGAAAATCGACAAAAATCCGACAATAATACACAAAAATCTCCCACAAAAAAGGTATCTGACCTCTCGCCAAGCGGACTATCAGATGCTCACTAAAATGGTACATTTCATTGGTAGGTAAGAACCAACAGAGCAGCTAAACATCATCATCATAATCACCATCGTCGTCGTCGTCGTCGTCGTCGTCGTGATCAGAACATGAAACTTCTTTTACTTAGAGACCTACAGACGCAAGCAAACACCCAGAAGATGAAAAAAGCCAAAGAGAGGCAGCCGCAGCAGCTCAGACTCCCTTTTCTGGCTTTGTAGGTATTAGCCCGATGGAATTAAAAGACTCCAACGGTTAATCGGTTCTTCTTTTACTTATTTCACAACACAAACGAGCAGTTGTCGGTTGTCCCCGCGCGAAGGCGATGTGGTGTGGTCAGCAGGAATCCCAACTATACATCCAAGAGACACAAACATGTCCATACCATATCCATGCCATAGCACCAACAATCGATTCCGCATTTCCCTATCCCCATCGAGAACACGACGAAAGCCACCAACGAGAATCTCTTCCTTATGAGGCACAGCCGATCGAACTCTGCGAATCTGTTGTCTCACTTAAGAGCGAGGTAGGAGGATCAGAAACAAATCAAAACAAACAACCTGGAGGGGTGTGCCATAAACGGGGTGCGGAAATTCTCACCTTCACAGCGTAGCCAAGTTCAGGAAAGTCAGAACTCAGAAAGTCAACGAGTCGCTGAGAGAAAGAATAAACCGTATACCTGCATGCCACCCCACACTCTCCCATCCCATCGGCATTGGTTTTACCACAGCCGCAGCTCCATTAGCCATCACCAACAGCAGTAGGCTTAGTCCAGCAAAACCAGATCCCACTGCACAGATATTTCGCCAGAGCTCCCGAGAGAGTGCTGGGACTCGGTGCCAGCTCTCTATGGAGACGGCTTTTGCCGAAAATATTCATGGGGCCCACCATCACCATCACCCCAACATGTGAAGACGCACCGCACAGCGAAAAGGTGGAGAAGAACTTTATTTGTGGTTTACCCACATCCACTTCCACACCATGGAAAAGATTGTTTGGGCGCGCAGGTGAGGTGAGCGAACTTTGATGACGTCGTCTGCCACTGCCATGATCAAACATCACCAAAGAATGTTACTTCATGGGGCCTAGTGGAGAACAGCGCACAGAAACAGACACAGAACCTACGGTACCGAGAGTATGACATAATATTTTTGTTTGCATTTCGCTCTTTCTATCTTCTCCTCGGTTGTCGTTCTTTTCAAATATCTTTTATGATGTTTGTTTAGTTTTCTTTTTGATCGGCGATCGCACGCCGACAACGATGTTGTGGACACCATCATCGACCATCGAGTTGTGCTCCCCCCCCAAAGCACTAATGGCCGTTGATATGGGGACGGGTACGGGTACGGGGAGCGCTAGACGCTTGAGGTGCGTGTTGAATATTTGTTAAGAAAATAGTTGGCTTTCTGGTCGTCCTGTGCAGTAAGTGGTCTCGAGTTAGCACAGCATCACTTTTAGGGATACACATTACTTGGATGGAAATGGGGGAATGATCAACAAAGATGCCTATGATGTGAGTGGATACAAATATACTTGGAAGAGGAAGAGTAGGTACTTTAGACATGGGAGGAAATCACGTGGATGCATGCTGAGCGCTGACCTACTTTTAGCGACAATTTTCCTCGCTTTTCGTTGTAGTTTTGCTCTAGACATGAAGATGATTAGAAAGCGTTTTATAAAGGGCTGGCTATCTGATGATATTCTTTTGCAGTTGTTATAGATGTCGACAATTTTGTCAAAAATGCTGAAAAATGTTCAGACGCACATTTAATAATTTCTATCAAATTTCAGTAGTCGTCAATAATTTTTGACGTATTTTTTGCGTGGCCGTTAAAAATTAAAATTTTGCTGACAAATCCAGATGATGTGCTAAAGATCTAATTTCCAGAGAAAGCTAAAGATGTCTACCTGGCCTACAGCAGAACTTTTGCACGTTGATTAAAGCCAACAAAAAACTGACTGTACACCTAGTTATAGAGCAACTTGTACGACCTTTGTTATATTGGAACCGCAAGTAGTTCTTGGGCCAAGGGGTTTCGAGCCACTTGTCAAGATATTTGAACGAGTTTCTGATGAAAGACAGCACTTGTCAGTCAAATGGTGACCACCCTTACACCTTTTTCAATTCAAAAGTTCCACAAGCGGAAAGGCAACTATTTGTCAAAGAGGCACCATATTGTTTGACCTAAAAATATATATCGGAGCTCGGAGCTATATACAATTATTAATCCAACAAATGACCGCAAGAGAGTATAGTCCTTGGTCTTCTGTATACTTACTTACTTACTTAAGGTACAGTCCGGGGTGGACCTGGCCCTCAACCAACAAGCGAACTAGCAGGGCTCTTAGCCAAGTGTCTCCAGTTTCGCATGCTAACTTGGTTAAGAGTCCCTTCCACTGAGTCGCGGTCTTTCGGTACTGCGCTGTCACTCGGGTATGGATTCGAAGACCTATCAGACCAAGGCAAATTTTCAAAAATATTTTTTTATGAAAAAAAATTCTTAAAGAAATGGTTTTGCAAAAAGAGAAACCTCTTGCAAAATTGACAATTGTAAAAAAACACTAGTTAACTGGTAAACTTGTAAAGTTAGCACCACTCATACTTTTGAGAAAAAAAACTGTTATAAGTGTCTTGTAGAATGTAGATCTAAACGGCTTTAACCTAGGACTGTAAAAAATTCAAATATGACAAGGCTATAGGAGTTACCAAAGTCTAGAGGGCTAAAGGATTTTTTTTGCTGAGGCTCAAAGTGCTTCTAATATTATTTTTACAAAATTTGGCAATTTTCGACTAAGTCTTTGCATTGCCTGAGAGTTCATGTGTCTATGCTTCGCCTTATTCGAATGATCAGATCCTTCTTTTTTTAACCTTACAGAGTAGAGATGATGGGCAATAAACTTGTGAAGCAAACACTACAAGGCTATCTTCCTAATTTCCGACAAAGTCTTATTTTAGTACCTTTAAGGGAAAAACTAAACTAAATTAACACCAGAGGGCGACACCGTCTTCGATAATAATAATAATAGGGATTTTTCTGAATTTTCTGAATGATTTCTCTTCGGTCAGCGGCGGTAGATTGCATTTTAGATCAGACTGATTTTTATACCGCTTACCAAGTCTTAGTTTTAGCACACACCCGCTAGCTTTTGAGGTGAATCGGTTCGACGATAATCGACTGTTATGGGATTGAGTGAGGCCCACTTCTGTTTAGTTAGAGAGGAAGAAGCCATAAACTATGCAGATTGTGCAAACTTTAAGCCTAGATTTAAGAAAGTTTAAAAAACCCTGTTCGCAGGTAAAAAACATTTTTTCCTTTCTCATTTTTTATTTCTACCCGAAAGGTACGACTCAGTCTTACGTCCATCCAAGCCAATCAATTCAACTTTCGAAAGTCGGAATAGTTAATTAGCCTCTGCTGCCATAACGAGCGCCACGCATCCAAACCGAAAATGTTAAGCACCTCGCCAGCAATGCTATTTCCCTCAGCCGAGAACATTAATTCTGCACGTCAATCAAATATCGCATGTCCAACGGATTTATTCCTTCCTTGAACATTATTATCGCAAGAACCCCATGCCGGGACAAGTTGGCTCATCAATACGAGTACACCGTCCAAACGACGACAGTTTCAATAATTTACAAAAAAAAACATATTACATTTAACGGGAATTTTATGTAACGGTTCCCGCGCCATATCTGCGTGCTACAACAAGTGCGACAGGTTGTTTCGCCAGCTATGTCCTTTTCGCCTCTAAGGCCGCCCCATCCCCCCACTGAGTGTGATATGTTGCTGCTACTTGCAACGTCAAAACGTGATGCTAGTTGTAGCTACTTATTTTTTGTTTGTTTTCCTCCTGTCGTCGGTCGCATGTACGATTTCCTGGCTAGAATTGCGCGCCTGGTTTATGCGCGCCGTTAGACACCTGTTCAGGTCTAACCAGTTTGCGCTTAAGGTTATAACAACAGAATTTACGATTGGCCTACAAAAGACTTCTATCATCCATCTGCAAAAAAAATAAAGAACAAAAATCTTGTTTCCCTCATTCATTGATTGCTCTGTTGCTGCTGCAGCCCAGGTTAACTTACCACAAACAACATCTCGCGGTGGGCTAGATTGTGGATGGAGATAACCTCCCCCCGAATGAGATTTATAAGAGAATGGCCAGAAAAAAAGCCAAACAAGAAACAAGCGACTTGAAAGAGTATTCACAAAAAAGAGATACTTGTTGCGGTTCTCTTTCGAGAACTGGGATTGCCGGATTGGATCTGGTGCTGGTCTGGTGTGGAGTGGATGTGAATGTGGAACTCGCTTCTGATCAAGTTGGCGGAGGTGGGGGGGTAGAGATAAACAAACGCGAAGATCGGTAGAATATAAACGACACAAAACCTGAATGTACCGCTAGACATTTAACTCCTCAGGTCAACGAACGTACTTATAGTTATGCTGCATTAACTGTCAACCGAACATTAAAAGAGAACTCTGATCGTGTGTTAGAGCGCTGGAGTCGTGGAATGAGGGGGAACACGACTACACAGGAACCAGAGAAGAAAAAAAAGCGGGAAGAACGCACGTAGAGAACTTTTTCCCTTTGAACGCGAACTAGTGATAGAGTTTTGCAAGTGCGAGTCTATGCCCAAAATACCAACTTCCACTTTCTTTCGCAACGCATTTCCCAAAGCACATACCATCAGTTAAAGTAACCGCCCAACAAGAATGAGGAAGTTACCAAAAAAAAAAAGTATATTTCTTAAGAACCTGTTTTGGGCGAAAAAAAAACCTCCAAATGCATGCAAAGAAGCACGGCTCCAACTCGCGGAGGAAAGCACGACATAAAGTCGGAATAAAAACGTTTATAACTGTTGTTAGCCGAAAATACTGGCGGTATATACCTGGCCGAAGAGCAATGACCCCTGGTCAGTTCAGTTTCAGTTGGTATTTTATTTTGTATTTTGTGTCTTGTTCTTGTTCTTTTTCGTTTGAATCTTTCGCTTTTTATTTTTATTTTTTTTTCCGTTCAAAGATTCGATTCGTAATCAAATGTGGTCACTGGTCAGAATATTTTATTTTTTTCTTATTTTTGCGATTTAAGTAAATATTTGGGGAACGGTCGCTTTTGCTCTTGGGTATGCGAGCCAAGATGCTGGCGATGATTAAGCCCAACCAGGTGCTTGTTGCGGGTGTCATTGACACTGCCAGGGTTTCGGATGGACTGCGAATCTTTTATTATGAAATGTGAGACAGTTTTGATGGTGTTTTTTTTCGGGTTTGTTTTTGTGGTGCCACTTTTGCTCGGTGGGTCATAAACATTGGTAAATCTAAGCGATGTGCGTGCCATGCACGCCTACTGCTTCTTAGCGATCTACATAGAGAAAAAAACGAAAACAAAACCGAAATGGAGTCTGACTTTTTGGCTGCCTACCCAGATTTGTATACATGTCTTAGGTCAAGAATCTCATTGTGGATTATTTTTTACTTTTACGACCGATATTGTGATCTGCGGTGCAGGGTCGATGGTCTAATTAAAATGGCGCTTGCATTTTTTTTTAATCTGTTAAATTGAATAAATCGATTATGGCTGCCGGAAAGAATAAATCACTTAAAGGCTTAGGGTAGGTCTAGGTATATTCGGCAAATGATTGTACATATAAGTTGTCCTGAGAAGTCTGACGAAACTCGGCTCAATGGTTCAATAAGCGAGAATGGGCTAAATGAGAAAATAACACTGAAGATGTAATATGCGTTTTAGTGGGGGCTTAACATGGGACCTTTCACTCAGTAGTCCAACGTACTAAACCATTGCACATATATGATACTTTTAAGGACTTTTTTTTATCAAAACAAAGGTCGCAACTCGCAAAGTTTAGTGATGGGTAATATGAGCCTACTCTTCTAGAGACCATAAAGCTAAGAGTTCCAGTTATACATAATTTTTTCGCAAATCGCTTTCCCGAAATTATCAAGTACCTAAGACATGTTTTCTTAACCTAACCTTTGTTTTTCTAAAGAATAAAATATATCCATTAAAACTTTTATTTGGGGTCTTCAACCCACTTGCAAGAACTGAATATTTTTCCAATAAACATGTGGCTCAAAACTTATGTTTGAGTTGAAACCTTAAGAAAAGTTAGAAAGACTGCGTTTTTGCTTGCCGTCAAAGTATCCTGTCAGATTTTTGCCGTCAATACCAATATGTCCCACAATCGATTTGAGTGCAGTTAACCGGAAAAACTAAAATAGTCTCCACCATTCCGGACTAACCAAAGCCGCAACTGATCTGAGGTTCGAGATCCCGCAAAATCATATAAAATATACAGTTTCTGAAAACCCAAGTAACGACCGTTCCTCGGCTGATGTGACAACATGCGAAGAGCCCGTCATTCGCGTGTACCTTATCTGCATGAGCAAGTTAAGCGAGTTTACCTCAAAACGAAATGAAGTGAGTTTCCCAACCTCATTGCTGTAGTTACCTACCTACCTTGATTGCTTCGTTTTGTTCGTTTTCTTGTTCTTATTATATTCACTTCAAACGTGAGTTATCGGGTGTTGCTGACGAGAACAAAACTCATTCCGATACGTCATCATTTAGCATAAGGAAACGTTGTCGGTTGGCTGTTTCGTATTCACTTTTAACGAACGTTGACCCTCGGCCGCAACAATTCGGCAGTTCAGTTGAGACTTGAGAACGTTTCATCAAAGTTCGATGACTTCCCGCCATAGTTCTCGCCAGTCGCCACTGAAGATGATGCCCCGCTCTTGGGCTCACATGCGCTAACACTGTCGTCTTCGTCACGATGATGATATGCGTTACATTTCAAATTGTTCACTGTCAGATGGATGACGACGACCGGCGAGGTGTTGGCAGGAACTTTCTTCGGCATTATGACTGAGATTCCGTTTTTGTTGTTTAGGTCGTGTTGTGGGTCTTAAACTGCTAATGGTTGGTATTTAACAGATATGAAACGTTAATTAATTTTTTTGTCGGTAGGTAGGTAGGAAGTTATTTTCTTTATATACTCGTACGTAGCCAGCGTTAGTAATGGAAGTTTCAATGGAAACAATTTGGCACCCCGAAGCACATGTAGCAGCAATTAGCTTTGTTTGGTGGTCCCTTGAAAGAAGGTTAGCCAACTGCCTTGAACCTTGTGAAATCGATTTGGATGGAGACAGTCATCGGCCGGCGGGGGCAAAGGCATGTGGGAATTTTCATGATGTCTTGTAAATGGAGACCATGCGTAGGGTTGAATATCATTTAATTTATGGCAGCGTTAACATTTAAGGTGTTTTCGATGTGTAAAAATATGGAAAATTATTTTACGAGAATCCGCGTTCTATTGTGTGAGTTTCGGCGGGTAAGGTGTGGCCGATTGGAAGAAGCTAATTTTGTTGAGATTTAATGGTTACAAGATTTTGAACTTCTATCACGCAGTTAATAGTTGTTCTGATCGTATAGGTGAATGAACGGTGAGTTGTAAGATGTCTTGTGCGGGAGATAAACGGCCGTTCTTGGTTTGACTTTCAACTGATAGTTAAAGAGGTATTTTGTGGGATCTTCAATCATCTTTAAAGGTGTTTAATTTTTGGACAGTAGGCTCGCAATGGAGCTGATTCTTTTAATTTTCTAAGTCAATGTAAAGTGACCTATAGGAAGCTTCAAAGAAGAAGCTGCTCGTGTGATTTCTGGTCCGGTTTTTCATCAATGAGGAAGGGCAGCAGCGAATGCCAGCTATGTCTCCCATTGATCTATTTAAAACTGTGGAATAAAATGGGCACGCACCAGCTCTCGACATCTCAGCCAGTCTTTAGGACTTTATATTCGCATGTATCGGAAGAATAATAGCCAAACTAATTGCTTGTTCAAATATTGAACTGATTTCGAGGTCCACAGCACAAGTGGAGAGCGACAGCAACTGGTGGTAGATACCTTAAGTCCAGTTTGGCTTGACGGGTATGTTATTTGGACCGGAAAGGCCTTCTAGAGTAGCTCATAGATTCTATGCACAGCGGGTATCCCTAAAAATTGAAGGAATATTTGCGGCAACTGGTATATAAGGATACCTAAGCTTAGCTTCTGACAAGCCTTCTGGCTTAAATCGAACGGCTGCAATTAAATGTTTTCTGAGGACAGCTATGGGCTCGGATGTTTGCCAGACTTTTGAAGGAATTTATGCAATTGAAAAATACCTAGGAATGTAGTCCTGCTGTTTTTCTATGGTACTATCAGATATTGCTTTGGGTTGAAAAGTCAATTCTGTAGCAGAATCCTGTTGCGAAGACCAAAGGAGAAGCTTTCAAGACCTCAGTCATGCGAGTCTTGTGTTATCGCCCTTGAGATTGGACTCTTTATAAAACGGATGAAGTGCAAGTCACCTCAAGAGAAAAAAGTTTTATTAAATTTTCGGTACTGTTTCCGTTGACATGTGTTGTTGTTGGACATAAATGGTTCGGCCCACAGAATCTTTGGCTTCAATCTAGAAGGAAAATGCAGTAGCACTCAGTGGATGAAGACCTACTGTACCAACTTGGAGTGCCCAACTGGAGGCACCTCGAACTTTAGTTCCATCGTAGTAAGTCAATTACCAGTAAATCGGTCAACAATCTCTGTCATATCTTGTGGTAGTGATATTCTTTATCCTGATGTGGTGTGTCCCGCTTGCAGTAGCCAAGTTCTGAACTAATGAACCCCTTTTGGTTGCTTCAGTGATAAGGCCTTGAGTATTTTCAGATCCTGAAACGTGACAGTTGAAAGCCTCTTCAATATTAAAGAAAGCTCGTACCGTAAGCTCCTTGAAGATCAATGTTATATGCAGTTCGGATAATGAACTGAAGATCTGCCTCTACCGACCTGACCTTAGAGTAGTCTGTTTTGAAAGCATTCTTGTCTTGAAATTATGGCTTAAATGCACGACCATCAATCTTTCGAATTTTTTAGATGAAACGAAGCCCAAGTCTTTAGAGGGCCTTAAGCCATTTTAGAGTGGCAGGGACTCACCCTTCCCAGGGAAAAAAAACTACGACTTTGTCAAGATCTAAGGTTTGAGTCGACGTAAGCACATGTATGAAAATAGATTCTGGATATTCGTACGCAAATTTGTCAAAGCAAAATTTGGCGATGAGGGCTGCTATGAATTTTCAATGAATTTTCAGAAAATGATGCATTGTTCCTGTGGAAAATTCGAGTATCGCGTAGAAGCCATTTTGATTGTGACAAACATTTTTCGCCCTATCTCAATTAGAACGCAACAGTTATTTTTTGGTCTTGAAAGGTGGGCCTTCTCATATATATTCAGAGCCCAAAAGAGTTATGTACAAAATGAGAAAAACGTTCAATAATTACCCCATGTGATGCAGGCAGAGGTGTAGCTTCAAAGCGGTAAAACCACTTTGATTCTTGAAAACGGCCTTTCAAACCTTTTTATAGTTTTTCGCTATTGAAGATATTCACTTTTAATCCCTTTTCGCAAGTCCCTCGTCCATCGTTTCAACTTAACATGAATTCATGTTGAATAGGTCCTTTTCCAAAAAAAAAGAGATTTCTAAATCTTACGATTCCCTCTCTGTTTGACTCCCAATCGATCCGAACATACTTTATACGCATACCCAGCTGTATTCAAAGCATCGGGTGTGACGTCAAACTCTAGGATTAGGTTTTCCAAACGTCACACAATAAAAACGCAATTACATTCAAATCGAATACTACAAGCAATATATTTCTGTGTATACTTAACGCCACAATCCCACGACTCTAAGAATATCGTCCTTCAACCTCCCAGCACCCATCAAAAGGAAGCTATACACTCCTCCCTTTGGCGACCAACTGCGATAGATATTCACCCGTGTCCAATGGGCATGTTGCAATTTCGCTTGTTCTTTTGCTATTGTTTCCTTACGCCAAGTTGTCATTCGTCGACGCCAACAATGCGAACTAGTCTACGCCGGGGGATGAAAAAATGCGGCAAGGATGCGCCTTCCCTCTAAAAAACACTAGATCGCCCTATAAAAGCCCTTGCATCTTGCGAATATTTCAGTTATTTTGAGTTCGTCTCAGTGATTTCTTGGGACTACGATTTGTTCCATTTTGTGTGACAGTGTGTAAGAACTTATTATTCAATTCAACTACTCCTTTGGTTTATTTCTGTTATAAGAAATTATTTTCCCACCCCTTTGCCATGAAAACGGGCAACTAAATTCCGCGCACCTAATTATCGATAGATACTTTCAAAATTGACAACCAAACGCTGGTTTCTACCACTTGTACACGGTTGATTGTGCGGCCGCAAATGAATTGAAGCCCTACAAAAATACACCACAATCGAGGTGCATAACGATTTGTCGGAGACACCACTGCCGCACCACCTATAACTGCGCCATCCAAAGTTATGTTCTTCGATTGTGAAATTTAGTTTCGTCGTGGTTTTCAATTTGGTTGTGCGGTTTCATTTTATTCGATTTTTCTTTTTTGTTGGTGTTTCCTACCAAAATGAGCAAAATATTGAACAAGAAAAATTTGAAAATCATTAAACTGCCGTGAGAGATCGGCAGTCTGGTTCGTCAATTTGAATTCGAATGCTCACCCCAAACGCAAGGTCACGGATAAGACTTTGAAATATTTAAATAGTAAATCCAAACAATAACGATTGGTACACATTTTTAATCGGTAGCATAAAAGTATGCAGCACTTTCGTTGTCATCGAGATCAGCCTAAAAGTGATACGAAGATCTTGCGCTAATGGTCAAGAGGAAACTAACTGCGAAAAGTGTTGCATAATTATCGGATCAGTTTCTAGGCGAGCTGCCGAGGGCGAATTTGATGTGCAAATATTTCCACTAGGAAATTATTTTAAATTGTGTGTCCAGTTAATTGAAAATCAATAGAGGTATACATATTCACACTTCCGTTTCGTTTGTGCTTCGTATCAGCTTAAATGCAGCTAAGGTAGAGATTATGATTTATTTCTAAGCAAACCTAGTACGCCGCTGCGTTTGAACTTGTGCACTTTGCCAGCATGGAGAGGGGTGAGAGTTGCCACTGTGTGATTGAATCCAAAATGATTATGTTTGTTTATGTAGTAAAAAAAAGGTATTATTTTCGGCATAGATGTTGAACTTAAGATGATTATAACAATCAGTTTAGCGATCTCAAAAAATCCATATTTTCGTAACACTGCGGCGGTCTGTGCACTTTTAGTGGCTACAAGTTCATCGCTTGAACGGATTTGCTTTAACTTTGCAGTGGGGTTTGTGGCCTCACATTTAAACTATATTTTTAATTTTTCATATTCGGTTGTTTAATATCAGCTTCATCTAAGGATTTTGTGCAGTAGGTCCAAAACTTATTTCTAGCATTCGGATTCATAAGAGATCACATACGAGCTCAAAAATTGTCTAAAGTTAACTATTACCTATGTCCCGCGGACGTTAAAAATGGTTACGTAGGTCCCGTGTTCAGGAAAAGTCCAACATAGCTGCCTTAATCATTTTTGCTCACGACTTTAATGGAAGTTTATAATTAGTGAAATAAAAAAGTTTTAAGTTAGTTAGTTTTAAAACCAACTTTTAATGAACGACGGACTAGTTTCGTGCGACACAGTCATGTGATATGTTTATCTACCGAATGGATGAATTGTAAATTTTTAAAACTTAATATAGCTTCTTAAAAGGTATTCATAGTTTTTATTAAATGGGTCTTCGGTACCTACGTCAGGAACAATTTATGCTCAAAATCACTGTTGAACTTTAATAGCGATGACTTTCTTATCAAGTTGGGCATAATTGACTGACAATAAGTCAACATTTTAACAAATTATTTTATGTTTTGTGTGGACTCTAAAAAGCTGAGACATTTTTGAATGGAACAATTTTTTTTTCCAAAAATTTGCTTTTGGTCATGACCTTTTTTAGAAGTCGGGTACACTTTTAAGATAACCCCATTTGTGTTGAGCTTCAAACAATGCAGTGGGCCAAACTTTTTAGAGAGTTGAAAAATGTCTACAATTTTTGACTATAATAAACGTAACAAGTATTGTAATGATAACTTGTCGATATACGTCAACTACAACCGACTATCAAACTTGTTTACGTAGAACCCCTTGTTGTTAATTACTTCCGATACAAACACGACAATAGGCATACCGCATACCACACACATAATATAAATTTCTCGTTGCGTCACCATTTGTTTTTATTTTATTTTTTACTCCAATTATTCGTTTACTAATTGATTTAAAATACCATGCACGGGTGTTTTAAAATATTGTTCACAAATTTAATTGGACAAACGAAAGCAGTGTTACTAATGGATGTATTTCGAACCAGAAAAACGGTGGTCGGTACCTTATTATTGAAAATATACATTCAATTGGAAGGTACTCATAAAATAGGACTGTCATAAAACTATAGTTGGTCTGATTTGAAGTAAATTCTCGTCTCCTTTGGGTCATAATAAGTCTTAAAATCCAAAAAGCTACTACAAGTGGCAAGTTACTTCAACGGTCAAAATTACATCTCAACAATTAGTGAAACCGACTTTAGTTAAATTATTTTGTGAATTCAATGAAAAATAATCTATAGGTGACTCAGTGACTGTGTTCAAAAGTTGCAACTTTTTTTTTAATTAACTGAAGATTTGAGTGTTGCGTCGTACTAATTTTGCTTTTTTTGTAGGCCCCAATGTCCAAATTGAGGCAGCAAGTTACCATAAGAGTCTTATATATCGTCGGTGAAACCAGAAAACTGTGTAACTCCATATTGGCAAATTTTTCAGGAGAGTATTAAAACTTTTTAGGAACACGATGTGAATCACGCACTTATTACCGCTTAAAAGGGGAGATACACAATTTTCCTACCAAAAATACTGAATACGGAGTTACACTATATTCTAAATCAGCGATAGAAGCATTAATTTGATTTAATAGGGGATTCCCATTTTACAAAGTGGTAGATATCGTGTTGAGCAAATAGATGTCGCTTAAACCTTATTTTCACTAAAATTGGAGTTACACATTTTTCTGGTTTCACCGACGATATGTGTACTTAAATAATTTTCCTTCTGCATGTCGACAAACTTCTTTTTCAAAATGTTGTCCACACAATGTCAAGGCTAGTTCCTATCTTAGCAATATAACTCATTTGCAAGAGTTAAAAAAACATCGGTTTTGTAGTTTTCAAATGTAAATAGCTTCACAGCCTTACAACTTTCATTGAACAAGTAATGATTGAAAGTTTTAAAATTTAATTTAAGTAATTATATACCTATGTATAAAAAAACAAATATTAAAAGGACATTTCGCTTTGGATTTTCGGACAAGGGCTATCTACATTTCAGTATAATTTTCCTTACTAGAAAGATCTCTTCATTCTTACTATTACCAGTGTGCATGACAGAGTGGCGCAATATTCAGTAGAAAAATACGACAAACCCTCAAATTGAATAGCGTTTTAAATCTCTTATATTTTTATTTTATTTTTAAAGTCATACAATTTATTAACATTTAAATATAGCATTATTTTATATCAACAATAGGTATAGGATAGCAGTTTGGCCTCAAAAGTGCGGTCATTCTGTAAAAGGTAATTCTATTCAAACTGCATATTTAGACGATACACAAGCCCAAGCGTAACGGAAAGTGTATTTATTTTTTTTAAATCGTTAAATATAAATTTACTTACGGTTGAAACAAAAGCAAATTAAAATAAAGTTTGCAACCTATAGTGAAATTTTTCAAAAAAAAATTAAACAACTATCAGCGACCAGCAGATATGGATTTTAAAGAATATCGTAGACGTGGTGAGTATAATATTGTTTAAAAATAATGTTATATAAAATGTCTCATGTTCACCACCAGTCCTTTCATTTGGCTTGAGTTTTATAATTTTGATTTATTTAATCATAAATATTGTATTTAAAGATGTTATAAGAACTAATAGTCCTTACTTAAAGGGATTTTAACAGCCCAAAAGTGGCAAAGTGGCTCACATCTCTTCTATAAAACGTTGCATTTATTGCAAATTGTCTCAATAATTAGTAAAAAAGTACACCCTCATTTTTAAAAACAAAGTAAGTCGATTTTAAGGTTGAATGACTTTTTATTTGTTTAATGTAATTTTAATTAATTTTTGAAGACTTTCTAAAGCCTTCTTTTTCATGATTTTAATAAGGTGGCCACCGTTTAGGTTATCGCAACACCCTAAAAGGATGTAGGAATGCCCCTAAGGAAATTCAGCCTTTCTTTGGTTCAAATATTTTAAAAATTGGTTTTAAATTAACGCTGTAGTCGGTAAGATAAAACATAAAAGAGCGTATAGTCTTTTGATAACATGGTAAAAAGAACTTGAAATGATCGAGCAATGTTTGTCAGACACAGTCGTGTGTCGTGCGCACTTTCTTTTTAATGGCTTCACTCTTGAACCAACATAAAGACGCTGACTCAAGTATTTTATTTTTCTAAAAAGAGGTCTCCTTTTTTGTTTCACCATAAAAGCAAAAGACAATGAATTGAAATTGAAAATATATTGAAAAAATTTAATGAGTGCGCTCACTTCTTAAAAAATCTGCAATAATTACAATACGTTTCTATTTCCTTTGAAAGTTACCTCATCTTGAACAGGATCGCATAAGGTGACCAACTGTTTCAACCCGGCACTAATTTAAAAATTTTTTAAATACGTTTTTGAGTAAGGCGAAGTTTTTAAGCTTCAATAGAGCTAAGGTGGTCTAAAAGGTATGGGATATATGAAATATAACCCCAGAGCTTGTTTCAGCTTAGCCACTCCTTTGGTCAACGATACTGAATTTCAAGAATTACCCAAATCGTCTTTTTTAAACAAAATTATTTTCTCACATCGGGACTCATGTGGGAACATATTTGGCTACCCAATCAGAAACCGCACGTATATCTACTGCCAGGTAGTAATGATGCCTGCTTTTAAAAAAAAGGAGTGATTAAACAAAATCTGTAAAATTAATCAGAAGCTTTTATATAAACAGGTACCCTTTATTTTTATAAAAAAAAAACCCGAGCTTTAAACTCGCCTTTCATCTCTAAAATCTCCTTTTTGCATCTTAAATTCTACAAAGCCGATCAAAATGTGAGTAAAATAATCAAACCCATTTATTCAATGAAATACCAATATCCTTCCGACATTTTTCCCCAGCGGCTCACACTGTAAACACAGGGACTGAGAAAAGCTATTAGTCTGCATTTGTTATATCTTTTATTGCCTCATAGAAATACAACCATCATCCCCATCATTAGCGCAATCATCCCCTCCTACAACAGCACTGCAATCTGATTTGCATTTCTCTTTATTGGATCCAAGTAATCCCTGTGAAACATCCTTTATTTGGTGTGACATGTCCTTTATTTCGCATAAAACTGCTGGAGTCCATATAATCGACTTACGTCCCCACATATGAACGAATTAAATCTAAATAACAGTCCTCCGTTGCAGGCAAGCAAATGGTCGACTACATAGCAGACTACTTGGAGAACATCCGAGACCGCAAAGTTTTCCCGGATGTGAAGCCGGGGTACATGAGAAACCTCCTGCCCGAGTCCGCTCCAGTTGATGGCGAGAACTGGGACACTATCTTCAATGACGTAGAACGAGTCATCATGCCTGGGGTGACGCACTGGCAGAGCCCTCACATGCACGCGTATTTTCCCGCTCTGAACTCGTTCCCCTCGCTGCTGGGCGACATGCTGGCGGATGCCATCAATTGCCTGGGATTCACCTGGGCTAGCTCGCCGGCCTGCACAGAGCTGGAGATCATCGTTATGAATTGGTTGGGAAAAATGATTGGCCTGCCAGACGAATTTCTGCACCAGAACAACAACAGCAAGGGCGGCGGGGTTATCCAGACGACATCTAGTGAGGCCACCTTAGTGTGCCTGCTAGCCGGCCGGACAAGGGCCATAAGAGCGTTTCACGAGAAAAGTCCCGGCTACCAAGACGCCGAGATAAACGCCAGGCTGGTGGCATACTGCTCGGATCAAGCCCATTCCAGCGTCGAGAAGGCAGCCCTCATAGGTATAACTTCAACTGGACTCCCACCCTATATACGTGCGCTGACAAATCTGATTAACTTTTCCAGGATTAGTCCGAATGCGGTACATCGAGTCCGATGAAAATCTCTCAATGAGGGGTGAACTGCTGCGCGAGGCCATCGAAGATGACACCAAACAAGGGTTGATTCCGTTTTGGGTGAGTTTGACTAATTAATTGTTTGCACACTGTACAGTGTGCACCCACAGCAAACAGTCTGTGGTGGTATTTTCTGCTCTTGAGTGACATTAAGAAGATTGGCTGCTGATAGTCCCGCAGGGATCTATTAGTTGCGGTAGCAGTTGGCTCTCAAATTGTAGCAATTCACTTGTTGCTCATTATTTAATGTTGTGGTTGTTTATTGTCTGCTCGCAACAGGTGTGCGGTACCTTGGGGACAACTGGGACTTGCGCATTCGACAACCTGGAGGAGGCAAGGCCTTTAATGGTGCACAAGAGAGATTGGCTAACGTTTTCCTTTGCAGATTGGTGTGGTGTGTCGCGAGTACAATTTGTGGCTACATCTGGATGCTGCCTATGCTGGGAGTGCGTTCATTTGTCCAGAATATCGGTCGTGGCTGAAGGGAATCGAGAGAGCTGATTCGATTGCATTCAATCCGTCTAAGTGGTTGATGGTGCATTTCGATTGCACTGCCTTGTGGTATGTACTACATTGTACAAGGGGGTGGGATTTTGAGTGTTTTTTCATCAATTTTGAGTTGTGTGAGTCAGTTATCTGGGAAACGCGGCAATTACTTGAATCGATCTTCGAAAAACTATTTACTGAGTCTTTTCCATCGCATGCTGCCTTTTAGAAATGATGCTCAGATAGTACCGCGCCCCTTGTAAACTGTGTTTAATTTCAGGGTGAAAGACAGTACAGCAGTCCATCGAACATTCAATGTGGAGCCGCTGTATCTCCAGCATGAGAACTCCGGCTCAGCTATAGACTATATGCACTGGCAGATCCCTTTGAGCAAGCGCTTTCGCTCGCTCAAACTGTGGTTTGTTCTCCGTTCGTTTGGCATCAAAGGCTTGCAAAAGCACATCAGAGAGGGCGTTCGATTGGCGCAGAAGTTCGAAGCACTCGTCGGAGCTGATCATCGTTTTGAGATTCCCGCCAAGCGATATCTAGGTTCGTTCTCCATTTACCAACTGCTTTTGCAATCAACTTGAACTGTTACCTTCCAGGAATGGTGGTCTTTCGGATAAAGGGTGAAAACGAGCTCACCGAGCGACTTCTCAAGCGGCTCAACCATCGGGGAAACTTGCACTGTGTCCCGTGCTCGATTAAAGGCAAATACGTTATACGCTTCACTGTCACATCTAGCCGTACCACATTGGATGACATTTTGAATGATTGGTCCGAGATTCGATTGGTCACGGCGTGCGTGTTGGATGAGATGAATGTTAAGATCGCTGCCAAGGTACCTCTAAAAGGTAAAGCCACTCTGGAACAATTAAATTGGAACAAATATTTTGAAACATTTCAGTCCCTGCCTTGCAATGATATTTAGTGCACGTGTTTAGTTGTATATTGTGCTTTGAAGTAGAAGCTTTTTATGCTCATTTTTTCTTTGGTTTTCATTTGAATTAAATATTTTCAAGTAGTTTGGTTGCATTTGGTTTGTTTTTTTTTTGCACAAATCCTAAGAAAGGTCAGTTGACAAGTACGACGTATTTATTAAGACTGGTTGGGTTTTGGCAAAGTCATATGCCGCAAAGGAAATCCTCACCTTAGAATACCTATGCAACATATTTTTGGAAATTCCGGCAAACCACAGCTGACGTGTATTCTGACTTGTCAAAGTCTCTCTGTACTTATTTAACAGCGGCCTGAATTTAGTGCAATTTTATACGAATCGGTCAAAACGTAAACAACTCAGTTTTTTTTTGTTAATTATTGTTCTTTACGACAAAAATTATACTTGAAAATTCACCTACGGAAATTAGCCTTTTATTGTCCATGTTTTCAGAAAAATCGATTTTGAAATAACGCCGTAATCGGTTTGACAAAAAATTTTTGAGCCTATGATATCATTCATTTTACGAATCTCTTTTCTTTTTTTAGCCCACACCTGAGTGCATAATAAAAGGCAAAAAGTGTATAATTAAATTTACATCAGCCCTTAACAATATTCTGACACACTTGACGTAAGCATGTGACATATCGCTTACTAGATACGTGCCTTTCCTTCTCTTCAATAAATTGATCTAAACTCGAATGCGTAAATATTTCAGAGAGTTTTATTTTCATAAGTAAGCGCTTAATTTTAAATAAAATTCATCACGAAATCTAATATTTGGCTTTATTAAGAATGAGCAATTAATGCTACAGCGCGTAAGTTAAAGCAGACGCTTTTTTGTTTATCGATTTACAAAATCTGCAGCAAAAAAAAACATTTTACGCATTGCTACTTTTATACTGAACGAAACCATAGGAAAGGAGACCCTAGAGACTGTCAAAACATTGTCTTAAATAGCATCACGTCTGTCTGCTTCTATCGGCTATTAAAAACGCTTTTTTTTTGTTCAGAGTGGAGCACTGAACAGAATTTGAACATGCTTTGAATGGGGCGTCTTCACAGCGAACTGATTGATTTACAAAACAAACAGCTGTCATAATGATATGTCCATAAAGAAAATCATGTGAAGAGTATCTTTTTATTATTTTAGTCTTCTACAACATTTTGCTTTCTCTTTCTGTACTTCCATTTGCAAAACTCAACCATTATAAATGGTTAGCTGTCAAAATAAGCTGTGCTCAGATTGTTCATTAAATTTTTTTCTGAGCTAAATGAGTGCGTTCTGATTATGCACGACATATTCAGTCTGATTCGGTCATAATTAAAGCAAACGTAGGTTCAATGGCCGCGTTCCTTCTATGGATATTCAATTTAGCTAATTTTTAAGCCAAAACCTGGCAGCGTCCACTTTAGGATTGGCGGCTAGTAAGAAAACAATTTTTGTTAATTTTTGCTGTTGTTCTTTGTTTTCGTTTTCTTTTTAGCGCGACTTAGTGAAAAATAACTGTTGAAAGAATTAAGTAAATACTGTGCGCAAATAAAGAAAATAGTTAAAAAAAATATAAGCGAACCAAAAGCTTTCTTCATCTAGCAGCTATTTTTTGAAACTTGTCCACTGGCCTTTATTCATTTCATTAAATTGTTTAACTTTACTCTTTGAAAACGAAATGAAAAAAAAAAAAAAAAAAACGAAAACATAGATACCAAGGAAAAGAATGAAGCATTCGGATCAAGCTTACTTCTTTCGAATTCACCAATGTCACCGAAAATTGTTAATGGATCGTTTGCTGCTATATTTGATGCTGATGAGTTTTTGGCAAAGTCCTATGCCGGTATACGGATTGCGGTGAGTTCAATATAATTTTGTATGTGGTATTGCATAGTCTGTAATTTTTTGCCTAGTTAAAGTAACCCCCAGAAGACCAGATTTGCATTTTTAGATGTAACATTATATCTAGGGTATTTTCAAGACTAAGGACTACAACTAGCACTCGTCCGCAGGCTTTGATTTTTTTTTATAAACGTTGATTTGATTTAAGATTTAGGGTTTGAAAATAATTAATTAAAACCGTAGCATGGCCGATAAGGCAGACCCTTACTAAAGGACTGTTTGAATTTTTTTTGTAGGACTCTTAACAATTTGGAATTCAAAAATTATCACAGTATTTTCGTAACAAAACTTTGAATAAACTTTTAGTGAGCAATTTTTTTTGACGGTGTTTTGACGCAATCTTTGAGCTAGTTTTTTGACACGCCATTGAAGTAGCTACGATGCTTAGTAAGTCTGACAGCTTGCTGGCTTGATGTAGCTCAGTTTTGATTGGCTTACATTGTAGGGGTAGTCGATGAATGTAGTCAAGAAATTCGTGACGGAGTACTTAGTTGACACTTCGCAAATGTGTTTGACTTGGGAAGAGTGACGTTCGGGACCGATCTAGTTTCTGTGTCAAGGTTACATCTAGTTCAGACCAATCAAGGCGACTTGCGATAACTAGATTTTTTATGGCGCCCATTCTAAATATATATTTCGTCTGACGGCATTTGACAAAATGGCGACTTTATGGCATGTATCAAGTAGGTAGGTACCTAGGCACACATTTGTGAGTGTATTCCAATTCAGCGATTATGGAGGTACATCAGATAGATTTTTTGCTTGCGAGCTTTAAAAGGCTTTCTCTGGCGGTTCTTTGAGGTTTTTTTTTAACTAAAGAAACTGTCTTCGCAGGAGTCCATATAAGAGGCTGTGTCCAGCTCTTCCAACCATTTGTCTACGAAATCTAGTCGGTCATTAGTTGACAGCAGTAGCTGCAGCATCTTCGCTAGGGAAACTACATTTTTAGGTACATTTTTAGCAGATAGTTATGTCAGTGGATTTGGACTGCAGACTGTAGTAGTAGCTAGCATCACGTATTTGATACTAATCCCATTTCCAGCTTAGGCCGAGCATTTCAAGCTGTTGTCAAACATGCCTTTTTTTCAGCACCAAGAATCGCCGTCGATGAGACGTCGAGTGCGCGGGATCCTAATGTCTGGTAAGCACCCCTAAAAGCACCCTTATCTGTGTCACAACTCAACAATCCATTCACCTTGCAGGAAAACAATTCTCCCTGGACTCCCACATGGACATAGTCGTGCACACCTGTCTGGACCCTTCCACAACTCCTTCCACCACCACTACCACTTATGACAGCACCAATCCAATACGAGAAGACAACGAAGACGGCTGGGAAGGTACGAAGGCCAGGTATTGTGACACTCATATCTCATTCATCTATACAATTTGGACGTGTGTTATCAGTGTTATTCTTAACTATTTCAATTGTTTACGTATAGTTCGACTTGTTGCGTGTGGCTGTTGTTAAATGTTGCTTCATTGTTGTAGTTGGTAACAAAATTTAAAAAAAAATTAATGTTCTTCCATGTTATGAGTATACTGTTGCGATCACCCACAAAAACTCACCACTAATAACTGCCCTTCCATTGAAACAGCTTATGAGTCGTTGGGCACTCCACCCAGGACCCCGTCACCGATGATCTCCCCACTTATTCTGACACCCAGCAACAGCAACAACACGATCTACTCCCCAGCAAGAACGCCACCGGGCGACCAGTTCGGTGTGGTTCGAACCCCGAATAGAAGACCACCCAATACACTAACCCTTCCCTCAAAAAATAGTTACATTATCGATAATACGGTGTTTATGCATAACCTGGAGGCTTCCTTGTCCCATAGTCAGGATCACCAACATGCGCCCACTCCTTCTAGTGATAGTCGATCTTTCTTCCTGAAAACCAGAAGCAGCAACAACAGTTTGTGTAGTCCCACAGCAGCTGGTCGCAGCGGATCAAAACGAAAGAATATTTACGTGTACAGTTGTAACGGGAGGCAAAACTCCATACGAACACAGTTCAAGCAAGAGGAAGAGGTCTACCATGGGAAGCGGTATCTCGATCCTGTGATAGAGGCCGCCGATGGTTGTGCTTTTGTCAACGATGGCTTTCGAGCAGTTTCCGTCACCACACGCCACGAGTTTCGCTCCAACACTTTTGGTTGTACAGTGCTGCCGGAAATTGCTGAGGTCCCGAGTCCGGGCACGGTTGATTGGGAGGCTGTGCGGGCAAACTTCCGCGGAGAGAGGGCGCGACTGCGCAGGGGCAGCAACAGCTTTCCCAAATTTAGAATCCGAATCAATGACGAGCACGGTAATCGTATTAAGAGTTCCTTTGAATCTTCGTCCGGGCCCGAGGATGTAGGGAGTAGTTCATCGCCTGATACACCAGATACGATCACCCCGGATACGGTTACCCCGGACAAGGCTACTCCTCTGACCGAGAAGGAAGAATGGTCCTCATCGGAAAGCACGCAAAAGCAGGATGATGCAATTGCTTCCAAAGACGGCTGGACAATTGAATCATCCGATGACGAGAAGACGGTCTGTCAAAAGTGCGGACATAGCGGGACGAGCCGGCAAAGTTCCTCTTCCTCTTCATCCTGATTTATTAGAGGTTAAGTGTAGTTTGATGTTTTTTTTTAGAATATTAATATTTGACTTTAGTTTGTAAGGACTTCAATGTACATTCAGTAGAAATTCACTGTGTGTGTGTTGCAAAACTGCTGTGCTAGCAATAATTATGAAATATTATGGAAATACATCTACACTTGTACTGTAGAGTAATTTTAAACTAAATACTGTTATTAGCTGTAGCTAAGTTATTCGATTAATGAACTGTAGCTCTCCTATTAAATAAAAACAATAAATTAATTAAACTTCTGCGACTAACTTTTGAGTTTATGGGTTCGGGGAATTGTCTTCGGTTGGTGTCACCGCTTGGAGGTTATTGTAAGATCGGGCCTGTATGTGATGAAACAATAACTCTTCGTCGATGATTTTCAAAACTTTATTATTTTTGATTTGGCCGACATGTAAATAGTAAAAGATAGTAAAAGTTAAAACAGAGCGTGGCTTGTGCGTCGGCAAGTAGTGCTGTTTCATGTTTCATCCTCGTTCACCGGACAGAACCAGTGACGAGTGAAAATGTTCACCAACCTGTAGCGTTTTGTAATTTCGTACAATCGCAATAGGTGGCAGTAATAGCCTTTAATCGACGTTCGTTCCATGTAGGAATAAATACTGCCAACCATGACACAAAAATTTACCAGCTCGTACATTGTTATTGGACAGTTTCAACAAGAAATTGATCAAAATTCCGTAAAGTTAAAACTTGCATAATTCGTCACAAACACTGAAGTTGAATTTTATGAATTTTTAGACTACTCCGAACCTCGCGACTAATTTCTGTTGAAAATATAAAGATATAACTTGGTCTTTGGTAGGCGCAGTGGCTTAGTGGTTAGTGTATTGGACTACTAAGCTAGGGGTCCCAGGTTCGAATCCCGAGAAAACCCAAATTACAACTCAAGGGTTTATTCCACTGCGCCACCTCTCGCGAACGTCTGACAAACATCCGAGAGTATAACTGTCATGAAGAAGCTTCTCAATTAGCCGTTTGGACTCGGCATAAAATTGTAGATCCCTTCCATTCGTCCCAAAAAAAGAAAAACTCACACAAAACGAATGGTTGCAAGAAGCTAGGCCCAGGGTCCCTACCGACCTGTAGCGCCAACTATTTATTATTTATTTTTAAACTTGGTCTTTGATGAAAGAGATCCCCACAAAATAAAAAGTTAATAATCTAAAGGTTGCTTTGCACCGTTTGACAAATCATGGCTGTTACTCGGAAAGCTCAAAACTGTAAGGACATCTCGATGGCAAGTCGAAAGAGCCGAGAGGAAAATTTGTTCAAAAATTAATTGATTTTTAGAAAGAAAAATGAAAAAAACGTTTCTAAATTATAGATCCGATTGTGCCTCTGCTGCTTGATTGTTATTCCGGAACTACTCTCAAGTTGAAGAAGTTACACTTCGGATGGTCTTGAGCATTGATAGACTTTTGCTGTTCATCTACACAACCATGTTACCTGCCTGCGTGGCTGGGAAAGACCAAATCCGAAAATAAATCCATAAATTAAAACAAACACATTATCACAACTGACGTGACGGCGGTCGGAATTTGGTAGTCACGGTCCTTGTGTAGTAACCCCAGCTAACTGGGTTATAGTTTGTTCCGCTTCGTGGAATTGGTTTTAATTAAAATAAATACCCATTTGCATCCAGATGACCACTTTGTGACTTTGTGACGCATGTAAATGCCAAAGATTGCCCGGCCAGCGAAAGTCGATCTGCCTAATGGGAGCAAACGACACGCATAAATTTCCATCGCTAACAGAATCATACCATTGGGTGGACCCGTGTGCGTCTACCAGTCAGCTTTAAGATTTGCAGATCCCAAGGTGCACTCAATGCTTGATAGACGGACGAATTAAATGTAATCCTGCAAATCAACAAGGCTTCATCAGTCTTTCGTCGGTGGAATTTTTTGGTCGAAATAAGCGAGTAACGCGTACTCGCGAATAAACTCTAAATAGAGTTCATAATCTGTGGCGTCGCTGTCGTATTACGGTGATTTAGTGGATTGGTTTTACTAGTCTCCACTCATTGAAGCGCGAGATTAAATTTTACCCGCTTTCTTTCTTACGTAACAGTCAGCGCCACGGAACGCGATACACACAAGCGTCTCGGACCTAAATGAGCCTATTCAAGATAAAATATCCACATCCACCACTCGATGATGGTGTCCGCCGACGTAGTCGTCGCACACTCAAAGTGGAGGTGGTTTCTTCGTCTCAAAATACAAAAAATACCAACCAACTGGAGGTTTTCGATTTCTGATTTCTTTTCATTTGCAGCCTTCCAGTGATTTGAAGTAAAGCAATAAAAACAAATACCAAGAGGTATCCCTCCTTTGGGCAACTACATACACGTCGATTCGATTTGCCTCATTTGGATCGGCTTCGGCCCAAGTGAGCGGCATAGTAGCAGCCAGCTGATTCATCCAGAGCCACAGAGGAGCAACGCAACGCACTATCTGTTTCAGCTCTTTCCCCAATCTTGTTTATTGGCAGTTGTTCGATTTGGTTGTTGTTCATTTTAATGTATTTCGGTAGCGTAAAATCGTAAAAAAAAAAACAAAATTAATTGTTAGCATAGGGAAAGGTCATTTGGTGATAGTGTGTCTTGGAAAATGAAAGTACGCAAGGTCGCTGTTCGACTTGAGTGATTGAGACGCGATGCGACGCTGGACAACATGAAGAAGCGATGTGCTGGATCATTTCTCTCTTGGAGCCACCACGACTGGAGGGCTTATGCAATGGCGGTGCCTCCGTATCGCATTTCGAATTTCTCTTTTATATTTATATAGCACCTTCGTTTTGCAAGTGCAGATGTCTTTTGCGAGATTTTTTTTCTGTAATTTGCTGGAATGTTTTTTTTTTGTTTGCTTAAACTTTAGTTGACTTGATTTATTTCAGGTGGGGCCGTTAAGGTGGCTACAGAGAAGCATTATAAATTGACTGCAACCACAAAATGAGAAAATGACACAACGAATTATTATTAAACGCCTGATGAGGATAGTCTGATGCTTGACCACAGTGTGGTAATTTTATCGCGCAGTTGTTGGTTGGAAAATACTTTTTGTTCTTGCTTGAAGGAGATGAGATTGGAGTTCCCATTTGATGGGTCTTAGGATCTGTGGTATTGTGGTATATTCAATTTATTTCATTTTATTAAAAGAGCACCGAAGGTAGTAATTCATTTTTAGTATTCAGCTTAAAATTTTATGAGCTCTACTGTCACCTACAAAATATAAAAGCTGAGAATGATTTTCCCAAGTGTTTCGCGTTTTGAACAAAAGAAAACCTACTGCAGCTCAGACAAAAATGGAGGCCACTGAAATAAGCACTCTGATGCCGTTTTGAATAAATATACCAATAGCCTTGGACCTTGTTTTAAACAACAAAATACGTAAAAAATAACAGAGTAACAGTAGCAACAGTAACAATAAATAAATTTTTAATTTTAAGCAAAGCTTCTCTTCAATATTTTAGAAGAAGAACCGCCAGTGCCCAAAAATACTGCTGAAGTAGCCTGGGTAAGAGCTACATAGAGCTAGCCGTGTGAAAATCCGTTGACACTAAAGCCCACGTTTGCATACTTACGCTTTTGACATTGTTTAACATTGCCACTTAAAAAGTCTTTAGACACACAATATCGACCAGAAACCATCTATTTTCCGGATCAACCCACACATTCACCATAGGACCCTTAATCCAAGAGTCCGCTCAGAGTTTAAATACTTAAACTAATCCAGTAGAATCCGGAATATTGAATTGACCTATTTTCCCACCAGAATACTAAGGTAACCAATACTCAATGTCGGACAGCTTCTTGTTGGTTTGGTCACAATAAACGCTAAAAGCATATGGGATTCTAAGACTCAGTCATGTCCAGTAAACTAAGTTCCATACATTTTACACTGTTTGATGAATGAAAGGTCTTTAGAGCCTGTACTCTTGAGATGTATTATCCATGTTCAGGTCCTCAGAATATAATTTTTTTCAACATGATACAAGGAACTCCTTTTTAATGCATAATTTTGTTTAGTTATAAAGTCAAATCTTTTATAAATGTTTTCACTATTTGATTTCTTTCTCTTTATCGCCTGATCTTTGAATTGCGAATATGAAAGAGTCTATAGTGCAATTAGTACTATTAGCTACTCCTATTTCGTCTTGTGAATGCGAAAGACAGATCAATCCTGCAAATTATACTTTAAGAGGTTCCCACCCGTCCCGTTTTCAGCACTCAATGTTCCAGTGCAAGTGGAAATTCCTTGCACAATTATTGAATAAACTTGTCGCATGTCGAAACACTTATCGCGGACATGCAAATTTATCGGCTCCATGCCAATATCGAACCAGAAATATTGAATACTCACATTGGTATCAGCTGCGTACCGCTCCATTACAACATTTCAATCGGTGATACAACAATTATTTCACTTCCACTTTCGCTATGTGGGTCAACGCTAATTGAATCCAAATATTCACCTCATGCAATCTCGCCTATGACTATCATAAGCCTAATCTAACTACATCTACATCGGGCGAGGGCTGGGTATAATCTCAATCGATTGCCGTCGTCGGTAGCCGTGCATTTCCCCAAACAAACGGCCCATAAACACTTGATCCAGTGACACTTTGATGTGACTACCATACTCATCATCGCCAGCGGTCTGCAATTGGCATGCAGTCGGCTCACGCATTTGATTGATTAGGAGAGGCGCAATTGTATAACACTTGGCTGCACGACACGCCAAAGAGGAAGACCAACCGCGAAAGGATTGTGTAATCCAATCGGAGTTTGTTTTGGCATTTCTATTTGTTTTAACAATTAGCAGACGCTGGTACACAATGTAAGCATCAAGTTCACAATTTATGGTTGTGTTGACAAAAAAACTTTTCCATTTCAACAGAACTCGACTTTTAATTATTGCCGTGCTAACCAATCTATATCCAATTGGATTTGCCACAGTCACCATCGTAATCAAAACAATTAAATGAGTTTATTGGTCAACGAGGTGCGCGATGAAATAATCTTGGAAAATTTCCGACAGAAATTCTAATTAATCGCAAACACAGCCAAATTAGCATCCACTCAATCTGTCAACCACAACCACAACAAATTCTGCAAATTAGCATTAAAGGTCGATTGCATTCAAATTTTCTGTCAGAGCCTATACAGAGGAGTGTCGCGCGCAATCGCAGCCATAGTTGTACATCGATATGAGTGCAAAAAAAAAAACAACTCAAATGTGATATAAATAAATTTCAATTGCAATACGCGTAGCAGTCGAGTCACGTTTCGCTTTCTCTGGCGCACTAAACTGCCACCGCTGATGTTGGGGTTCTGTTTCTGTGTACATCATGTACGCCTTTTGGCAGAGGGCGGGTCTGCTGCGCACAGAGATGATAGCAGCAATTGTTTCAGGCCCATATGTGCGATTGTAACAATCTTTATTGCTTCATCTTGGCTGCTATTTTGCATTTTTGCCTTTAGCGCGTATTAATTTTTATAAAAAGCACTTCCATATGCGATCGCGTGCGTGCGTTAAGTGCTGAATGAGGTTTTTTTGGCAGTAACAGAGTTTAGAGGTAGAAATTTGCGGTAGCACTTTGGGATGATTTTGGGCAGCCATTTGAATTAATTTGTCGATGGTAAGAAAGCGGTAAAGGAACTGCACGAAACATGTATGGATGTAGATTTGAGCGGAAGGGAGTGTTGTCGATTGTGGATTGCATTACTTACTTACTGTGGGACTACTCTTAAAGGAGAGGAATTTCAGAAATCTAAAATCTATACAACGAAGCAGCATATTTTTATTCCAGAAAACCTCTAAGATAGAAGTAGGTAGTAGAGGACCAGCGGCAAGAGCGATATCTTGGGACACCTGATCTACGTCTCTTGTCACGAGTAAAACACGAAAAGTTATGTCATAAGTTTCAACGAACAGAAAAGAAACCCCCAGTCCAGATTTCGCTTCAACGAACAACGAACCCTATTTTAGAAAACACACTTTCCAGACTTATATCAGACTCAGAGCCAAAAACAACGCGGAAATAATTCGGTTATGCAAAACTAAAAACCATCATCCTTACGAAACCCCAGAGCAGTACAGTTTACACACTTTGGTTACATGAAGCCCAAAGCAACGCCAAGCCCGTGTAGGCATAGGTAGAGGTAGATTTTTGTAATAACTGACCATTTAACGGCCAGCGCAATCTCTCATTTCACAAGTCTCACTTTCTTCCTTTAGCACCTACTTATGATTAGCTCATGAACCAAATGGCTCATTAAGGTGTGATTACGTGTGGCAGGCGAGTCCCCATCCACAAGTGTCACTTCGCTTGATGTAAACAAATTTCATAAACTGAATTGTAGTGCGGACAAGGCCTCCGATACGTATAGGAATGTTCTCGACCACTCTCCGACCGACCGACACTTGAAGCGGCATTCATTGTTAAGTGCGAATTCGTTTGGTCTGTAAATACACTTAATCATTTTGGCCATAAATGTACCCCCTTGTGGAAAGGTGAAAACAGTTTTTTTTTGTTTCGGTGGACAGCAGATGGAGGCGCACATTCGCAATCGGAAACAACAACCTTTCTCCTCTTTTGTATCTCGATGGTGGCGGCGGCGGCAGCAGCAGCAGCAGCACCATTACCAACAGCAACAACGGTGACGACGACTGAAAAGAATTGCTACGGATTTTTGTGTTTTAATTTTATTCCATAGCGCAAAAGTTTCTATTCAACACAACAAAACACAACACAACACAGCCAGGTACCGACCGACAACGAATTGTTACACTTTTCGTTTCTTGAAAGAGAATGCGCAGCGATACACATTTCTTCGTTTTTATCGTCATGATGGTGGGCTCTCTGTTAAAATTGGACCAGCATTGAGCGTCTGGCGACAGATGTAACTAGCCGCAGAGATTCTAATTGCAAAGCTGAATCGAGGGAAAAGTGGTGGCCACGAATTAATTGCTTTCGAAAGCGTGAAAGGTGACAGTTGTGTATTGACAAAGCAATTATCCAGAAGAATATGTTTCTAACTGGGTAATTATCCAGCAACCCTGCCCTACATACATTTGCATACAAAACGCATAATTAATAATCCAGTCGAACTTATGCGCGAGCGAGTCCATCCGACTTGGACACGCGACGCACTCTGGTTGACGCTGCGCAGCTTTTTCCCCCCGAAGATTAATTAAATCAGATTAATATGCTTTCTAAACACGAAGCAATGCGCGCGCAGATGATTAGGCGCTCGCACACCGATTGCGTGTAATCGGACCCATGCCCAGCCGACATCCTCCGCATGCATCTAATAGGCGGCCATTTCTCATATAGCTCTCCACAACAGGAAGTCACTGATGCAGTCACCGTCACCACCGGCTTGGAGATACTGCTGCCAGTTGACGTCGCTCACACCAAAATAAATCATTTGTATCTTTTACCATTTGTTTTTATTTTTTTGGGAAAGGAGAAACGATGATGATCTCAGTGGCCATACCAGTGGACAAAGAGATCCCATCATTAACTTGGAGATTTGCATTATATAAACAAAAGAAAAGAAACTTCCAACGCAATATAGCTTCGTTTTGCATACACACAATAGCAAGTCCTCCGAGTGTGTATTTTCGTCAAGTCCAAGCTACGGTGTACCTACTCTTTGCGCCATTAAGATCTATAACGAAAGATTAAACTTGAACTAAACCTTGAACAAGTAAATAGTGTGGATGGAAGTATTTTCACTTTCTTTTTCACTGACGGTGGTGGTCGGTTGTGTTTATGCAACACACAGTACCCCATACACACGGACTAATGAAAAGTGTCTCGCAATGAAATGGAACGCAAAATTATTGCATTCGGAAAATTTGCGCGCACGAAAGAAAATCAACTCAACGAAGCACAAGTAGTATGTGTAGTGTGGAGTGTGGAGAAAGGAGGCAGTACTCTCAGCTCTGTCGGCCAGACACCGCTGCCGCCGACGCCTTGTACAAATGAATAAACAATTGCTAATTCGTACATGTTCAATTACAAAGTGAACGGATTTGGGGTTTTACATTTTACAAAGTTTGCCTTTCCATGCCAAGACAACAGTTCGCACAACAGCTCTTTTGTTTGTGAAACAATATTCGGTTTTTTTTTTTGCTTGCAGTGTTGCATATTAAGAGGTGCATGTACGGACGGTGCATGTATTGCCAGTCATGTAGTTGGATATCAAAATATTTGCAACCCATCGCGTGGATTTAGCCGGGCATTTAAAAGTTTCAAAGCTGCAGAGGAACATCCTCTGACGTGTCGCGTCAGAGAGTTCGTTGAGGTCGAGGTGCAGTATTCACTTGCGGACTATGGATGAAGGCACGGCACGAAGAGGTTATGATACTGCCAGAATCATCGTAATATCGGAGGACCACAGCAAATCGATTAGGGGAATTAGTGATGACTCTTAACAGAAGCGAGTTAATTTAGTAGCCGAAGCATGGGATACATAGCGAGCACCTAGGAAATCTATGCATACTAAAGGGTGCCCCATAATTCACGCAAAATTTTAATTTTGCGCCATTTAATAGTACAGCGATGCCAGGGCAAAAGAAATATAAAAAAATATGACA
The DNA here is from genome assembly GCA_948293265.1 of Cheilosia impressa. NCBI lineage: Eukaryota > Metazoa > Arthropoda > Insecta > Diptera > Syrphidae > Cheilosia > Cheilosia impressa. The sequence continues at coordinate 3,578,095 of OX411883.1, read as the reverse complement.
GCTGACAGTTCGGGGTTAGTGGAAATGGAGCGTTTTACAAAAAAACAGTGCATTTTCATTGTTGAGCAATATTTTAAAAATATGGCTGATTTTTCGAACAAAATCATCTTTTATCTTGATGGAAGCCATCAATTAATCGTCAAAATTGTCGCATTTGGACTTTTTTCTTTGGGATTTTTTTAAGTCGAAGGTCTATGCAAACAAGCCCACGGCCACCAACGCCTTGTTCGAGGAAATGTGGAGGTGTATTCATAAAATTCAGCCACATTTATGCGAAACGCCCATTGAAAATTTCAATAAAAGAGTACGTACTTGCCAGCAAAGAGGTAGCTGCCATTTATCCATACATAACGCCAATCTGTACACTCTATGAATCAATAAAAAATTAAAGCTTTCTAATTAAAAATCTGGAGTTTCTTTAAAAATTACATTTTGCGGGAATTATGGGACACCATTTATAAGGGAACATCCGATTTAAAGACAAAATGTGAACTGAGTCAGCTTCTATCGCCACGTCGTGATAAAATACGAGCGACCTGACATGTCGCGGTAGCAGAAAGACTTAAATATCTCAATAGTAAAGTCGGAGGGGACTACAAAACAAGGAGCAGTCTGATTTACGATTATCATAAATGAGCCCACCTACAACTCTGAATTTTAAACTCAATTGAAACGCTTACTAAATCGATGGTAGGAACTGCTTTTGATGTACTTGGAGTTTAAACATTTTCCAAGTAATATCAACTCAAACAAAAATGATCTGAAGTCTTATCAAACAAAATTTTGGAGTGCGCGGAATATACCTCTTAAAATATCATATAGCAGAAACTTTAGCGTACAGTTAATTCCTAAAAAGAACTCTTAAAAAATTTTCTTTTCCAAAATTAAGATCCCACAGTTAAGGGGCCTCTTCCGCTGTTGGTACTAATAAGTTATTAACATGACGTGGACAAACTGTCATAACCATGCTTCATAGCCTAATATTACTCAATAAATTTTAATAGTGCTAAACAGGCTTCAAAATAGGGTTGCGCAGTCCCGAATTTGTTGTATGATTTAAGACATTTAAAAGGTGGCCTTAAATTTGGTGTTAATGTATGTCTTCTACCTCATCACTTCCAAGTCTAATTTTTAGCCAATACATACCAAGCACTGCAAATAAAAATAAAAATGTAAATAGTTGGCCCAACAGGTCCGTATGAACCCTAGGCCTAAGTTCTCACAATCTTTCGTTTTGAGTGAGTTTTAATTTTTGGGAAGAATGGAAAATATCTACAATTTTAAGCCGAGTCCAAATGGTTAATTGAGAAGGTCATTTATGACAGTTGTACTCTCGGATGTTTGGCAGACGTTCGCGAGATGTGGCGCAGTGAAAAAAAACTTAGGAAGGAATCTTTTTTTTTCGGGAATTGAACGTGAGACCCCTCGCTTAGCAGTCTAACACACTAACCACTAAACCACTGCGCCTACAAATATGACTTTTTCAGGAAGAAATTTAAAAAATAGGACTGGCTCTCGATTGAGAAACAAGTGACTGGCAAGTAGGATGTTTGATAGTTGATGGTCACAACCACTCTCATATTTTTGCCAACTGTATTTAAGTGCACATCATTTCTGACATGATATATTACTGATATTGCCTCTCGAATATTGCCCTTTTCTTTAATTTTAGGTAAATTTATTTACCTCATGAGAGTCTTAGTACTCTTTGACTGTATGATTTTTGTTAGTCTTAAATTTAGATTTTTGGATTCTACCGAACTTTTAGATGCCTTAAACACACATCTATGATAGAAGTAGACAAGTAAATTTGGAAATTTTGTAATTGATTCTAAGACAGTTAAAACTTGCTGCATTATTAAAATCACAATTGCTGCAGCCCAAATCAAATTTATTTAAATTTGTTGCACTGATCTGAGCTTAACAACTTGAGCCATTTATCCACCGCTTAAGTGGGATGATCTTCAGTCATTAGTGCTCTTACTGAAATATTTTTGTAATGATAAGAGTTTTTTGAACGCCTACCTAATTGGTCCCCCTTTAGTTGGTTTAAATCAGATCCACTCTGCTGTTCATTGAATCGTGGGAGCAGAGTAATCCCCTCGGACAGCCTTGTCAAAGTGTAATGGTTCAGTAAACATTCCTCATAAATACCTGTGACACTAGGCCAAGGACAAGCGACAAGTGCCTTCGATAAAACCCACCAAACCTCCGCTGAATCATCACCAACGAAAAAACCCCCATTCATCCGAACCGAACCTTGGCATCATCTTCGATGACTTGATAGTGAACTTTCCACCATCGTGCGACTGTTTAAGGAGAGAAAATCACTTCCACCTAATGAAGCAATCAAATGGCCCGTAGTGGGTTACCCAACACAACACCTTTTGTGTTGGTGAAAATCTCCTCTATGCAAATCCACTTCACTTTGTTTATATTTGGAACACGGAACTTATTTAATTCCCATTTTTTTTTTCTGTGCAATCCACCATCTCGCCAAAAATAGCTTCTAATTTATGCCGACTTAGCGAGAGTTTCACCAAAAAAATAAAATCAAAAATGAAACAACAACACTCATGTTCCCTTGTGTGGTCGGCGGTCCGTCGCTTAAGTACTTCTTTTGTGAGGGGACAACGGACAACTACATCATCAGTCTGTTTATATTCGAATTCCATTGAATATCCATCCTCGCGCAAATAGTAGAGTAAGTGCAAAAGCAATCATCTCCATATTACAAACAGCATCGCTTTCAAACAGCTTAATCATCTTTTTTCCCTTTCACTTTCATCCACTACACACCGGGCCGCGAGTGGATACACGTTCGAGCGACGCGACGTAATTGTTGTATGACGGAAAATCAGCAAATCACTCTGCAGAAATAACAACAACAAGTTACCCATTGAAGCATTAAAGATTCTCAATTGATCCCCTAATCAATGCAATCATTGTTTGGTCTCTGACATTTTGCAACTTAAACAGATTAGGCCCGCACAGTGTTGTTGTGGTTGCATACACCAACAACGAACCAGCGTATAATATCGTAACTCTTAACGATGTCGCGTTGGCTTACGAAACTCATTCGATTAAACCGAACCAAACCAAAGCAACCCAACCATCGCATCGCGTCAGCTGGTGAAGAAGCAAAACAAACCCCCCCGAAAAAAAAAAAACACCAACCACAGTCCCACAGTCAACCTCAACGCTCTCGCACACACACATATAAACAACAAAGCCCAATGTAACAAACAGATTGTTGGTGGTTCGATGCAAGATGGCAAAGCATTTTTTGTACGTTTTCGAGTTTTAGTCTTTCGCGATCGGCTCCACATTCACGTCAGACTTCTTTGAGCTTTTACTCAAGAAGGTCGAATGTTTTTCGTTATTCTCTCTCCTTTCGTTTCGAGTTTGTGAAAAATTTTCGTGGTCGTCTGGCGCATTTGCATTTTTCGCACGCTCTTCAACAAGGATCATTTTTTGTGGCCATCCCAAGTGAATTTGCTGTTAAACGGTATTGTATGCAAACAATTTTGCAAGACCAGGAATATACGGGCTAGAGAAGAGAAAGTGCTCGCATTTTGTCAGCTTTTTCATTGTCTTACGACGCGTTGTCGTGGTGTATTCATTTTGTTAGTCGTTCGTTTAATTTTTTTCGCGTTTCTGGAGCAACGTGAGATTTGGGATTTTGTTTTTTGGTTTTTTTTGTTGCATTCGTTGTGGTTAGTTTCACTTGTACTTGTACTTGTACGTCCAGGAATTAAGTGTTTGTGATAAAATAAATTCAATTTTCTTTGTATGGCGACACACGCGCTGGATAGCTATGTGATTCACTAGTTCAACTTATTGGATAACACTTTGGATACTACTTTGAATTGATAACAAGTGAGTATGAGATTTGATTTGGAATGACAAAATGGGACCAGTTCCAAAGTAGCACATGAATTATATTCCCAGTTCGCGAGTGGACTCTTTTGTTTTTTTTTCGTCAGTCAAAAGTCGAACCGCGTCGTCCGTGAACGAGCATTACGTGACGGAATTTGTTTTTGTTTCACATGTAAAATCAACTGAACATATAGCTCACTCACGGAAGTGGTGATTCGACCCCAGTGTTCGGAAATTGTTTGAAGGGAATGCAAAGTGGAGAGGGCCAATGTAAAAATTGGTTTCATTCGGTGAATCGACGTAGAAAAAATATTATCTCGGGATAAGGACAGAAAAATGAATCTCCCATCTTCTTAGAGGGTTTTTGCCGTTTTACTTCTACTCGAAACGAGATTTTTTGGCTTGTGGGTGTTGAAATTTAGCTCAGGTGTAATTAGTTTTGAGGAAGAAAAATCGGACTCCCTTTCAGGGGAGTGAAGTTGACATAGAAAACGTTTGTTTGGCATAAGTCAACCCTTTTGTTTTTCGTTGTGAATAGTTATCGACAGGAAAGGGTAATTTAGAGAGGAAATTCTGTAAAAAAAAATAGTCTAAAAGACAATACTATAACAATACTCCAATCTTTCGGATAGCCTCCAAAATTTTAAGTTTCGTGGTCATATATTTCGAAAAATATATCAGTAACCTCTGGCGTCCCCCAAGGAAGACATATTGGACCACTACTCTTTATACTATTTGTGAATGATATTGTAAAGTTTTTACCTGAATGCTTTTTGTTGATGTTTGCGGATGACTTTAAGATTTATATGCCGGGAAATGATAATCGTCCTTTCCACCTGCTGAATTCACATCTTCAGAAATTTCATCTGTAATGCTCTAAAATAAGGCTCTCTTCAAGCATTTCTAGGTGCTCTGTCATAAGTTTTTCTCGCTGTAAATCCCCTGTCGCATGTATTCATATTCCTTAGATGGCTTAGTTATTCCTCGTGTTTATTTACTCACAGATTTGGGCTGTTTTTTTAGATACCATATAAATGAATGGTCACTATAATACCAGCTTTGTTACGTCGATAAATAACGCAGACCTAGCTTTACCATGTAGATGACATGCTTCTCCCTCTTCTCCCTCCAAGCTAGACAGAGTACTTCTATTGCAACAATTTATATTTACTTGGCAAAATACTTGTTAATTCCAAAGAGCAACATGCTCATAGATCGTTACGAAACTTGTGCACGAGTTCGTTTTATTCGATTATTTGCTCTTCCAATTGATATACACAAGCCGAGACAGTCTGTTGTCAATCAAGACTAGTAATCAAGTGGTTCTTATGTGAACGTCTCGAAGAACTGATCAACTAAGCAACACTACTCCTGGAAACAATTTTCAAAGACACTGTTTACCATCATTTCAAAAATTAGATCATGGTTAATAGCAACAAATCTCTTCCCACAGTTTTTCTTATCAATTTGTATTCAACTGCTGTTGTTGTTAATTATTATTAAATTAAACTTTTATTAGACTCTTGGTTTAAAATTGTTGAATAATATTGTAATATCGTGAATTGAAATAAAATAAACAAACAAACAGACAAGCCAGTGCAACTCGCAATTGGTTGCCTAATTTGTTGGTCATTTTGCAAAAGTCGGAAGATTTTACTTGTCACTCCGTGCCACAGGATGACTTCTTTGATATAGACGTTTGGGTAATTAGGATCTGGGTACCGATCGGCACAGCTGAGAGTCACCCAGTAGAAGTCAGTTGACAAGTGTCACAAGCGAATGGTGGGTGATAGTGCTTCGCGCCATAGTGTGTTTTTTTTTTTTGTTTTATTTAGCCACAGCTTTGAATTTGATATGGAGGCTTTTAAGCCTCGGGCTTAATTATTTTAGTGGTGGCTGCAAATCTCGATTGAGTGATGGAGATTTTTTTGCTAAGCTGACAGTCTCACAAATTTGTTCAAATTGTCGGAAAGTTATTGAGCTCGCCTTATCTAACACAAGTCAACAAGAATTTTCCAGGAGCTTGTTGCTACAATGAAAAATTAAATAAATTGTTGGGGCAATAGGTGTGCCTAGCTGGACATAACTCTACTTCTTTGTGAGTTATTTCTTTTGTGACTACTCACTTGGATAAAAGCTACTCGTATATATATTTCCTTAAAACTCCAAGATCAGTTTAGAAAAACTTATTTAAAAAGTTGTGTTCCATTCTGTGAAAAAATGGGTGGTAACCCCAAACTATTGATAAATAGATGAGTGTCCTTTAGTGGAACTGATTTATTAATGTGCACCATTGCATATCCAAACAGAGTTGATTTCCATATGAGATTATTTACAAATATTTCTATTTGAAAATTGTCTACGCAGTGCATGAGCTGTTTTACTTGTTTGGCTTCTGCTGACACTGATCCATACGGAACCTTGTTGAATACTTGCGTGAACCATATACCCTTCAGTTATCTACTCGTACCGATACAGATTCATTTAGTCAGTCAATATCTCGCATATCCATTTCAAGGGTCGCGGCAGTAAGGAGTTCGTCGATATACGAGTGATGTAAGTCATGCAGCAAAAGAAATCTTTCGATTTAGCAGTATGCGGTCGATAAATGTTGGTGGTAGGAATGAGATTGTCATTTGAAAACAAGGGCAAGGTCAGTAGAAGACGTTGCGCTTGTTTTTCTCCTCTTGTTTTCATTCCTCCCAGTTTGTGGAAAGTTGACGGTGTGATATTTGGTCGTGATACCGTACTCCTTTATTTGTCTAACATGTGCTGCACCGTGGGCCTCCTTTGCAATTTGTAGTTTTGTGCTTCTCAATTAGCTGTTTGGACTCCGCATAAAATTGTTGGTCCTTTACATTCGTCCCAAAAATGAAAAATTCACACAAAACGAATGGTTGTAGAAGCTAGGCCCTTACGGACCTGTTGCGCCAACTATTCTGTTTTTATTAACTCTTTTGTGTCCTCACTTAAAGCAATGCTCACATTACGTTCCAATGGTAAGCAGTGACCCCATACAAGGTGAGTGTTATGCTTTCCGAATTTTCCACTTTAATTTTAGGGCTGGTAGATGTTTCTAGACCTTCCTCTCAGTAGGCTCTAATTTTATCAGCGTTTGGCTGCATGTTTTTAATGCATATTGAGACGGGAATTGACCTTAAATCAAAACTCTTCATCTCGCGATGCAATGTTGTTGTTGAGTCGAGTCTTCAGTAGGTCAATATAATCGATATTTAGCAATAGCATCGTCACTAACATCCACAGTCGGCGTGCCCTTAAAGCAAACTACAGTTAGGGATTGTTAGACCATTCCCAAGGCCATGTATAGGATTATCCTCCTCAAAATATATTGATACAAAATCGTGTCTCAGAGATCTAGTCGTTTGCCGATTTTGTAGAAAATTCTATCCTTCTCTAAGTTCGAACAATCGAATCGTCTGTTCTCGTATCTATAATCTCTATATAGCTTCTGCAAAAGAAATATATCTTGGAAATGCTATATGTGCGGTGGATCTATTCCTCCACGATCTCTTGTATACCTATTGGCCGATTTGTCGATTTGAGGTTGCTGTAACGTGGTGGAAAACCTTGGTCCACTTAAAGTTAATTTTTACTATCGCCAATGTTTCCTCTTAAACAGATAGCAGCAAATCCTCCTCTCTTACTATCGATTCAGAACACATGGACCTCTAATTCTTATCGCTTGCCTCAAAATAAATCCCTTCTAAGGCTGATCACTTTTTTGTCATCAAATCACACAAAGTCAGTTCGCGCGTCAACTCTTTTGTTTTCAAATATTTTTTTCGTCTTTAGTGGGTACCCGCTCCTTTCAGCTAATGCGCTTAACTCAACAACGAAATATACAAACAAAAATCGCTCCACTTTCGCCGCTGCAGTGACTTTGAAAAATCGAGTACTCTTGACTTAATTGGAGGGCCTGACGCATCTCCAGTCCATTTCAGTAAAATCTGCATAACTGGAATCACATTCAGATCGAGGTCTCTTCAGCACACGCGGTAGCAGAGTGGCAATTCATATGGCATTTTAAGTGCCTCATCTTCTTTGCCATCGTGTGCTCGTGCTTACCTTTACGCAATCAATCGCAATAATGCACTCAACCGGTAGTGGTGCTGGTGTCGTTGCCGATGATAGTTGCCATTCAAGCTGCCAACAGTTTGACGGTGTCTTGTATGACGAATTTATTTACCAAAAAAAAAAACACTGACTTTACCGCGCGATGTCGTAACAATATTTTTTTCACGATACAGCACAGCGCATACGTAACAAAGTCTTGTATTGGCCGTTGTCTGCATATGGCCTGTGGGGTTTTCTTGCCTTGTACCTATATGCTTTCTTTCGCCGTCTTCTCAATGTTAAGAGATTGCACATAGCCGTGTATATATTGGTTTGGCTTATTTCCGGTTGAGACAGCATACACCAGGGTAGCGCACCAATATCTTCTTTCTTTAATTTTTTGTTTTCCTTTGTGCAGAGACGTCTGTCTTTTTTTTTTTTTGATTTTTTTTAATGGCTTGTTGCAATATGCGGATGGATGAAAATTTCTCTTCTTACGCAATGTTGGAGAAAAAAAAATTGTAAGTGAAAGATACAGGCCGGATTATTGTTTTGGAGTTGTTATTAATAACGGTAGAGTGTGCACTGCCACCCCCACCACACTGGCAATGAATTGTATAATCGTCATCATTTCTTATTTATGACCCAGGGATTATGCCGATTTGGAGATTTTCGGACTGACCGAGGGGAAGCGGAAGCTGTTTACCTTTCGATTAGCAGCCAATGGCTTTGGGTTATAAATAAAGCCATTTGAGCGCATAAGACACGATGAGATAATGTTTTTTGGAAAGTTTTATCCACGCGAGAGTAATGGTGAATTAATCGGTTGGTGGGTATAATTGCCACAGCAAAAATGGGTAATGATTAATTGTGGAATGGACGCGAACCCACATAAGGCGGCTCAAGAATTGATTTTCTAATGTCCATCAATTGATGGCAAGAACATATTTATTTAATTTTATGTCCGATTTCAACTTTCAAGTCAACAAATTGTTTTCGCTTGTGCGTTCTACTTCTTTGAGCGCATGCATCTGGGTCATAGTATTAAAAAAAATGCTTACTGGCCCATGAATATGTGAATACTAAGTGAATTGGGTGCGGGTTAAGAAGTTCTAAAAAGTTTGTTGTAGGTTTTCCATTAAGAGACTAAGAAATATGTTAAATTGATGGACATGTTGGACTGGTAGAAGAAATAAGATTGTGAATTCATTCAAATTGTAGGCTGGAATGGATGAGTGCTAAAAGCTAAAAAGCAACCGCAGAGTCGAACATCATCGCAAGATATTTCAATATTTTCAGTTGACATTTACAAACAAAAATCCATTCAATTCGCACTATTGACAGTGTCTTTCCGTTGCGTTGTGAAAAGTCGACTCCATCTATGAAATGAAGGCCATAAAATCCATGAAGGAAATTAATATCCCTAATTGATCATACACAAATTGATATCCATTAAGGAAAACTAATTTCCGCCCAAAAAAAAGTGTTTCGGTTTACAAAAACCGCTGATATTTTCAATATAATTTTAAAGACAGAAATCTTATTCTGTGATTCTGTGAAACAAAAACATGCTCAGCGATGTTGTATTAAAAATGAACTCTAAGGCCTCCCGCACACGAACGTACAAGCTAAAAAAAACTCAATGGTAACCACAATTTAATATGAGCTTAATTTTTGTGCTAAAAATAAGTAGGTAACAAATTAAATTTCAATTGAAGTGACTTCTTCCTACGACTTATGTTGTTTTGTTTTAATTTTGTTTGCGTACATTCAACTGAAACAATTCATATCCTTTTTGTCAACAACATTACGAATATTTAAATCACAAACATATTCGTATCCATCGTTATGTGTTAAACTTATTCATGCATCCCAATAAGGAACCCCTACAGAAGTCCGCCAACGTTGCCGAATCTTTTTTCAATATAGCTACTTGATCTGCAATAAAAAAGGCGACCGACGGGAAGATCTTTTCAATAAAATAGCATATGCATCAAATTGGTAAAAAAGTCTACCTCATTGGACTGTGGTAAACAAGTCCTGTAGTGAAAACTGAACATTTGTTAAACTGTTTACAAGCTTTATTCATGTAGTTAAAAAAATCAAATCTTAGAAATTTTACTTGCTTACAGACGCTGCCAAACAGTCTGTTGTCAAATAATTGGTAAGGAAATTATTGCAGAGAGTTTATCTGGGAATAGCTGGAAGACCAATTTGCTAAATACTTGTCCTAATTGTAGTTTGCGACAAAAAAATATACGCGAGAATTTATCTACGAAAATTCACCTCTCATTTGGTCTTTGTTTCATGAAAAAAGTGTTTGAAATAATAGGTACCCAGAACAAAAAACGTATAGCCTATTAAAATTATCATGATTTCGAACTAGTTGTAATAGAACTAGGTATATCAAGTCTTGTCGAGGCAAGAAGTTTCAGAGAAACTGTATCTAAGTTTTGTAGTTAACTCGTGAATTGGCTGTTACATTTTGACATGTTTTAAACTAAAAATTGTTCCGCCTTTTACTGATGCTGATTATTGGAAGCATTCGATTTTGGAACCCTATGCTGACCTACTTTCTCGGTTTAAAGCTTTGTAAAAGGTCTGTTATACTTATATTTTTAATATATCATGCCAAGATGATCCCATCGTTTTGAACACCGTTGTTGTCATGCCTCAATTGATGGTTTAAAACTTAAAAAACTTGTCGAAGTTCAAAACTAAACCCAATTTTTCACGATTAATTTAAAAGATATAATATGAAGAATTTTATGAATATACACCAAAATTGTAGCACTCCCACTCCAAATTCCATCCAGAAGCTGAATCTTTTATGTGTTTCGGGTTATTAGTCATCTCATTACACGCTAGTCTAGCCATTGAGTTAATTCTATTTAAACGATCACTACTCACTGAAAAGTGAAGGACATTGGGCTTACATTGATATTTTGTATGCCTCATTCTTTCCAAGTCTAACATACTGTGCAGTAATATAAAGTCGCTGTCATTAGATTCGTTAGGAAGTTGAACATCAATTGAAGCCACACACCCACTTATACGCTTTCGCTTTCATTTTACCAACACCTTAAGTTTATTTAAACTAATTTTACAAAATTATGATCTGCGTAACATGTGAGCAAATTCGTTTCTGCACAGGCAATAAAACTGATTCAGGGAGATTTACTGATTCTGTCCTCTGTGAAAATTGATGTACTTAAGGAAGTTATAATTTCGCTTCGTGTAAAATTTTGAACCGAACTGATTGTCCGTCTTTATCTTCACAGTGGAGGGGCATCTTGCTGTCCTTTGAAATCACAAGGCACTGGGTATGGCTTAAGAAATTCAATTCAATCACTAACATCTCTGAATACGCAGCTCTTACTCAATAGGGTCTATCAGATCTAAAAACGAAAAAGCCTGCTTTGAGTAAACTAATCACTGAGTTGTTTAACCTTTAAATCAAACCTCGGTTTCATAAAAAAAGCTGAGCTACAATAAATTCAAAACATCCCTTATGTGATCGGGTGCAAAAAATTAAACAGCGATTGCTTGCGAATGCAGCTCTGGCTTGGTTTAGGGAGCGCACATTGAAAACTCTTGCACACAATCTCTGCGTGTCATTTTCTGAGTGTGTAATTAGTGTAATTATCTCTAAAAGAATCTCAGAGTCTATAGAATTGATCAAATGGCGGAATGCCAGAAGTCAACTTCCTGAACCTTATTTCCTACAAAAAATTAAAATCTTTCGAAGCCCAAGTGATTTAAAAAAAAAGACATCTAAGCGGATTTGTTGAGGTCGCAGCATTGATGTCAACGAATAGTTTGAAGGCAATAATTATTTAAAAATCTAAAAACTTACAATAAGCTTTCAAAATTACAGTTTTTATAGACCTCCGTCACAGTTGATTGGAGTTTAAATTTTGAAGGTCATTGCGTTAGAGTCACGAATACAAATTTTCTCTGGAACAGTATTTCCAATTTTAGGAGATATGCTTGACAGAAGTTGCATACACCTTGCCTATGACCTTTTCAAAGAAGGGACTATAGGTTTTCAAAAATGATTTGGCAGAGCTGGCTTTGGAAAATAACTCAACAAAACTCATGTTCAAATAAATTTTGGAAATTTATCAATAAATTTGGACCCCAGATCTAAGTACACTTAAAAGATTGTTTAAACTTTCATAACTCTCATTCGAGGCATCTGTTATTTTTTTTGTTTGCCATTGATAAACAGGATATGCACACTCATCAAAAGTGTGCGTGGTCTAACAAGTAACAACCTGCACAAAACGCTTACACCTGCTTCACAACTCACAAGCAGTAACGTAATGACTCAAACAAAACACTTTCCAATGAAAACAATAAAATGCATAAGCGATCTAAGAACACACATCCAAGCGTCTTGCATGTTTGCCGGAGAAACGCAAACCACCTCTCGCACAAGTGCAATGACTCCTTGTTAACAACAAAACATTCACAGTATAGCGCAGCTCTAACAGCAACATAAACACTGTTAACATTGCACTTCGTCCAATTAAAGAGGCAAAAGCATTCTCCCCGCGAATATACGAGTGAACCCCGGCTGGTACTGGTAGATGTACCTGTGCTCGCATGGCGTGATTAGGATGTAATCGTAAATTTTATGCTTGCTTAGCACAAAACATTTCGTTTCGCCATTTAATTGTGGAAATGTAAGGAAAATGAAAACGAATCTGAAAAATGTTATTCACTTCGGTATGTTGTCATCAAATCGCGCCAAAGTTGCGTGTAACTGTACAACACGCGCTGAGCGATTTAATTTTGAAAATTTCCACCGAAAGTGCGGCTGAGATCAGTGTACCGACGCCAACGCCCCAAAGTGTTAAATTTCGGGCCAAATTAGTTAGTCACACAAATTCGGTTGGTTGGGCGCCTCGTTACATGGCTTTCAGCTGGAATGCGATTGCATTTCCACACAAAGTGACACACGGCCGTTCTGGTAAGATGACCATGTCCATGGACACAAATTTGACAGACGCAGAGCATTCCAAATGCAATTGGGCAATCGATGCGACACCGGTCGGCTAAGCAGAAGACACGACAGTTGCCTCATTTCGTGGACGGGGGCTCATTCTACCATACAATTAGCGAACGCATGTCGATATAGCGATTTCGAAACCACTGCCAGAGGACAAAAAGAACACATTTGCTAAGAAAAAAAAGAGCAATCGTACGAGTTGGCAATTTATAGGCTAATGGCACGACAAAAAGATGCTGAAATTGTGTCTCGCAAGAAGCGGGGGAAAGTATGCCGTGATCTCGGATGAGTTTCTTTTGGTTTTTTGTCCCGCCTTCGGTCGAGTTGCAGCTAGGGTTACCTTAGATCCAATTTTTCTTGCAGACACACAAAGTGCAGGCGCGCGGCGAAAGCCAATCAAAGTCCTCTGCGACAAATAAAGTGCCACAACATGTCATTGTTATGAAAGAAATTTCAAGTGTATGCCTTGCCAATTGGATGCAGCGGGTAGTTTCACTTGGCGTTGTCGGCGGCGCAACATGAAATAATATTTAATGAGGGCTTTTCAGAGAGATGAACGAGAACAATTGACGGTCGTTTGGATGAGTTAATTTCGCAAGTGAAAATCGGTATACGCATTGTACGCAAATTGAAAGCGAACTTTATTATTTTGAAAGTGGAATGCGTGGAGTTGTGAATTGAGATCATTTTCTCTGTCGCAGTTATAAGGCGGCGACTTTGAGCGGTCTTTAGGCACAACTCACAGCTCTCGATTATAGTCTTCTGGTTATTTATGCATCGCATTTCATCCGAAAAGGCAATCAAGACACTAGATGACAGATGGACTGTTCACTTGGGCGGGGAATTGCTCAGACAATTACTAGGTTTCACTTCTTGCTGAAGGCTGCATTGAAATGGTGTAGATTTTCTCCAAATTCTCCACAATTTGTGTTGGACCAAGTTCAACAGAGACTTTCAAAAAGGCAAAGCTATATAAATGGCTTAATGTTTCATTATATGCTGTTTTAAATAAACTCATCAGTCGTTTCTACGTTCGTAATTGGTACACCGAATTTGTTTAAAATCTCTTGCGCACAGCTTTATCGCTTTAGAGGAAATGACTCAACAATTTTAAAACCGTTGAGGCCCACCACCAACTACAAGACGGAGAAAAGTCGGCAAAGTCAGATGTTTTCAATAATTTGGGATCACCTTTCGTCTACAAATCTCGTAGAAATTACATCAAATGTCTGAACTGGTAGTTAAACATCACAAGACCAATTTAAGTTTTTTTTCTTACATAATTCACATTTCCCGAAATTAATAATTATTTTATATGCCAAAGTAACATTTTAGAACTAACTCACAATGACGAACAAATTATTTCTTTCGATTGACAAAATATTTAAGATTCAAATGAATATTAAAAATAATCAAATCTTCACAATCAGTTTCAAAATATATTTGCTGACGTTTTTAATTCATACGTCATTCATAAAGCATTAGAAATTACATCCATTCGCGTGCATGGTTTAAATTGGATATCAAAAATATCGCAATCCCAGAAGGTCTTTACCCGTTCTTATCAAAAACGACAACGAAGGAGAAATTTAGCAAAATAACGACTTCCGAAAGACAACTTAATTCTTCTCGGCTCTAAAAAGTTCAAAAAATTCTTCTTATTGACAAATTTGTCAAAAAATGTACACAGAATGAATTTTCACTCGCAAATTTAGGAACTGACTTTTTAAAATACGAGTTTTAATTGACTCATAAAATTGGGCGATTCGATAAAAAGAAATTGTTTCTAAAAAAATAAAAAAGTTCTGGTAGAAAAGCCGACATTTCAGAGTAGGTTTTTACTAAACTCCAATATGCCATCTATACTACTTAGGTGAGCCATCTGCCATCTTTATCATCTCCTTTTCTTGATCCCTGCGATCTCAAAATATCCAGATAAAGGTTTAGGTCGCCCACCTCACGACAATCTGTGAAGAAATGCAAAACCTCTTGCCAGATGAAATAAAATAAATTTGTCCAAGAAAACGCCGACCATTGTGACCATTCCATTGATCATTGTTGATCCGCGCAGCACGATCACGGAACTGGCAAGGTCAAAGCTTAAGATGTGCATCATAATAAACTCAAAAAGCAACAGCTTCCATGACAATGACATCTCAACAAGTCATTGTTCGAATAGACACAAGAAACGTGGCGTGGAAAGTTTTTTGAACTTTTGACACCTCAAACAGACGGAAACACCACAAGCAACAACACAAGAAATTTTAATTTTGCGACCGGATGACGTTTACGAATAAGACATTTCTCTCTGTCGATGGTGTCCGGTGTGTCAATTCGTTAGCTTGTGCGATTTGTTATTAAAAATATCGCTGCTGGCCCGTGCTTGTGTAAATCAATCTGCAATCCTGTTTTGCTTGGGATTTGTTTCTCCTATTTCCGCTGTTACAGTTGTGCATCCATCCTCGAGTGTCGGTTGTACCTCTCAAGCTGTGAGTGCGCACGATTTTTTTTTCTCTCTCTCTCTCTATGGAAAGTAAAAGTTTTCACTTTCCTTTTCGCTGCCAGTAGTACATCCACATCTGAGATATTTTTGTTGTGTTGTAATACCTTGGCCCCTGGTTCGGCCCCCAAAACGTACAGGGGAAGATTGAAAATTCATTGCACTTTGCATGCGCTCTACTATCACCGTCGGTGTGTACGCGGAACGTGTTTGTTGCACTTGAGAGCATAAGAAGCTGAATTTCACGTTCGACGAAATGCACTCACTTTCGATTTCTTCGAACGGACGACGACGACGGATGCACTCTGGGATTTTTTTGCACGATAAACGAGAAACAACCCATCATCACTTGGAGAGGATGGTGCGCCTGCGCAATGTTTTCTTTGCACTGGTGCACACGATTCCGGAATGATCGGCCAAGTGTGTACGATATGACGGTAATTTGTGTGAGCAAACACACGCGCAAGCCGAATCGATTTCATAACAACTTTCGGTCCAGCAGCAGGAGCCATCCAGCCATCAAGCCGGCCATAAGACAAGATTGGGCGCTCCGATGGAAGCATCAATTTCAGGAGCCAACCACATTTTCATTTCCAAATAAAACGAGAGTAGATGCAGGCCGGGCCAACAACCTGCCGTTGGTAATTATGCACATTAAGCCGTTTTTGTTGCAGTTGTTTTCGTTTAGGCTGCCATATTAGCATGACCAATGCGGGTAATGACTGGTTTGGCTTTGGCGTCTTGGAATTTCTAACGCGCGCTGCCTACTCTCAGTAACGGCACACCGATGTCGTAATTGATTGATATCGTACCTCATCTCATCAAGGTGCCTGCTGCCATCGCGATGTCGTATAACTTGTTCTGATGTGAGATGCTGCTTCTGCGTGCTGCGGTGCAATGGCCACGCGATCGCGCTGCAAGCGACAATCACCTCGTCATCGAGCGGTGATCAGAGTTTAATACTCCCAATAAACAGAGCGCACCTCAGAACCGACCGAAGAAAGGTGATAAACGATGAAAGGAGGAGACTGCGAGAGATGAATGGGAATGGCCACGGCCAGTGGAAATGCGTATAATTGATGTTTGTGTTTGACGAACGCATTCGGTTTGTTGGCTTCTGCTGTTCCAACGCGACTATTGTGTGCGCTGATTGAGGGAATTTCGAAACGGCCTTGGGATGGGGTCGAATTAGAGGTATCCGTTAATTGGTCTTCGCCATCCGAGTGTCGGAGATTGGAAACAAATCAAAGCAATGCGGATTCATTGGAATTTCTAGAGCGCGATGACAAGACGATACATTGTGGTCGCGTGCAGGTGGACCGGTTTGGGTATGCTGCTGGTTTTCTGTTTGCACATCAAGTCGCGAGAAACTGATGACAGTTGCAGGCTGCAGAACTATTGCAGTAGGCTGCATGATGTATTGCAAATCAGGAAAACTGCTGACATCTAGTTTTGCAATTGACTCGACTTAAACAAAGTTGTTGGCGGTTGAGGTTGGTAAGAGATGATTTAAAATTTATACAAATGCAGATAGAAGGTCTTTAAGAAAAGTTATTGTGCACAGAGCTATCTTTTTCAAGGCGCTCTTAGGAAGCAAGGATTATAAAGTCAATAAGCTTGACTCGCATTGAAGAGGGAGTACCTACATTTATTTAACTGATTGACTTTTTCTATTAATAGGGGGATCTCTATAAAAGCAAATGGATGTAGCCACTCAACCTTGAGTCCCAATACAGATGGAAGTTTACGGAAAGACTTATGACTCACATACTATGATTTAACCAAATTTTTAGTGGAAGCTATCAAGCAATCACACTCAGCTTTGAAAATTGTAAACTTGACAAGACCAAAGGTTCCAAGCCTGGCCACTGAAAGCCGTAGGTGATTATTTCGACAGTAGCTTCGGCCGATTTGATGGATTAAGGTTAAAATATCGTGTCTTTCATTCTAGTTGCGTTGACGGAATGTCAATCTATTACCGTCAATGTTGAATGGTAGTTAACACTGTCTGATGATGGTTATCTCATAAATTCAGTTTCGAAGTTTCCTATTGCTTGGTTTACAAGCTTGATACGGCATTTGTAGCTATGAAAATGTCTTAAACGTTTTTGGCAAAGTTTGCGAGCCTAACTTCTGAAGTTACATCCCTCTATGGATCCAAAAGAGTGTGTGTTCCTCTCTTCTTCTCTCGCTACCTGTGTCCTAAGAGATGTTGGTCCCTGTTTAAGGCGTATGCTTGGCTGCATACCTATGCTTTCTCTCATCATCGAGCCTTGATTTATTTCTGGTTGTTGCCTGGTTTTCTAGACTTGAACATGAACTTCTTAAGAATTAGAAGTAAAAGTGTTTGGGAAAGGTAATTTCCTAAAGATGTTGTTTGACGTCAAAATTTATCAAAGTGAAGGCCCTTTTTAAATTCTGGCATGCGTGCTTGGACTATACTGGGTTGCGTTTTCCATATCTCCCCAAGCTCAAGCGCTCTTTTATCAGAAATGCGCAGACTGGTCTTATCTACGTTTATAGGTATTTGGCATCTCAATTCTAAGTTTGTCATTCCATGGAAATGAGATCAGAACAGATTTTGAATTGCTTCTTCTGATACCTACCGGGTTTTCCAATATCTCTAGTAGGTTGTAGAGAAGTCACGTTTTACAGTTTTTACAGTACCATCTGCTTACCTTATATACATTGCTTCTGTAAGTTGTTCTTCATATTTTGTTGAACTTTTTAAATTATGCTTTTTTAAACTTTAGAACTCATAATTTTGTGTGCCATCAAAGGTTGTATTGCCGACAATTTCACGAATTTCTATGAAGGCTCAGAGAGCTGTCTTGTATATGTTCAACTCCTTAAAAATTTGTATGCTATTTTCTTTCTTAAAATGCGACGATTCTTCGTCTATCGTGGCAGAACAACGCGAAGAAAACAAACAGTCGATAACAGGTGCAGCGCGTTAAATTTTATGTCAATAATGTAGCTCTCACTCACAAATGACTGCCAAAAAGCTGAACCATATGGTCCGGATGCCCATGGGAGTGTTATTTTAACTTAATCCACAGAATGCAACCAATTAAAACCAGAAAGCTGTATATTGTCCTCCGATATATCAAAACGCTTCAAACTGGCTTATCTACATTGAAAACTGACTTTGCTCCTTTTCTACTACCCCGCCAATGCAAATGCACCCACCACCAACTCAATCTGTACAAATTGCTTTGAGATTTCTACTAATTACATTTTACAACCACTCGATCATTAGCTAATCTGTTTCCATTTCCATCTCTCGTTTCAGATACCACAGCAACACGATATCGAACCGAACAAAAACCCGCTTCAATCCGCTCCACTAATCAATCCCCACAAGCCCCAGCAAATCTCCAAAAGCAAATCATCGAGTGTCATATGGGTGCATTCACCGCCACTGTACTTTATTCGCAATTTGATCGCACTGCAGGTGAAATTTTCCATCTAAACGAACCACCAATTACACCAACACCACTGCCATCCTTAGCAGAAACATCAAACTCCGCATCACCTGTTAGATACCAATAAAAGATACAAAAGTGTTTTTCCCTCCTGGTGTGCGCAGTGTAATCGGTTGCAAAAAAAAATACAAACAAATCTAACGACAAACCTGATCATTGAACTGACGACTATACCAGGACGACAACTGACTTCCATACACACAGCGCACGACACGACGACTACCAAATCACGATACATCCGAGACAGGTACAAATCAGTGCAAGTGCAAAACACTAGTGCTCACGCCGTTCCACCCAGAGCCAAGTCCGTTGACTTTGCCCACCAAACTCCACTCGATCAAGATCACGATCTCGGTAGCAGTCACCGGTTTTCCACTCATCACCGTGTTTGTCGTGGAGCTATGAGGAAGGCCGACGAATTGGTTTTGGCCGCAAATAAGAATAATTGACACCAATGGGATGTACTGTATGCGACGACACTTAAATCGAAGACAGTCCACAGCTACGATCACTTTCAACTCGACTCCACCCCATCACCCATAAGCTACAACCCCTGACCTCAATGTAAGATGTTAGAATCCAACAAATGGCGTTTCCTAACAATTGTTGCCGGTCTGATACTCACCAACGCAATTGACAGTCCCGCTAGGACCGGTCAAATCCACAGCCTTGCCGACAGCAGCACGGTCTACGGAAAAGACTCAACCAGCAGCCAGTACCAAGGAGTCCCGTGGCTGAGTGGAGAGCCCCAACGAACGGCGCGGAACCTCTATGCTCCACACAATGCATTCTCCAAAGTGGACGACGTCAGTTTTCCCCGAATGCACCGCCGGTCCGACGGCAGTCTGGTCAAGTCATTCGGTGCGTACCGCAACGGGCGGAGCGCCCAACGCAGATCCGACGTCGCCGAAGGAGCACCCGTCTTTGCTGCCCAAAAAGTAGACAGTCAAAACCGAACGGAGAGAAACTACGTGTACATCCCACTGCTTCAGGGCTCCAACGACGACCCGAAGAGGATCGTGCCTCCGAAGAGAAACCTAACACTGTCCAACATACGACCACCGTCCGTCGAAGATGACCCCACTGAAGAGTACAGCGGTGAGTTGTTCATCAACGATAGATCGGAACAAAGTCCCCAGTCCGAAGATAAGATCGATGTAGATGACATGTCAGGGCGTCGCATAGGTTTCCAATTCCCAAGCTATAGCTACAACTCTGAATTTCCCTTCCACCCGCAGGGATATCGGGAAGATAATCCCATATTCACTGACAGCGGCTCGTATGAGCGGCCCTACAGTGAGGACTCGCTGGACGGCCCGCCCATTAGAACCGGCCACTCGGTAGAGTTCCCCGGCGAAAGTGTCAACGCGAAGCCGTACTCGGGCAAGATCTTCCGTGATGAGGTCACCAAGTTCGGCGACATCAACGGACCGATAGCAGCCGCACCTCGACCCCAGCGTGGCATATACTTCAGCGACAGTGACTATCGAACCGGATCGCGGCCATTCGCGCCGCCAAAATCATTCACCGAGTACAACGACTACAGCGAGTACTTGGGATCAAGGAAGTCCCGCTACTACCCGTACAAGTCGTCGCGATCACCCCGCGTTGTGTTCCCCTCGAACGATAACCTCGGCACGACGAGCACATCCAGCGGGGTGTACTTCAGTGATAACGTCGCCTTTAGGTAAATGCATTTGACGTACGTCACGTCTTACTTCATCAACTTGTTTTCGCATTCTTCTCGTCCCGTGTAGAGACCAAAACTTTGGCCTGAACGAGTTGTCGGCCATTCAAGAGGTGCGCAACGAGTTCGGCCTCCAGGATATTGATGGGGCCGGTGTCGGCGGTACGGAGAGTACGGGACCACAGTCGGCGAGCACTTTCAAGGAGAAAGGTAGGAGCATCCATTGTAACCATTCTTTGCGCTTTCACCTCATTCTGCCACTTCTTCTATTCAACAATATTCTCATCTATCTTTTCCGCTCATTAAAAATTTAATCATTTTTTCGCCAACGTTAACCGATTGCAGCCGACGCTAACACTGACATGCAGTGTCAGAGCCGCGGCGGCACCTGTGAGTTCTTCTTGGGTTGTTGGATGACAGGTGGCCTGCTGCAGGGAACCTGTGACAGCCTGTTGCGCGGATGCTGTCATCGTACAGCGAAATCGGCGAATTTGAAAACCTCCGACCATAGTAATACCGTCGATTTAACAGATCTTCCAAACAGAAACTATGGACCAGTTTTAAACGATCCCAGTGAGTTAAAACAACAAGATTGGTGTCGTGATTGCTAGTAGCACAGTTGGATGGTTTCAAATAGTCTTTAGCATGTTTGGGGGTAGTTGTTATTTTTTTTTCTAGACCAAAATGACAGTATTTGTTCAAAATCGGCCCGCAGAGCCACATTAGCCTAAGTTTTTACCGCGAAACCGGGACAAGTTGCACGTAACACGAAATACTCTTTGTATTTATAGGTTTGTCACATCGACGTATTATGTTCTATGAAAATATAATGATCGAGGTAGAGTAGGAGTAGCCAAACTTTGACTTTGCAAGTCGGTAATCATTTCAAGTTTTTCCCAGCAACCGTAACTTTGCAAAAAAAAATATGGAGCTATTAGCGTTTTCTATAGGGCGCCCCCAACCTCCAACTTATATCCCAGGGTCTAACCTTTAGTATCTAAACCTTCTTGTGCATCTTAGTCAATTATCCTTGCTGTTGAAAAATAATAAGGAAAAACTGCCCTATGTTTGAGCTGCAGTTTTTGGTAATGCTATTCTTATAAAAGACTTAAAGCCCGTCCCAAAAGTTTGCAAACAAAAAATGTAAAGTGCGAGTAGCGCCTTTTAATGTTATGTCAACTCACAGACCGACCAATCGACTAAAATTGTCTCGGAAATTGAATGGAATTTTTTACTAATACCACAAGTCGGCCATCTAATCAGCTCTAAAATGTCAAAACCCCACAACTTTGCTATTTAATTAAATTTTGAATAGAAGACTTAATTGCTGTGAATTGTAGTTGGTTTAAGAAAATTTTGTGCTTACCTAAGAAATTTATAAATTGATTTTGAATCGCGATGGACAATTTTCGGTGTCTAGGGTCGTATAGAACAAAACTCTCCCATAACCCTTTATAATGACCTTTAAGCTTATGGATACAAAAAAAGGGGTATGGCTTAAGAAATAAAATATTTAATCGACGAACGACACGATCTAACCGATCAGTATGATCAGCATAGTGGTATAGATCTGATTCTTAAGCCTATTAGAAACATTAAATTTAAAATAAAAAAAATTGTTTCAACATTTAAAAAAGTGAGGTTAGATATAAATTTGTTCTGTGGAGCTAGTAAGTTTACAAAAAGAGTAGTATTTTTAAAATTCTACGAAAGAATACAGTCCCAAAATTATACATCTCGTGCAAGCGTTTCATATAGAATAGTCCATTAAATCACGTCTTTTACAAAGAGGGGATTTTATACTAACTTAGGACATCCTTGTTCTAATCTTCCTCCAAACCCACTTTTTGGTGCAGTGGTTGAGAAACCAATATTAGTCGTCTGCATTCTTAGTCAGTTACAACGTATTTTTATCTGCAACCCACTCCGCTCGGTACACTAGCAAATACTTAAATATTCAGCACTTATGAGGTTACTACAAACCAAAAAGGTTCCCAGTATAAAGGCCATTAAAAAATGTAAAATACACCTTAGTATTGTTTTTCATACTCAAGATTATAAATTTACGACTTCAGAGGCCTAGTTCTACCCCTTTTTGGTCGTCCAATTGAACAGAGATGAAAACATGGAGCGGGTCGAAATTCTTCTTTGAAAAATTCTGTCTTCTTACACAAAAGTTCTGATTTACGAAATTCAGCTTTTTTAGTGCTGCTTTACAAAATCCTGCTTTTCAAATTTAATTCAATAAAATTCAGCTTATTCTGCTTTTTTCTAACTAACAACAAATGAAAGCAACAAAAAAATTGACATTACAAAATTTTAAATTTACAAAAAATTAAAAGTTAAAAAATAGAAATAACATTAAAGAAACAATAAAAATTAGATGAAATATCAAAAAAAAAATATACATTTCTGAGGAAAACGAAAAAAATTGCCAAATTCAATCGCAAAAAAAATAAATATAAAGAAGAAATGAGCTAAAATGAAAAAAAAATATTAAAAATATTCTCTCCAACTCCATCTCTCAAGCGCAACTTTTGAACATTTCAGAATTTCTAAAGCAGCATTTTGTAATAAGAATTTTGGCCCATCCAGAAATTTGACCCAACCGATTAGTTTCTCTAACACGATTGCCACCAATTGGATTCTCATTATTTATAAAAAAATGTTTAATTAAGTTCGAAATGTAGTTTAGGCATGCATAGTAAATTTATATTTACCACTTGTCACGACTCGACTGAGCTTTCAAACACGAGTTTTTTTTATTTTACCCACATGATCTATTGATTTCCATGGTCTACAACAATGGTACGCGATCCAACTGTTGTTGCAAATCATGGAAATCAGTGATCTATGTAGATCATGTGGGCAAAATAAAAAAAAACGCCTAATGTTAGCAAAATAAAAGCCGATCGCTAAACATAAAACTGAATTTTGTAGTTGCTTTTGTATTGATGGTTGGATAAGGTTTGGTGCTTTTAAGATTTCACTTCATTTCGATTATCTGATCTGTTTTTTTCTATGCTAGTAGCCGCGGTTAGCTCAATTTGTCAAACTCAATTATGCCTTAAACGTTTCGCCAATTCACTTAATTTGTGCCTCGACAAAAGTCCACTTGCTAATATGACTTATAACGATCTAAGTCCTATATCAACAGCCTATGTGGTATTTCTTGTATGGCATAAACTGTAACACACGTTTTGGAACTTAAGTCGCCGTATGTCACATTAACAATTGGGCCTCTGTCGAGCTGTGAGCCGACATAGCAATCATTTCATCCACTCAGTCGGATGCTAGATCAGGTAATCCAACACCCAATTTGGTCAGACAAAAGACCGCATCACCGCATCATGTGGAGGCCCCCTTCCTGAGCACATTGTAGCCACTCCGCTTACCGCGTTAACTACCCTATCAGCATCTCTATTCATTTGAATAAAATAATTGAAATTCGCGCGTTTTTAACAATCATCCGGCGTCACTTATATTTCATTTAGAGCCCAGCCACGTTGGCTGGCTGGCTAACACAAGCCATCAGCGACGACAACGGTGACGGCCTCAAATTGCGTTAATTACAAATTTACATGCGACCCCCTCCCGTGAAGAGACTCATTACGTCGACTCATTGTAAGAAAAGTGAAAGTATTTCGCAACACTTTGACAAACACAACAAACGAAACTTGCCAGATGCAACTGGCAGAACTGAAATAAGGAAGAATGCACATGGAAACTCAATACCGCGTCAAGCTCAAGATTCTTTTGTTGTTCGACAGCGAACGCTCATTATGTCTGATTAAGGAAGGGATTAGTCGTACTCGTGTTCGTGGTTGTGGGCTCTGTGCTGCCTACAAGAAAGGAACAGCAGTCTGTTGCACTGTGTCTTTGGCATGCATGTTTTTCGAAATTCTTCAACTCACCTATATGAATCTGTTGCAATAACACTCGCACGCACTTTCCAATTTATATACGGCTTCTGGGGACTGGGACTGAGAAGGAAGAACCAGCTGTCCAGCACCATGGGGATTAACAATTTGTTTGCTTTGTAATTAATTTTGTTTGCAATTAACCACTGGGATATAATGCTAACTGGGTTTAGAGTTTTGCTATTTGGAAGATCGGGACGATCGGCTGTAGGACGGTCCGTACGGGTTCAAGTAGTCGGTTCTATTTAGAGTTGCTCTTTTCGCTTATTGCTTGCGCATGTTATCTGTGTGTTTTTAACTCGCATTTGTATCTATAAACTGTAATACTTTTTCTATCTGAAAATGACTGTATAACCCCATTTCTAGGTTGCGGCATATCCCTGGCCAAGCAGACCGCACAGCGGCGCATTGTGGGCGGAGACGATGCCGGATTTGGATCTTTTCCCTGGCAGGCATACATTCGTATTGGATCGTCAAGGTAATTTAATGAAACAATGAAACGAAACATACACTCCCACTCGGCGTCAGGTGAGATTGAGTGACATCGCAATGAAAGCGCAGTGCTGAAGCTGACATGATAATCATCATCTCTCTTTTGTGCATCATTACAAAGAAAAAAGAAGGGTTACGCTGCGAGTGACATCGTTAAGTTTCATGACGTCTTGCGAAGACAGTTATGGTTTTTTTTTTTTTTTTTTTGTTCATCAGAGAAAGTGTCATCTTTGTTGCACTGATCCTTATCGGCTCAGAAAGCCGACAAGCCGAAGAAGAAAGAACTCATAATCCATGTGGGAGTGGAACAATTTATTTTGTTTTCTTATTGGAATGTGAAGATTGCAGTCGTGAAAACATATCGTTGGGCAGTAAATTGTGTTGTTAATGTTATTGGATTATGCTTTTGGGATTGGGTGCAGTTGTAAAGAGAGACTTTCGGAGAAATTGCATTTTCGCAGGTTTCACGTGTGCTGATTAAATAATAATATTTTTTTATGTTCCTTCTTTTAATGATAAATTCAAATAAATGCCACTTGGTTTGCTTTAAAATTCGTCTACATTCAGTAGTAATCTGAATGAATATTCAACGAAGGGCAACACTTTCGGCAACCCTTGGAACCAAATTGACTTTATAAAATTGAGACACCCACTATCGGTTTTGGAAGCCAACTACAGTGGGCAATATGATACCTTTTGTATAATGGAATGTTCCTATTCGTACTGTTAGCGTCTCCAGTGCAAAACCACTGTAAATTTTGTGCTAGAATCTCAGCGAAGTCTTTAATTTTTTTCAGCACTAAACCAGCAGTTGTTGTCTGACGTTTTGAATTTTTACTTACTACGCAGGTTTGTCAAAATGTTCATTCCATAAGCAGTACTTGTTGGTATTTAAAATTAGTCTTTCTTGGTGTTTCTATCCTCTGCCATTGTTCTTGATTTTAAATCTTTTAATTTTGCGACTCATACCTCGAAGCTTTCACCGGTATATACATCCATTCCCTTCATTTGGGCACGTCCTAGACTGTGGTATGGACAGAATCAGAGACGTAAATATTATAGTGATCCGTAAAAGGAAGTTCAAGGAGATCTTTAAACTGATAAAACTATAAGGAGTGACTTACCAAAATTCGGACTGTTGATAATCATGGAAATTTGGAAAATCTCTTTGAAAAAAAAAATTGCAGATGGTCACATTAAAAATCCCAGCCGAGTAACGTACACTAGATCGGTCTGGGCTATATTTTCGCTCAACGTAAAAACAAGATTGGTCTTAACGTCACTTTTGCTATGACGTACAATATGCAATTAAAATGTCAAGTGCGTACTCAGTTGACAAATTCTTGACTGGAACTTAACCAAAAAAGAACTAGACCAAAAAAATTGTCAAATTATCACTTCAAGTAGCTGTTGGATTAAGTAGGGAAACTCTAAAAATTATTTGGACCCGAGGCCAATGAAGGTACGTGAACCTATCTATGCAGACGGCTTTCGATATATTTTAAGGAACTACTAAATTCCGACGAGTATCTTGACAAATTTATTTTTCCTTCGTTATACGGAAATTCGCCATTTAAAACAATAACGTTCCTCTTGCTTATAGCAACCATGCGGAGACAATCATATCATCAAGTGAAGTGCATGTTGAAAACCACTTCCTCAAGAGTAGGTACACAAAATAAAGAAGAAGACACAATGCAGACTGAAAGCTTTGTTTATACACCGTGAAACTACTTGACACCATGACCCAATTATTTGGCTTCCGGCTGAAAGGCATATCTTACCTTCTAAGCTTCCAATTCATTATTCCAAAGAAAGTTAATACGTCATTCATAATGCCCTGCTCTTCATTTGCATTTCAAATGAGCGTCACAAGAGATAAACAAAAACTTCTCAACAATACCTGTGTCTCATGAGTGGCCGAAAATCAAGAGAACATCAATCACAATCAATCATTTGAACGGACTACTTCCGTGCGTCGCACTCAGAAGCGCACACGAAACCAATTCCATTGGGCACTGCCCTCTGACGTTCTAAAATATTCGGACTTTCCCAAGAGCCACTTCGGGTAAACCTCTGGTAGACCTCTATTCTCGGGTTTAATCTACATTACCCGTTGGCGAAGAGCCCAACAATTTTTCGCACAATTAACTTCTTAACGCTTCTTCGTTGCAGATGCGGCGGCTCGCTGGTTTCCCGAAGACATGTCGTCACCGCTGGACACTGCGTGGCTCGTGCCACTCCACGTCAAGTGCATGTCACACTGGGCGATTACGTGATCAATTCAGCTGTCGAACCGTTGCCAGCGTACACGTTCGGTGTGAGACGCATCGATGTTCATCCGTACTTCAAATTTACGCCGCAAGCGGACCGCTTCGATGTTTCCGTGCTGACACTGGAAAGGCCGGTTCACTTCATGCCGCATATTGGTATAAACGAGTTTTCTCTATAATTTCCTCTGCCTACACACGATGACATAAAACATAATTGCCTTCATCCTTTCTTTTATGCGAAATGCGCTCTCCCGTCCATCGCACCGTTACGATTCTGTGTGACTTTCTTGAAGCTCCAATATGCTTGCCAGAGAAAAACGAGGATTTCCTTGGGAAGTTCGGCTGGGCCGCTGGTTGGGGTGCTCTGAATCCTGGTTCGAGATTGCGGCCCAAGACGCTGCAGGCTGTCGACGTTCCGGTGATAGAAAATAGGTTTGTAGTACCTCCATCCGAAGGCGTCATTTGATTTGCGATGTTCCTACAGGATCTGCGAGAGATGGCATCGACAGAACGGCATAAATGTGGTGATATATCCGGAGATGCTATGCGCCGGCTACCGCAATGGGGGCAAGGACTCCTGCCAGGGCGACTCGGGCGGACCGCTGATGCATGAGAAGAACGGCCGATGGTTTTTGATAGGTGAGTCTTCCACGCGTTTTTGCCTGAAAGTGTTAACGATCTTCTCTTTATTCTAGGGGTGGTATCGGCAGGATACTCGTGCGCTTCGCGAGGCCAACCAGGTATCTACCATCGAGTTCCGTTCACCGTCGACTGGATATCGTACGTTGTCGGACTGACGTCGCAGCTCTAGATGGCTCATTGTTGATTTGTTTCTCTATTTATTTTGTCTTCTTTTATTTAATTGCATAATTTATTTCACGAGTCCTTCCTATGTAGCTTTCATTGTAACTTCCTAATTGATGGTACTGTCTTTCGTTAAGTTTAAATTATTGTTTTATTGTAAATACACTCTTCACACCAAGCTAGGCGTAGGAATAAGTTTTACAAAGTTTATTAAAGGTTTCCCATTGTGAACTGCTTAGACGTAAGAACGTGTGCTTAACGCAAGCAACTGTAATTGATGTATTGTAGTCAAGTCTATGGTTAAGAATTTATTTATGTAAATACAGAGAAAAGTTGATAATTTTATGCTGGTGTTTATTTTGCAGATGAAGTGTGGAGAATTTATTCGGAATTGTATTTGAAGTGAAACCTTGAAAGAGAAGCAGGGGAGCAAAAAAGGAGTTGGGTGGCGACAGCAAGGAACTCATGTGTGGTTTAAAAAATGTCATATAGGACAATCAATTTGCTATTCAAAAAATATCAGAAACAGCACTTTCGAAACTGATTTTACTGCAGGAGATCTACATTTTGGAAAAAGCTCGTATAACCTAGAGTAAGGATAAGGGAGACGATTAAGGCCAACAAAATGTATATCACTGTCACCCAAGAAGTGCGATTAGATGGTCCAAGTAAAGAAGTATGGAAAAGTGTAATGCCAACTCAACTAATTGCTATTTCTATTCGTATGCGGATTTTTCATTGGACGCAGACTTTGGAAAACAAGTCTTGAGAGATGGACATGCATAATATTGACTTCTCCATAATGGACCCGCTTTCGAATGGCGTCCTTAACATTGTACTCGAAAAAAAAACTAAAACTCTGTGATTCTCACAGGGCAGCACCAGAGACAGAGACACAACCTTGCCTACGCAAAGTAAAGTATAACTTTTAGCACGACAACTTAATCCTACTCAGTGCTTCTGAGACTCAAACTTGGCACCTATTACTAGTAGAAGTGACTTGAAAGAAGCTTAGTTCTGAGGGTTATCTACCTTAACAGAAGGATGTACTAATAGGAAACTGCTTTTAGGAAAGTGTTGCTTTTATCAGTTTTCAGATCTTTATCACAAATGATTGCATACTTTCAGGCTGACTGGAAGCAAGTCATTCTGAATATTTGAGTTTACTGAGAAAGATGTTTACAAAACAAGCCCATTGTATAGACTCTCTTTTAGCCCTCAATCAGCTGTTTTGAAATAAAAATCTTCCGTGTGGTCTTCGCTCAAGTTTGTATCAAAGTATAGTTTGGTGGAGAACTTACAACGAAGAACGGAGATACACTATAGAACTTTAAACTTGATCGACTTTGGAGACGAAAAATAATCTTCAATTACTGCAGGTCCGTTGTCACTCCAAACCTAGAGTAATTGAAAATTCTTCTTCGTTCTGATACAAACTGCATTTAGCTCAAGCTTCGACACCTAGAGGCTGCGCATCTAAACAGTAGGGTGTGAGGCTACCTCAGAAAATATAGATAATCTGCTCTTCGAGAAAAGTATTGCGGTAATCATAAATGGAATTTACTATCCAACGATGATTTAACATATTTTGAGAGTAAAAAACATTGAAAACAATTCAGAACTGTGGCTCACAGCAAAAAAACAATATTTCCCAGTTTCCACACTGCTCAAACAAATTCTAGTTGTTTTGAAAATTCCTTTTGGAATAGTGAAAAAATCTAATCTTTACATTTACCTCCACTGGATCTACGTAACAGCATCATAAAGCAATCAATCAGAGATCAAATTGCCAATAATTTGAATTAACTCTACGGAACTCTATCTGAGACCAAAAATAGTGTTTATTTGAAGGTATGAATACAAAGTCTTGTTGAAATTAACTTCCAAAAATCAAGCATTTAAATCATTTGCAAACAACCAACGAACTACAGACATTTTAAAGAAGACTCTGTACGTACTTTTAAGGCCCCGAATCCGTTTTCAGAAGTCGTAAACCGATCTTTGTAGTTCTGGGTCAAAAACTGTATTTCTTCTCTGTTAGGTTGGGCTGTTTTGTAGTTTAAACACCTCAGGACTTTTCTCCATTGCTGCTCAATGAATCGCTGTGCATATCGTACATTCAAAGACTGGAGAAGGGAACTGCAACAAGAGGTATAGCCGCTTGTCAGCAGAAAAACATGGACCAGAGCAATAAGAGGAAAATACAGGTATTTTCAAAAAAATCAGATATACCCCCCGGACTACTTTAACTGATTCTAGCTAGATTTTTAGATTCAATATTAGAAACCTCTTTGTCCGATTCATCAGCACGGTCGCGTCTGCACCTCGTTCTGTGGCCAACGTAAGGCACGGAAATCGTAACATTTCCTTTAACAGCTTTGTTCCAATATGCAGAAGGGTATAGATGTTGAATTCAAGTTGGCATTCTATTTGCCTATTTGGAAGATTGATAATTACAACGAGTATCTTTATCCACAGACGACTGCTCCGATCCCATGGATCTAATCGTACATGCCTATTGTGCCAACATTAAGTTTAACCTAGATTTCCTTTCCTAATATATGGAAAAATGTGTCAAGCGTGCGAATATAGCCGAGAAACTCCATTATGCAACTCATTGTTCATATAGCAAGAGGTCGGGCCTCAATTGCATCAAGCAAACAGCGCATGCAAGCGTGCAAAGCGAAGCCGCACCGCCTAAACCTACGCCAATTAATTCAATTTCTCACAAACAAACCCATAAAGAGATCAAACAAACAGCATGCCATGACCGGGTCTTCCCATAAGAGCGCCCAAGGCAGTCTACCACAAAACACACCATCCAACAGCACCATCGCATTTCTGATCAGTCAACAAACCACTTAAGGTGTTACAGCATTTCTCTTCAATCGATCCGAGTCAAATACGCAACCCGTTAACAGTTCCAAGCCCCAGAATGTATCGAGAACTATTACAGAATCCATCTGCGACTGGGTTACATCTCTGCCGGTTACATGGTGGCCGCTATACTTGCTGTTGCTTGGCCAGCATCTTTCCTCACCTGCATTACACCTCTGACGACATCATCATTTCCATCGGCCTTTTACAGCCTCACCTGCGTGTTCTCTTTATCATATAGGCGAAGCGAACTTCAGCTCTGCTGCTGCTGCTGCTGCAGATGATGTTGTCGGTGAATGGTGTGCTGGTGATCGCGATGGCAATGACGATGGTAATCATGTTGAATTTGAAAGAAAAATATTTTTCCAGTTTGATTCTGCCTTTCGAACCGATCAGATCTCGGCGATCGTTCTTACAGCTAAGACACGTGTAGCGACCGCGAATTAGAGTGCCTGGCAGAAGAAACTTTTCCTCCTACCACAACCACCCATTTCGCCATCGCCATCGTCGTCGTCGTGGTGCGGGCAACAACATTTGACAACAATTCGTGCAGTTTTATTCCATGTTTCATCTCGATGGCATTGGAAAGTAGATTGCTTCTTCAAGCGGAAAACTGTTAAACGATTCAATTTAATTAGAGAAGCGAAATTTTTTATATTCGTGTGTCTTTTGTCTTGTGCGGATCGTAAACCGCTCGCAAAGTGTCTAAATAGTGTTATTAAAGTCACAATAGCTGCCGCAGTTATGCTGCACAGCCGTCGGAGGCAGAGCAACCCAATTTGTTAAGGAAAAGTGGAAAAAAAAAATAACCACAGACCTAGTGCCCTAGAAATGTGAGCTTGAAGCGCGCGCGCAACGATAACAATTCTTTTACTTTTATGCGTGTTTTTTTTTCTCTTGTGAAATTTGAACATCTTGTGGATTGGATTAACGGATATATCGGTGCAATAAAATTGGAAGTTCTCAACGGATTGGTTCTTTGGTGCGGAGATGAATGAGTGTAGTGCATATCCATATAGCATGTCGATTAGAATAGCATGAACGAGATGCTGTCATGGAAATTTCATCGATCGATTGTTACTCTTCGGTTTCTAGAGGTACTTTTGATTCTTCACCTGCAGCGACCAGCTGACGGAGGTATGTTATGGTGCGGTAAAAGCTTGTTGAGCTGCGGAAAAGGTTGTCTTCAAGTTCAATGCGAAGGCAAAGATTCGTTTTGTGATTAGGTGCAGGATAACTGCGCATGATTTTTACATCTATACCTTTATAAAATGTTTCGAACAGTCAAAAAGTTTTGAAATTGTAAGACTGCTGCTACTGAGAATGCAGAATAGAAAGCCATGACTACGAAATACGTACTCAAATATTTCGGGCTTTTTTTATGCAACTTTTCAGACCAAAGTTGATATCCTAAGTCCAAGGAGTCGTATCAAAAATATGTAAAAGAAGCCTGTATCTCTATAAGAAAGAGGCAAACATTCGGCGGCCTTAAGTTTCCACTTTAAGCATGATCCCCAATTCCGCCTTTAGATGGTTCAACTAGCGTAGGATTTAAAACTGAATGACTTTTCGACGTGTTCTTGAATGAGTGTCTTTATGTGTTTTCATCATGTATTGCCACGAGTGTTTTTAACTCTTTTTGGGCACATGTTCGGACGCATTTTTCGTCGCTTTTTGGTCTCGTTTTTTGCCAATATTCAGTGTTATTTTTTGGGCGTCTTTGACTCGTTTTTATACACTTCTTAACCAGTCTTAGATGATTTTGGTACAAGACTTTACCGCACTGCTTTGAAGCGTTTCGACGTGTTTTTGATGCATTTTTGTCGTTTTTCGACGTGACTTTGGCTCGCTTTCTGGCACACTTTCGGCAGCCTCTCAGACTTATTTTTGACTATTTTTTTGTGAATTTATTTAAGTGCCTTTGGTTGCTTTTTTTAGACGCTTTTTCCGATTTGTTTCTTAATCCTTTTACTCGTTTTTAAACGCGCTTTAGACGTGTTTTCTCATACTTTTTGAATCGTTTGTAGATGCTTTTTCGACGGATTTTACAGCATATTCCGACTCGTTTATAATTCACTTTTTTCTGCTTTTCGACGACCTTATAACTCGTTTTTTGTCACCTTTTCAGACTTCTTTTCGACTTGTTTTTGGCGAATTTATTAAAGCGCTTTTTGCCATGCATTTTTGACTTTGTATTGATTTGTTTTTTGATCCGTTTTTGGACACCTTTTGGATGAGTTTCACCATTTTTTGACGCGATTTGTATTTATTTTTCCTCCATTTCTATACGCGTCTTTGGATGTGTTTTTTTTTATGTTGATTTCGACGCCCATTTGGAGCATTTTAAGATCTTTTTTTTCAACGATTTATTGGACACGTCTTCAGGCTTCTTTCTAATCCCTTTTACGGTTTTATGGGCATGTTGTCGTATGTATTTATCTATTCGTTTTGGTAGCGTTTTTCGCGAATGTTTGCAGCTTTTTATTTCTCATTTCGATGCCTTTTTGACTCGTTTATGGACGCGTTTTTTACATATTTTCAGATGTGTTTTTGATTAGTTTTTTTTTGGCGAATTTACTATAGTGTTGTGTGCGAGTTTTCAGGCGCTTATTTGATGCTTTTCCCGATTCGTTTTTCGACCCATTTTATGTTTTGAACGCGTTTTGGACGAATTTTATTCCTTTTTTGAACCGCTTTAGAAATTATTTTTCCCTATTTTTAGACACGTCTTTGGATCCGCTTTTTGACACTTATTTTGGGGCATTTTCAGTGCATTTTCTCACTCTTTTCTCGGTGCCTTTTTGGATACGTTTTGAGACAACTTTCTGACGGCTCTTTTACTTTTTGACGCGTTTCTCTCATATGGCTAACATTCTTCATGCAGGCATTTTAAACAGCATAATGGGTGTCCCATCGGAATGCTTCCATCAAAACGGTGTATGGCCCTGCAAGCTGTCGTTCTCCTGCTGGATTCAAGGTGGCAAACACGCTAAAGGATGTGGCAACAACAAGTGGTTATTTTCGTGCTGCATTTCCGACAATGAAGTCTCGCCGGCTAATTTCGGATTTAGCATCAAGAAAATGAACGACCTTTCTAAGAGGGTGATGCTCAAGCGCAGAGACGAGAATGAGATCTTTCCCATGGTAAGCAACACACACATGAGTGTCTGCCTTGACTTTAAACGACTAACACAATTTTTGTTCCAGATTGAATGCGGCATTCCGCGGACATACCAAAACACACTTCAAAAGCGGATTATTGGCGGGCGACCGTCTCGATTCGCTGAATACCCGTGGCAAGCACACATCCGCATTGCGGAATATCAATGCGGCGGAGTGCTGGTCTCCCCCAATATGATTGCAACAGCAGCGCACTGCATTCAACAGGCCCGATTGCAGGATATTTCTGTGTTTCTGGGCGAACTTGACACGCAGAACTCGGGCATGATTCGAGAACCCCTGCCCGTGGAGAAACACAGAGTCGTACAGAAGATCATTCATCCCAGGTTCAAGTTTCGAATGACACAACCGGATCGGTACGATTTGGCTTTACTGAAGCTTGCCAAGCCAACTGGTTATAGGTGGGTTGCTACATGATAGCGAATTGAATTAAATTTGAAACATGTAGGAGAAGAGCAAGACTTAATTTATTTATTGCTTGCATATAAAATCGGCAAGTTGGTTCAAACATATGCTACAAAATTTATACAAATTTTACCCAACCTTGTCCAAGATTCGCCAGTCAATTAAATTTAGGTATTAATTGGAACTTCTAATTGCAGTGACCATATTCTTCCGATATGCTTGCCAAATGCACCGATAAACCTGACCGGGAGAAAGGGCATCATCGCCGGATGGGGAAAGACTGAAGCAAATATGGGATATTCCGGCACAAATATCCTTCAAGTAGCATCCGTGCCAATTATAGGTGAGTTTTTTTTTTTTTTTTTTTAAACCTTGCTACGACAACCTATTCTTTTTGTAGATCCCCTCGACTGCGTTCGGTGGCATGAGATCAAAAAGATCAGCGTTGAGCTGTTTGGGGAGATGTTTTGCGCGGGACACTCTGACGGTCATCAGGACGCTTGTTTGGGTAAGAATTAGTTTAAATATGTTTCTGCTTGTGATCGTCAGTGGTGATCAACATTTGTCGCGTCTGCCGATCATCATAGGTTGGATCTTATACAAACAACTTTATGCCTACATTTTTGTTCAAGAGTTGAATGTTCTTGCACTTGGTCTTGGATCACTACTGATCGCCGTACCGATCGTTGCAAGTTGTACAAACCACCAGAGACCATCCGGTAGATTTATGGAGATCGGTCTTAGTAAAAAGCGCACCGTATTGAGAACACAGAATTAATGCAACAAAATCTGCATAAATCTGTATGGAGAAAGTCCCTTCTGTTCTGACCACCTCGTTTAGATCGGTTTGGTCTTATGATGGCGATCGATAGCTTTCCCTTATAATGGCAAATGAAATGGCCTTCCTTTGAAAGCATCGCCTTTAGAGACATTTTCAGTTCTTTTGTGAATTCATAAATTTACGATAGCTATAAAAATTGATGAGGAATGTTTTAATCGCGGTTTTAGTGTCTACTTTCAGGCAGTAAAAGAATATTGGAACTAAATTATTTCCCTACATTAAATTGCAAATTGTATTGCCTACTTTCAGGTGATTCGGGAGGTCCGCTGATCGTCAAAGATCGTGGTCGCTTCACTTTGGTTGGTATAACAAGTGCCGGATTTGGCTGTGGCGTTGATCATCAACCGGGTATCTATCACAACATTCAGAAGACCAGCAAATGGATACAGGAGGTCATATTGAGGAATTCGTGAGTGGTTTCTCTTTTGGAAAATCATTCGCTGCGTAGTGATATTTAGTAGGTAGCATTATTCTCAATAGTAGATTAGTTATACTTTTTTTTCAAATAACTATTAAAAAAAAATAAGTATTATGTAAGCTAAAATTTATGAGTGTATGTCGATCTTAAAATAAAATGGTATTTACGAAGTTGGGCGGTTTGAGCTATTTTATGTATGAATTTAGACTTTTATGATCCTACAAGCTCGACTTCTCATAATTTAAAAACTACCACCACGCACCACTGGACCGGAATTTACAAAATTATTACTTGGTGTTTGAAGCAATCAGGATGCGTTAAAAATATTTTCTCATTTTTCTTAACTACATTTATTGCTAAGCGAGGAGTAAGGATGAAGGATGCTGCCCTTCGCACATTGTTTACCAGATTTATAAATAATGCGATCAAAAATCACAGTGCTGCTTCATACAAACCTTGTTGAGGGTTTAATCATGTTCGTGAATATTTCAGTTGGTGTCAGTCTTGGTTGGTAAAAATGTAGTTTGGGACGTGACAAGGCGAGCACTGATGGCGTCGGCATGGGGAGTCTAACGAATTATTGGAATGC
Organism: Cheilosia impressa; assembly: GCA_948293265.1. NCBI lineage: Eukaryota > Metazoa > Arthropoda > Insecta > Diptera > Syrphidae > Cheilosia > Cheilosia impressa. The sequence goes on along the minus strand of OX411883.1, from coordinate 3,541,657 downwards.
ACGTAGGGTGAATATGTCTTCTGCTTACTGCCACAGAATCTTTAGTAATGTATTAAATTTATGATATGCAGCTTCTGGGAGTAATTTCGAGCAGGGTATGACGCACGTTCATGCTTTCCTTGGACGTCACACATATCACTGATCGTTCGATTATTGCTCGTGGATTGATAAAATTTAAAAATTGATTTTATTTATGAAAAGCATTCTGAAAGCAACTCTCTCCGCCGTATTTGGTACAGCAAACTCCAAAACTAACCGCAGCACCGTTCAAGAGAAAATGCTTAACTTTATTTTCACTGTTTTCAACGAGCCTTGCTGCAGTGACTATTGTCTCCACTTTAGTTAATTTTTATTTTTGTGTCAAAAACGTTGTCGAACTTTATGGGAAGTTATTTTTTTAAAACTTAAACCTTGCTTTCATTAAAAATCATAGTAGCGCCTTATAATAAATAGTTGGCGCAACAGGTCCGTGAAGGACCCTACGGCCAGCTTCTTGCACAAACATTTGTTTTAATGAGTTTTTAATTTTTGGAACGAATGGAAGGGACCTACAATTTTGTTCCGAGTCCAAATTCCAAACGGAGAATGTCCTTCATTACAGTTCTACTCACGCATATTTGTCAGACGTTCGCGAGAGGTGGCATCGTGGAAAAGCCTCAAGTTGTAATTGTTCCCATGGATCGTACCTCGCTTAGTAGCTCAAAACACTAACCACCAAGCCACTAGCGACTTTTTAAGAAAGATAATTTCATGCCACATCTGGAGGTCTAATTTTGACTATTTTCAGCAGTCCAATTCGTTGTCCCTGAAAAAAAAGTGTTGCCAATTCGAAGAACGAACCATTTAAAAACATAACGCCCATTTTTTTTTTTTTTTATTCTTTATTCTTTATTCATCTACCGAGCTTAACTCTAACAGACTATGATTAAATAATATAATAATTCAAGACACATTAATATTCAGTAGTACCTACTATGTTTCAGAACATATTAATATTCAATATAGATAATTTAAATTTCGATCTATCATCACATAAATCTATTTCAGTGCAAACAGAATTAAAAAGTTTTATACATTTAGTTGTTGGTTCATTAAAACCATAATTGTACGAATGACTAGGGTTCAAAAAAATTTTGTTTCTTGTTCGAAGAATTCTTTCAGGTGCATACAACTTAAAATTTTGAAGAACATCAGGACATATTGTACGATAAGAAAAGACATCATGAATAAACAACATACAATGAACACTTCGCCTTTTATCCAAGGTATCTAATCCTATTAAAGCACATCTTGTTGGATAGGAGGGCATTATATCAAGGTTCCATTTCATTTGCCTTAAAACAAATCTTGTAAAGGATTATTTTCAACGACTGGTTGTGATAGGCTCTTTAAAACACATGGCACACTGACTCAGTGGTTATGGTATGCTGGATAACTGAGCGATGGATCTCGGGCTTACAACCCAGGAGACCACTTTGACCTCTGCCAATAATTTAAATTTTTTCGGCTACTTCTCCTGATAGTTACATTATATCGGAAGATGTTGGAACGAATTGGCAGTATTTTAAAAAATAAAGCTTAAAAGATGTAAACTTGCGTTATGTTGAAAACGGCTGAGCGTCCCTTTCTGAAGAACTTACTTACTTTAGGTCCTTTAACTCCTCGGGGGGCATAGGGCGTTAACCACACCTGCGCGCCATCTTATTCGTACTTCTGTAACGCCTTTGAGCTGCCACCAACTTATTTCTAGAGAAGAAGTATAGGAACTACCTAAGGTTATTTCTTCAGTTTTGCAGCTCATTATTTGGTAAGCACTTAGATGTCTACAGATCTAAAGTCATATCAGTTTGAGTGACCTTGATGAATAGTTTATTTTATAACAAAAGTTTGATTTGCAATCTTCCAAGCTCACAAAAAAACTTTATACTGCTTATCGGCAAAGATTGCTAAAACCTGCTTTACACTGAAATCATTTTCAAATATGGCAGACAAAATCCATCACAAATTTTCCTTTCAACACCAGCCAGCAGTAAATTCCTGGTAAGCAAATATTAATTGCCCACTGCACACCTAGCAATTAATGGAACAATTTGTCTCCGATGTTTGCGCATTCACATCAACCAACAAGCCGCGTTCCATGCACGGCCTAGCACACGCACTCTGTTCGTTTGTTTCTCCTTGGCTTGTTTTCTTTTATGGATTTCCTTCGTGCATCCGCTACAGTACCTCCACCTCCAATGACACTGCCCGCTCTGACAACAACTTACTGCCTACCTACCAACAGATGGATGGAAAAAACCAAAAGAGCTTTCACTTTCACTTTTATTTCCATCATTAGTGGTCGTGTGTTTGTGTTTCGATCGCTGTATGCGTGGCCATTTAGTTTATTATTTCGAGATGATAAATCAAAGTTTATGGCGGACACACTGACTAACCCCGAAAAAGACAGCGCGCACGACTGCAGGTTGCGTGTTCCAGCGATTATATACCATACCTCCGCTGCAGAGCAGCTGTATATGCGGTGACAAACCATTACGTAAAATCGTCTTCTTCTTGTTGTATTTTTCGCCTGTGATTTTGCGTGGTAAATGCGGCGTGGGGCGGTCTTTAAAACCTATAAACTCTATTAATAATAGAAATTTACTACGGGAAGCCCTGACTAACGGCAGCTAATGAAATCAACAAACGATTGAGAAATAGATTCGGGCCTTGCCTCTTGCTTCCGTAATTGGTGGAACAATTGTCGTGTGTCTTACTGGTTATACAATCGATTATGCAGTGACAGTGACAAGTGCGCGATCCAAATAAAATTTGAGTGCAGGTATTGGCACTTTATCTGTCGCTGTCACCGATGCCGATGATTCACTTTGATTCAATGCCAAGTGGTTGAAATGGGTCATTTCCTACTAAGTGTGTGTATTAGGTGGCCTGATAGTTGCAATAATTGGACTGTTGACACTTTGTGATTGCTATGAGGAAATTGTATTGAGCTTACTTGGCAGCGGTGTTGTTTTTTGACGCAATCGATTGGTAAGTAAGCTTGGGGAAGATGAGCCGTTTCGTAATAACCTAATAGTGCTTACGGTAGGACTTTGGCGACTGGTGATAAAAATCCGCTGGGGCAGTAGCGAATTGTTGGGAGCTCTTTTCAGGAAGTGAACGTGGGGAATATGCAGTTCGTTCTCCAACTCTTTCGTTTTGTGATTGATTTCAAAAGCAAGTAATTCGTATACCTGTGGTTACGACGCATAGTTAGTTTAATAAAGAAGGTTGCTTACAATAAATTGAGCCATTGTTGACACCGAAAAGTACTTCGAGTATGGTTAGTGGTGGTTTATGATGGGTCTTCAAATATTTGAACATTCAGTGGCCTTTGCTTAAATAAATGCATTTTGCCCTCGGTCCTGTGGGAGGGCTTCGCCAATCAAAGCTGTCAATCAAAACTGTCAAAAAATGTCTTTCAACTATTGACTTTCAGACGAATCTCCTTTCAAAGAGCTTCGCGAAAAGAATTTATTTTACCAGTTAGCTTGCGTATTTAACAACATCACGGATAGGTTAGGTCAGGTTTGTGGGCCGGCGAAGAGTATTCAGCGCTAAACAACACAGAAACTCGTAAATCTAGATCTTCAGTAACGGAACTATTTCTCTTTCCATCAACACTGTTTCAAATTTTTTATCGATGAAAATTTTCAGATAAAAAAGCCGCTTACTTCAAAATCAAAACTAGATCCTCGTTACCTTCACCTTTTCCATAAGTCTTGTTTTATTATTTACAAATTCAAGTGCGCTTTGATTCCATTAAGCTACCAATTGATTATTTTTGATTTCATTCATTTAATAGGTTTGAAAGTGGAAGAAACATTATGCAATGAAACAGTGACTAACGCTCCCATAACCTATATAAACAACTATTATCTGCGCTATGCAATCAAAGAACACTTTCTGTTGGCACACTTAAACAGACATATTTCGAGCTACATCATAGTAATAGATACCAGCAATTTTGAGCATTTTCTTTATAACCAAGAAGAAGGTCCGGCAATAAGTTCAAAGCTAGTTCTTTTGTTGGGCACAATGAATGACTCCAAAAATTCGCAGCGCTACAGGGGATGATGAAAGTCGAGATCCTTCTGTTAGTTTAAGAAACTTAATCTTAGCCACTCCGACAATACCGCCTATATAAATTTCCCTTACAAGTAGCATCTGTGGTATGAATCACTGTTCACTGTTCACTGCAGATGAATGGAAAGAGAAGCTGCGGCAAATAATTCCCATTCGGACCCCTTGCGTTGAGGACTTTTTCGGTAGACAAAAAACTACAATCTGTACAATCAGTAGAGTGATGATATTGACTAATTCAAAAAAAACTGCGCATAGGGCGTTTGTTAAGTCGATCTTTGTGGACTATATAGCGATCTTGGTCTAATTAAAAGATCAATACAGCAGTGGAAGGCTGACAGCAGCTAGGTAAGGACCGAACTGGCTGAAGTGAGATTTGAGGTGGCCCCTTCAGCCAGCTTGTGAGAGTAAAATAACAATAATTCTCACAACACTATTTGCCTGCGTAATTGTCTTTGAGACGGAAGAAAGTAACCTTAAAATTGATGTCAGGTCTGAAAAACTCGGAAGAAGCTCTCTTAAAACAGTTTTACTCTTGAATGTTTGTTAAACGTTTGCGAGACGCGGCACAATGGAAAGAATTTTAAGGTGAAACTTTTTACGGGTATTCAATACCCTGCAGGTACACTATAATCGTATCCTTTAAACCACTGCTCCTGAGGACAAAAGCGGTCACTATATAAGCTGTCATGTTTTTTTCCAATGCAAAAGTTTTCCATTTTCAGTGGTATGAGTAGAACGTAACATTATGGAGGAAGGTCGGAACCATGTAAGTATAAGAGTACCCAGAGTTTAAGGCTTTTAAAAGCCTACAAAAATAAGGATGCATAACTGCGTATAATAGGAAGTCCCCAAAACGCATCCGTCTGTATGTTTTAGCTCTCGAGAAACACTTAATTGATTTTAATGCAGTTTTCACTGTTTTTGTCGAGAAAGGATCTATGAGTATCAAAAATTATTCAATCAGTTGTAGGAGCAGATCATTGGAGGTATAAGTGGCATATGAGCATACGAGCTAGTATATATACATAAAGCAAGGGACTGTCATTAAGAGGCTTTCAATTAATTTTACAATGATGAACAGTTTCGGACGTGACTCACCCTCTTTGCTTGAAGAAAAGAAGAAATGCACCTTACGTTATAGTAATCGCTTTAATAGCAATTTGCACAAATTAATGACATTTTTACCGTCAAAAAGCCGGTCTTTTCTTGTGACAATTCGTTTTGACACTTAAGGAATTTTGACACTTATCTAGATAAACAATAGGCTCTTAAAAACGTAACAGAGCTGATATACAAAAGTACTAGAATTACAATCTTATAGTTTTACAATATTATAATTATAATTAGAATTTTATAATCTTTAACAATGAAGGGCAATGCAGCTAAATTCGGAACAGGGTATCTTTTAAATGTTTAGACCGTTTTTGTTACACTGATCGTTTTAATTTTCAATCACCCAATTCGCTGATGAACAAGCTTTATGCACCTCGAGAAGCTTTAAAAAGTGCGCAAACTTCGCAAAGCATTTCGACACTCGGAAGAAGAAAAGTCTCTTAAAAAAAACGAGTCTGTGAATATTTTTGCGGTTCCTAGGATATCTGACGCCGGTGTTGAAGGGTAGTGATGCGATGTCATGAGAACACAAGCGTTCTCACCTAGCCTCTCACTATCAACTCCTACTCTCACCTCCACGGGGTGACTGGTGGGTGCCTAGTACCTCGACTGGAGATTGGGTAACCAACCCCTTTGGAAGGTCGTTGGTGGCAGCAGACGAGAGAGGGGGGAGGAGTGTTGTTTTCTCACTACAGTTCGTCTACAGTTCCAGTCAGGCCGAACTATTTAGTGTAATCCCTATAGAGCTGCTCTGACATATTCGGATACCAGGTCTATAGGGATTTCCAATACCGAGCCAGGGTGTTGGAGAAGAGTTGGTGGCGGATGAACCCTTAATGGGCCAACGGCAGCGCTCACATCCCAGAGTGGGTTACTGGCACCGGAATAACCGGCCTGCTGTCCTAAGGTCAAGGGCCTGGCCCTCCAGGTTGGGGGTTGTGCCGTCGGGGTAACTTCCCGACCATTTAAAAAAACACTAGTTATGGGAGAGACACGTGAAGCCTCGGATAACGATTTCCCTCAAACGGTAACTAGACCCGGAACGTCAACGGACAACGATTTGAGAGTATGTACCTGGAACGTGCGAACGCTGTACACCCCAGGTGCTACTCAAAAACTTGAGTCTGTCCTCACGCGGTACAAGGCAGATATTACCGCGATCCAGGAGATACGATGGATAGGATCAGGTATGATGAAAAGGAAAAATTGCGATATTTATTACAGCTGCCATAAAAGATTGCATGTATTAGGATGCGGATTCGTCGTGGGAAACCGGCTTAGGACAAAAGTCATTGACTTTAAGCCGATAAGTGATCGCCTAGCTGTGATCCGCATCAAAGCTACTTTCCAAAACATAAGCCTAATATGTGCACACGCCCCTACCGACGAGGCTGAAGACCCTATCAAGGAGGAGTTTTATGACCTCCTGGATGGAGCCTACGGAGCCTGTCCGGAGTACGATGTCAAAGTTGTGCTCGGGGACTTCAATGCTAAAATCGGAAAGGAAAACATCTTTGGCGGGTTAGTTGGTAAACACAGAATCCACGAAACGACCACAGACAACGGTTACCGACTAACTGACTTCGCGGCAGCTCGTAATACGGTGATAAGTAGCACTAGGTTTCCAAGGCTAAGGATCCACACAGCAACCTGGCGCTCTCCAGACGGTCGAACCGCCAACCAAATCGACCATGTGCTAATCGACGCGAGGCACGCATCCAACATCCTCAACGTGCACACATTCCGCGGGGCAAACGTCGACTCTGACCATTTTCTTGTTGCGGCTAAGTTCAGAGCTCGACTATCCAACGAGAAGAAGCTGCGTTCCGCCCAGAAGAAGAAATTCAACGTTGGACGCCTTAGCACACCTGGAGTAGCCAGAGTCTACAAAGAGCGCCTGAGTGAGAAACTCTCCGCAGTGCATTCACCTACCACAAATGCCAACACCCAGTGGTCCCAGTATCGCGACATCATCAAAGAGGTAGCCGAAACCACCTTAGGGTACCAGCCACCCCAGAGAAAGAGCCCGTGGTATGATGATGAATGCGTACGCAGGAAGAAGGTGACAGAAGATGCACATATGAAGGCGCTGCAGCGCAAAACAAGGGCAGCGAGGGAAGAGTATCGAGCCAGGAGGAGGGAGGAGAAGAAAATCCTGCGTAGAAAGAAGAGGGCCTACGCAGTCTCCCAGCTCAAGGAGATCGAAGAGTCCCGCGATCGAAGCAATATCCGGAAGTTCTACAAGAAAGCCAAGCAACTGGCTGCTGGCTTCAAGACCGGAACGCAGGCTCTTCGAAACAGTGATGGAAACCTAGTCACCGAAGCGCAGGGAATAGTAGATGTTTTTAAGCAGCACTTCCAGCAGCTGCTAAATGGGCATCATGTAGAGAGAGTGATAGGGCAAGAAGAGAACCCACGTCCAGTCAATGAAGATCCAGTTCCACCGCCCAGTATGGAAGAAGTTGGCTTAGCAATAAAAAAGCTAAAGAACAACAAGGCCGCCGGCTCTGATGGTTTACCAGCGGAGCTCTTCAAATACGGTGGTGATGTTTTGGTAGGGCGCATGCACCAAATCATCAACCAAGTATGGGTGGAAGAAAGTATGCCCGATGACTGGACTATCAGCTCCATATGCCCCATCTACAAAAAAGGCGATCCTATGTCTTGCAAGAACTATCGAGGCATATCCCTGCTTAATGTCGCATACAAGATCCTATCCAACGTACTGTGTGAACGTCTCAAACCGTTCTGCAACACACTAATCGGCACGTACCAGTGTGGCTTCCGGCCCGGCAGATCGACTATAGACCAAATTTTCACACTGAGGCAAATCCTGGAAAAGACCAATGAATTTCAAGTCGAGACTCACCACCTTTTCATCGACTTTAAAGCCGCATATGATAGCATTCATCGTCAGGAGCTTTATGTGGCGATGGCCGAATTCGGGATCCCGGCAAAACTGATCCAGCTATGTAGCGTGACGCTGGAGAACACACGCTGCAACGTGCAATTTGGAAGTAGTTCCTCCGAACTATTCCAAACATGCACCGGATTTCGGCAAGGAGACGCACTATCATGTGACTTCTTCAATCTCGTGCTAGAGCAGATAGTGCGCAGGGCAGGTGTCAACACGGAAGGCACTATCTTCAACAAATCCGTCCAGCTACTGGGGTATGCAGACGATATTGACATCATCGGTCGCTCCCAGCGTGCCGTGATAGAGGCTTTTACGGCGATTGAAGAACAGGCGAAACTCGTTGGTCTTGTAGTAAATGAGGACAAGACTAAGTACATGCTATCAACAAACAAACAAGCATCTGTCCACCGCCTAGGACAGAACGTTACTATTGATAGCAACAATTTCGAGGTAGTTAAGGAGTTTATCTACCTCGGAGTAAACATGAACTCCACAAATGACATCCTAGTGGAGATCCGGCGAAGAATTACCCTAGGAAACCGCTGCTACTTCGGTTTGGCAAAACAATTGGGTTCAAAACTCCTAACTCGAAGGACAAAATGTATGCTTTACAGAACCCTTATCCTGCCAGTTCTGCTTTATGGCGCCGAGTGCTGGACGATAAGCAGGAAGGGAGAGCTGATACTGGGCTCCTTCGAAAGAAAAATTCTTCGACGGATTTTTGGTCCTGTGTGCGAGGAGGGCGAATGGAGGAGAAGATACAACCGCGAACTCTATGAGCTGTACCAAGATGTGGATGTAGTCCAAAAGGCCAAAATACGTCGACTACATTGGCTCGGCCACATCGAGCGAATGGACAATAATGCTCCAGCTAAGAGGATCTTCGAATCCCAGCCGCCAGGTTCGAGACGACAAGGAAGACCGAACCTCCGTTTCAAAGACCAAGCCATCGCGGATGCCAGAGCGCTTGGTCTGGATAACTGGAAGCAGCGTGCCCGGGATCGCAGAGGATGGAAGGCTGCAGTGTCTCAGGCAGAGACTCTCCACGGGTCGGGAGCCCGTTAAGTAAGTAAGTAGGATATCTGACAGCGTACGTCTTTACTGCTGCCGATAGTTTTTTTCATCCTCTTTTGTTTTCATTGTTATATACATTATTGGGAAAATAGCTATCCATTTTCAAAAAATAAAACAAATTCGTTTTCTTCCAAAAAAACAACAAAAAATATTTTCTCACAAAATAAATACGCAACGAAAACCACATCTCTACGGACTGCTCAACATATTTTACACCAAACAAAAGCAATAACTGGAAACATTTGCAATTCATTCAACTTAAGAAATGTTTGTTATTTAGTTTGTTGTCGTTGTTGTTGTTGCAAGAACAACAAACACGCCAAGTGGACCAACTAGTTTCGATTAGATATGGCCACACACAATTATTACCAATCACATCTCTGTGTTTATATAAGACGACAATTAATCACTTTCCCTTTGGTTAGCCATGACCGTGATCTTGTAAAATCAAAGTGGCAACTCGAGCTCATTTCTCTCCACCATAGGTATACTTACTCGCCGCGAGCAGGGGCGGCACCATTATGTTGCTCTTGCTACTTGTGGGTTGTGGTCGTCGCACTCGCACACACAGTGTAAAAAGTAAATAAACGCAGTTCGTGTGTGTTTCTCTATCCGTTCATAGATCCGTGGGGCAGGGCAGCCACCAAAACAGCTGGAGGTAAAATGAAGACAATTGCATTGCGTGTTAAACCTGTGTATGGATGTGGAGTCTTGTGTTGCAGCTAATAGCTGGTTTTCTCTTTTTTAAATGTGACTTCGACACAAACAAAAAAAAACAGTCACTTTTGTGGAAATACACACCAGAAACAGGAATTACATGCTCCATACACTCGCAGCCATAGCGCCCACCAAAAAAAAATTTTATTGCAGAAATCGGAAATGCATTTTCCGCCTCTCCTCCCCACACAGTCACATCTCACATCAGTTTGTCATAAAATTTGTTTTGTTTTTTGTTTACTGCCTGCCTCCGTCTATCCGCAAAGCTCGCCTCTCATCGATTACAAAATCTGTTTCGAAATGGCACGGTCATCGCATATCGTCACCACGCACCAGAGTGGTGTTGGTGGTGAGCCAAGCTTTTATGGTCTGCCAAGCGAGTGACACAAGGTTGGTACCCCACGCCGATATGGGGGGGTCTCCCATTACCACGAAAATGCTAAAAAAAAAAAACGAAAAGCATAAAAATGTTGGGATGCATGTATTAGTTACCTTTTTGTCAGTTCGTACGATTTGTACTTTCCAATCCGCTGCTCGTTTGTTGGTTCGGCGGTGTAACGCGCTTTTCAAAAAAGTCCCATCAGCATAACATTAAAAGTCTTCGGTCATTGTAGAAGCGCATTTCCAGCCTCAATCTGGAGTACGATTTGGTTAAAAATATTCAAGTGTGACGCCCGCCAGAGATGTGCAAAAAGTGAGCAATAGTGCAGTCCCGAATCGATCGCGCTTTCTTCTCCCAGTAAAATAATTGGCGGCACCGTACCTACATTACATAAAAATAAAGATGCTAACTATTATGAGAGCTTAGGTTTGAAAACGATTCGTTTGTCGGTTTGTTGGTTGTGTAAATGAAACGAAAATTGCGCTAATCATAGAAATCGAAAGTCTGTGCGTGTACAGCGCAGGCAACACGGAACAAGAAAATGAGAATTAATGATTTGTTAGTGCCGATCGGTCTGGTGGCTGTAATTGAATTAACGTTTCTGTGCGAAGGAATTAACTACAATTCCGAGTATAATAAAGTCGTTAGTCCGGGCTTAAGAAATGCGATACAAAAGGAATTACCCAAGGAGGCGAAATTTTTCGACGAGTTCAATTCATGTGAGTAAACAAATGAAGATGGATGTGTATTTGCAAACCGGATATGGCTCTGTCTGTAATTTGAGTCATTCGATTTTAGAAAGCTTACGGTTTTTGATGTGCGCGCAGTCAATAATTGGTGCATTTTATGAACAAAATTCAAGTTTTATGCTATCGATCGTTACAGTTTCATCGACATTGTGATTGTGAATTTGCAGTGGCTATTTGCGGCTTTCTATCGAGTTTTTTTTAGGCTGCTTTAAATTTGTTCCATCTGAACGGAGTCTGTTTGTGGAAAGTAATAGTTTGTTGGAACAAGAATGCTAAGTCAGCAATACCGACGAACGAGTGGTACCAACCCTAGGTTTAACTCTTGAGTTGGATTAAATCGGTCGTAAAAATGTACTTCTCTTCATCAATTTGCGGAACCAACTAGCTAAAGGCAATTGAAATGCTTTCGAAGGTTCAGAACTCAGGCTAGGATAAAAATCGGATCAGTGTTTCGACAGATATAAACTAATGTGTTCATGGGGCTCCTTTCGTCTCAATTCTCACATTTTGCCAGCCATATCCTAATGTCTGCCAGATTTGTTGAGGGGAACATGTCTTCATCAGGCGTTGTCAATCGGTCACCACTTTCTTCACAGTTCTGCTGTGATGTCAAGAAAACAAGCAGGCAACGCCATAGGCATAGGTACTCACCTTTCATGTGTCACACCAATTAAAAGACAAGTTAAAACTGTCAAAAGAGCTTCTCCATTCTGAAAATGCTGGGGTCTTTCATTCTTCTTTTATTTTTAAGACTTGCGAAAGCCTAGCGAGTGTCTTTTAAGCTCCCACGATTCTGCTGCGCACATCGAGTGACGAAGTAATAATTTCAATATCCAAGATGTCTATTCCTTGCACAAGTGGCTGCAAAAGTTTTCCACTATTCTTACCTGTGACTAAGTCGAAAGGGAAACTGCCTTGAAAGTCAGAGAATGGTTCACTGTTCCACAGTAAGATCTAGGACAAAGTGACAAACACTTGTATCACCAGTTAATTTTAACAGACTTGACGTATGTAAAATTCTGTAATTCAAAGTAACAAGTTCAGTTCTGACCTTTGCGTTAATAAATTCAAGAGGGACTTCTTCGACCAGTGTTCTTAGTCTCATTTTTTCTTTGTGGAATGTAACAACGCTGAAGAGAAATATTTCGACTAAGGCACTGCCCAAAATTGGTAAAATGAGCCCAGCTATGCTACAAGTCTCTATTAACATAGATAACAGTGCAACAATTGATAGTGTACTCAACTAATAAACGATGGCTTTTACTGCAGTCAAATTTAAAGTTCTTTTTTCAACTGAACCACCTCTTACTTTGACAATCGTTTAGAATTATAATTGTCCTGACAAAGCTTCTCAATTCAGCCATTTTGATCAGGAAAATGGTTAACCCTTTCTTTGAATTATGTGTACAGCTTCCTTCTGTCTCTTCAACCCTCTTACCGAAGTATACCTTCCAAAGTAATGCGGATCTGTTGGGCCCAATAAATCTTTAATTATAAGTCGAGCATAAGTCTTCAATGGCTGAGATCGACTGTCAGACTGGTTCTTGTCGAATATATGCAAATTCAGATTAAAAGACTCTACAGCGCTTTGGAAGGCAGGTGGATAGGCCGAGGCTCGAGTTTGAGGCTGTCAACTCTTTAAGTTTTCGAGACTTGCGTGAAGATTGAGAGAGGTTTATTTTTTCGCCTTTGTTTGTGTTCGGCGATTTTAGTTGAAACCTACTTTGAAGGTCTTGTGATTTTGAAAGTATGACAATTTAACGGGTCTCAGTCTCAGCTATTTGTCAATCATAGGACATTGGACTTTTTGAGGCAGAAAGTAAAGAATGCGTTCGAAAATATTCCTTTCGAGACCCTTTTTTTTTTTTAATTTTGTAGCTTTGAGGTGGAAAGCTATAAGGACAACAAAGATTCCATAGCCTTTCTCTCGCCCTTGGTGTTTTTGTTTTATTAAAAACATGAAACTCAAAAAAATTATGGAAAAACAAATACCTTTAGTAACAATGCGATTTCATGACGAAGCACACTTTTTAACTGCTTTAAGAAAAGCTCCAAAATCGGTCCACTCCCCGAACTGATAATGAAATCATCGTCCTTATAACAAAACTTACTATGGACAGCCGAAAACTTTTTTATCAAGCTCTTTTCCTCTCCTTTTGGTAAACGGTCCGTAAGCTAGTTTCCATTTGTTTTTTTTTTATGTGCAATAGTAAATCTTTTAGTTCTGAGCAATGTGTACAGAAAATAATCCACCACTTCGTGCATTTCATAAGAATATGTGACTACTGAAATTTGTTACAACGGAAGCTATTTATATATCCGCCTGAATGTCATCAAAGCGGCGATGCCAGTCCGGAAACCGTGTATCTATACCACCATCTCAACGCTTCACACTTGCCTTTTTTAAGAGCTAGTATTTCTTTCTGGCACCGTTCTTTTGATGGGACACATAAATCGTAGCCCGTCGCATCTAATTAAAATCTTAACTGTTCCGAGATTTGAAACTATTTTAATGGGGCTAGCGAGTATGCGCAAGAGAAAGGAAATTATTTTCCACAAGTGGAGTAATCTCTTTTGCTGTAAGACTGCAAGACGAGGCGTGTTGGACCGAATGCAAAGATCAGTTTAATTAATTAGCCGGTGGTAAAGCCCAAATAATAATTGTCTTTCTTATACGTGTGTTTCTTGTACGCATTTGACTTGTGACTGGGATTCAAATTGTTTATCGGGTACACGATTGAATTGGGCCCCAACAACAATTGGCCTGAGTTTGGCTTGTCATTAATTGCTTTAATTGCAAGCATCTCTTTCGCCGTAGAAAGTGTTTTTTGGGTTTGACTTTTGTGAAAGGGTGTTTAAAATTATTTAGGGTTACGAGGTTATGTTTATTCAATTTTATATGTCGGTTGGCTTGCTATTGGTTTTCGGATGCAAAGTGTCCCACTGGCGTCGGTGGAGCGTTGAATAGGTGATCGAGATAAGTTGACCAATTTTCTGAGTTTAAGGTCATTAGTTGTGGTCAAATGAATCCGTCGCGTAGATCTCTAAATGGCGGGTGGTATTTATTCTGCTGGGTGTTTGTAAACAGTTGTGGTAATAGGGTAAAGGTAGCAGCTTGTGGTACCAGTTTAGTTTTGTACTCCCTTTCAAAAAGGAAGAAATTAATGTAAATTGTTTTGCTTAAAAATTTTGGCTTTTGCCACTTTGCCTTTGAATAAAATTTTCCCTCAAACCGCGTCATCGTGATGGAAATTTTGTTTGTTTCGTTTGTAAAATCGACTTACTTCCATTACCGTTTAGCTCGTTCACGGATGGGGCGATTCGGACCAAATTTTATTTTTCTTTGCTTCTAACGCGAAAGGTAAAGGCCACTTCAATCTGGATGGTTTTTCGGCCAGAAAAAGGCCAGTGGAATTTAGGATAATTGTATGTCGCACACGGTGAGACTTTTCATCCAGAGGCTATTGAGCTCCGTTGTGATCTGATTACAATTTCCGTATAGATAATGTGTGGCATGGCTCTGTTGAACCTATTTTTGATGGCGCTTGAATTCTTTTCCATTTTTTCCAATTTTTTCCAACCCGCTTACATCGACATCTTTTATGCTACATTTTACTAACGCGTCTCCAAATGTTTGAATAAAAAAAACAGGGCAGCAGTTGAGATAAATGTTAGGGATCGCCGTGCACCAAACAAATTCCCTCTTTGACGTTTAACTCAGCACGATCAGCACGGTTATTGATCGCTTTCATAGAACTTAGGCATGCATTTGGAAAACGTATAATCAACAATAAAGCAACGAGTGGTATACGGGTGGATCTGAAATGGACATCAGAGTAGGTGCAGGAATGGAAAGAAGTCCTATGAAAAGTTTGAAGCCGAAGTTTATGATCGTGCGAGAATCATACGACAAATATTACCCCATCGACAAACTTTTGAGCATCCAAGCAGTTCTAGGCTGTAACCTTATTAACTTTAATTGAGTCCTTCCCTGCTTTAAGCCCTCGACAAGATTTGTTCCAAAAATATAAAGCAAATCTCTAGTTTGTGCAGCCAAAGAACTTCTAAGAAAAGGATCTGACAAAGATGTTCACCTAAAACCTTTCTATGGAGTCTTTGAAAACTAAAAACTAATATTCAAAGTTTGGTCCGAAAAAAGGCGAATTAACATCCAGGAGCTTCAATAAGCTGAAACTAGTATAAAGCTCTTTAGCAATAAATACAAAAAAAAATCATAAAACTGAACAGGGAAGATATAAGAGCAGCTACTTTAATGTTACCCCCGGCTTCGGTAGCACTTAAGTGTCATTTCAGAGACCGAAAGTCATCTCTGAAAGAGCGAAACAGGGATGGTAGTGCTCCGTGAATGAATGTTGTATTGTAAAGGCTCTACGCGCTATAAAAAGACTAAAGAACTAAAAAAAAAAATCGCTTTACCTCACCCAGGGAGATCATGAAATTCGTTCAAGAAATTGCTACCACCTGATCTTCTAAACTGACTATGAGGCTAAATAGACGTGGCGCATCGGATGAAAAAAATAAATTACCTCAACCTGTTAGCTGGGTCTTCCTCAAATGAGTTTTTGAAGAGAAAGCTTATCTCTTTTTGTCCTTATCATCTAATACCATACAAGTTAAAGTCGCTGTTTAAGACCTCTCTCTCCATAGCCCGTCAGAAGAAATTTGAGCAAAAGATAACTCAAGGTATTCCGCATTTTAAGTGACCTTTGGTTGGTCTTATTCGCCTTCGCTATTTTCGCTGCTTTTGCGTCAGAACAGAAATTGTAAGAGCCTCCTATCTCCGAGACTACCTCAAGATTTTTCAATTCGGTGGAGTATTCTACGATCATGTGGATTAGGTGAATATTTTCTCTTTCTGCGAAAGCCTTATACCTCCGTTTTGGTATCCCAATCTCTAAGCTTATGCAACACCGAACGCCGAACTACTTCCACGATTTTTAATCAACGCAATATCCCAATTCAATCATATCCAGTGTTATCAGAGAAACCCTGAACGTTTCCGACCTAGCGCACCCAATTCAAAGTTCCCCATCGAACTGTGTCCTGCGCACATAGATCGTCAAATTGTTTTCCCACCACCGCGATTATGTCGTCAGTGGAAAGTGTCCCTGCGGCGCTTTCTCCTCCACCTTTGCCACATCTTATAGGTGTATCGTTTTAGAATACGACAACCGCTCGTACAAATTAAAAGCCCATAAAGATGTTAAAAGCAAAAATCCGCTTGTAATTAAATGGCCTACCAGAGATACCACTACACCGCAACAATTAATCAAACCACTTCTGTAGGTCATCGCTTATATAGCTGACGGTGTTAAGTGTCTACGACCCATGCGCACGCTCATGCACTCTCCTTGTACGGGAAGTTGTAACCGCATACAATGCACCCATTCCCGGCTATGGCAGTTCCCATGTAAAAAGTCAAATTAATTCCCCCAAAAGCAAAGCATCGCGAAGAAAAGTGAAACACCGTACCAACTTCAATCAACTCGACTAAGCTCAGCGATCCGTTGATTAAATCCAGCTGATTGTGCGGTGCGGCGACGCGGGAGGAAGGCTTTTCTTTCGTCGTGCTTTGTTTCCACCATTTCTTTTATAATTTCTTGTCTGTTTTCTGCGTACCGCTGGGATGTGGGGTATAATCAGACCATCTCGCCGTCACACTGCCGCACGTATGTATCTGCATCATCATCATCATCACCGAGCAACGGCAACATCATCTAGTGAATGATGGTAGTAAAACACAAGTTGGGCACTTTTAGTGGCTTTAGTTCTGAGATAGTATTCCCCCGAACTGGATGCGCTTTCTTTAGATGCGCGCTCGCTGCTCGATTCGGTTTTTCTATCTTTGTGTCACTCGCCCAGAGACGGCGGCGCGCTCTTATACGTACGAGTATAACTCCTCACTGTCGGGCCGGAGAAAGAGTTTTCTTTTCATTTTTCTATCGACCGCGGGTAAAGTGTAAACTACTGCATCGCCATCGTCATCATTGGTGACCACTTACGTTTTTTTTTTCTCCCCCAACCCCCCCATCGCATCGGTGCAGAGGAAGAGTGAAACTCTGGTTTATTGTTGACTCTGTTTGATTGCAAGAAGCAAATCCTTTCACTTTAGTGTAATTGTGGCGAACAATCGTTAGAGCCATGTTAATAAAGTGAGATTTTCAGTGCGCAGAAACCAGTGTTACAAGGCCAAGAATCGAACGGAGCAAAGGAGTGCAGTGTGAATACTTTTAGAAGCGAACAATGTGTTGCGCTAGTACTTTTAGGGATAAGTGGAATTTGTTTGCGTGGTGGTGTGTGTTTGTGGTCGGAGGACTGACAGCGGCAACAAGTGGATATCCAACGGAGCAACAGGAACATGACATGCTTCTGCTGGAAGCGCTGTCGCGGAGGAACACACCCAGCTACTATGGCATGGAGGACTCGGTGATGGATATGCTCGGGAGAAGTAAATTATTTAATAAGTGGCTTAAAATATTTTTTTCTTTTGTTATTTGACGTGTTAAAATGACAGACAGAGTTGTTGCCACACCCAAGGGAAATGTTTGCCATTCTTCGTAGCTGTTAAGTTGAGTTTTACGAGCGGTAGCACTGTCCAAAAGCGAGCTTATGGCTTAGGGTAGCTGTAGTGGACTTTTCGTTTAAATGAAATGAAGAGGAAATGGAGCTCCTTAGTCAGTGAGACTTTGTAGCATCTGCTGTCTTCTGGTGCGCACTGTAAGAACTTTAGTAGAGGCGGTTGTATATCATAAACGCTTTTCAATCAGGAGAACTGTTTTTACCAACGTTCCCGAAGTCTGTTTTTGAATTTCCCTTGATCTACAGCTCCTCACGACAGACTGCAAAGACAGTTCTATGAGATCCAACTGTTGTTGTAAGCCTATATAGATCATGTTGGCATAATTAAAAAAATGCCAATTGTCTTACTATAGCTTGCAAAGATTTCGCGACTTGAACAGATGCCATCAAAAGTTTTATTTTGAGGGCGCTTTTTCAGCTAAGAACCTTGTATCCTTATATTTTTTGTTTAAACCGGTTTTTTCAATTTGGCAACACTTTCTTCTTTGACAATTTGTTTGAAAGCTGACAGCTGATTACTCAAAAAATGTCTGGATTTTTTTTTGTCATATTTCTGCTCAGTTGTATGGGTATTCTGATCGCGGAATTTATTATAAAAAAAGCCAATAGGAACTCCCCCCATCCAAGACTGACAATTTGTGATATTTTGAAACACATTGAATATCAAAACGTCTCCAATGACGGGCAGAGTGGAACTGGTTAACTTGAAAGGCTTTAGGTCGGTCTCACACTTAGTGCGCATTAATTCCCAACTCGAAGAAAACAATTTTTTTGCATGAGCAAGGCTGAACGAGGCTGTCAACTTTGTGCAGCTTATCTGTTGAAAAGGGTTTGCGATCGTTGAGGGTAGAGCACAATGTCGTGTTGATCAATGGAGACAAATACTTGAGCACCGCGTTGAGCAAATATTTTGGAATAATCTGCTCTGTCTTTTGAAGACTTCTTAAACAATGAATAGAAGAGTTTATTGAGTTCGATGAAATACACGTCGCGGAACGAAGCAAGATAGAGAGGTGGAAACTGTCTCAGCTTTTGCGACCCTCATTCGTGGCTGTTGAATTAATTAGATATTTTGTCATTACCCAAGAAACCACTGAATGGCTTGCTTCTTAAGCACAAAGAAATAATTGATTTAATGTCATGAAAACGAAGCAGAAATGTTATTCCCCTGGTAATAACAGAGCTGCTACTCCTTTGCCCGCTGCTGCTATCCTTATTATGCCTGGTTCGCCTGGTCCCATTCAAGGTATCTACTACAAGGTATCTAGGTACTGTCGAGAGTATTCAGACCATCGCTACACTTGGAAAACAAAATTCAAATGCCAACAATTCAAATATCAAATTTGTTGATTTAAGAATAAAATTGTTGGCATGGCAATGATGTAAGAAAATATTTATGGGGAGTATGTAATACTTGAAAACGAGTTAGAACTTTGAGCTTACAATTTTCGAAATTCGCAAAATTCTTCGCTTAGCGATCTTTTATTTTCTGAGTGTAATTTTGTATTTTTCGATGAGGACTTGAACTAATTCATAAAAGTAGTTTCTGCAGAACTATAACTATCTTTGCACAAGACACCATAATAATTTTATGGCAAGTACAACTTGTTTTGCAAATAGGATCTACCCACACACAACAGATGCAAAATTAAACTACTTCCAGTTTTTGGTACTTTTATTGTTTAAACTTAAATGCTGCTGTAAATAAGAGAAACTATACTATAATGCTTGCAAAATTGGCGAAAATTAAGTTTCACTTTTAAAGGTGTTAACAGTCTGGCCAAGTGGATAGATGTCATGAATTATTTTACAACAAGTGTCTTGTCGAGTCTTATAATTAGACT
Source organism: Cheilosia impressa (assembly GCA_948293265.1). NCBI lineage: Eukaryota > Metazoa > Arthropoda > Insecta > Diptera > Syrphidae > Cheilosia > Cheilosia impressa. The sequence continues at coordinate 3,522,136 of OX411883.1, read as the reverse complement.
TGCATCACATGAAGTGCGACACTTTTTGAATGTATTTTTAACTTCATTAGGGGATTTGTTTAAAACTGTTGATGGGAGGTACCTACTAGTATTTTTTTCATTTTATTGTGTTCTATTATATCTTGGGAATGGATAAAGAATACAACTCGAAAATACCAAAATTGGTGGCACTGTTAATGTATTTATAACTTTGCGATAAGTTAAAGTGTCAGCGGTTAAAAATATTAGTTTCCAGTTATATTATATATGAAACATCAGAAGTTCAGCCAAATACGATTAAGCTAAATTTAGTAGCAATACTCCTAGATTAGTAGACCTATGAAAATATGTCTCCATTAATGGCCTGTACAATGAAACAATAGTTGTTGTGCAAAGGAAGGGTTCCAACAGTGCCATGATGGACAATACTTTTTGTTTCGTGATAGGTACAGGCTCCTGGAAGTGGGTACCAAATTTGAGTGATCCAAGGAAGGTTTTGAAAAGCGACTTCCTTACTGCTCCCATGTGTACAAGGGTATAGTCAGGTATCAGCCATATTTCTAGCAAGCCATGGTGATAGCTATTATTTTTAAAAGTAAATAACGAAAAATATATTCTAATTATCTAAGTTACCGTTTTCCAAACCATTTCTTTTGTCATGTCCTCTTTTTTGTCTGCGATCAATTCTACTCTTCTCTTTTTCTCTGTTGATTGTAATTTAGATCCTTCTCAGTTAAGGCATATGGACATTGGACACCCTAGTCCAAGGATAGTGCGCACAATTCATTTTCGTTGAACGACTGTTCCAGACTTTTAGCCACAAAAACTCAACACAACGATTGCGATTGCTACATAGTTGTCTTGTGCTCTTGTTTACTTTAAAACCGGCGTGTTCTAAGTTTTGTGACTCTAAGGGCCGTTTGCTCATACGACTCTTAACGATTTAAGTTCTACTTAAATACTTATGGGCTACTTTTTTCAGGTCATAAACTGTCACATAAGAGTTTATGTGGAACTTAGTTCGCTATGAGTCGTATGAGCAAACGGCCCTAAAACAAATAAATGTCCATCAGCATCACTTGTTGACTTGACAAAACATATTATATCAAGTTGAACGAGTGTTGTCGGATTAGTTTTTCGAAATATACACCTGAACTCAACTCAAAGACGTCTTAAACTATATAGCTTGGACCTTACAGTGGCAAATCCAAAAGCTCCATATCTACTGATACTTCGTTTAGAATTTTACAAAAAGTATCGGACTTCGCCCGCTTTGAAAGACGTTTTAATGCGCGAAAACACAATTCGGTTAAGTGACAAATGAGCTAAGAAACAGTCTTAAAACAAAAGTTATAGCCTAAAACCTGCACACATTTATTTCACACAAATTGAAAAAATTCTCAATCGGTGCAATGCTTCATAAGATTTTGAGGACATGCAATTTTACCATTCAGTTTTATATATTACACATGTACATATTTTAAAAGTTGCACAATAGCATCAACAGTTTTTTGTAGCTTTTCGAACAGTCATACTTCCACTTGACCGTCCTGCGCTAAGTTCTTCTACGGCCAATCCTTTTTGAATTCAATATGAAAGCTTTTCCTTCAATAAACATCGCTCTTTCGTATAGTGAGGTCCGATTTTGTCAAGGCTGCGCTACACAAGACCATCATCATCCCTGCCTTGCCATGGAATTTTATTTAAATATGATGAAAGCGCACTTGGTACTTGTAAGTCAAGTGCGCTCATTCGATTCAAGGACACATCTGCATTGACTGTTTATGGAGGAGAAGAGAGTCTGTACAGCGACACCGAATTATTCAAAGAGAAGCGTTTACAACTATTTAAATGGTTAGGTCTTGTAGGGTGCAAAAACACAGACGCTCGAGTCGGAAAAAAGTTCAATTGTCAACAAACTTTGTGTGTGTAAATTAAGTCCATTGGCCAAGGGTCGTTCCTACTGAAGATGCTTCTACAAGATGAGCTCCTGATTTACCCTGAACAGTGGCGAAATCAAAGTACATAGTTACACATTTGAACAAGAAAACGAAAAAGATAAAATGTGGTTCATTGTGTTACACCACAGAGCCGGCCCATAGCTCTTAAAACCACTTTTAGTTTTGTAGAAAATTTCGCATTTTTGGCATTTTAATATCCGTGTCGATAAAGACTCCAAGTTCCTCGAGGAAGTGATTTTTTTGTATAGATGATAGTTCCTTAAAGATCGATATAAAGAGTATTAGTGACCAAAGTCATTTTCCGGAACTGCTAGCTTTCAATGGCATGGTTAGTACACCAATAGGAGCCAAGAGTGGCATCTCTGATCTATGAAGAGGAAGGTTTTGATTGACTCCCTGTGGTACCAAATCTAAACGTAATTCTTATCCATCTACAAATTGATTTGATCTACCTTCATAGGAGTTAAAGAACCCTTAAATAGCAATTGCAATTGAAGACTTAGCTCAAACCAGTCTTTCTTCAGTCTTTTTTTTATATACTACTCACTATATTCAAACTCACTTATTTTCTCTCTGCTTTCAGTGATCCCGCAGACGTGCCGCTTTCGTGGTCACAAATTCGAGTGCGGCCTCTCGATATCGTGTGTTCTCGGCGGTGGTAAGCCGGTAGACCTATGTTCCGGTGGCATGATATGGTCATGTTGCGTGGACAGAGAACTAGACCCCGAGCCCGATCAGCACGATTCCGCAGCTCAAAACGCAAGTGAGTATAGCAATCATATGCAATTACCGAGTCTTACGCAACTCGCAAGTAATAATGCGAACATTGAACGACATAACATCCCATAAATGGAGGAGTACTATACGTTTGAACGAGCAAGCCTGACAAAATGGTTTTTCTTTCTTTTTCAAGGAAGTATTGTTATTTTCCTTCACGACAAAGCATGGGAACACAATCACTCAAACACACTCAACAAACAAATTCATCGCGCATGGCACTTCTTGGCTTGTTGGCCACGCTCTGATAAGCAGCAAGAGTCGTTGCTTGCTTCTGCAAATACATACGAGTAGGAGTACTCTTTAACTTCAACTTGGGCCCGCTAAGTGGTGATATGTTCTGAAAGTTGGGCAATTTAATTCCAGACAAAAACGAAAATTGAAAATTTCACTTTTCCCATTTCCATTATTTTTTTGGTTGTTTTTTTTTCCTTGTGACCTTTGCAGGGAAGAATGACTCTTCAGTTCGGTTAGCTTTCAATTGGGGGCTCAAGTGTGAAGCCACCAAGGCGAAACGGGGAAAAAACAAAAGTGAAACTCCTTTCATTGTTTTGGTTAGATGGAGCTGTAGAGAAGAAATGATTTCCGCGAAATTATTATTATAAAGCCGTAGAGCCTTTGCGGGCGGGCAGTTTGGCAAATGCAAATTGGAATTTCTTTTGGGCCATCTGGCGTTGCATAATTTTTAGTTTTAATTGGCAATAAAGAAATTCAGCAAAAATGGAACAACGTGGACTTATGTCAGGCGGTGTTATACAACTTTTTGAGATCAGAAGATGTAGGTGTACTCTGACGAATCGCCATCAGTGGGATTGTTCTTCTGGTGCTTTGTGAGACGCAATGACTGGAATGCCCTTAGCCATAGATAACATCGCGAATACTTGGGTAAACTTAGTCGCGCAAGAATACTTTACTTAGGGCACTCGAGATTAACTGATGCGTTTGCGGTGGGAAGGCGAACTATTTCTGCACAATATATATTTGACTGACTTAAGGCTACGGAATCTATGAGAGATGCAGCACTGCAGAAGGGAAATCTTTATAAAACAGAAACACAAATAATTGACTTAGGAAGTCTCAAAAGACTGATGGGAAGCCTTCTTTAAACGAACCTGTGGAGTCAAAACAACCACTAACTTGAGGGCTGTAACACCCAAACCGAGGCATCATATGATATAATAAAATTGTTGAGTTCGTGTCGTTGTATATGGATTTGATCACACATCACATTAGAACTACCCAATCTATGCGAATTTTCTAGAAACACATATCTAGTGCTTAACGTGGAACAGCAATCAGCTTTTTTCATGGCAATTGGCCTAGTGACACCGATCCATGTAAGCTTTATAGTCTTAGATGCCAGTTCATAGGTCACTCTCATAAGAAAATGTGTTTAAAGAGAAACTCTGATTAGTGCTTCAATTTTATCGACGTTTGAAGTGGACAAGATTCTAATGCATCCGTGCAATATTTCTGTGAAGTCTGTGCCGCAACTTGTTTAAAAAATAAATAAGACTTCCTCGGAATCACTTGCCTGATTTCAGCCAAACCATTTAGACAAATTTTACGAGAGTAGGAAAAGCGAAAAAAACTAAAAAAGTGCCTATCTATGCGACACCTTTTGCGAAGAATTATCCCTAAAAAATTTCTATTATCTAGAAGACATCATCGAAAATATTAAGTATATAAACCTAAACAAAATGTTTCCAGTTGGGTCTAGGAAAACACTAAACAACAGATAATATGTATGGAAATTCTTCACTTTTTAAGTTCCAAAATGTCCGCCTAGGGGGCGCATAGCTCTTAGTCATAATATAACTTTTACTCTTATAACTGTAAGTAGTTTTAAAATAGTCTTTTTAGACATGAACTGCCGGTATAATTGCCAACTTTACGTTACAAAGGTTCCCCTATTCACTTTTACAGCGAATAAGTGAAAAAAATACACGCCGTGGCCAAGTTTTAGGAAGACAGCGCCATCTTGTTGAAAGATATCAAAAATTGGTTCCAGCTTTAGATAAAAAAATATGAGACAACTTTTACAAGTACAATAGGTTTGTTTTATTCAGCAACTTTCTCAGCTAAGCAAAGTAAAGTTGACTAATCTTTACTAAAATGATAAACTGCAGCTTTTTTCGACTCAAAGGTCCCGAATAAATTTAATAGCATATTCACAACAATGGCTCTTATCTTCACAGTTGCATTGCAAATTGTCGCACTTGAAAGATAGGATACGTTTGATTGTTGTTCCGTTTTTTGAAACGAAGATCTAGGCTGATATCTAAGCAGAGAGCATTTTTCGAAGTTCTTCTAGCTCATAGCTTCCGAATGCTTTGACCTATTGGCATAGAATTTAGTTTTTTACAAAGCTGAACTGTGGAATACCTAGCATTCAGAAATTTTAAGACAGAAACAACTTTGCACGTTATCCTGAAGGTGAACAATTATCAACCGAAGATGTACCTATATTCATTAAAGCAGATATACTGCTGAGGACTCTTAATTCTATGAGGCGTATATCTTTCGACAAGATGTCGCTTTTTTGTGTTACTTCACTTATCCACTGTAGAACAGCAGCGCTTCTTTTACCTTAAAACAATTTTACCCGCTGAAATCCAAGAAATTCTTGAACGATTCATAAATATTTCGAAAAAGAGGAGACCGCTTTAAAAAAAAAAAACTCATTGAAACCAGTTGGTCTTAATGGTTCCATCATCAACATGAAAGGTGAGGTTGTACCAATTGTTTGGATTGCGTCTGTGCTTAATTTTTAAACTTACAAAATCTTAAACCAGCCTGAGCTCCTAGTGAATTAATTTTCCGACTCCCAGTGATTACTAGACGACAATCAAAATACTAAATGTCACTGTCAATGAAAGCAAAATTGACATCTAGCCATATGCGCTACATCTCTTATCATTTGCGGTAGATGTCAACTTCTTAACAGGATTTTGGCATGTGTTTGACACGACACAAACTTAAAATGAAAGCGATAAAGTAAGATGTGACAAAGTTAGAAATATCCAACGTGATTATGGTTACTTTCTACAAGCTCACATTTTTTAGGACATCCCCACAGACACTCACAAACACAACCATCCGCAACATGACACGGAGCATATTTTTTGCATTAAATAAGACGAACAAGTGTTTTTTTTTTTCAAAAGTTTTATAAAATTGTCCACAGGCGATATCATTCATTTGCATGATATCTATCCCGGCCTCGCTAACACAAACAAAAATCCCCCACACACAAGCCGACCCCACTATCCCAATCTCATTAACGAAAAGTACCCATCCACACCAGCTATTCATTACGGAACCACACGTCCCCAGTCCTACCAATATAAGCCACCCACACAATCACACACATGGGATCATGAAACAAATCAGATAAGCAGCGTCGGCCATCCGGGAATAACGAATCACCTGGACAATCATTTTGGGATCGACGACACGATTCTGGATCATCCGCAGCCGCACTCGCAGCAGCCGTTCGGCGTTGGCACTGGTGTAGATGTTGTTGGAAACTCCGCAGACAGCGGCGCTCCCTACCACGATGGAAGCTATCGTCCCGTGCCTGGTACCTAGAATAAAGCATTTCGATCTTCAATTCCTTTTTTCACAAGCACACACTCTGTCTTCTTGATTGGCTTTGGGAACCTCTTCTTGTTCTGGTGTAGTTGTTAGATTTCAGCACTTTCTTTGTAGTTCGTATCTCTTTGGGTGTCTGGGGAGGGGGTGGGTGTTGCAAATGACTCTCTAAGACTGGTTCTCTTCTCACAGGTTGCGGCGAGGTGTTCACGCGGACGAATCGGATCGTTGGGGGACATTCCACTGGATTTGGGTCACACCCATGGCAGGTGGCGCTCATCAAAACCGGGTTCCTCACAAGGAAGCTGAGCTGTGGAGGGGCCCTGATCTCGAATCGGTGGGTCGTGACTGCAGCCCACTGTGTCGCAACGTAAGTTTTTTGATTTCCCTCGCCTACCGGGCTACGAATTGAATGTTGGATTTTTCCACTTTCAGCACAACCAACTCGAACATGAAGATCCGACTCGGCGAGTGGGATGTGCGGGGGCAAGAGGAGCGCCTCGGCCATGAGGAGTACGGCATCGAAAGGAAGGAGGTCCATCCGCAGTACAATCCGGCGGACTTTAAAAACGACCTAGCTCTGGTGCGGCTGGACCGGACAGTTCAGTACAAGCAGCACATAGTGCCGGTGTGCCTGCCGCCTGCCTCGACAAAGTTAGTTGGCAAGATGGCGACGGTGGCCGGTTGGGGGCGGACGCGGCATGGTCAAAGCACAGTGCCCTCTGTTCTACAGGTAAGTTTCGGCTCAAGTTTACTTCCAACATATTTCAAGGGTGTTTCTTTTTTCAGGAAGTGGATGTCGAAGTGTTGTCGAACGATCGCTGCCAGCGATGGTTCCGCGCGGCTGGGCGCCGGGAGACCATTCACGACGTATTCCTGTGCGCGGGCTACAAGGAAGGAGGGCGCGATTCTTGCCAGGGCGATTCGGGTGGTCCCCTTACACTTACGCTGGAGGGCAGAAAGACCCTCGTAGGCCTCGTGTCCTGGGGCATTGGCTGCGGCCGAGAACACTTGCCTGGTGTCTATACGAATATACAGAGATTCGTGCCGTGGCTTAACAAGGTGATGGCCAATGACAGCGCGTAGGCTGAGGGAGTGGTGTGGCGCAAGCGTGTCGGCCAAAGTGATACTTCCTAACTCGGGTGTTAGTGTTTAAGGAGCTTTTACGTTTTTTGTTCGCCGATAGATTTGTTATTGACATTTATGTATTTATTGTAGTTCGTACGCAGAGGAGGAGTAATTTATAAAATTTATTTTAAAAAGCACCGTTGTGTGCGGTTTAGTATGAATAGTCTTAAGGGAGTCTATAAGTTCGAGGAAGATGATGTAAATATAAAAAAAAACTTAAAGGAGACGGTGTTTGACTTTTGAATGAATGGCGCTTTTTTTTTCTTAACTTTTTTAGCTTTAGGTCACGTTGTATTTAAAGGATATATGTAGTTCTTGGACAGTCGTAAGTATCTTAGAAACAGAGCTGCTTATGTGTCGATAGACTTGTTTTCTTTAATTCTCTAAGAAAAAAAATCAACCAGAATTTTAAGTCTAAGTAAGAAATATAAGGCAGGCTGCTTTTTTTCGAAAACATTCAACATCACCTTTCCGGCTTTCCTCAACACCTGGCCATTTATTTTGCAACTGATTTTTTGAAGCCTCGTAAAAATAAAAGCCGTCTTGTGTGCATCCTGTAAAACACTCCAAAAACGCTAGAAAAAAGTCCCTAAAACGACCTTAAATAACGACTCAAAAAACTCAACAAAAACACGCGTGGAATAACCGCTCCTAAAGCAAGTTAAAAACAAAGAAGAGTGTCAAAAAGCCCCTGAAGGCGTTTTAAAAAACAAAAGCAATTTCGCGACAAAAAAAAACAAAAAGGGCTCAAAAATTATTCGAATATCCGCTGAAATACACCCAGCTAAAATGCCCTAAGTTCGCCGCAAAGAATGACATGCAAAACGTTCAAAAAAGACCAAAATACGATTCAAAAGAAATCCTCAAAATGAATGATAAACTGCCTCAAAAAAAAGGAACAAAGAGACGCGGAAAAAAACCTAAAAGGCAGCCTAAAGAACTCTTCGAAAAACCCTAGGAAAAGCGGTACAAAAACTTCGTCAAAAAAACCTTCAAAAACCTCTACGAAAAGCCCCAAACAAAATTTTTTAAAAGAGCAAAAAGATCTTCAAAAACCGCAGGGATACATTTTTAAAATACTCCAGAAACAACACAAAATACGACTTACAAAACGCACAGAAAAAAGACCTGCAAGACGCCCTAAAAATGATCCGAAAAGGTACCCACAAAAGGCCTTAGGAAAAACCCCGAAAAACAAATTTAAAAAACGACTCCAAAATAAATAGGAAAAAACGCACAGAAAACTGTCCTAAAAAAAGCCCAAAAGCACTCTAAGAACGACCAGAAAACAACCCAGAAAACGTTAAAAAGAACTGTATTGCTGTTTGAAAAGCTAAATTATAGCAACACTCCGTTGCCCAACTCAACTTCCTTATTAAATTGTTTTAAATAGAGCAAATCTTTCACATAAATAACTCGTAAAATTTAAATTCCAATAAATCTTCTCCAGCATACCAAGAGTCACAACCATTATCTCCCCCTGCACCTTTAAATAATAAACTCGTTAGTGATCTGCCCAACAGACCTATTCTTAGTGTAAAAGACTAAAACTATGCAACAAAAAATAGCCCACCACCTAGCAATGACAACAACCATTTTTCTTTCAAAGTCCAAGAGAACTTTCGAAACATCTACCCAACAAAGAGAACTGCGATTGTCTCTTATCACCTGTTGCTCCCGTTCTTCGGCGCTCAGCTAAAGTGGTTAATAAAACTACGACAATTAACGAGGTCATTCAACTGATATAATAGTGTTGAGAGGATCTCAAAGCGATTCAAAGAAAACTAACAAGGAGCCGACAAATGCAGCTCCTCCTTTATAATTAGGGATACAATGTAAAGTGTTTTCATTTGACTCGAGGGGAGTTTCCTTCCATCAAAGTGGTTGGTAATTAATTTGAATGGATGGGTTTAGGTAGGTAGATTTAATTTTCTTGGTCTTCTTTGGTGGATGTGAAAGAGAGATTTTTATATTCGCCTTGAAGGTGGGTGAGCTTTTAATTGTTTTTATTAAGTTTTTGCAAAAACATAAACCGCGACAACTGTTGGACGAGGAACGTGTTTTCTTCGGAAATGTTTTGCATAATTCATTGAAGATGAACTAGAGAGAGCAACGCCGAAGGTGTGAGAAATTTGATTTTCGTTCTTTTCTTTGTGGGTAGCTCCTACATTTTATTTTATTCTTTCGCATCGCATTACGAAGTAGATGCACGCATTTTTTGTGTGCTGTCATTTCCGGTGGGTTGGTAGGAAAAATATGAATCTACCTAGACTTGCTCATATAAATGGAACTTATATATGTTTAGAGGATTTTATGAAGAGTGATTGCGATCAAAAATTAAGTCCGTGTAAAATAATGAATGTAGCAAGTCCTGCACAAAGCGGCAAAAGCACGTTTTCAGATATTGATTTTATTTAAAGCCGGGGGGTGTTGGCTTTTTAGGCTGGATAGGAAGGAACTCTCCTTTTAAGTTGATAGACAGATATTCTTCATTTCATCTTGTTCCTACTGACGGTGACACAGAAATGCATACATACATACATCAATTGTTAGACCTCCTACCCTTTATAAAATATTTAATGGAGTTGTTGGCACTATAATTATTTGCATTGAAAAAATAACAACAGCAGTAAAATTGAACATTCACACTGGTGGAACTGTTTTCTACCGAATTTTCAAACCGACGACCAAATTTTGGACGGAAGGGTTTGATTTCGACGGCCTTTACTGATGATGAGCTCAACCACAATTGTGTGCACTCATGAGAAAGGAACCATAGAAGAGATCCTACTTCATAAACAGCTGCAAAAAAGGTTCACAATCTTGACTCCTGTGTACAAAAACAACTAGAAGGACTTAAGCCTTGTCAGGAGTTTCAGTACCAAAAACAGTCGCTATGTCAAAAAGTTGAACCGAATTGTCACATACCTAAAGTCTTCTACAAGGGGACATGAACTGATTGATGCGAAGAAGTTTTCTTAGGATGAAAAAAGGACCAGCGCTTTTAAATACGGTAAATCGTAAGCGCAAACCATTCCATTGCACCGATAAAATTCCTATCAACACAACAAGCGGTATTGTATTTGGTAATTTTGAGCAGATATATTAGAGGGAAAAACTTGAAGCTTTTGTAAAGACCCTCGGCAAAATGGTAAAAATTTCAAACTACCCCACCAACTTCCTTTATGATTTACGAATGGTCTAAGTTTGAGCTTTGAAGTAACTTTAGGGCAGACCTTGGATGAAAAACGTTCTTCTTTTAGAGCTAAAATTGAATCCATAACGACTGTCACGGCTCATCGCTCAAAGTTACTTCAGCTAACTGCTCATGAGTTAGAAACTAAAAAAATATTGAAAGCCTTGGCTAATATTTTATACATCAAAAAGTTATTAGCATCATCCGTTCCTTGCTAAATAGTCAGCTAACCGTTTCAATAGATAATATCTTCAGATTATAATTTGACGGGTTTTACAGCCACGCACCAGCATGGGTTGTAAACCTCAATCACAGTCGCATGTCCGCTTGTCCACTGACCCAATGTGATCTGTGTCATATCGGCATCTAATCGCCGCTCCAACATCTCAAACTGATTCTTAATTATGTTTATTTCTTCCAATGTCTGATCACGCAATCGAAATCTTCGAGAGAAATAAAAACAAACGATGGTCGAAAATGATTTTTTGTTGTTGTTATTAATTCATCAATCTAGCGGTATCTTATAATTTTGCCCAAAAAAGTGTATTCACATGTATTGGGGTCAAATACTGTGAATAGTCGTAAACTGTATCAGATCTTTTCTTCTTCCCTGCTGCTCCCTGCAGCTTCTAAGCGGGTTTCTTCCATGGCTCTCTGGTGTGAAAACAAAAGAGTTCAACTGCGAACAGGGATTTGGTGTTTTTTTTTTTTGTTTTTTGTTACCAATGTTATGACCACAACTTTTTTAGAAGCTGAACAGAGTATGTGTTTGATGTATTTGAAAACAAAGAAAGTGTAATGACTTCATCCCCTAAAATCCATTAGAGGAGCTTCCACGAAGCAATCAATTTTAATCGGCTGCGGCATGAAAGACAGAACCTGTTCGCCCCTTAATGAGGCGCACAATTCATTGATCCGCACCACAGAAGCCAAGAGTGTTCTAATTAAAGCACCAATGACTCACATTAGATAATAAAACTGTCATCGCACAGCACGTGCCATCGGGGAAGTAACACAAAAAAACAAGAAGAGAACAACACACAACAACCATCTATAAATGGAATTCCGTTTGAGGTCATTATCACAAAGGGTAGAATGCCGCTTGCCTGCATTGTGCATTATGTGCACCAACCGATCATGGGCATGATGCTCCAGCAGCAACAACGCAAAAGACAACTCTCTTCGGTGCGCAATTATGCTTCTCTTCAAATGCCTGCGCCCTACAAAACAAAGAAGAAGAACAACACCACACACACACGCGTTGACTGCTCTTTCTGCTTTCCTACTCGCATTCGTACCTGTTAACCAGTGTTACAACAGGTAAATTAGAAAACACCGAACAAGAAAAATACCCCACAGATGCAGAGCGAGTGAGCCCACCACAGCATACCATCGACCACAGGCCGACACCGACAGCCAACCAACCAACTAACCAGCTAGAGCAGCAATTTGAGCAAACGAAGAATGGAAATGGCCAAGGAACTTGCCCGCTCGATGCGGTGATTTCAGTTTGCGAGGAACATCTTCACTGTCAAGGTCTCAACAAGGTTCGACCCTTGCCATCGCTGCGCTCGTCGGTTGTTCCTTTCGAAAATTGTCTCCTCAGAGAATTGTGTCTTTTTTTTTATTTTTATTTTGATCGCATTTAGTGCTAATTAGAAGAGGTAATCGCAGTGCAAACGCAGCAAGCGTCAAAGGATTTTCGTTGACGAAAAGATCGTGTGCTCTCAGAGTTTACTGTTAGTAATTATTATTGTATACCCATCGGTGTGCTATAGCTATACCTACATGCGAGTGGTGGTGTTTTTTGAATAAATATGAATGCTGGCCTTATTCAGAACCGTTATAGTGTCCGATAGTCCGTTTTGTATAATAAATATCTACACAGAGTGGCCGAGCAGTGATCGTCGTGTGTAATATTTTCTTTTCGTCTTTCGCCATTACCATCTCAGGCTGGTGGTCGGTGTGTCGCGCGTGCTCACTCACTCCGCCATCGTGGTAGTTGGTTGTCGTGGTTCGCGTTAGCTTTGTGGTATTCCGGAGGAGTTTTTGGTTTACCATCGCGAGGTTGCCCCAACTTTCTTTTTTTTTTTTTTTTTCATCGTCGTCGTCGCTGTGTTCTTTCGTTTGGCCGTTCGTTCTTTGGTGTGTTAAGTGTTACTTTCGAAACAACTCTTTTGTGTGTGGATAATTCGCTGGTTTTGTTTTCATCGATTTTGTGTACGCAACGTAACCGTATGTCAACTACACTGCTCTGCTAAATGTGTGCCAATTATTATGGTAATTCTGCATGTAAATCGGTATTGCCCGAGACCGGAAGGAATTTCCTCAGCTAGAACCACGTTGAACTCTACCCAAGAAATGGAAATATTTCACTAGCATTGGACAAGCCATTAACATAAATTGCCCGATATCCAGGAAAAGAAGAATTCTCGCCGAAGAACAAGAACAGAAAAAGACAGCAGTCCGAGGCAGTCTCCCCCTGCCTGTCGTAATCGTAAAACGCGTTCTGTTACTTTTCCTCAAGCCTCTGAACCAGAAATCTCGCTACATCAGATAGCATTAGCGTCATCATCAGCAAGAACATTATAATTATCATCATCATCTTGGTCGTGGTCGTGGTCGTTGCTGCAGTGGAGCGGTAGCATTGAACAGAGCATTCCCTTTCCTACATCAAGCGCGAGGCATAAGGAAGCACCATCCCAAAGGTAGGTTCTGCAATCTACATAGAGAGACTGTTCTCTTTTATGAATTATACAAATCATCTTCGGATTTGATGGTGGCGAATGGCGATCTCATTCTTTAGTGCAGTCGTCAAATGGATCCAGTTTTACCGTGCGTGCAACTCGCATGCAATTAGATTAATTGCGGGCCGTTTAATTGATCGTCATCCTTTTTATGGGGTTAAATTACTTCCGACATTCGGACTTGGGTTTCTGTTGGTTGGCTTAAAGTGGTGGTTAGGTGCTGTCCAGTTGGGCGTTATTTTCATTTACCGGCGGTCGAAATGAATGAGTGGAAATTACGTAGGATTACATTCAGAGTAATGTAAAAATTGGTATTTTATAGTGGAATTAAAAAAGTATGCTCTGTCGTACGAAAGAATTTTTTGTTTTGAGAGAAAAGTTCTTTCATGTCCCACTGCAATTTCTCTCAAACAAAAGAGCTGTAGTTCGAACCGTGTTTTTTTCACTTAGTAGGTAACCTCTTAGACATTGGTGCTTTTAGGAAAGCCTATGAACAACTAACACTGCTTTCTACAGTTTATTTCGATTATTTAAGTTAAAGCTTTGTCGTTTTTGTTGCCTTGAACATGCTTCAACTTTTTGCGGGATGTTGCAAAATATTAAAGCTCCTCTCTGGACAGTTTGGACAAAGCTTGACTCATAGTAGACCCAAGGATACCCAATCTAGTTATCGAGTTTGTATGTACTTACTCTATCTAGGTAGTACGTACAACGTACATAGCTCGATACCCAAGCCAACAAAACCAACGTTTGGTTCACCGCCCTCGTCGAAAACCTCTTGTTTTCTGTTGTTTATATACTTTTAGTAATAGAAATGAGCTTGGAAAATAGTTGAAGACGAGCTGATCGGGTTCCTTTATCCACCATATATCCTATACTAATTAAGCTAAATAATTGTACAACATTCTCAGAGGTGAAAGGTATTGTAAATCAAGCCGGCATGTCACACTGTTAATATTTATCTCAAGTCACAAGTCACAATAAACCGTCACTGCCATTGACCTGCATCAAATTATTGTGGGCGAAGTTGTAATCAAGAATACCCAAAGTCTGTGACAGACGCTGCTCAACGATTTGTAAAAGTAATCTTCGTGTAATCTCGGGCTTACAGATATTAAACAAAAAATATACTTGAAGATGTCATCGCAGCAGTTAAACCCCTTTTAATAGATCCATCACTTGAGTCTAGAAGCGGTTGTAGAATGGCGTTCGAATTGTCACTTGCATTGCCTAAATTTTTAAGGGTTTGTCTGTATGTTGAATAAGTGATCGGCAACTAGGATTGCTAATTTAAATAGGCACTCGCATTATCCGCTTAGTGGGTTTTTGTCGTCTGAGCGCCATCTATGAGTTATGGCAACTTCTACAGTGGCAGTCTTTAAATGTGCATCACAATTTAGATAGGTTTTTGTAAATCTGTTGTTGGTTTAGATAGAAACTAAGAAATAGGAACCACACTGTTTAAATTTTTCCTTGAGCTCTGGAACAACAAATGTCTGGAGAGAATAGTTAGCACAACAAACATTTTGGGTTGTAATTTAATGTAGGTACTTCTTTCTTCTTTGAGTAATTGCTTAAAATTTGAATTTTACAGTCGTATATAACTTCTGGCAAATTTTTCTGTACCAAAAACCACCATGGTTGCTTTAAAAATTAAGTTGTGTTTAAAAAAAGTATAAATATATCTCTGAGTCTGAAGTCGAACAGTGCTACGAATTGCTCGGAGATTATTGCTAGTTCTGCACTTGAATTTTTTTTTAATTGAATGTATATCCAAAATCTTGAAGGTTATCCAATATTTCAAATTAATTTACCCGTGCAAAATCCAACAAAAGATTTTGAGTAGATAGCAAATAATTTTTACCTAACAGTAGGTATACACAAACCTTTTATATTCTCAGCATAATGTGGGGGGTTAAACACTCTACCGGAAAAAAATTTGACTCATTTTCCATAGGCCACAAATTAAAAGTAAACAAATTCATCATACTCGTTTGAAAAAAAAGTGTTACATCTTTTAATGCATTTGCTTTTGAATTTGATAAAATCTGGGTCACATTCGGTTAATTTCAAGTTCTAACAATAAAATATGCTCATGATTTTATTTATTTCCACAACTGAACTCATGACCCCGAATTTTGTTTCATTTCTTGCTCTTACCATAACAATAAATCTCCTTTAAGTCCATTTGCAGCCAATGTCGAATGGAGTTCGTTAAACCGATCCATAGATGACTAATAAAATGATGAATTTGATACACAATGACACTATTGTTATTAAAGAGTAATATTTGACAGTGACAAAATATAATATGCTCGTGTCTCGTTCTCGTATGTGACTCAGTGTGAGAGAGAGAGTGCAAAAACGCAGGAGCACACCTAAAAAGATGGGGAAAATAAATAAAAAATTTTCGAACGTTCTTAACATATTTATGTAAAAGTTAAGATATTGACCTGGGGATGGCGATGGGCCCGCTAAGGTGTCTGGTCTTTTGTGACGATCTTAGAGCCCCACTCAACCTAACCTAGGATATTCAAACTAAATGACGAGGCGAACAAATCCAATTTATCTGGGTATTTTGTCGTTCGAATTGTGTTTCAGAAATTTGTAAGCATTTTTCTTTGCAAATATCAACAATAAAAAAAAGGAAACCCTACTTCAACTTAAGATAAACATAAACGGAAATATAAAGTGCAGGGGTGTTCTTGAAGAAAAAAAACAGATTTTTTTTAAAGTTTTTGAAATGTCAGCTTTTTCTGTATCCGACCAGTCGAAATATGGTTCCTTTTATTAGAAAAAAAAAACTTAAAAATAGATTAGAGGAATGAAGAATATATTTAAATTGTATATAGTCGACTATAAGCAAAAGTTTATATTGGAAGGGTGTGCTAAAAAACATTTCCAAAAAATTCTATCAAATGGTGCTTCAGTTAAAATCACTCATAATTGGGAGCTAAATTTGTTCTCTTAATTTTCTTTTTATCCTCAAACGTCGTATTTTAGACTCAGCATTATTTTGACCAACATTGCCGTTTCTATATGTTTTGGGTGTACCGCTCCAATAGAGGAAACGACACACAGTGTTTGTGTCTTGTGTTTATCATGTTTACGATGCGCGACATTCACCCCGAAACAGAACTACAATTGATACGATAAATTAGCTCAACTTCCGAAACGAGCGAATGATTTACAACTTAAGTAAGCCAGTGACTAGTTTACAGAAACTCCTTCGTTTCGGTTGTACCTCCGATTAATCGTCGTTGAGTTAGAGCTGCATAAACCCATTTGAAGGCCCAAAATAAATAAAATTCATTACCAGTTTAAAAAAAATGTAAAAATATATATTTAAAAATGTACCCGGTTAAATATCTGTCAAATCTCGGGAAAAATAAATGATTTTCCCTTCCCTGTCATTTAAAAAACGGATTTTTAAAAATGATTGGCCCTTCGAAAACACCTGATATTTTTTTATTTTTTTTAGTTGGCGCAACAGGACCGTAGGGACCCTTCGCCTGGCTTCTCACAACCATTCGTTTTGTGTGTTTTTCATTTTTGGAACGAATGGGAGGGATCTACAATTTTACACCGAGTCTAAACGGCTTAAAAAATGATATTGCCCCTTTTTCCGGTCGCCCCCCTTAATGGGCTGATGGTGTAAATTAAAAATCTCCTAAAGTAGGTCTGCTTGTTTTCTGTCCTCCACCACGTAAAACTGCACATCCATATGGTACGCGGTCAGCCAGTCATAGCCGATTAGAAAGTAATTGCTTTTAGAATGTAGCCCCTCAAAAAGGGGGGTCACTTTTTAAGTCACTTTTTAAATATCGTTGAACAATTCTCTAATAATTTTTACTTATCTAATATCGGTATAAGTTGTATTTTACAGTCAGTCGGTGTTTAAAACTCTCAACCCAAGTTAAAAAAATCTGGAGTTGGTTGGAAGTGAGTTTGTAGATGCTGGCTACCTCCAGTTCATGCGGATGGTAATTCTTTTCATCTTTTGACAGCTTTTAGTTGTGATATAGTACAGGGCGCACCTCGTGTTCATATTGAAAATGGAAGAGTTATGGCCACTTATTCCAGACATCCCCAAACTAAATCCTTATTCTCAATTCTAAACCGCAGTGGCGGCCAATTGAACTCTCGATCGTCCGTCGTTGGACCTATATGTAGGGTATGACCGCCTGTGAGTATTCATTGACGAATTTTCTAAAGAGGCCCAAGAGCTCTCGAACCTCGTCAACATTTTTTGACCGTTTGTCTGCCATATGCGCACATTTTTTTCTCCGACTGATCTTATCCAGCCCCTGCCCAAGAAACTCTGCGTTCCTTTTGAAGAAAACGCAGTTTATTGCAATTAGAGCTAGTCCAAGCTCCTTTAGTGTTTGCAGAGATATAAATTTAAAATATGCGGACTCCCTCTTTCGCAATCTTACGCACGCTTTTTCAGCGTCGGTGCAGAAGTACCAAAGCGTTGCTCAGCTTCAGTTTACTTTACTCATGCGCTTTTAAAAGTGAGCCATTTCACTGACAAGTCCAATCCAATTGAACTCGAAAGACTCTTCTTCCGTGAAAAGGTGGTATGCACGATTTAGCGGTATCAATTAGCTACCAGGAACATAAAATCTGCCGCAATTAAACTTCTTTTCGTGGAACTAAAGAATGCAAGCAGATGCTAACTTTGGCAGCACGACAAAACATTTCACCGCCAAAATTATTCATAGACGTACCAATTTAAGTAATTTTTTACTTTTTTTTTAAATCGGGAATATTACTTCAAAACTTACCATTAGGGCGGTTACTTTTCGCAGTCGGTATTAATTGATCTGTCCCGAGTTCTGTCCGCCCTGAGATGGAGGAAGTGTTTCATGGAATATAAACATTTGAAGGTCGCTTTGGGTAATACTAATGTTCTCACTCATTCAGTGGAAGTAAGCAAACAGAAACCAACAGGGTTTTCGGCTACAAAAGTCGTTATAAACCATTCTACAAGCAATTGTTGCAGAACTTTTTGAGGGCAGAAAGAATTTGAAAATAGGGCTGAATACACTCTTAAAAAACAAGAATCTTAAAAAGCAAATCTACAACTATTACTCACCGCTGAGAACCATGAAATCACATCGTTCGCCACTTTAACGGACTTACACCTTACGGGCTGCCCCTGGATTCGTTATGTATCAGTCCGTAATTATGCAAATCCCCCAAACACCCATAACGGTGCACGCCGAGATTCCCATCGATACAAAAGAAGAACTAATCCGAGAGCAAGCATCTTTGCTTGTTTCCCACTAATTAAATTCCATCGCAGAACGGGACAATTTTGCTTGACCGATCAGAGTACGAAGTGCGGACTACGGAAATAGCGCGCTTATAGAACGGACGGAAACCCCCCAACCAGGCAATTAAAATAGCACAATTGTGGGGATACCAACTCCGACTCCAATTCAAACTATATTCTCCCAGCGTGTATATATATAAATAGCGCCAATTACTCCACGTAAAGTCATTGACCGCATTACCAGAAGCACGGCCGACAACGAAAGGAACCACTCTGCTTCTTGAATGATACGCTATTACAGCCAGAAAATTGTGGAGGAAGCACAACAAAAATAATAAAATAAGATACACGAACAAACAGACAACGATGCTCGAATTACTCACTTCTAGTCGCTCAAATCCACCAGCCAGCATCTTCAGTTCCATCCGCGATGACCACCGCCGGACGACACCGCACAGATACAAGATAGGTACCCAACGAAAGAAGAAAGATACCTACTTTCGTTTAATTGCGCTACTCGCGCAGCAGCCCGTTGCCTTTATTTTATTTCATTTCTCTGTGTTATTTCATTCAATGTTTTCCTTCTCCATTAGAGCACTTGCCCAAGAACCGTTCTTTTCTGCGAACACCACTCCATTACATAAACCTACGAGTAACTGGAAAGATGTTATTTACTCCTCGTGGTAAGAAAATTTCACTGCCGCTCGGTAGCTGTTGAGGGATATTCATGAGATAATTGGCCAAAGGTTTGAAGTGTCGGCAGCAATTAGCGTTGGGCGGCAGGTGGCAGGGCAGGGGCTATTGATTTGCCTAATTAGATGTAAAACGTTCAATGGTGCTTACCCAGCTAATTGGTGTCTTTATTCTTCCTGTCTCTCTACAATCAGGCAAGAGCTGCTGCACCGCTGCTGGTCCATTATGTTTTGGAATTCTTTGCAGCAGTTGTCGTCAAATTGGCGAAAGTTTAAAAGGGAAACTATTCGCACGTCACAATCTTTGAATCGCTGCTGGCCGAAAACCGCCGTCAGGTTCGATCGATCCTAATACTGTTGTATCACTAATAATGGGTATTAGTGCGGACGACTTCTTAAAAAATGTGCGCGTACACGATGAAAGAAATGCGCGGAGAAACTATATTCCGCAACAACAGAACGAACACACAAACAGTTAAGTTTTTGAGAGCGCATTCTGTTCAGTTCACTTTCGATCATTACCCACAAAAATAGCCAAACACTCTGAAATTTTCACTTTTGAGCTGGTTTGTTGTATGTGCTGTCTGATGTCGCATTTGTGAAGGTATCTAGAACCAGGCTGAGCGTTAAGTAATAAAATTCTCGGAAGGTATTCTTAGCAGCGGGAAATCTCTACATAGATAAGAAAACTATGCTCCTGAGGATTCTTCTAGGCCGACAATGGAGGTCGGATGTCTGACCCGTAGGCCGCTTGACCCTACGTGTAATGATTGTGTGCAATTTTTACGGTGTCGCCAACCTACCTGACACGACAACTCTTCCCAAATGTATGTCAACCATGTACTTCCGCTCGGTGAGCAGAGATAATCGCTGCCAAATTGCGGCTTTGAGTGGACGAAATAATGGGTACGGTTAAATAATTCTGAGATGTTGATCTGCACAAAAAAAATAAAATAAACACGGTCGACAGAGGAGGCAGGCGTTCAAAGTGGCTGCCATTGGGTATTAGTTACGTGCATCTGATTGAAGTCTTCTGGCATTCATGTTGTTCGGCCCAAAACGATTGATTCTGATGAGAAGTCTGCAAAAGTGTGTCACTAACTTGTCAAAAGATTAATACCTAATTAGCAACAGAGAAAATATCGTTGCCTTATAAAATATATATTATTTAAAACTAAACAAAATATTTTGCACTGGTATCCAAAAAAAAATGTTTCCGACCACGGATTGATGTGTTGGGAAATATCGGTGCACGGAAATGACAGCTGTTCTCAAAATTTGCCTCAAGTTCACTGAAAAGATAGATTTGCCGCACAAAAGCCGGTTTTCTGTGACCAACTTTGAACTAAGGGCTTCTTATAAGAAACACTTAAGAACAAATCGCTTATGCGAAATGCCTGCGAAAACACCTTGTTTCTTGTATACGTTCCTGAAGAAACAAATCTTTTGGATTCTAAAGGCTTCTTATATGCGTCATGGAAACTTCTTTTACCGCCGCTTATAAGTACAGATGATAGACCTGAAAGTCACCCCACCTACTGAAGTCCTTCGCATTCGATCATGACAACAGAGTGCGCAGTTATATTCAACGTAACCAAAAATGGGACGATTGGGAAATTTCATTATTTGGTATTATTTTATTCAAGTTTTTATTCTTGACAACAATAACTTTGAGACCACATTAACCTATTTCACAAATGTTTTTTTTTTGTTCTTTCAATTTATTCGTAGTTAACTAAGTTATGGTTGGACAGTGTTATAGTGTCGTGGGAATTTTTTCTTTCTATAAAATCTCAGTTAAAAATAAAGGGAAATGTGTGGGAGTATGTTTTTATTCCCCACAAATTTATAAGCCTTTTTAAAAATTATTGCTCGCCGCCCAACAACCAAAAAAAAGTGTAACATATTTAATTTCCTTAAAAAAATCGTTCAATAGAATACTCTGCAAATTCGATTCAAATTTAATAATATTGAAATATATGTTTATTAAACCCCCCTAAATTTAAGAGCAAATCAATAGTCGTTGTATTATACCACCCCAACACTTTAAACAACTTAATGTGAGCTTTAAGCTGGAATAAAGATGCATCGCAATTAACCAGATAACCCAGTGATGCCAACTGGGCACAATTATACCTTTTAAGCATAATTTCGATGAGGAATAATTTTAAGTCATAAATTTATGTGAGCTGTTTTTAAACTCAATTTACACAATTTAATTTTGAATTTTTTTTCTGGCTTAGGCATTAAAAACGTCGATCCGATTTGGCATTACTGTGATGACCATTTATTTGAACGAATTCATGGTGTTCGAAATTTTAAAATTATTTCGGACATTTGTTCAGCATGGCTAAAAAAGACATACTCCTGTCAGCCCTTTTAGCAATAACATGAGTTATATTGACTTCCAGTGGCTATTACGCGCTCCCAGAGAAGGCAGTCTTTAGTTCTTTAATGCCGGTTGATGAGCGTTCCATTGCTAAAGATTATGTTGTAGCCTTGTAGCTGCTGCGAAGTATCACGCTTCAAGTCTGCCAGCGAGCTTGTCACGAGTGATTAGTAAGTCAGTAACCTGATATGTTTGGGGAGATTTTAAGGCATTTTGTCCCAGTCATGCTAACTTCTTTCAGCCCCATTTTCTTTATATCTTTTAGCTACTGTTTAGGTCAATAAATCATTTTTTTAATCAGTTTGAGCAACAATAGTTCCAATATTGACCTATAGTCTTTTTCCAACCATTAGGCTCAGCCCGAAAAGTGATGTAAAAATCCGTCATAGCAGTCTTATTGAAAACAAGACTAGTAAGGAACGAGTGCCATCTTGTGACAGTCTTGTTTGAATTCAAATCGACACATCTTAGTTGGCGCAACAGGTCCGTAGGGACCCTAGGCCTAGCTTCTCACAACCATTTGTTTTGTGTGAGTTTTTCATTTTTCAGGACGAATGGAAGAGATCTACAGTTTTATGCCGAGTCCCAATCAGTGATGCCAGATTACAAGATATATCTTTTTTTTTAAGATTTTTGAGCTCCAAAATAGGTGCAAGACTTTTTACCTCAAATTCATCAAATTTCAAGATATTTGATATCAAGAATTTTCGAATTTTTTTACATTGAAACAACCTTTTCTATGGGAGAAAACTGTTTTCTATAAACACCATAATTATGAGTAATGTGAGTCGAACAGAGCCCATGTACAATTTCTGTTTTACTGACGTTTCCATCAACTCTAAAGAAACATAAATTTCAACGAATTTGATAAAATAACCGATGAAATATGTTTTTGGAAAAAAATGTTAGTAGAAACAGCCAATGGAAACTTCGCATATCCAATTTTTAAAGATTTTATTTTCAATATATTGTCGCTTCCACATTCCTTCGCTCTGCAGAATATTTTTTCTGCTGTAAATTTAAATAAAATAAAAATTCATAATCGTTTGAGTACTGAAACAGTTGAAAGTTTAATCTTAACAAAGGATTTGTTGCTTTTTAATGGAGTAAGTTGCTATGATTCTTATATAAGCAATGAAGTTCTGAGTCATTTTAATTCAAATATTTTTTCAAAATTAAAAAAAAAAATTACATTATTGGGTAGGTATACCTACATAATATTATATACGATATACCTATATAGCTAGGTACCTACTGCAATTTTGTCGAAAAAGATATATATAACAGTTCATTTTAAGTACTTCAAATTTGTATTTTATATTTTGTTGTTTTTCTATTTTGAAAAAATCTTGAAAAAAAAGATTTTTTATTTCGGAAAACAAGATTTTTAGATTTTTCATCTGGCAACACTGGTCCCAATGGCTAATTGAGAAGCTCTTTCGCGCTATTTTTGGAGGTCTATCTATAACTGCAGCTCAACTTCTTGGCAAAGAAGGAAGCTGATTGGTAGCTCAATATATTCAAAGGAATATTCGCTCCCTTTTTTGTTTTGTTGAAGATGTTTTTGAGCAATAGAAAATCAAAGACAGTCGGGCTAGAAAAAAATACACTTTTGTGAAATACTCTCCAAAGAGTTCTATGAAACTCTTTCGAACAGCTTTCATCATTAGTTCAGTAAATTCTAAGTCCACTGCGAAGAGGTATTAAAACTTATGCTAAATGAATGGGTGTCCCATAATTCACACAAAATGTAATTTTGATAGAAAATACAGACTTTTAATTAGAAAGCTTAATTTTGTCTTTGATTCATAGAGAAGATTCGGATAAATGGCCGACAAGGCTTTGCTGGCAAATATGTACTCTTTTATTGAAATTTCACATAAATGAGGCTGAATTTCATCAATACACCTCCCAATTTCCTCTTTCAAGGCTCGTTTGCACAGACTTTTGACTTCAAAAAACCCCAAAGAAAAAAGTCCAATGGCGTTGAATCGCAAGATCTGGATGCAAAAACGGCAGATTACACGATTAGGAAATGACTCACGCAATAATTGAATGGTTTCTCTGGCTGTATGGAATGTGGCACCGTCTTGTTGAAACCTCATGTTGGTCACATCCAATCTTGTAATTTAGGCACTAAAAACCTGACCAGCCGCATTTTCGAAGAAGAATTGTCCGATAATGTCTCCAGCCAAAACTCCGCACCAAACAGTCACGCGTTGGCATCACTGTACTATAAAATGGCGCAAAATTCAAATTTTGCATGAATCGTGGGACACCCTTTACTATTGGTGGCTGAACTTATTTCCAGCAACTAAATTCCGACAACTTTCACGTCCCATTTAAATAAAACTATGCCAATGCGTGTTCCCTACACACCCAAAACAAATGATCGCATTTTGGACCTAACTAATCATACTGCCCAGCCAACTAACTGTGCCTATGATTACTCTTCCTCTATAACAATCACGACAGAAGTCTACTCCCAATTTCCCACCATCTGGCCTGAAATTAATTTCCAATTAGGGAGCACAACAACCATCAAAATTCTCAGCGAAAATGAACCCATACCTCAAGCAAGCGTATAATTTCGCACCGTCTAATTTGACCTAAGGCCCGAGCGGTGGTAAAAACCTATTTCATCCATTATTACGGCCAATGTTCTTCTCAACCGCTCGGCTCATTCAATTCACACACACACACACTAGTATTTAGGTCACGTTTTTCAAGGCAAGACTTGTGTATCTTTTTTTCGACATTTTTGGGGTGTGTACCTACAAAATAAAGCAAACTTTTGTGCAAAATGTCTCTCGTCGCACGATTCTAGGTCAGACCGCCGCAGAGAGCAAAAAGAATCCGAAAAGAATGACAAAATATTTGCATATAATATATTTAGCGGTAAAAAGCACTTGAGACAAACAAATTGGAGTTTATTGGCTTTATTTGGGGTTTTCTTCCAGCGAATTGGGTTTACGATGCGAATTCCCTTAGCACATTGAAAGGTGGACCCTAACTTTCGACAGACGGAGTCATTTGCCGTTCAAGGAAATCACTTTTATTTTCAACTTGATTTCCATTTATTAATCATCAGAGCTAACAGTGAAACTATGTACTCTGTATGGTTGATATTTTGGACAACTTTCGGCTGTTAGCCATTTACAGCCGACAGGTTGGTGTTACAACTTTCACCTCGTACCAAAGTCATGAGTAGGCGCGGTGAATCTGTCTATGTGATTCATATCAGAGCGGTGACTAGGTCGAAGTAAAATAAATCCAATATTAAAAGTTTTGTTTTATTTTCTTTCTTTATAGATGGGGACAATACGAACAAGGAATCGGCGCGAAAAGGACACCTTCGGACTTAGTATAGCAGCTGCGGTGACACTAGTTGTACTCTCCGTTTGTCAGCTGTCGACAGGGAATCCGGTTTTTGTGGATAATCCTAGTTTAGCACAATGTAAGTATAAAGTATGTCTTTTGCATTCAGGTAGAGAACGTGCAGCAAAGTCGCGTAATCAAAGTGCCTTCTTCAGGTAGACATGTGAAGTTTGAATGACACATTGTCCGACCTACATTCAGCGTGGACAAGAATTTGTTTCTCATTTTGTGTGGCGGTAATGATGCTGGTTACGAACAGTGTTTTGTTTCGTGTTAAGTAAGCGTTCTCTCGCGCAAGATATACAAACATTTTGGGTTGGTGAACTCCGCCGTGTAAATGCAGGCGGATGAAACTTTCGAAAGCAAGTGGGAATGTGCTGGAGTAGCTACAACTGGGGTCATTGTCGGAAGTGCCCTATCTTTTGAGTGAGCAGTGGTGTGTTCGTACTATAAAAACGCAGTTTGTGCCAGCATTTTACACGAGCAACAAAATAGAAAAATATTTATCTGCCTGACTGTGTAGGGCAAAACAAAAGAGCTCAATAGCAAACTGGTGTTTGTTGATATTTGGGTCTTAAATTTTAATTTGCTAGACGCAGCGTTTTGTGTTCAACTCAGTAATTTTACATTCGAAAATGTTTGGCAAACAAATCGATGTCCTCTGGGTACTTGCTATAGCGAGTGGTTTAGTGCTGGCGATGCGATTTCTCGAGCAATTATGTATCCCTCGTTGGAGGCATTATTTGCCAGCGTTTCTATTTTGATTTTAAAAATGGATTCCCTTTGTTAAAGACGGATTTAGCCACGGCAATTTAAATTGTTTATATAGTACATTATCAAAGTAGTGATTTTTAATGGGGTAAATGATTGTTCCTATCTGAGCAAATCGATGGTTCTTGTTTGTAATGGCATAGTATGCACCAAATGTGTCGTTTTGACGTTCAATTTGAAGGACTGGCACAATTGCTGGTTTTAAATATGAAATGACCAAGTAAAATGAATGATTTCAGTAGTTTACTCTTACACCACTTTAACCAACCTCAGGGATTCAATAAATTTTCAACTCAACTTCAATTTCCTCAGTGAAATCTAACAGACCAAAGACACCAAGAGCAAGTTAAAGGAACATCTCTCAAAATGCTTCACAGATGTACAAAGTTGATCCCCCCAATCATTGGATGAATGAAAACTTAAGTGAGGTCCACTTGGAGACAACAATGATGCACTGTTTGCTCGGTGATTACCGACTCACAACTCATGAGTTATGACCACTTAAGACCTCTTCAGTGGAACACTGATTGTACAAGAATTTACTGTCACTAACAAGAAATCGAAAGCTTAAAAAAAAACATATCAACATGTGGTAGGGTTTGCTTAAGTGTATCATACACTAAAAAGCTGGGAATTTCCTAAATATTGAAATTTCGACATTAACATATACATGCCAAATTCACAATGAGAACAGCATTGGTTTCAACTCGGAGATTCGCCAATGATTATGCTAGAATATGGAAAAGAAATTTCCCATAAAAACAAATTAATAATGGTGGACCAAATTCAGATCTTTGACTGGGTGAAAATGACCTGAATTTGAGACAAAAAAAGAGTCGAAAATTCAAACAACTTCGTAATGACTAGGACATGATAAAACTGATTCCAATATCAGGTTGACTACGACGTGAACCAGGAGCAAGAATTAAATATTGCCCTTGTGTCTTAAAATTTGCAACGTTTATCGGAAAACTAATCTTCTTCCAAAAATTGTTATTTTAATTTTTTTTAAACATATTTAGTATGAATGCAATTTTATTGTCCAAACAAAAATTTGCAAATTCCAAGACGTGAACGGAAAATGGCTTCGCCATCCTGACTTACGTTTTTGCTTAAGCATTCACGACAACTGAAAAATTGACCATGCATCGTGCACAGATCATAGCCTGCCTTACCCTATCATCTTTTAACTTTCTCACTTACGAGTTCTTACTCCAAGATTTTATCAGCTTGGAACTTTGCTTTGTTCGCAGAATTTTTTCATCCATTTGAGAATGGTGCCACTTTTTGGAACGATGCGATGGCGCGAATGTTGTCAATACAGCCGCCCCTGACCAGTTACACATTTTGTCGTTCGTTTAAAATCTGTCCTCAGCTATCCACTCTGAGCAAACTAACGCAAGGCACGCATTTCAATTAAACTAACCTTAAACTTGCCCCAGAACGGCCAAGAACTAGAACCGAAAGAAAGTAAGCGATGACGTGAAGATGTTGCCAATGACCATATGACAGATAGAAGATTGAGTGAACTAGGTAACAATTAAAAACAAAACTAGTACACTGTTGTCATTAATATGCAAGTTAAGTGCCGATGGTCTTGACCAATGGAATTGGCCAATTAAAGACGAACAACATCGTGAAAGAGAATACACTTCGGCACATTCCGACAGGTTTGCAATCAACTTCAAAGAAATTCTTCAAGAGCCTTCAACAGTAATACTAGTGGCCTCCTGCGCACCATCCAAAGGTGCGAGATCCACTTCCTTTGTTATCTCAGCTCACTTTGGCTGACAGTTATTGCCGCTTCACCAGACACCACAAGCAACAAACGATTTAGCATTCCCTGGTCTCACATACGCGAGCGTGAGTACGCTAGCCGCCTACTAAACAAATTCGGAGCTGCTGCTGCTGACAGTGCCGACGGTAACGGGTGACTTTATTGCCCGCAGACCTATTATTCTTGTCATATATCGCCCGACCGATATTAGGTCAGTTACTAAACCGCCTTGCCAGAAATTCTGTGCGGAATCGTTGTGTATGTGACACGAAAGTAGGTCTCGCAGCCGCCCCACGGCGGCGGCGTGCGATCACAGCAGATATTTGTTTTATATTCTCGTTTTGTTTGTCCATCGATCAGATGGATTAGACGGTTCTTTTTCGCTTGTATTGCCCTAACTCTCTTTGGCTAAGAGAGAAGAACCGGTATGGCAAATATATCATTTTCATTTTTACCATAAAGAGAGAGAGCGCGCAGGCATTCCTAAGTGGCATGGCCACCGGCAGCGGCAATGGCATCGCCATTCGCCACGGATGAATTATAGTATTAGATGAACTTGTGCTCTCCTTAGCTTTCATGTGAGTAGGTATGTGACGTACGTTGAGTACACCTGAAGTATGGATTGGATAGAAACACCGCCGACGCTTGTATTTTGTTGGTTTTTGGATATGGACCATACGGGTAGAAACTGGTGTTTCTATGTACGGTCGCGGCTGACCCAAATTTGGGTAGAAGAAAGTTTTTCTACCACGTTCGCGACAAGTGACGAGCGAGTCGTGTTTCTCTTCACGAATATTATCTAGTGCTTATGCAAATTGTTTCTAATTAGAAAAGCGTTTGTATGGATTCAATCGGATTATGAGTAATTTTGTCGGATTAAATTTGGGGAATAAAAAAAAAAATAAACACAGTTTGCACTACAACTCTTTGTGTTTACTGTCACTTTTCATGGAGAAAGAAGTTTTGTTTTTTTTTTTTGGAGCAGATGGCTATCATGTTCGTAGAAAGTAGAAAAAAAATTGTTTTTACTAGAGATTTAGACTTTATGGAGTTAAAGTGTGGGTCGAGGCTGTTTTATTTTATTGCTTACTGTCCGGGTATCGGAAAGTGAAAATAAATGTTTGTAAATGGACACGTGAAGTGAGCGAGATATGAAAGGCAATCCATTGAAGTGAAGTGTTCCATTTGCCTTAGTTGGCACTTTCATGATAGATAAGTGGTGTTTTTTTTTTTGAGACTTGGTTTTTATGTTGGCAACACTATTTTCAGTGGGAACTGACAGACTATTTGTATTCAACACATTTTCCTATTAAACCATGAATAGTGTTATGTCAGAACACTGTTTGCAAGTTGTGCAAATTTATTTCAAAAAGGCAGCTCAGTTAGCCAAGCGTACCACGCATTGGAACAGTGTTGCTACTTTATCGAACAAAGCCCTGAAAAAAATACGCTTTATAAGGTTGAAATAACCATTCACTTTAAAAACTGCAGTCTTTCTTTTTAATTTCATGTTTGGAGACAGCCTCTTCAAACGTCTTGTTAATATGTCCATGATGGATTTTTTTGGGTTAAGGAAAGACGTCATCGCATTGAGGTATCAACTCAAGTTTATTGCTTGCATGTTAAATTGTTAACAAAGTATTTATGTTAATTTTTGTGAACAAAGTACATGCTTATAATTCCTTTATTAGTTTCTGCTCTGGTTTTTAGTTAATAAATTTAGAAAACTCAATGAATGCCACGGGAATTTTTTGCAAAGGCTGACTCTTGGGAGGCAATTTCTTAAACAAATTCCAGTTATAGGTGCAAAGCTATGGCAGGCAATCGAAGTTTGGTGCAAATTTGTTGGGCTGCAGTTAATTGAACATAAAAACACCGACGAAAACAAATCTATGGAAAGAGAAACTCTACCATAACTTGTGAGAATCTTTTCTTTTACATCGGGTACTTACGCAATACACTCTCCTCCAATCCAGTGTGGTCATCGTCCGATCCCACATTCGTCTTCCAAAATCTGACAGCTTCTTAAACAATTTCCTTGCCAATGACCGACGTGAAAGGGATCTATTACAAATTTCACCTCGAACCTGTTTCTCGAAAACTTTCGTCCGCCGTCAAAGTTCATGATTATTTATAAACTCGAAATTTATTTATAAAAGATATTCTTCAACTCCAACTTATTATTTAATAATTATCTCCTCCACCGTAACGTCACGACAAATTTATCGCATTGTGAACGGCTGGCAGACAGAGGAAGGCTCAATCGCATTCTCGTCTCAGTCTCAGAGGGTTCGACGGGGCGATGACCTTATATCAGATTACAGCATGCGGTCAGGTTATTTACGGAACCGATCAAAGTTTAGTGTGCGTCATTCCACCTCTGGGGCTTTGTGCATCGCTGGCTATTAGGAATATTATTATTCTTAACAGAAAACAAAAAGCCGACGCTCCGCTCGTGGTTATGGTTTGTTAACTTAATGATGTTTCATGGATTCCCCGGAGTGTTAAATGCATCTAAACCAGATTTCTGAATACCTAATGATTCTAAAATTGTTAAGAGGTTTTATGAGTGCGCGTCTGTGTGTGGAATATCATTACGGTTCTAATGGGCAGGAGATTAAGGAGAAGCTTCCGGGTTTTTGGGTTCAAGTCGAATCCGTATACATCAACTAATTGGGTTGTGAAACGAAACTAATGCGTCGTGTTTTCTTTGCAGTTCAAGCTGGAAGAAATATCCGCCACCTGCCATGCATCGTACGGAAATCGGGTCTCTCCGGAGTGTGTATGTTCGCCATAGACTGCATCAAGCAGAATGGAACACACTTGGGGACGTGCATAGATCGGTTCTACTTCGGATCGTGCTGCCAAATGAAGGTGAGTTGCTATCACTTCGATGTGAAGTTTACATTTCAAACGATCTGTCTTTTCCTTAGGAGGAGAAAATCTTCGCCGAGGAAATCAGCGACAACAGTATAGACCAGAACACGATATCGCATTTCTCGCACGAGTCAACGACGCTTGCAACGAACTCAGTGTTCAAGACATCCACCGAAAGCTATGCAGCAAGTCCGGGGCTAAGAAATCACTCGACGATTCATCCGTACGTTCCGGTGTCAACAATTACCCATATGGCGCCGAAGGTTGAGAGCACCACAGTGAGGTTCATAACGAGACCCACAATAAGGAGGTCAACCACATCAACTACTACAACGACCACCACAACTCCCGCACCGACTACCACAAGGAAAACAACAACAGCGGAGCCAACCCACAGGAGAAGAACTACAACCGCTGTGCCGGTTCTGACAACGTCACCGGAGATCGCGGAAGAAAGGTTCGACACTACAACCATGTCGAGTAGATTTACAACATTCCAAATGGTGGAGACGTCAACGCCCAACAAACCTACGGAGCCAACAATTTACAAAGACACGACTATGCGGCGCCGCAACACCACCCACAAGCCCACCACATTGCCTCCCAGAACCAAAAAGCCTTTCATAACCAGAATCCCGGTTACAAACTCCACTGGTACTACAACTACTCCCAGGCCCACGACTTCCAAAACAACTGCCAAGTATAAGCCGCCACCGACGAAACGCACCACCACAACCAAGAAACCTTTGCCAACAAAGCGCCCGATAACAGTTTCCATTAAGCCCACCAGGAAGCCAGTGGTTCAGCACGATGACATCAGCACAACCTCGTCACCAACTAGAAATGATCCAAACGTATCAGCGACCACTGTCAAGGTGACGACTTCGAACGAGACTAGCACCAGGGCCCCCAGGCCGAAGCCAAAACCGACAGCGGAGATTTTTAAGATCTCCCGACCAACTGTCGCCGCTGAGTCAACAACCCACAAACTCGAAGCAACAACCACAACGACACCGAAACCTACAACAACCACAACATCGACGACAGTAAAACCTACTACGACCACAACGACTACAACATCCACGACAGCAAGACCTACAACCACCTCAACGACCACGGCGCCCACAACAACAACGAGCACCACTAAAAGGCCGACCCGAAAGCCAACAACGACGACTACACATGCCCCAACTACAACTACAACTACAACTACAACTTCGACCACAACCACAACTACTCCCGCGCCAACTACAACGACTACCGCAAGTACAACCACAACCACGACGACTACAACTAGAAGACCAACCACCCAACGACTGACCACAACAGAATCCACCCCAGAACCAACCTCTACCTACAGACCCACTCTGGTCACCTGGACGACAGTTGTTGACAACAAACCAAACAACACTCATGTCACAATCGAAGAGACCGATTGGCAGCCAAAGCCCCCACCTGCCGATTGGGTTCCAGTACCAACTATTGATCCAGAAGTGGCAGCAAACAAAAATGCAACTAATCTCGAAACCAGTTCGAGTCCTCCGGGTGAGTTTAGCGGAGTCTGTCAAAATTTAATACAAACACCCAAAACAAAAAAGCACATTGCGTCATCTCTCATCGTTAAATTTTGACGTGCTCAGTTTTGTGTGCGTTAAATTTTGACAGAGCAAAATGACTGACTGTCAGTCATTTCGCTCTGTTAAAATGTGCATTTAATTTCAACCTTTAAATAAATTAATTTCCCTTAGGTCCCACCACAGAGGGAGTGACATTGCCTTCTTCCACTGAAGCTACTAAAATTGAAGTAGCAAAGACAACAACCTCTTCGCCTTTGGATGAGACTACAAGTGGTGTCACAACATCAAAGAAAACCACAACAACAACAGCAAAACCACCTTCGACAACATCCGGTCCAAAAACAACGGCAAAGCCGCTGACAACTTCAACACCGCCAGTAGCCAGCACAACTACAACTGATTCATCCGAAGAGGTCTTTACCGAAATGTCAACCGCTGAAATAAGCACGGACACGCCAACGGAGGATTTCAACGCGACGACGTCAATACCATTTACGACGATGTCACCGATCCCCTCATTGGAAGGAGTGGACTATAAACAAGGTAAGTGTAGATTTTAATTTTTGATAACGTGTGTTTCGAAGGTAGGATAAGTCGTCTTTGGGTAAGGGGACGCAAACTTTTGAAAAGGCAACAAAAGGCATGTCCATTGTTTTTGGTCTTAAATGTTTTTTAGACAGGTTCAATTTTTTTTGGAAAATGACCGACTCTAAGAGCTGAAGAAAAATATTGGTCCTTAATATATAAAATCAACAAATCTGATTCTCAATTGCTGATGCTGAAAGCCATGTCCAGTCCATGTCAATGAGTTCGGATCTTTAAATAGAGAAGGTGTGGAAATAAATTTACGCGTACTTAAAATAAAAAAAATAGGCAAACTATTGAGCCATTGAATCTCGAAGTTTGGTATTTTAACTGCAATTTTAAGTTTCGACACCAAAAATGTGTGAAAAAAGTACCACCTGCTGCTGAAATGATGGTCTTTGAAAAAGGTCAAACTTTTGATAAAATATTTCATCACTTCTTTGTGTTAGAAAAAGCAATATAACAGGCACCTTAGTATTTTAGATGTAGAAAAAAGCCCGCAGCTGTTTAGTCGAAAGCAGAATTCAGCAAAGAAAAGTCTTAATTTTTAAGACTCCAGCTAAAATACAACTAAAATTTGCAGGCCCAAAAAATATCAAATTTCAAGCTCTTACGTGATGATAATTTAAGAAAACTTTGTTCAGATTTAATCATTTTGGTGGTGATTTTATTGAGCCACGCCTTAAAAGCTCTCCTGCATTAAAAGCATATTTAATCTAGAAGGTCGGAAGATCTTGCAAAGCTTGTAAAACGTTTTCAGCTTTTCCATTTTTGTACAGAATTTTAAGCCCTAAATGTTTGCAGTTGTAGAACTAGAGAACAAACTTCTGCTTGAACCATAAGTTAAATAATGTTGTATTTAAGCCACATCAAAAGAGTCGGAAAACATGTCTATGAAATTTTTGACTTTGCTGCTAGTTTTCCAAGTTTTGGGGACACAAGATGTTCAGCTCGTGAATTATCTTACTTTAAAAAAAAAAAAAATTCAATTTGAAGGTACATTTCATTCGCAGACCTTTTAGTACAAACACGAGTTATGCTAAATCATAAAATAGTTCTACCACCGTTTTAACCATTCATCTGACTTGAGAAATTTTAAGATCACAGGCTATGAAGCTCGTACTTTACTGTTAATTCCAAGCAAAACTTTAAATTTACCCACAATTTTATGGGAGCATCATTTCAAATATTCAGCAAACTCCCTGCTTCCTTAAGTAAAGGATTTAGATTGAAAATAAATTATTATAGAGCTAAAAGGCTGAAAGCTTTTTAGATGTAAAGTATTTTTGGCTGACCTTCAGTATAAAATAAAAATAAAAATACAGTCGAAACTCTTTAACATCTATCAGAGGCTTCCGTTTTGAAAAATTCAGATCAGAGTTGTAATTCGACTGAATCTTTGCTTTCCTGTTGCATAAGGGGCAACATAAAAATGTTCTTATTGTATATGACTTACTCAGGAAACTTGCAATAAATCTTAAAGACCTTTTTAAAAATATTGAAAGTTTGCACTACAGCTTGACGGCGGAACGAAAAAGGCCAGAAAGGTTTCAAACAGAGCAATTCTAGTGTCAAAAGGATAATACAAAGCAAATTGGTAAAAAAACTACCCGGCAGCTCTTAGATAAGTCTATTGGTACAGTAGTTCTGGAAAACAAAGGAGTTGACCACAGAACTGGCTTTTGCTAACAAATGAAAAATCACAAATGACCCATGAACCCAGGCTCTAAAAACGTTGTATGCTCTCAAAATAAATGTCCTTCAAGTCGAATTTTACTTCGCATACATTTTTTTCCTAGAACGCACCGCAAATATAACGACAACAGTTTCAAAAGCGAAGCCTCTTAAGCCAATTAAGTCACGACTTCAGATAAGCACACATCGACACTATCTACAAAACTGATGGATGAGCAGAGTATGCTATAGAGCAGTAGTGATTCTCATCTTCAACTGCCGTTCTGCACCAAAGCCAAACAAATTCCAGCACCACGACGAAGAATAAAACGCTCAAATGTACGCAACAACCTTGACTATCCAGTTTATCCGCCATCTAGGAGTCTCACATATAAGACACAGCCACAGCGAAACTCATGCACTTGCTGGGCAAATAAAAAATTAAAAGGATAATGGCCTACAACCGAAATGAGAAGCAGAATCGTTCATCTTTCATCTCGCATCAGAAATCGAACCGTTCTTCGTGAAGGTAATAAACTCCGTGGATCATGTCCACACTTCTCATATTATCTGCTCCGTTGCAGTCCTGTTGAGTGTACCTGTGCATATTTTAACGGCACGACCGAGAGCCAAATGGGCCATCAATTAAATTCGATTTTGTCTGTCCGAATAGATTGGACACTGATGGTGATTCATGCCATCAGAGCCTAAACTCGGAAGAGTACAAACAACAAAAACATCCGCTGACCCTGTTGCACACAGTTGGTAACCCCAATTCCGTTTAACAGAACTTTCTATACACCGAACAAATACAGACGGAAAGTCCACCTTTGAACGTGCATCCTATAAATAAAGAAAAAATAAAATAAATACCCGCAACATGCTTAGCAATGGTAAGCTAACGACAACCGACGACCGACGACGACAACGAAGAACAGCAAGAAGAAAAAATTACACGGAAAACACGACAAACACGAAGACGATGGTTGCGCTTCCTCAGGATGTAAGATGCATGCGCAGTGCATGGACTGGACGCAGTATATAGACCTCGACCAAGGTCGATCGAAGACTTCGCATCTCTCTGCGGTTGAGATATGGTGGGTATAGATACATAGATGAGGCTGAAGATATTCCCATGGCAAAATGCAAGAGATGAAGATGGTCGAAATGGCTTTGGTGCAGAGGGGAGCCGTACGTCGATGCACACGCCAGCAAAATTGCATTCTATGCCACTGCAGGCGGATTATTCTTGTATCTTATTAGGAGGAGGGGAACAAAAAAGATGCACAGGCACACATGCACTTGCGACTTGAGTGTAAATGCGCAACAGATAGTGGAATGCAATTGGTTTACTGTAAAAATGCTGGCAAGATTGACCGGTGACCAGTTACGCAAATTACTTTGCTGCGGCCACCAACGGAAAATGGTTGCTTCAAAGAAAATTCTCTTAAAAAAATGGGGATGCCTTATGAAATTCTTTGGCTGGGAATGTATGAAGAAAAGCTTGACCTTCAGTCGAAATAGGATTTTAGGAGACCTTATAAGGAAAGGTGGTTGTAGGTTGTCAAAAATTAACGTGTGGACAACGACTTTCACAAAAGCTCAAAGGCTGCAATATTCTGGTTGGGCATGGACTCATCTATCCTTGAAAATACGGGACACATTGGACAACTTGCAGATAAAAATCAAAGCCAAACTAACTGCAGGTAGACCAACATAACCACCGCCTTCTTGTCACCATAAAAGTTTTTCCTAAGACACCTTACAAAGTCAAAAATATGCATTTATTTCAAGAAGTTGACAACAAAGAAAGGAGCAGTTTAACTTACTCTAAAATGGAGCTGTTCGAGTTTTAGAGACGACAAAGAGTCACAGCTTTAATTGGCACATTGTTTTTGGACAGTATCGGTGGAATAAAGTACTAGAATTGGAAACAGTTCCAATTTGGCAGAATGGGTTCATATATGAGAAATTTTTTGAAAAGCCTTAGCAAGCTGTCAAAAATCTTTTTTGAAAGCTACGCAATCCCTTAGGTAGTTTTTGAAGTTTTTCCCTTTATAAGTACATAAATCATGTTCAAAC
The DNA here is from genome assembly GCA_948293265.1 of Cheilosia impressa. Lineage (NCBI taxonomy): Eukaryota > Metazoa > Arthropoda > Insecta > Diptera > Syrphidae > Cheilosia > Cheilosia impressa. The sequence goes on along the minus strand of OX411883.1, from coordinate 3,485,674 downwards.
CACTGAACGCATCCTTATAGATTTCCTAAAAATATAGGGAGCATGACAATCATTCCTATTCAAGCTAAGTTTACAATTTCAGATGTCAGCTTACAGGCACCTCTCATTGAGAAATGTTTTCCCAAGGAATCGTCTTAATCGTGTATCGCATTACCTAGTCCCTAGTCAATTCTACGCTTCAAGAATGAACCTATGCTCGAAGGTTTGAATGCTAAACGGGACAAATTCAATTATTACCTGTGAAAAATGCAGGGACACTTAAAGAGCTTAATATTCATGATTCAGATGGTCCAGGTGTCCCCCCAGAATTCTAGAAAAATGTGGTTGAGCCTTAATAGCCCTTAGCAAAACTTTAAATTTATCATGGAACACCTCTTTGTAAGCCTCTACATCTGGCATTTTGTTCGGAGAGAAGAAGGTATTGGTTTTTCATTTCATCTATTCTATGTACCTAGCTTCTGCAGAATTTGTATTTTTATATCCTTAGTTTTTGATTAGGTTTTACAATATGTCCTTCCTTCGGTTCAGAAAGAGTAGGTATAGTAGCTCCATCAAAAAGAATCCACAAAATGTCTACCCAAAAAATTACTCGGCGAGAAATTGTAATTCTATTGAAGGCCGACCTTCTTACCTATTGCCTGGACCGTTTCAATGATCGACACTTCAAATAGGCCTATTGCCGGACAGCGAAAGAATTACGACTTAGTTAACAAAGATCTCTCTCGATTGTAGGCCTCGTGACCGTTTTCGAACAACCTTTAAGTTTTGCAAAAGACTCAGAAACACAACTACGCTTTCGACTTTCAAAATGTAAATAACTCAGAGTTTTCCTTCCAGGGTATAGGTTAAGAATTTCCTTTCCCAGAACCTAATTAGAGCTCCTGCGTTTTTCAAAAACACATCAAAACATTTACAAAAATTCACAATTTTTTCAGTTTGTGGCAGACGAATGTTCCCCGAGCCGAGGATCGTTGGCGGATCTAACGCGGCTTTCGGCAGATGGCCCTGGCAGATATCCCTCAGACAGTGGAGGACTTCCACGTACCTGCACAAATGTGGTGCGGCACTGCTGAACGAAAACTGGGCCATCACTGCTGCTCATTGCGTCGACAAGTAAGTTCACACGCATAGCCGTGCAATGCATACCAACTCTGACCACGTTTTCGCCAACTTTCAGTGTTCCACCATCCGACTTGCTGCTCCGGCTGGGAGAATACGACCTAGCTGAAGAAGAGGAACCGTACGGCTACCAAGAGCGACGGGTTCAAATCGTGGCATCCCATCCCCAATTCGATCCAAGGACATTCGAGTATGATCTGGCGCTTCTCAGGTGAGATTTGACACAAATTTGACAGCCATCAAACGTCTTATAATGAATTCCTTCAGATTCTACGAGCCAGTGGTCTTCCAACCGAACATCATCCCCGTCTGTGTGCCAGGCTCTGATGAGGACTTCATCGGTCAGACGGCTTTTGTCACAGGATGGGGACGGCTCTACGAAGACGGACCACTGCCCAGCGTCCTGCAAGAAGTAGCCGTGCCGATTATCAACAACACAATCTGCGAGACAATGTACCGGGCGGCGGGCTACATCGAACACATCCCGCACATTTTCATCTGCGCCGGATGGAAGAAGGGTGGCTACGACTCATGCGAAGGTGACGAAATTGACTGTCGTAAAAATCCGTGTCCAATCTAACCAAACTCATCCCTTTCTAGGTGACTCGGGCGGTCCGATGGTGCTGCAACGCGAAGAGGACAAGCGATTCATCCTCGGCGGCGTCATTTCATGGGGCATTGGCTGCGCCGAGCCCAACCAACCAGGTGTCTATACAAGAATTTCCGAGTTCCGCGATTGGGTTAATCAAATCTTACAGTTCTAGTATAATTCTTAGTAGTTTATAGTTTTTTGTTTTATTATTTCTTTATGATAACAAAATGACAAGTTAGCTACGTGATTTTAGTTTAAAACAAAAAATTAGGTTTCTTACGGCATAGAAATAAAACTTGTTCTGTGGTTATAGAGGGCCGGACTGTACTGGCTGCTTATAACCACAGCAACGACTTAACACGGAGAGAGTAGCAATTCTCTGCTTGTCCATTTATGAACAATTGTTATTTGTTTCGCATGTTATAGGGTAGGCTATATACAAGCTAAAATGTTCAATATTGTTGTCCAGTGATGTAAAAAATCAGTTTATTGGTTAATTTAATTTAAATTAAATTTTATTAGAGAAACGATATATGTTTTCGGTTAGCATTTAAATTAATTTATTTAACATTTAATTATATAGTGAGCAACGAATATTTTATATAGTGATAGTTACATATACTTTATTTATTTTGTCGTGTTTCGCATATTTTCCCTGTAAATAGTTTTACTTCTACTGTAAGGTAAATAATTGTAAATCATTTTAATGGAGTATCCTTAAATAAACTTTGTGTCTTCCGCAGTATCAATGTTTACAGCTATTTTAAAGAGAGATATTTTCAAAGCAGCTCCACGAGGTTGCATAGATTAATTAAATTTAATAGTGCCTAATGTTATACTTGAAATAAATCAATTTAAATATTAAGTTTTGTCCGCTTGAATTTTCAATCTTGTATTTGGGAAACAATGAGGTTTAATCCCCAAACGGAAATGATTGTTTTTACAAATATTTTCAAAGGTTTTCTTAAAATTGTAGGGGTATTGCTGCCCCGTGGATAGATGGTCTCAAGAGATCTCGTTTTTCCTATGCAATTGTAAAACTATCACCCCGTACTAATAAGCAAATGTGCACAAGTTAGTTAGCTAGTAGACATCAGATAGCATACAAAAATTTGACGTAACTTCTGAATAACGAGGTGATAACATTTACGCAGCGTTTATTAATAAGGGGGTCAGTCTTTTCCATGTTGAAAATTAACTAAGCTATGATTGAAGAAAAGCTAGACTTAACAACATTTTTTGCTGGAAGATTTCTCTTTTTGAACGCAAATTAAAAAAATATATATTATAAACACTGTCGTACTTTTTCACACATCTGTCAAATTAAACGAAAAACTTTCCGGGAAACTGTATTTAGGGAACAGGATAAGTCAGCGACTAGTTTTACCCTGAACGCAAAAACTGTGTTGCTGATTACGGTCGCTTTTTGTCTGTCAATGAGCACTCGTCAAGAGATTTTGTACAAACGTCAACTTAAAATAACTGTTCACTAGGACAATCAAAACTACAATCCATCAAGTCAGGGGTTTAACAACCGTCAGGCTGACTAAATTCGAGTTTTGATCGCCCCCAATCGTTATGACGGAATAAATTATATAAGCGCTCTAGAGCCAAGAAAGAAATTACTAGTTACTCGTTATTTTGCAAATTTTATCTTTACAGCGGATGATCTCAATTTGCGTCGATTACTATTCAATTAAAGTTAAGTATGCGTATGAAATCAATTCAAAAACAATAGAGCCTACATTCAAACGTTCAAAGAAAACTTAACATGTCCACTGTGTTTGACAGCTGACAGCCAGATATGCGCGTTTAATAATGAAACTTGTTGCCGCGCTAATTCAGAATTAAATGGAATTGACTTGCATAGTTGTTTCGAGTTGCAACTACTAAATATTTACTAAAGTAACTCATTTTCACTGCCATAATGCTTAGTTCCTGATCTTATAATCAAGGTGCAGCTATTTAAAACAAATGCAAATCGTAAGTAAATTGGATTTTCAGGAGGTTATGTAACTTTTTACCATTAAAAATGATGCCGAAATGGCAAAAGCTTGTGGTTGAAAGTAGCAGCTTCCATAAACAAGTAGCGCTTAGAACTGTTTAGTATTCATGAACACACCCATTAGTTGTGTTCATTGGATTTAATATATTTTAGAGCGCAGAGGAATGCATTTCTGTTAAGCAAAATGACTTAAAACTACGACAACTGTCAGTAGTAAAGCAACTTTATCAGACTTCCAACTATCAATGATGGAACATTGTGTTACAAAGTGCATTAGGTAACCACGAACCGATAACCACAAATGTTTGCTTATTGTAAAAGTGTGATTGACTTTCTTTGTCCTCTTATGGCATAAAGCTGATGTAACAGGAACTTAATGCTCGAACGCGAACATTTATTTTATTTGGCGAATGGGAATGTCCATAATTAGGTGTCAAAGCATAACCAAGAGACGATTCGGGGGAAGCTAATGGCCGCATTCAAGAATCTAGTTATCTTAAGTCGACTAGATTAGTCTGGATAAGATGATTGGTCGGGAACGTCACTTTTTCTGCGTCAGCTACATTTGAGAACTGTCAAATTAGTTCTCAGTCACGAATTTCTTGACTAGATTCGTCGGCTATCACTCCATAAACGTCAACTGAAACAGCTGCTCATATGACCAATTTCCCCCAATCAAAACCGAGATAGATCTAGTCAGAGAGCTGTTAGACTTACTAAACTAGATGCTTGAACGTCCCCAATGCTAACTCGCAAGTGGGAGATCGTTTGAATTACATTTTGTGAAGCTTGCATTTCGCTCGCTACATGATGTATTTAACTGCCCCTGATCCCTGATGACGACTTGTTGGTGTTTCTTCGCAACTGTAGCTGCCAAAACTATGCATTGTAGTGATTGTCAGCCCAAGAGAATGTTTGAGACTTGAATTTTCTTAAATTAAAAGGATTATGTAGGCCATTCAATTTTAGCACATACTTTTGGGGTGGCAGCATTTAGGGTCCGATACGATCAAAAATCCGGTTTCATGTGAATTTTCTAAGGCATCGGAATGGGGACGTTCAAGTATCTAGTTTAGTAAGTCTGACAGCTCTCTCACTAAGTGAATCTCGGTTTTGATTGGTCGAAATCGGTGGAGAGAGCAGCAGTTTCAGTTGACGTTTGTGGAGGGGTAGCCGACGAATCTAGTCGAGAAATTCGTGACTGAGTACTAAGTTGACAGTTCTCATATGTGGCTGACGTAGAAAACGTGACGTTCCCGACCAATCTAGTTTTTGCGTTCAGGTTGCATCTCATCCAGACCAATCTAGTCGACTTAAGATGACTAGATTCTTGAATGCGGCCAATATTAGGCGTGTTTTTTTACAGCTTCGATCTCAGCAAAGCAAAGTAAAGTAGGATTTTCAGCACACATATTACAACAACTACTGCGAGTCTCGAAGTGTCAAGTAGAGCGTAGTTGTTGTTATTGCGTGCTGAAAATCCTACTTTACTTCGCTTTGCTGAGATCGAAGCTAAAAAAAACAGGCCTATTATTTGACTAGAGGTGTTTGCCACGAGTTCCATTTTTTAATGCTTTTACAATTAGAGATTTTTTTGAATTAATTGATCGAATTTTGTTTTGTAAGCGAGTTTTGAATATATCAACAAGTTTTTCTCTAACCCAATGTGCAAGTACATGTCGCGCGTTTTGAACGAAAGCAACAAATTTAGTAAGTACGAAAAAAACCAAAGGGTACTCAACTTAAAAAAACTAAAAAAATTACCAAGATCTACCGAAAACCTTAATAATTGGTAAGAAAGAACGAACGGACATGTAGAAGGCCAGATATTGACCAACAAAAATTAAATACAATTCAAATTCTTTAATTGTGATCTCGCCAGATTACAAACAAAAAAAAATCAGCCTAATGCTATACCTCAACATCTATTGTGTCAATCTTTACTTTAACACACATTTGACATTCGCTGGCGCGAGAACTTAACGGGTATTCGATTCAAATTGAAATAGTTCTTCGCCCTGAAATAGATCACAGTTTCTGCTTTATGGCCACATTTCCGCAAGAACGAGAGAAGAGAAGCATACTCAACGATTTGCAACATTTTGTGCGGCCAATCTGTACTTACTCTGAGAAGAATTGGACAGAGGTAAAGCGATTACACTCATATCGTCACCAGTAACTTATATTTCCAACACAAAAGCAAATAAATTCAATCAACAAGACACCGGAAATCAACGCAAGTGCATTGCACAAACAAAGCAGCAAGTGAAACTCTTGTTTTGCTCATTTTATTTATGACCCTTCATAACCGAACAAACTATGTACCTACATCTGTAGCTTAGACTTTCAAAAGAAAATAAATCTCCATTTCGGACGATGCCCTTCTCCATCGGATAGACTTTTCCTCTTTTGCATACAAAATTGGACAGAGCCGCTCCATGATTATGCATTTCCTCTGACCCGATGACAACGACAATATGGAAAGGGAAAGTTCCCCATCGTCGGAAAACGGAAAACCTCTCGAGCGCTTTAACGTCATAAATGCCCACTCTGTCGTGCCTAGTTAGAAAAAAAAAAGAACCGTTGAAGAAAGTGCATCTTCCTATTTGTCGATTTCAAGTGCACAGCACACCATTTCCCGGGAAAGACACATGCGCTTGCTGGATGAAGCTAAAGACTGAAGAGTCCTACACGTCCGCGACGACACTCGAGAACGATATCGAAATGGAAATCTAAGGAAAATAAATATTCGCCGCCAACCATTTTATTGTTATTTCTTCATTTGTTCTCCTTTCGCTGGGGAAGAAAGTGTCCCGTGGCCGTATCGCACGCCGGCGCATTTCGCATTCAATGGAGCGCAGCGCCCCGAAAAAGGAAAAGTTCACGAACGCTTGGGCACACCGATTTTGCATAGAAAAAACGTAAACAACTCGAGTCATCTCACCGCATCAGAGTCAGAGCCGACGATGGGCGATGAATTCTGAAATGTATCTCAAATAAAAGTAGTTGGAAATGCGCCTAATGGTCGTTGGCCCGCCGGCCAATCTGACGTTCGGTGTCACTTTTGATTTCCAATTCGATGCATTAACCTTGTAACCCACTTCCAGCTGCGGCGATGGCTGGAATAATGAAGTGGGAGTCCGGTCCGGCAGCAGGTAATAAGCATGCACATCCCGGCTACCGCCGCGAAGATTTATTGCGAAAATGATTGGCCGCGCAGCGCGATCATACCAATTTTGATCGAGCGATAATTGCGGGGTGAAACCGATTCCACTTCGCCGTGGTGGCTCTCATTCTCGTTGTCGTTGGCAAAATGTGATTTGAATTGATTTGGGCGGATCGATACATTTTTGCGAAAGCGAATTTCTGTAAGAGTGTGTTCCTTTCTGATTCGAAAATGACAGAGTGATTGAAGAAATTACATGTGTACGTATCTGAGTACACGTCGTACTCTTCTCGGCGAAGAGAAATCACATCAAGTATGTAATTGTCATTTGGTGGGGACGGTTATCGGCTTATTAACGGTTCATAAACAATACTTAATGATGCACTTGATTGCTGACATGATTTACAAAAAGCCTTTCAAGGTTATTTTCACCGGTTCGGAATGAAATCTAGATCACTGTGACTTAATGGTCGGGCGACACTTTTATCTCATTCGTTGTGTCACTCAAGCCGGGATGGGAATCGATGATCGCAATTGAATTGGACAATGGGAAGGCGTTCATCAGTATATCTCAACAAAACTTGTTTATCTGATAACTAATTTTGTAATTTAAAGTGGCAAATTATTGTAGGTCACAATGGCTGAGTTTTTTTATGGAAAATATTAGTTTAGTGCGCAAATCAACAAAGCGTTTGGTACTTTTTCGCCTTCGGCCTAAGATGCTAATAATAAATTTTGACTTTCACCTTATACATTCTGTAGGTCACAATATGCAATTGTCTGCGAAAAAATTCAGCATTATTTTTTATTATGCTCACATGATCTACATAGATCACTGATTTCAATGGTTTACAACAAAAGTTGGATCTCGTACTATTGTTGTAAACCGTGGAAATCAATGAACTATATAGATCATATGAACATAATAAAAAGGCCTATGGGCCTTACTAATAATTATTTTTAACCTCAACGCTAAATATTTTGTAGGTCACAATATGCAATTTTGTATGAACAATTTCGCCATTGTGAGTTCGAAAAAAATTAGCATGGACACTAGTTTCTAGGTTATTAGTTTCGCGATATGTGAATTTGAATAATGTAGCCTGGACACTAAAGATGATTATTTGATATTTTCAAGAAGACTCTACAAAGGGCAACAGGCGCACGCTCCCACCGAGAAGAATTTACTTGTTCCTGGTGACTTTTTCGTCACAAAGTTATAAACTTTTGGCAGATACCTTTCGGGTGATAGCTCCTGGTAGTTCCGCAATTTGTTCGCTTTTAATTATTATCGGGCCGAGTCGGACAGTTTACTGCGCCAATGACGTCGCAATAAATGTTTATTTTGTCAAAAAATTGGTTTGCAGGTATAAGTAGGGAGTTACGTTCGAAATTGTTCGTTTCATATTGTTTCCTCCGAAGAAATTTAGAGATCCCTGTGGATACCTTTGTGTCTCATGTATGAAAGTGCATTGGTAACAGATTTTTACACCAGCTTGGGTAAATATTGTCAAGTAGGTATGTATATAAAAATTCGTTAGCCATAGAGCTAACACACACAGACTTTATCACATTTTTTTAAATACTTCTCTGGGAAAGACGAACCCATAAAAGTTTAAAAGAGCCCAGATATACCTGTAGGTTTATTTACATTACTTCCGCACTTAAATATTTCATAAGTTGTAGTCCTCCGAACTGAATAATGTCCGACTTTTCTTTGCCGCTTTTTGTCCAGCCTTAGGCCTCGCAAATTAAATCACCTCTATTCCGATTAAGCTGGTATAAGTCCAATGGACACTGTGCGGCTGTCAAAAAACCTTTTCGCTAACATTTTTGCAAACTTTTCACTTACGTTGAGTTAGATAATTATTTACGACGTGTACCACTCTCCAAATTGAAGCCTTGGGGTCTCTGTTTCCTAGAAACGTGCTGCGAATTTTCCGAAACGTTTTCCAAATATTCCAGAATATAATGCACACCCACTCAATCAAATGCCAATCAAATGACACTTTTGACTTTAAAGTTCAAGCCAACAGCTAAGAGATCTGCCAAAATTTAAATGTGCAAACTTTCGCAAATTGCGCGTGGCCAAAAAATTGAGTGGTCGAACTCTGGACGCCCAATTTGCATGCCAGCTGAATCCAAACATTTCGAATCATCTTCTAATGCAAATGACAGTGGAAAACAAATAAATTTCCTGCATAAGTATTCACATTATGTCAGCTGTAAGAAATGATTGGTGGTGGTGTGCAGAACCATTAGAAAGTTAAGCTGACCAAAACGCGTCTTTCTCTTTAGATCGTTTGTTGCATAAGCAAAATTCGAAGAGTTGCCTCTCGAAAGTGAGCTAATGACACATTGTCCGTCAACACTGAAGTGTTTAAAGTCAATTAATTTTAAAGGCAGCCAATTTGCCAGCTACTTCCGTTTCGTCAAGGATGTCCAAAAATTATTATCATCAATCATAAATTTCCAATCTGTCAGCCGAGTGAAAGAATACTAGCCGGCGCCCGCAGCGGCTATTGATGGCGATCTTAACATCTACGTCAAGTTGAACAAATAGCCCCGAATCCGCTGGATTAATTGGAGGCATTGTTACGACACAATGACCACACAATGGCAATCCACCGAAACACCACAGATGGTTCTTTGAATTCCCGGTTATCGCAGATGTTGCATAAACCTGTGCCGGAAAGAAAGTTGTCCCAACTAGATACAGAGTCTATGCGGATTTGCATCCATCTTCGGCGACTTAATTCTCCTAACACTATTTCCACGGTATCAAAGCACGCGCGCTCACGCACACACTTCATCATCGTCCAGTGAAATTGGCCTGCAAGGAAGTGACTGATGACAGCGACTCATCGATATACGACGACGAGGCTATACCAACTCCGACATCGTGTGAATGGAGCAGATAATTGTTTCGCTGGCAGTGTTCTGTATGGTCTACCGCGCTGCCCGTTTATGGACCGGCTAATAGTCTGCACAACTTTCATTCTTCCGCAATTACGAGAGTGTATATATTTGGCCAAGTGCTGTGTTGAGCCGGAATAACATGCCTCCGCTGGCAAGAAAAGAAAGAATGGTAGGTCTTTCTGATGGACGGTCGACAAGCTGTAATCAATGTCGAAAAACCAATCCGGGAATCGGTGGAGTCTTCGCCGCGATCGGATAAAATCGCGAGCATCAAACCAGGCTATACGTGGACAGGAGCACTCACATCCGATTAAATGATAACACACAGGTGCAGATGGCGATGCAGCAAGTGAAACATCTTCATTTTCTGGATTCCAAAGAACCGATCGCAGCATTGATGATAGTTGCACACGAAGTAGATCGGTGTCAAGAGCGTACACATAGTCCATTATCAGAGCGCACTCGAGCAACTGCACTTCAAGTCCCAGTCAAGAGAGATGGGCGGCGAGCAACACTCATCGGGAGAGAGGAATATGACCTATATTTGGGGTTTGTTCCATTGATCAAGTGGTTTGGACTTTGTAGTTGTGAGTCCAAGTGGTTTGTTGTTGTTTGCTTCTGGTATTCGACGACGCTTTGTGCATCTGTTGGAAAGTGTTCGGTGGAAAAGCGCAGCAATGACAGGAAATAGGTTAGAGAGAAGATGAACTTTTGTTTGATAGGAATTTGAGTCACTGATCAATGGGCGTGATTCACTATCGGAGGGAGGACCGTTTCTCAGCTGTCAAGTGTTTGAGAAATGACAGTATTTCTACTAGATTCTTACTGAAATTGATTCGGTTCGGACTTGATTTCATCCATCGGAATGTACCTTTCAATGGTTTGCATTTGTTAAATCCGTCCGTAGAGAAAGGGTGACTGTCAAGACCTAATTTATATTTGACAGAGTGGTCTATATACCATTTTTTTATGGAGCATCATGTTGAAGTTTTAAACCGTTTTCGTTAAATTATTGTTAAAACGAAGACCTACATAAAGAAATGAACCCAGAATTTCATTCGATTGAGGCACTAAAAATCTTCCGCATAAACCATAAACCATAACCCATAAATTTTGACTCTGAAAATGTGGTACAAGTCAACGTTAATACCGAGAGGAGAAGTAATTAATTGAAGCCCAGCATTATGGGCGAAAGTTACCAATGCCAAAAAGCAACAAAGACCAACTTACCCAAAACCAATTTTGTTTATAAATAAAGTGTGAGCGCATCTTTTGCAAAATTATGGAAAAACCATTCACACTCACAAATTTGCATGCGGAAATTTCAAATCGATGTTGCGCAGCTTGTTCATTAGATCATCGACCTGGACCAACATTTTTGGTTTCACGTCGGCTGTTGCCAGTGACAATATCACAAAGAGATGTTGTACAACTTTCTTATTGTTAAGAGCAACGACTTGAGCCCACGTTTATAGTTTATTTGTTTACGATAGCAATTTTGCAGTAGATGGCAGTAGATGTGCGATTGTCCTCTCGATCGTTGACTTCTGACTATTTGGATAGTTGAACTATACAAAAGGCAGGTACTTAGCAAACGGTAATTGGGTAATTAAATCAAGACTAATTTGAAGGTTAGGGATTGGCTTTCATACGCTGAAACAAATGTTGTAATGGGCTACTAGTACAAATCAAACCAATGTTATAAAAGACCTGTAATTGCACTGAAATGTACAAGGAGCATGCGAATTAACGGCCAAATTAGGAACTAAACTGGGAATATTGAATCTGTCAGCGGGTAAATTGTTGTACCTATAAAAAGCTGGAAATTGTTTAGGAAAGATATGAATTAAAAAACAAATGACAAGCAAGTCATAAAATAAAGTGCGCAGTGTAAAACAAATCGCGATGAAAAGCAAGTTTGGTGGTTGAATCTCAGCAAAGCAAAATAGTTGGACCGAAAATATGCTTCTATAGACATTTCAGTCGCCACTCAAGGTTTAAAGAGTTTTTTTTGATCACATCAAACTCGCTAAAAACGAATCGAAAAACGGACAGAAAAAAATCGGTAAATGCGTCAAAAAATAGTCAAAAAAAGCGTGTGGAAAGGCGTTTAGCAGCATCAAAGAATGCGTCTAATACAGTAGAAAAAACATGTCGAAAAACTACTATATCCAATGCTAAAAAAATTCCAAAAAAAGCTTTCCCTAAACTGAAATTTTTTTTAATTTGTTTAACATGTTCCTCCAACCTAACCAAACCATTCCAATTAAAGTTTTAAAATTGTTCTTAAACTTATCGTTCGTAGATGCAACAGACAGCTAAAAACTGTCGAAATTCATATTAAAAGATAACTAAAGGCTTTGATTTAGCTTTCTTAATAAGAGGAATAGCACCAAAAGTTGGGATGAAAGAAAACTGACATCTTTAGTCATGGCCTACATCCCTTGGCTCAAATAATAAATACATCTTCAGCTTTGTGAGTTCCAACAAGGATTCAAAAAACTCAGCGAATGTACACCTAAATCCGACAACTTCCAGTTTTGGAAAAGAGCAGTCGTTTCTAACAGGTCAAATGTCAAAGATTCTAAAAATTATAGCTCTTGTTTTGCAACTTTGGCATCACTGGATTAGACGCATTACTGTACTGTCAGATGTCACCGGTTGTATAATTCTTATGAAGAGGTACATATCTGATAAATATATTGAATATTGGCAGGGCCAGATTAACCAAGATCTTTGGTATGCTAAGTTCAGCTACCTCTTTTGTTAGGTAATTTCAAAAACCGCAAATGTTATAAAACCTAATAGAAAACAAAACTGCGTTTATAAAAGCCTCCGCAGGAGATCTCTAATTTCTGCTGGAAGCAATAAGCAAATAAGGAGAATAAAACTCTGCGAAAAAGGAGAGCACATTTCAAAATTACGACTTCTGAGTCACATGCGGATCTTTAAGAAATTCAAATGAAAGTGAGTTCAGAGATCTACTTCTACTTCCACTTTTGTTACGACATAGTTCCGCCAAAAGACTGTGCAAATGTGTATCTCTTTGACTCATATGAGGTGGGAAAATATGGCAACCAGACAAATGGTAAACTTGAACTCCAGATGGCGTTCGACAGATGCTTGAATTTTGCATTTGCATCAAAAAATCATGGGCCAAAATTCAGTGGTGGAGTTTTGTAAGGTGATCCACGATAGATGAAGTCACAATCACTTTTTTTCTACACTCAAAGTGAAAATCTATGTTTGTCCCTTCTTCTCGATCACTTTCGTGTGACATCTACTTATGGTTGTAAGTTTCATATTCATATATCAAATAATGAACTTCTTTGCAAATGACAACTGACAGCAAATGATTTCTTGAAACAAAGACTTGATGTCAAGTTTGTATACCTATTTTGACGAAGAACGATTTGTTGACTACAGCTAGCGTTTGAACCTCTTATCCACTTCTCCATCACAATAATGACGTACACCGCCTGACATTTTCAAATGCAAAGCAAGGCATTACGCGTTACAAAACAATGGCTTCTCACTGTCCACTTGCCCTTTCGTTTGTGTTGTGCTTCTGAATATATCATCCGAAAGTGAGAGCGAACTCACAGTTAAGCCATTTGTCTATCATTGTCTAGGGCTTATTGCGGCGGTTTTAGCGGTGTCTCATTCGCGGATCATCATCCGGGGGGATAAAACTCCGACAAAAGCCACATCAATAACTTAGCATCGGGGTCACAGTCAGTTTCACTGATATCCAAAATAATGATCAATAACGCGTCAAACAAAACACACCTCTGATAGATCGGCGATAATTGCTTTCGAAAGCAACCTCTCGAGACATCTTCCGACGATTCCAAGATCCGTGAAAATAAAAGACGTCTAGGAATTTCACATGCTGCACATCGCACATGGGCTCTAAGGGAGTGGTCACTCATATGGTCATCATCGGTGTCGATTTCCATAGTAAAATCACTTAGCATCGCTTAGAAAGTAGTGAGGTTATATTTATATTAAATTTTCTGTACGAAAGCGAGAATAACCCCTCGGCGGTAGTCGTCGTCGGGGTGTTGCCGATGCCGATGCCTACCGACTCTTTTAATTGGTTTCCTAATTTCTCTTAGAAATTTGCGCAAGTTTTGCCAAAAAAATATGAATGAACGGCTGAGTCATCGCTATACCACTTTTAACTGTTTAATTCGCATATCAATCGAAAGTTACATTTCTCATAGCATGTGGTGCATATCTAAGTAGCTGCTCAGCTCAGCTCATTCACTGCCCAAACGGATCAATTAGCATAGTAGAAGGCGGCGCCGTCCATTGTTAAGTCGCTCCGCGAATAAATTATGCACCCCAGCGAGCAAATTATGAATAAATAAATATAAAAGCAAATCCCAGCTATGGACAATTATGACTGTACATCTTGCAGACTCATTAGATGGCGTTTTTTGAGTACACATTTTAATTGCGCGCAAAGTTGTGCCAACTTTTACCTTTCACTTTCGTTGGTACGTCCCTGAACACACTCTTTGCTCGTTGCAAAGGGCACGCAGCCTGCCGTCAAGTTGAATTTCCTGTTTAGCATTTTTCGTGTCAAAAAGTGTTTTTTTCGCTGAAGATCGCTTTTTACTTCGCTTTAATTAAAAAATAATTTCATTTTGTTTGGCGGCTATATGTATGTGAAATGAAAGTAAGTGACCAATTGAGGCTAGGTATCTTTTTTTTGAAAGAAATTCGGCCCAACAATTGAGCATAATATTCGGCTGGAGTTTCTCCATAGAATGTCTGTTTGCTCATCAAAGTTTAACGAGTTTGTGTAACAAATTGGCGTACACCCTTTCGGGCGTGAATATAGATTTTCCATACAAAGTGGCGGAGTTATTAGTTCGCATGATATCGACGTGCGGTGCGAATAATGCGCGAGACAACTTTCATCGCGGGTATTGTGTCGTGATGCATGGCGATTTTTTGTCGCGGTGTGAATGCGTTCATTTGGGGGGCGAAAGTGACAAAATGGCCAACAGATTGTCAGTCACAGCGGACACCGTATTCGGTGTTCAGCGGGCAAGAACCTATACACAGTCGAGTGAAATGCGAGCTCATGTTTTGGAGTGTTAATGTTCGGACATTATTAGGATGGTGATTATATCATCATCTCCGCTGCTGCAGCGCTTGATGTATGCTGCCGGAAAGTGAGAGTTGTGTTCGCTCCAAGCCTGACAAATGGCTGACCGTTTTTTTTTTTTTTTCTTAATTTTTTTGGGAAATGTTTAACAGAAGTTGATTGGATGACTTTGGACGGACATCAATCTAAATTACAATGGCGATTCATTGGCCGCTTATTACTGATCAGGTGAGGAGAGCAATTAATTAAAATGTCCATCGTAAAGTGGTGTAGGTAGGCTATTAGCATTCCGGCAGGTGTATTATATGTCGGCGCGTGATTGCAGGCAATGTGTCAGTGATTAATGGCCGTAATCGATTCATGTGGGATTTAACGGAATTTTTACTTCAATTTGTACGGTAATAAACAGTGTTTTAGATGCGTGAGAAACACAAAAGTTTCGCAACAAAAATGCGGTGGAAAAAAGTCTGTGCGATGACGGTAAGGGAGCACTTGACGAAAGTTTACGGATCTCACACTTCACATATCAATCCATTCGGAGTCGTCGCGGGAAAGTTGCAGTCATTGAACTTGATCCGATCGATGGTAACACTATACAAGGGTCCAAGTTATTGTTGTCCCAACAGATATTACCTTGCATTTTTGGTTTGCCTTTTAACAGGGAAGGCAAGCCACAATTGTACTAGATTTCTTCCCACAGACAATAAATTTTAGACACAAATTATATGGGAGATGGCTTTTTGGTTTTTCCAAAAATTCATAGCACTTGACGAAATAAAAGCGAAATAGAAAAATTGGGCGTGGCACCTCCATGCAACAAACTCAATCGAAGAACTATACCTTGATATATGACAACTTTAGTCTTGAAATTCAGAATATTGGGACGTATATTTGGAAGCACTTATCATGATATGGGCGGGATTGTTGAAAGGGGCGTGGCATCTGCCACAAATCTTATTGCAAACGTCATTTGTCGAGGGTAACTAGAGCTTAAATTGTAAAATTTAGAGCATTGATGTTCTTTGCCCGTTAAAAGCGCCTTGCAAAATGTGAGCAGGACTTCATATAAGTAATATGCTTTTTTGGGTGATAACTTTACATGAAAATATTAAAAAAACACGGTTCCTGAGCATAGGCAAGACCAGGCGGCTATAGCTAGGAACTATACAAAAAAGTAAGCAAATATAGGTACATAATTAAAGTCACGTATATCTGTTAATGTTTTGATATAGACTCAAGCTGAGCTTCAGGACGTCTCAAAAAGAAAACTTTTAGGGTGAGAGATGAAGTTATTAACAACATTTCTTCCTTTTTCTAATCCAAAAAGCCGTTTTTGAGTTGTGGCTGGCATAGTAATCTTCTAACGATCGATTACAACGTCTTTTGTGCCAGAAACACCTTAAGTGCTCAACTTCTATGACGTTTAAAGCAATTATTTAAAAGAATATAAAGATTAGATCCAAATCCCTTCAGTGGTTCAGCACTGTAAAAACTAAAAAAAAAGCGCCACCTATCTGATTTTATTTCAACTACTCCCTAAACACTGTCGGAAGCGGAACTATTAAATATTTAGCAGTAGTAGGCCACACAAACACTTTCATTTGTAAAGATGGATTGGAAACCTTGCTCTAGACATATAACGTTCCATATCAAAGAAAGTGTTTGTGTCGTAGCTGGATGTGATTTTATAACGGAACTTGAAAAAAATGGTATAAGGCATGCTGCAGAAGGAGTTTCGCTCAAGCTGTAAGCTGTTTCTCTTTTACTTAGGGCGCAGATATAGCTGGCAGCCAGAACGTTTACGTAAAAACGTTCGTTTTCATTTTGGTCTCACTTAAGTTGAGAGCTTTAAGGCGTGCTTCAACTGCAATCGTGACTTATTCCTTAGGCAGAGAATATATTAAAAAATATTTGTTGGTTGCTTTGAAGTGGTCCTCGGCGAAGTACTCTTGTGGACCAAGACATGTCCATTAGGCTGCCATTAGGCAGATCAGGTGGGTCCCGCTGTAGATTGCTTCTAGAGCCAATTGCAAGATGTTGGTTATCGACGTTCGTTTGATCGGTTTTAATCATCTATGCCTAGATCGTAGAAAAAGAAACGGCGTGGTGTAGCTTTCGGTTTGCGGGGCAGCTCCTGCGTAAAATATTGTACGTGTGATGCCCGTCGGACAATTTTACGTCCAACTTTGGAGGCATATTTGCTTAAAAATCTTATTGATCGAGTCAAGTCTGTTGTAATCGGTATGCACTATAATGTTGGTTAGTTTTAATACCGGGTGATCTTGAATGCGATAGAGCTAAAATAAGATAAATAAGATTTTGGGGCAAACAGTTCTAAACCGAGGTCAAACGGCTTAATTAGGAAGCTTTCTCAGGGCAGTTTTACATTAGACGAGATTCACGAGATTTAGCGCAGTAAAAATAAAAGTTGCACTTTTAAAAACATATTTTTCTACTTACGGGGGTCGAACCAGAGAAACTTCGCCCAGAAGGACATTTTAAAATTTTTTGGTGCAAATAGTTTCTGTGCAAAAATACGCAGTTTAAGGTCAAGTTTGATCCAATGTTTTGAGTGTGTAGGTTCGTCAAAAATGAATATTTTTTGTCATGCGGCTTTTTGATCCCTATAACTGCAACCGATACATTCTTCTTTTGACATACCGTGAGGTTTTTCATAAATTGGGGCAACACCTACGCTGCTCATAATGCCCTCCTCTCGGTCACAGTGATCCGCAATCTCTGTCGATCAATTTACTCTAAACGCTCATCAAATTAAACATGAATAGCAATCACTCATAGATCGGCTTCCTCCCCTTTCTCGAAATTACGGTGTCCATTGCAAGCTCATCATTTAATTTTCATTTTATTTTCCCCCATTAATTACTTTTGAATTTCTATCCAAAATACCAAAAGCATGTGCCATAAATAATCTTTTAACACACAAAAGGCATCCATCAGCTTCCCGCCATTGTGCGCACGCCAGCGATAAAGCCCGCGTGCGCGCAACGACGAAAAAAGTGCAATCACAGTACCATTTAGCCAGGAGAGCGAGAGGGGTGAGAACAAGCGTCTGCTTTCTTTTTGGACTTGACTTCTACAACTAACAAATAATAACTTCTTTCACTTTTCTGCTGATTGCCCCATTGAAGCAGGTTATGTTGTCAATGAGACGAAGACTACAACGACGGCTGCAAAAGGTCCCATGAAGGTTCTCCAACCAACCCGGACGACCCGATCGACGTACCGTTTGACCTCCTCCTCCTCCTCGGCCAAGTGCAATCGTTAGTTCAAGAAAGCAACAATTCCCCCCGCGAAATAACCAACGACGACTCGAGATACTCGTACTCTCACACAATGGTCCGTCGTTGAGTGGCCTAGAGAGTGCGTGTTCCTTGACTGTATTTCTACCTCAATGACCCTTAAAAGTGAAATTTTATGAAGGAACGCCAGTCTCCTTTGCGCGGTGTAATCTGTTGTCAGACATTTGTTTGTCATCGCTCCGCACAGTGCAACATGGTAGCCATCATCGACACAACTGCTGACAAAAAGCCCACCAGATAGAATTAAGGAAAGTAATTCAATTCAAGATGCGCGAGATTGTTTGGTCAATTTGGCTTTCTGCTTGTTAAGATCATCTTTATGGAGGCTCTTCCTCTTTTGTGCGGCGATTGTTCGTGTGTTTGAATTTCAATGATCGTAGGTTTTCTCTTTCAACAAAAACGCTCTTCGTGTGTTTACATGAGAAAGTGGTTACATTATGTATTTATGTGGTTGGTATTTTCCGAGGTATTTAGGAAGGAAGTCTCTCTCGCATTTGATTGATCAATTTTCAAGTGGCAAACGCCGCACATAACAATGCGATAATGAGCGATTCGACTGATTTGATATCGGTTTATGTGGAGGGAATTGGGCCACACAGCGTTCTCACCGATGCGATTCTTTGAAATTGAAGTGTTATAATTAAATGGAACGTTTTGAAGGGAAGGGGGACCCAGTTGGGTGGTCGGCATTTGCGCATTTCCTGATGACAGAATTTGTTACTGCTGGTTTGCAATTAAATGCTTAAACTGCATGTACTTGATTTTTGCCAAAGGAAGACTTTTGCTGGATTTCATAAAATTTTGACAATTTTTCTAAATTTCTTGCCAACTTGACTGAATTTCGCATCAAGTTCCCGGCTCCAATTAAGATTCAGTGGACTTTTTTTCTTGGTACGAGTAGTAAGTTGAATATCAATTAAAATCGCATGCCCCATGGTCCACAAAAATCTCAAACCATTT
Source organism: Cheilosia impressa (assembly GCA_948293265.1). Classification (NCBI taxonomy): domain Eukaryota; kingdom Metazoa; phylum Arthropoda; class Insecta; order Diptera; family Syrphidae; genus Cheilosia; species Cheilosia impressa. The sequence goes on along the minus strand of OX411883.1, from coordinate 3,466,474 downwards.
GCAAGTTTTCTTGTCTCAATGACTGTGACAGGGTCTAAGCTGAGGTATGCCAGGCCTAGGCGCCCAATTATTAACCAACTTTGCCACTAGTATTTTTAAGCAGAAAACGATGGTTCCCCTTCGCTGTGTTTTAGGCAGATGCGACAAAATCGTCAAGTTCGACGAGCAAATGAGGGATGGAGGTTTGAGCTTGAGTTTTAAATGGTTTTTGACACTCCCTCCTTTTAGAGCTGTTTTATTTAACAGCCGTATACTGAATCCAGTCGGCAACTGCACAATTAAAAATCGCCCCGAGCCACACATGCCTCGATTAGTCAAGACCCGGAAAAATTTTATGAGAGCGGACAAGGCGTGTAAGAGCTTGCTAGAACCTTTACCTTCGGCATGTCCCATGTATCTACATTCAAGTTCAATGTAGACACATGGGACATGCCGTGACCAGAATAGAGCCCCCTCATCTTAAAGCTTTTACCAGGCAAGCAGGTGTAATCGATGATGACAACCGGCCACCACATGAAGTCAATCAAGGGGCTTATCTCGAAACGCTTAAGAAAAGACCGAGTCGACATATTTTTGTCATGTTTTGAACACAAGAAATGCGCGGTCGAATTAATAGAAAACTGGATTAACGAGGTTTACAACGATGACCGAGTCACTGCTCCCAATGCCTAAAAGACCTGATTACATTTTTAAAGGACTACTTCTAGAGTCGTTTAAAAGGGGAAAACGAATAAGTTGCAGCTCCCCAACAGTTTAAGCTAGCTAAGCTAAGAACTTGACGGCATTAGACAAGCATACTGTCTGGAAGTGCCATCATACTGGATGGTTGGCGGTAGTCAAGTTTTGTTTCTCAAAATGGCACCCAGAAGACGAATATAGGTGATGCTCTCGTTATAGGCCGAAGTCTTATTTGTCTCTCTTATTTGATTGTACAAGTCATTAGGTCAACCAGTTATTAGAAAAATATTCAGGATTTTTGAAAGCTGATTTCCGAAACTATAAAACTGGGGGGTGAGTGGTCCCAAGAAGATAGGGCAACATCATATATAAAGTGGAACCTTCCATGACCTACAGTCAAGAAGTTGGAAAGTGGCTCAAACAACATATTTTTGAAAACTTTTTTGACTCTGCAATAAAGGGAGATTGCTAGTATCAATTTGTTTATAGAGGACATTGTTGGATCTCGTTTCTTCTCTCTAAGCGTCAGACCTCTTTGGAAGGAAGGTATACTCTCTACACGCAAAGTTATTTCGGTGCCTTGATTCCTAGAATAAGCTCCATCAGCGTCTGTTTAAAGGTTTTCATCTTCCAACTTTAAGAGACAACTGAAGCGACCGCGAATTAAGTGAGTTTCGCTTCTACATGTTTCAGAAATCCTCGGCTTGTATATTTGACAGAATTTTTTTCTTGCGACTAACTTTTCCCAATTTTCGATCAAGCTGCTTTTACATTTTCTCCCTACCAAGACATTTTGTAACTGATTTGTCTGACTTTTTAGGACTACCGAATCCTTGATGCCCATTCGCTCTTGTCCTTAAACCCCAAGGCGCGTTGCTTTCCTAAAACAGGTCCATCGTCCATGTTGGTGTACGTCGAGCCATCTTATGTGCTTTTCCTAGAAGACCACATTATCAACCACTAACTTCTTAATTTCCCACCGAAGTCTGCAAACGTTTATATAATTTTTACAATTTAATTCTGACACAACACCAGCCCAGAGGCGCCCTGCCTTGAAACCCAATATTACGCTTTCATCCTGCTTAGAAAGTGAACGCGCTCGATACTGATGTCATTGAAATAATCATTCATCTTATTGGAACTTCATAAATCTGTTTGCAGCGAATCCACTAATCAATTTCAGTCGTCTCGTTACTTTCCCCTTCACTCTGTTAACTCGTAATCCTATTAATGCCATATAATGGTTTTTTAAATGCTGTATGGAGCGCGATAAAGGCCCAGGGCCTTCTAGACTGCCAAACTAATTAATCTAACTTACTTTCATTGAGGGAATTGATTAAAACGTCAAGCAGTCGGGCTGTGACTTGTAACTTTCAATTCTTCGCTAATGGGAAAAACAAAAGAGTCCAAGTGCGAACTGTGGTTTACGTATCGTATTTCAGAAGTTAATTTGCGGACTGCCGTAACAGTCAGAGATAGTTTCTTTCTTTTTTGTATGCCAGCTGACAGCTGACGACTGTCATTTTGTGGACATAAGTCATTTTTAGCCACTTTTCAGGAGCGCAGGTTAAAAATTTGACCTCCAGATGTGGGAAGACGACTTGTGCGTTTTTTTTGTCCGATTAATAGCAACCACCATTTGAATGAAAAAGATATGACATATAGAAGAGGGTACGATCGTAACATTAACTCATTTTGACACAAGCCGACCTATGCTGTTCCTCCTTTTTGCCACAGATATGTGTATATGTGGGTACAGTTTAAGTCGAAATCTCTTCTGTTTGTAAAATTTGTAACAACTCGCTTAACTGTGTCAACTTAAAAATGCCATAACCCCAAAAGCAGTGTATAGCCCCGGTTTCTGTCAAACCATCATCAAGAAAGAACACACTCGTTAGAGTGACGGACAAGTGGGCCCTCACAATATGATCCCGTCATGTAATCAAACACATCACACAGTTTGAGTAGCGCTGGTGTCGCTGCAACCACATCAAACATCGAACCCAGAAAGAACCCCACGATGCCACGATCCCCCAAGAGAGCGGCTGAGAAATGTTTTCTTTTCGATATTTTTCCGGGATTTGTTGCTTCTTTTTTTTTTTAATCGACTTTCTACTACCTGCCATCGAGCTTAAGATACACTATTCCCATTCAGTCATTTCTTGCTCACTCTCTATTCCATTCTTCGCTGTCGTTGTCGTTGTCGGCTGCGGCTCAATACCAAGTTGGCTACTACAACGGTCGTGTCTGAAGGCAGCAGCAGCAGCAGCAGTGGCACTCCGTGGTATGGAAAACAGAAGACATATCGTGTCGTTACAGTACTACAATTCACCAAGGTGATATAAGAAAAGCACGACGACCGTCGCCGACGTTCAGTGTTCAGCGAGACCATAGTAAACGTCTTCGAAAAGAATTCTTTTTTTGTCTTTATATTCGCTTCGGTGTTACGGAAGTCTTAACCGCTGCAGCGGACGCTCATAACAGCTCAGTTGGATTTCGATTGCGATTGCGGATGGACGGTTTTTTGGGAGATATTTTTGTTTTGTCGTAACAAACCCAACCGAACCGCATCATAACGAAAACGGAACCGATCATCAACTTACTTTCCTTGTGCGTCGTCACATCGCAACCTTTAAGAATTCTCTAAAGTGAAAGTTTATTTTGATTTGTTCGTCTCGCATGGGTTTTTATTGGTGAATTTCATTTGAATTTGAGAATTTATTGCAACACGAGTACATGTACGTAGCGACTTGTCTGTCTGCGAGTGTTGATTACCCTACGCAGGCTGGGTGAAGAAAAGTAATTATTATCGAAACAGTTAATCGTGGAAAGGTGAAAAATCGCGAAACAATACAACACAAGGAGGGAAAAAGAAAATTGCACACACAGTATACACCAGTGGCAGATACGGTCTATCTAACAATCTAGATACATAAGGAAGCTACGCATTCAGTAGCCATCTACCATCCGTGATAAAAAAAAAAAAAAAATCAATTCTGTGCGAGTGTGTTTGCCGCGTCTGAAATCATGTAAAACTAAACAAAAACAACTACAAGAAGTATCATTTGTTTCCATTTTCTAAAAGGCTCTCTCAAGACGTCTTTCATTAATCAAAAAGAAAAGAAAAAAAATTAAAAAAACCAAATACACTGAGCAACACAATCAAGTGTCTGTGCAGTCTCTGTAGTGTCAAAGTCGCGCGAGTGGTGATTATGTTATTTGTTAAGTTAAAAACCTTCCACAATAATAATACCAAGAGAAGAATGCCAGCCTCAGCATCAGCTGCAAAGTGGGTTAATTTAACGGCAATATGTGTCTTTCTAACAGTTGTGCTGCCATCGCCTGCAAATGGATTTACACCGATCGGCGGCGGGTTCCAAAACGGAGGTAGGTTGCTTGCAAAAAAATTTCAAAAAGCTTAAAGAAAAAATAAACCGTCATCTCTCTCGTATGGTTAATAGAAATTTTCTGTATTCTTCTTGATCGACGATTGGTTCCACCTTTATTCTGTGCGGTTACCAAATAAAGCCTAAGAATCGCTGATAACTTTCTAATCAGGCCTCGAAAGCTGCCATTCAATTTGTTGTCGCGTTCACCTCGAATTCGCAATCGCGGTCCTCTTTGTACCGGACGGGGATTAGGTGATTTATGTCAAGCTCCCAATTGCATTCTATAGATGGCCAGCAGGCTTTTCTGCGTAAAAAGTAAAATTATTGTCTCAATTCGAGCAGAATCGATAGAAGCAGATTTGCGGTTCGGATGGGGACGGGGGGTTTTCTGTTTTCACTCGGTATGGGGCGCCCTCCACCGCCACCGCCAGCGATGAATGAAAATTCACTTACCAATCCATTCATCCCACCAACTCTCGGTGAGCATCAGCGACTCATTATGACTTGAATATTAGTTACGATTAACTAGACCGCAGTGGATAGTGTGTTGTATGTTGTGTGTCTATGATACTCTTCTGTTGTGCTAAGAGGAGGGGGAGAGGATATATCTATTTTGTTGTTTGTAATGTGTGTCAGTAGTCAATGGAGAAAAGATTTATTATGTTTTTAGCTTCGTTTTGAGGTGAATTTAATGTTTTGCGGAAAAAGTGGACCGGCTGCGAGTGAATACACACGAGTGGTGTTGGCATCTGCATTTGCAAAGTGTGAGCTCGTATTGGAGAAATTCGACTCGGAAGCGATTGGGAAAATGGTTGCGCTTGAGAGGAAATGTTGATCGGGAGATGGTGTGAAGGTCGCTTGGTTTTATACCGCCCTGCAGGGAAAGGATGCTTATGTTTGCACTGAGAAGTGTTTTCGAGCAAAAACAATAAGAACTTGGTGAAACAAATTGTGGGTCGGTGTTTTTACCCTTTTACAAGATATGGTAGTACATGCAACTAAGAAAATCATTCACACCGTTTTCTTCCACACCAACACATCCTAGGAACCCAGCACAACGCTGGGTTAAGAATTTTCAATCTACCAGCTTGAAGCTAATCAATAGAAATGACTTTGCTTTGACGAAAGGTGATTTCCTTTCCTAGGATTGATTAAACAACTTTCTTAACGGCTTAGATATTAGCCAGGAAAATACTGCAGAAACCTACAATCGATGTGACTCCTTTGTTCGTCTGAAAAGACTCCTGCTCCTGCTTTATCCCATGCTCTTGAGCCTTTTGTGCGGATGGTAGACAACACTCTTATTATTATTTTTGATATTAAAAAATTTACCAAAAATTCGAGACACTTTCCGTTTCCGATCATTCCTAGTTTGATAGTATCTTTCTGAGCTGTTGCCTGGAGTTGTCCTTGTTAAAAATATGTTTATGTGATATATGCCAAATTTCGTAGCTAATCATCCGAACAAAGACTATATAGGTATCGGAAAAGCAACTATAAAAATCACCCAAGGAATCTGTTTCTAATTTTAATTTTATCTAATCCATTTTCTGTCATCGTCGTCATACCCATCATTTTCAATCTACCATCCATCGGCAAACGCAGATAACTGAAGTTCAAGTGGACCCTTTAAAGCTTCCGATCTTCCGGCACCGACTCTGACAATTAGGTACAATTGCCGCCATGCGGGTAAATTCGAAATGTCGGACCCGACGCAACTGCCTCACCTAGAGAACGTCTACCCAATGGCAGGTTGTTGGCTTTTAAACTAGGTTGGCGACATCTGTTTCAGTGACCAAAGCAACGTGTCGTTTGATGCTGAATTTTATTTACATTTTATCAGAGATATTTGACTCTTTTCTTGAATGCACTCATTGAGCTCACCAGTGAGTTTGACGAAAACCAACCGCTTCTACAGATTTGTTCTCAAAATATCGTGCAGGCGCTTAAACCGCTTCGGGAGTTTTTTTTAAAAGCCATGGCCGATGGTGTATTCATTCAAAAAAATTAGCTCGCAGATTTTATTACTGCAGGATTTTCGTCTTTTCTTTTAAGCTGCCCGAAACCAACGAGAAAAATTTTGCAGTGACAGCGACAAGCACTCTAAGAATTTCGGCCATTAATGCGACAAAGAAATTCCCGAATCTAGCTCATCGCAAGCGTCGGTCTTAAATGTTTTGCTATTTTGACAGTGACAGATTTTAGAGCTCATAGAAATCATGCGGCCAACGAAGAGACCTCTTAGTTTTTGCGGGAAATTATCGAATTAAAATTTGAAGAGGTTTGTCTTTGGTTAGACTGTTCTATCTGCAACAGCCTTTTCGGCGCTCTAGAAATTTAAAAAGGAAATTTTCAAAAGACCAGCCAACACAATTCAAAACATAATACCGCTTTTTGTTAGGAGGACATTATGTTATGTTCAATTTTCACCCAGGGACCATGTAATATGTTATTTTCTATTTTCTGGGGTTCCAATCTGAGCTTACTCCTATGCCAGCCACCGCGCTTTCCATTGAATTTAAAAACAGCACGCAGTCTCCTCCTCTTGATGGGTGACCCCGGCCAATAGGTATTTTATTGAGTGTTAAACTAAAAGCAATTAATATCGACGCGCTTTCCTATAATCGAGTCGACCATAAACCAATCGGTGGAAAAAACAAGCCGTCTGCTCAGTCAAGGTCAATAATAAGAATAACCCTCTAGGCCCAGTGGTTAGCTTTACTAACTACACTCAACTAAAATCGCATTCTGTCCTCCGCCGTACCAGACATAATTTATAACCGTTTGTATAAACCTCCACAAGTCGAAAACTAATGACGCAGCAGTACAAGTATTTACGACCTGCTCTTTACATATTTCAACAAGAGACTGCTGTGCTTTCTCCCTTAGCCAATCCATCTGCAATCTCATCCAATTCATCTTGATCTTGACGCACATGCGTAGCACAATCTGCTGCAACAACTTTCCTCTTTCCCATATCAATCGGCGGTACCTTAAATATGAACAAATTAATCTCAACATGTTCCCATGCGTGTGACAAAAATTGACAGCCGCAAATAATCAGGTCAAATTGAAAAGAACGCTACCATTAATTTGTATTAACGTCTCTTCACAAACATAACTGTATTAGCACTTCGTGCGCTCACCACACACGCAAACACACACACGGATGCACTGCAAGTTATCCCATGTTTAGCATTGATAAAGGCAAAAGAATTATGCTAGTTCCCGCTGTGTTTGGTTTGCCGGCATCTGAAATGATTGCGTCCAACTGGTGTAGCGCCCGGCAATTACATCTTCGATTGAACCAATTCTTAGGCTGTGCACCAAAATCCACGCCCCACTTTGCGATCGAAAAGCTATTTACAAACAGGCTGGCTATCTGGAGCACACCATTCGTCAGCAGAAAGAAAATTACGCAAAATTTTCTTTTCCCTATCTTGAGAGACACCCAGTGTCGGGAGGTAGCGGAAGATGCATGTATCTCTGAGCGAGATGCACTGCCCGCTTATATAATGGAAAAAACACTTAAACGTAACGCAAAGCTTAAGTGCATTATGTCTATAACAAGCGCACACAATCGGATGAGGAATTCCAGTAACCAACTTATGAAATAGACTGCAAATGAACTTCACGTTCAATTAGGCACCCATGTGAGTCGGCGTGAGATACTTGTGATTTGTTTCCCCATTTGGATATGCAAAAATTTGGACGCCCCCCATGCAACTAGAACCAACAAGCAACAGCCAACAACAGTGCTGCTGCTGGGCACTGGAAATAACTCTCTCGAGCTCGACTCGTCTCTTCTGAATTGAATGGACAATTTGGGTCACTGTTACGACGACGACGACTCGAGTGCTGTGCTCACCGCAACTGATCTCGTTGGCAAATGGACAAAATAGTTTGACCAACAGCAGTACTTGTAGAATTGCTGCCATGGTATACTGGTTAACTGGCTAACTGGACGACAGGTCCGGAACGTACCACTTTTTCACTTGATTTGGCTCTGATTTTTCAGGTTTTCCAGTGCCCGATGTGTGGTAATGGTGATGGTGATACAAATGAAACCCACACCTATATAAAGCACGGACGATATAATGTGACGAATGTGGACGAAGAGTTGGCAAATTTTCACTGGTCGGTCGTGCTTCCTGGGGGACGCAGACGCACTGTTAATATATTTGATCGAGAGGAACCATTCACTCACACACCAGTTGCATACACAAACACATCGCGCATCGGTAATCAGTTTCAGTATGTTTAATTAGTTTTATGTGCTAATAGATGTTGATTTCGAGGGAATTGAAAATTCAGGTCGAGCGCATTTGCCTTGGCAATAATAAATGTTTGTCTACAAAATTTAAGGCAGGTGTTCTAATTGAGCGTCGATAAAAGAATTCGACGCGCTTTAGTGGAGTATGCTAGCACTGGCAAGTGGCAAGTGGATTTGTTTATTTGATTAGTATAAGAAGGCGGCTTTGAAAAAATATGGAAGTGGGTGACAAGTGCTGCTGATTTATTTAATTTGTTTGGGTCTTCCTTTTAGCAAGGACTGAGTGAGTTTGTCATAAACAATTATGCGAAAGGTTGCACCTAATTGACCTAAGTTGAGTAAAAATGCTTTTATTATTTAAAGCAATAAATAAGTCTTACTTATTGATCAGATAGGAGCGCAGTAATAGTTAATAGTTGTATTGGATGCCAATGCTTGTAAGGCTGCCTGACTGTCTGAAAAAATTTGAATGGTTGCGCCCTTCATACCTTTTTTGGAGATAAGATCAGCGCAAGTTTCGATCGCATGGATTTCCGCTTGAAAAACCGTGGGGCACATCCCCATGGGTATCGAAACTTTGGTGTTGGGTCCAAAGACACCAGCTCCAACTCCTAATTATGTAGATAATTCTTTCTAAGAAAGTCTTCAGTCTACAAACAGTGCAATCCATTAGGTGTTTTGAATTTAAGATTTCAATAATTAGAAACACTTATTTCAGCTGATACGAGCACCTTGCATAACATACAGACTATACTGACTATGACAGCTTCGCCGAGTATTTAAATTATGGGACATACTTCTTCTGCGGCACGCTTGAAAATTAAAAGTTTGAGGTTTGGTAGTAAAGTTACAATGGATCTTCTGAGATTTCTTACAGCACTTTTGGTACTAGTTAGTAGCTCAAGCTCTTCATCTTACAAATAATAAAGACACGCTCCTCAAACTGGGCGCCCAGTCTTTGAATTTAAAAAGTTTGGCATACCTTCTTTCTTTGTCAATAGAAATAAGTGAACTCGTTTTTGTGATGATGTTTCTAAAGCTTGAGTCGACAATAAGTAACCCAACCTTTGATGGAGGAAGTCCGTATGTTTCCGCTGAGATTTACTTTTTTAAAAAAATATTTTTTTCACTCATCTTGCAACATGCCAAATAAATTGCATCCAAGAGACATATTTTGAGAATAAAAACTAACCAAAATAATAGCCAATTCCCAAGAGGTCACCCCCTAGACCAGGCATGACAGAGATACGGCCCTCGGGCCATGACCGGCCCTTGAGACAATATAGTCATATACGACTTATAAAGGGTTTTCCAATAAGAGGTGCTATTGTGAATGACCCACTATTACGGTAGCTGTGAAGCTTTTATTCTTTGACATTTGACAAGTAGAAACTTGGAACGATACATGCTTCAACAACGCATTGAAATTATTAAAATTCACTACAAAAATGGTGAAAATCTTGCAGTCACAGTTCGCAAAACTAAAGCAAGTGTTGAAGAAAACCCAGGTTTGCTATTCCTCGTCGTTCTTTGGAATTGGGCATTCCACAAACGTCATTACACCGTATTTTGCATAAAGACTTGGTTCTTAAGGCTTATAAATTTCAGTAAACACAAGAACTCAATAACTTTGCTGATTGGGTTCTTGAAATGCATGAAAATGATCCGGAATTCCATCGAAACATCATCTTGACTGATGTGATTTAACACCTTGCGACTTCTTCCTTTGGGGCCACGTGAAAGATAAGGTCTACGCCAACAGCCCAGCGTCGATTCAAGACCTCAAAGATAAAATTCGTGAGGCTATCGAGGACATAGGGCAGCCACTTTGCGATTTGCGAATGGGAAATTTCATGAAAAGGATATGGTCCTGTATGCGTGCTCGTGGTGGCCATATTTGGCTGATGTTGTTTTTCACTATTAACGGCGTACCTTCCTCATTATTATGAAATAAACATCCGATCATTTATCTCAAAAAATGACATTTTTCTTTGAATACCAAAATAACACCTCTTATTGGAAAACAAAAATTCCATGCTAAAGTTCTTTTTCCACAAAAATTTAAAACTCACACAAAACGAATGGTTGTTAGAAGCTAGGCCCTACTGACCTGTTGCGGTAACTATTTTGTTTGTTTACAACGCCACATATCAGATCTCAGCAAAATGAACCATCCTTTCAAAAGAATGACTGAAAATGACCTCAATCGGGCAAGTCGTTCAGAAGTTACACGATCACAAATAGACGAGCTAATGTAAATAAATAGAGGCCATTTTTAATCGTGTGTGCAGTCGAAAAGATGTAACTTTATGTTAAGTAGAATATTTAGCCTGCCAATTAAAGGCAGTTATCACATAAATCCCTCGCTATTATAAAAGTGTATTTTATATCTTCTCAACCAACAAATAAACTGACCCGGAGAATCTACTTTGTCTCCACGGGGGCTTGTCAAAGAGATTTGTAACTCTAAAATTGATATTTTTAAAAAATACCTTGCAATTTCTAATACTAGCTTCCACATTAGAGTTCCGTTCGTTGAACTTTTCTCCCGGATCAAAACTTTTCGCTCAGTCAGACTCCATTACTATCTCCCAACGGCTGAATTAAAAGCAAAACCGCAAAAGTAGTGAATAATCTTAGCACACTTAAAATCTAAGCTATAACTTTCGTTTTCTCTTTTGACAAGAAAGCTATCGCCTTCGATCCATTTTACGTAAAATACTCTCGCCCGAAAGCTGTTATTATTCAATCCAAATTATCTAAGCCCATACATCACGGGACTACACATTTGTTAGCTTTCTTCTCTCACTCCTGCTACTCGTATACATCACATGTCCAATAAAGATAAAATTTAACTAACCACATAAAATAGGTCCACAAAAGGCTCATTGGTGTCAAAGTCAACAGACTTTCCACCCACGTTTTACTCACTCGATTCCCATTTCCATTTTTATCTCCACACCTTTCTCGCTACACGCTGCATGTTTAAGTGCACTCGTATCTCATCTATGTCACCGGGAAACGGTGGTTTCGATGACATCTGAAATATTACCTATAAAAATCAAAAACAGTCGATAATTTTCGTTCAACAAAATGAAATTTATTGTCACCATCTGAACTGCGTTCCCAATCGAGCAGGTGTGCAGAAATGTCGTTGTTTGGTTTTTATGTGCACCACCGTCTCATACATTATTCATCCGATCGCACACAGAAATCTTGGAAGAATTTCAAATCGATGAAGGAAAAAGTTGTACAACCAGTGAAAGTTCTACGACACAACAAAATAGCCCACAAAATTCGTGAGCAAAGAAACAATCCCAGTCCCATCCAGACATCCATCGCAATCGATGAAGACCGAAGACAAGAAGTGTTAAATTACACAGTAAATTGTAAAGAACAATTTAACGACATGTTGGTATCGTTTCGTTCAAATCTACATATAAGGTATTTAGGGGCCAAGACATGCGGTCTAATGATACGTGAATCACCTTTAAGAGCGGCTAAATGTTCTCACAATTACTTTCTTAATTAGCGCTGAACGGTCATTAGGCCAAGTGATGTTGTATGGCTTCGGGGTAATCCAGAATTTCGAATTTAATCGAAAACGCGGGACTGGGTTTGTAGTTATTTGTTTGTTTGCGTTGGTATACACAAATTAAATATTCATTGGGGAACTGATGAAGACATGATAAAAGGTCCATCCAATTCGGGACAATATTAATCGGATCAAAATTACCTTAGTGTGGTTAAACAAAGAGCTAAAAAACTTATCCAACCCGCGCCAATTTTAGGTCAAGTGGATAATTATTGTTTGTGTTCCATCGGTTTCAACCCGTTTATATATTTTATTTATTGTTTATTTCTCTATAAAAAATATCATTTTTTTATCATGCAATTTCAAAACCAGCTTTACAAGTACTACCACTCCAAGCTATAAACACGGTAGAACGTAATTTGCTTTTTTTTATTTAGCTAACTTTTTTTAAAAATCTAGTTATCTTTAGTCGATTAGATTAGTCTGGATAAGAGTAACCTGAACGCAAAAACTAGATTGGTCGGAAACGTCACTTTTCAACGTCAGCTACATATGCGAACTGTCAACTTAGTACTCAGTCACGAATTTCTTGACTCCATAATAATGTCAACTAAAACAGCTGCTCTTATGACCGATTTTAGCCAATCAAAACCGTGATACATCTAGTCAGACAGCTGTCCGACTTACTAAACTAGATACTTAAACGCTCCCAATGCCTATAAAACATTCGTAGCCATTTTATATCATCTACTACATTTGTATGGTTCTTTGTTTTTTTTTTTTATCAAATGTGACAGCTTGCCAACATCTCACAGTACATGAAAACTTAAATTTGATGCGTTCCCTTGACCGCTAGACATTCAGGACAAAATATCCCACTCTAGCAAAAATCGCATAGATATCGTTCCATTTCCGCTTTTTTCACTCCGAAAATAAACTTATTATTAATTATAAAAGATAAAATAATATTTTAATATTTTTTTATATTGTGACGTAAGTGACGTAAGTGCGAATAGGGTATAAGAGTTAATGCAAAACACATTTGGCGGAATCGGAATTACAAGACAACGTCAAGTACATGTCAAATTGGTCTAATGCAAAAACTACGTGTAAATATCTGAATTGATCCAGATTTAGAAAAAAATCAAGCAATCAAGAACATTAAAAAAGCAGTCAAAAGTCATTCGCGTTTTTGAAGTAGACAATCAGCACTTGGCTAATGGATTCTCGAAAACATCCTTTTCAGAGTTTTTGTATGATTTTGGGAAAGAAAACGCGACTTTATCAGCAAATAAAGAATAAAACCCAACACTTGTGGTCCTTTTTGTATATTGTTGGTAAATTAATTTTTGCTGCAATGATTTATGAATGCTTTTTGTAAAAGGCATTACTTTTTAAACATTCGTTTCAAAAGGAGAAATTTTAGACCAAAGTTTGGGAATTTTTTTATCAAAAGTCTGGCAGCACTGCAAGTAAAAAGAAAATTGCAACTTACACCTCGGCGCATCGTTAGATGCTACCTTATAATACATTTTAGGTTCGTTCGGGTACTTTTTTGCAAACGTAAAATTATTAAAAATTTGCTAAGAAACTGTGCAAATGCGACCACGTACTGAGAAAATTTCAAAAAAATGAGAGAGAAATGCATTTCCCCTCTTTTCATTTTTTCGTAATTTTCTACTCGCCGAATTTCGACTTACTGAAAAATGAAAAATGAAAACTGACAACTAAGTGACAGCTCAAAAGTTTGACAAGTAAAACTCTATTTATTTTCGTCTTCAACGATGTCGGAGGAATAAGATGTAATCTCATATTCTCCTAGAACATATCAGCGCATTAAAAATGATAAGTTTAATAGGTATTTAGCTTATAAAAATTGCAAAATGTTAAAATGACATTTGTTAAACTTTTTGTAAGAAAACCGATCAGGTACTTCTCTTTAGATTTCTCTCTCGATTTTTGAAATTTAAAGTTTTACATTTTTCTATGCTGAAAGTACACGAACGAACCTTTTGTGTTTGTCAATTTTAATTGACAAATGACAGTCAACGTCAATCCATAAAGTGAATAAAACAAAATCTGTCTGATTTACAAAACGCACCGTGTAAAGGTCGCACAACTGTTGTCTGTTGTTTCTGTTTTCTAGTACAGAAAAAACAGGTTATCTGCCTCCGATTAGTGAAAGTATTTGACTAGCTGAATACACCATGGGTTCTCTTGTTAATGGTTCTTTTGAAACCAAAAGATGTGAGATACTATATAAATGTAGTTTACGATACGCATTAATTTTTTCTTCGAAGATCACATCGACTTAGCACAAGCTTTACAACATGAATCGCATTGTGGCCACCATTTCAACCATTTCGACAGTAAACTTAATCCTAATTGATTGCACTCTGCTCTCGAGTAGGTCAGTAAGTCCGCACAATTGTTCAATTTAAGACTCGCTTGCCAAAAGACAAATATCTTCACATTAATTTGACAAAAATCTAATGCCAATTCATTCCACCTGTATGCGTTTACGATAATAGGATAACTGTTGCTAGTTGCTATCATCTTAAACCGGCTACAAAATGAATCCGCCACATGACAGACTAGGTGTGCTGTACGAGTATGCACCGAAACGGGGAAATGGCAGAAAACAAAAATCCATGCAAATTTGCGCAATGTTAAACAGCAAAAGGAAAATTGTTGTGGCACCATCGCATAGTACTTATCCAAGAAACGCGGTGAAAAATTAACCAAAGTTTATATACGCGAGGTACATTATATGCAAATCAGAATGTGACACACTTTCCTTTTGATGTCACGCCGTTTGAGAGATTACACTGACTGATAGCGAAATAGCGTAAAAATTAATGTCTCGCTGAGTCTGGGCATTGCCTGCAGCTGGCGTTGATGGATGTCGATTAAAATGTTGATACCCCATACGGTTGGTATCTTCATTATATGATTATTATAGGTGAAGTTTTTTGTTTAATTTAACGCCTTAGAGAGTTTCCCTTTCCGGAAAGTCAATAGTGTGACATGTGCGATTCAAGCACTGGTTCGTAAGTAGTACATAATTCAAAGCTTTTTGCAGAAACTCTAAGTGGAAAAACGGAATGAAACGGTGAAGGCATCACAGCTCAAAAGATTCTGTCTGTTAGTAGGTCTCAGGACAAGTCCTTGTCAGTTTTGTTCTGAGATTTTGTGTGTGATTTACTGAGCGTTTATCTTTATATTTTTAATAAGCTATCTCAGGGAAACTATACTTGTCTGTGAGCCACGTTCAAGACTTAAGCACACTAACCCCCAAGTCATCCCAAGTGACCTATTTAGGTTAAGTAAGGTTAAAAAGGGGTATGAGATAATAAGGTTTCACACAGCACCAGTCACCAAAAGGACCCATCGCTCGATCCATGGAACCGCCTACTTATGACTAAATGAATTTCAACGTAGATCTTGGATAGTCTAATTCGGAAATCAATATAACTCTCTCTCTCTCTCTCAGCTGATTTAAATTCCGGCTCAGTAGCAGTACCTAACCTATAAATTTTTGTTTTTGTAAATTTCAATATTTGTTGCATTTTTTAAGTATAAAAATCTCCTCTCCCGGCATTAACTAATGACAGTCAAATATGTTTCCGCCTTAAAGCCGAGATTTAAGATGACAATTCACGAAGACAACTTAAAATATTTAGAACACAAATTTTAGAGTAATGACGGGATACATCTCAACTCCAACTTAAGCCCCAGAAAACTGTCTAACGAAACATAAAATTTGTAGATTGACGACTCTAAACATCAGGCAGGTGTAACAAATTAAATTTAACTTTGTTATACTTATCACATGCACCTTTTGTTTTTTAACTCCCGAAATAATTTTTCGCAACATAAAATAAAATTTAGCGAGCATTTATGTTGTGCACTGTTGAGAGAAGAAAAATCGTTAAAACAGTCCTAACTCACATCACCTCACATCAGGTCTCTTCCCAGTTATAATTGAAAGAAGAATGATGGGAAAAGGTGCCTAGATCTAAAATCACCCCTAAAATAATCGATAACTATTATTTGAGTGCTGCCACTTATACAGATTGTATTAGGTATTGAACTTAACAATGACAAATACTTATTCACATAAGTGCACCCATCTTGTTTTTTATTTTTGTTTTTGCAATATTGACTAATTTCCGAGGATTTACTGTTTGCAAAGCTGACTTTTGAAAAACAACTCTTTGAAGCCCTTTACGCGCTGTTAAAAAGATTCTTGCTGATACCATTTGAAAGAAGCTACAGAACCTCTCGCAAATTTTCAAAAATCATTCCTTTGTTTTAAAAATATGTTCACTTCAGACGTTTGGCAAAGCACTTAAAAAAATTATATACCCCCCAAAAAATTGCAGCTGGAGCACCTCTCCATATTTTCCAAAGTCCGCTACTGAACTATACAAACTTAAACCTTGCTTAAAACGCTACCATACTCAGTATAGTTTCAGCAAATAAGTACTTAAAATGGCTATGTAACCAAGGAAGGCCTTACATACTTTTTTAAATCAGCAAAGTTTTCTGTGGCTCAGTGGTGAATATGCTGGGCTACTTAGCTGGGGTTTCTCAGTTCGGCCCACGGAACAACACAAATTAAGTCTTAAGTTTTATAACTGACCTGAATCAGCTTTTCAATTTACTTGTTCGGAACCGGCAAAATTGTAAGTCGGTCCAAATAAGGAAAGCTAAGCCTTGGCTACCTATACGGACCTGTTTCGGAAATTTAATTTTCTCTTATAATTTTCTTTCAAAAATATATTGGACCGTCAAAAGCCTTATGTTAGCTTGAAGTTTGAGTGCAACAACAATTTATAGTGCGACCTAAATTGGGAAGGTTTCCAACTCGGAACGAGAGTTGTTCAAAATCGGTTAACCCGGTTGTGGTTTTCTTCCTCCCGCATTCGTTAAGGAAGCAATAGGAATTTAACGCGTTTATTTACTCATTCGCCTTGATGCATTTCTATAAACAAATACATCTTAGACCGTAACGGAAGCAGTTTCAATAAAAAAAAAAACATGTAAAGGACACCAGACCTTTCATCGCCCATCATCAGCAATATGTGTAACCAAAAACTTGTTACAATTGCGTCCATACTTCGGTTCAGCAACCTTAACGCAGCGCGTTTGGGCGAAATATATGTCAAACCCATCACGAGCAAGAGCGACTCCGCAAACAGGTCCGAAATTCCACACGCTTTTCAACACACTATTCATTTCCACTTAAACTAGTTCGTCTTCTGCTTCTGCGAAAAAGCATTACCGCGCAGCCAGATACCACTTACCACCGGCCACCTCTACCTTGTTTGTGAGTTACCGAAAAAAGTGAATCATTTCGGCCAGGCACCTATATTGTTGGTGTTCTCCCTTTTCCACAACTGACCTAGAATTCCCGAAAACAACTAAATAAAGCCAAAGCTGATCTATTAATTAGCAGGACCATCACCGTTTCAGTACAGATACGGACGGATTCAGTCAGCCTCAGCAGAGCACTCAAAATCAATTAGCTGCACCGTGAGAGAACCCGCACTCCGTTATGTAAATATCCAGTTGTGGTGGTGCGAGTATGAGTATCTATATCTGGAAACATAATTACCGCTATGTGCGGTAGAGAAATTTGACAGATCGATCATTACCGCGCGTTTATCAATTAAAATATGTGCCAAAAGAAATCGAAAAAGGGGAAAAAAATCCCCAAAAGTTGTTCAATTGTACACGGGTACGTGTTTACACGTCCCAGTGGATTGTCTCGAGAGTGAGACAGACTTTCGATCATTAAAAGTAAGATTTCGGCTGCCAGATCCCAGAGATATCATTCACTTTTTCCAAATTCCGCTTCCGCGCGGAAATGATATGGCCTGCTCGTTCAACCTGCTGGCTAAATTTTTCATCCGTGAAAATGTATCTCTGTCTGGCGCTGTGCGGCGCGCGAGGGGAAACGGTGTGTTACATTGGAATTCTCGTTATTTACATATACGACAAACTGAAACAGGGCTAACTTTCACGTTCTCATGCCACGAAAGTGATAATCGAAAACCCGGACTGCGAGCCAGCAGCATACTAATAGATCAGCCGGCCGACCGGTGACAGTCACAGAACACCAAAAGGGAAGCAGAGGAACCACACCAGGCCATAGAAATGAAGATCAACCTGACGACGACGCGACGTTGTGGTCCGATTTGTTTACGAATGCTAATTGATTCTGCACTTGCCACCATTCTTCCGTTTTTAGTCTGTATCTCGATCTCGAGCGCTCGATAGAACGATCATGTTCATCATGGCTTCACAGCCATCGGTTCTTGTGAAGTATCTTGTTTGCTCACTGTCAATAAGTCAGTAGGTCACACACATGAAGATACACTCACATGCGCTGCACCATGTATAGCGCGTCAAGCGAAAGAAAAGTGTGACACGGACGGACTTGGCTAAGTTGGATGACTGGTTGTACCGCCGTGGCCGGTGGTTCGTTCGAATGGTTGCTCAGCTTCGGCTCGCTTGACCCAATGGGACAGAAGACAGAACGCAGAACGCAGCACGCAGCACGCAGTGTATCTGTATACAAATCTGTGTTCTCGCTCTGTGTAGTATGTGAGAGGGTGGAGGGGGAAACCATTTTCATTTAGTAATGTTGGAAATTATTTTCTCTTCGCACAAAGTTGAAGAGCCTTCGGATGCGCAATGGTAGAGTACGAGTACGTGTACGTGGTATGTAAAAATTAAATTTCACTGACATTGATTGCGTTTAGTCGTCTACCGATTGTTGTTTTCATTGTTTTCTTCTTTTGTTTTTGTATTTCTTTTAAATTTATTTTTTTCGTTGCCATCAACCGCTGCCGGAACATTATGTTAATGACGGTTAATGGGATTTACGACAAATTTTTTTTTATGATTGAGTTATTTGGCAGTGATAGCGGTGGGTGAGAGAGGTATGTGCATGCGCGTGAATGTCGGGTATAGTTTCACTTTTTTGGAAGATAAAATTTGGAAAAGGGCGATTTTGATACTGTATCCGGTTTTCTGCACAAAGTGTTGACATTTCCACGACTTGTTTGCTTCAGTCTAAAATTTACCAGTTGGAAAAGCTTTGTCACACAAAACGCTCGAAATGTGATTAACTGACTTTGATGGGACTCACAATAGGGATCAGAGCTTGATTGTGAAGAATAAAGCAGTAAGTCGCTGCGATCATCTTCTACAATTGATGCTGTAGTTGAATACCTCCATGCAGGGTTGCCAGAATAAAGTTTACTTTAAGCGCCCAAACCTTTAAAAATGTGAAGCCCAGAAAATCGTTGAAAATTGTCCCAATTCCTTAAGTACTCTTTTTGGTATTTTTCCCACCTTAACCCATCTCACTCATGCGCCGCGAATTTTATTTGACTTCGACATCTGCAATTTGGCTTTTGTGGCTTGAGTCAAATCAAAAGGCCTGCAAAATAAATTCGTGTGCCTGCAAATTGAACGACTATTCGATGTCACTTGACTGCAAGAGTGCTGCCAAGTTTTAAAAGTGCGGGTTTGTCGCAAATATTTTTATTTTTGTAATTTTGTGAAGGAATAAAACAAGCAAAATGTACACACCAACATTTGTAAAACGACATATAGCCCATAATTGTTTTGGGCGCTCATGGAAATAGACTTTGCTGACAGTTGATTGCGTTATGCAAATGGGAACCACCTTGCGGGTAAAACTCAAACTCACTTTTAACTGATTTAAAAATTAAACTCAATTTGCAGCGAATGACAAATGGCTTCGACACTTTTCACGAATTTTTTCCACCTAAGAGGGTGGGAGGCAGTATGAAACAGCACAGCAATATGCTCTTTTCCCCACAATTCGAAGTCATTACGCAGATCTAATAAGATCAATAATTATAACCTTTAGAAACTTTAAAAACCTCTGCGTAAAACTAAGTCCGTTTTATTGAACATTTTTCTAAGTAAAACTCTGCAAACTAGGAACTTCAATACACAATTTTAACACATACTATAGAACTAATATTATTTTTAAGTGACCCTTTTTGTAAGTTTAAATTATAATAAATATTGTATTAACTGCCAATGGAATGAATCAATCTGAATCCAAAAAGTACACAATTGCCACCTTAGAGATTTACACTATCTATCCCCAGTAGAAGTGACTTGGGAGTATAGTTCATGTTACCACCTTTTTATGATGACTACATGACACTGCTAGTAAATTCACTTCCTGCGAGCGTTTACTAGAATAACGTTAAATTTTTCAAACAAAAGTCGAGACTCAGAACAAGTTATACCAGTTTATACCACTTTAACACGAATGTGACTGTGAACTGTTTTATTGGACGTTTTTCTTCCCAACTTTGCTTTGTTCATTTTACCACCTTTCTTGTGATGACTACATGACACTGCTAGTAAATTCACTTCCTTTCGAGCGTTTACTAGAATAACGTTAAATTTTTCAAACAAAAGTCGAGACTCAGAACAAGTTATACCAGTTTATACCACTTTAACACGAATGTGACTGTGAACTGTTTTATTGGACGTTTTTCTTCCCAACTTTGCTTTGTTCATTTTACCACCTTTCTTGTGATGACTACATGACACTGCTAGTAAATTCACTTCCTGCGAGCGTTTACTAGAATAACGTTAAATTTTTCAAACAAAAGTCGAGACTCAGAACAAGTTATACCAGTTTATACCACTTTAACACGAATGTGACTGTGAACTGTTTTATTGGACATTTGTCCACCCATTATTATTTTTATTAACTTTATTAACCTGCTAAGATATGTTGTATTTAATAATGTTCGTTACCAATTTGTTTTTGCAAATGAACTGGTAATCATTGCCAGCCATAGGAAAACAGTCCAGGAATATAAATTTGTTGAGCTATGCATATTATTTGACTGAAAAATATTGCAGTTGATTTCACCGTAATTTATAGTTATTTTTCTAAATAAATTTGATCAAAAACCATTTGACGCAAACTCTTCTGTCATATCCAGAGAGCTCAAAGTCCATTTAGTTTAGCTTTGTGGTTAGGAATGATTAGTTTAAACAAACTATTTTTTGGTCGACTTTATCTACTGACTCATCACTGAGCGAATGTGTTCCTCTGGGTTAACTGAGCCAACAAAAAAAAAGTTTTTAATGAATTTAAGCTGCTTCAGCGGGGTCAACATCCTTTATTAACATCGACAAGGATTTTTAAAAGATTGAATTTTCAGTCGTAAATTCCTGCGATAAATATGAACAGAAACACATGCGAATTTATCCGAATGCCTAGTCCCCAAACTGAATAGAACGTGTTAACAAATCTTGTATTAAGCCATTTCGAAGCTTAAATCTGTTTCGAGTTAAATATAAAAAAGGTTGCTTTTCCCCGAATTTAAAATTTCAAAGTGTTCCTACCATAAATAGACAAATCGAGACGTTGTATTCAAACAATACGAACTTTGAAATCAAGCGAGCTCACCATCTCTATGGCGACCGCCACCAATTAGTCTCGTTTCCCAGATCACAATCAAGGCGTAATACAGTGCGACTTTGATCATGATCTGTGGTCAACCTAATCGAGCCAAATAAAGATGACAATGAAAGTGTAGTATTATTCACCTTTTTTCTGTTTATTCAAATATGTAACCACACATTCTTCGCATCGGAAAAAAAATACATTATCCCACATCTACCTATCAAAGAGTGAATCTTGCTGCCTGTACGGCGCCGCAAAGGAAACGAAACCTGCGTTTGAAGTACCCTCAAGTGGGCTTAGATAAATATCTAAAAGAGGTGTTTGTACTTCTTGTAGCCGCACCGTGTCGTTCGCCGCCCGAACATTATTTGTTGGAATTTTTGCCGTTGGCAATCTCTTTAGCATTTTTTTTTTCTTACTGTACAGTTGAGGGAGTTGGCAGTTGGTTTTGTTGTTCTTTTGCAAGTGAAAGTCACAATTGAGAATGAAGGTCTGCTCATGCGGATTCCTATTTTTTCTCTTTTGAGAACTTTCAGTTTCTTTAACGCGGTTGTTATGCAAATCGCTTTCGGTGGTTTAAATAATTTGGTAGAGGAGCAAAAAACAAATCGCCAAAAAATCGAATTCACAGATTTTGTCTTCTATTTTTTTTTTCCTAACTCGGAATACATACATAATGTTGGCCGTGTTATTAGTTTCAAATTGAGCACTTATGCATGCGGAATCTGTGAGTGGATTTGGTTGGAATTTTGCGCGACAGTCCGTAGTGTTGCTGTTGGGTTAAAGTGAAAGTAGTTCGCCTCTTCTTCTTTTTTTTTTGGAAGAATACCATAGGTGCTAGTCATTATGGCATATTTAGCAGAGTTGCACTTTTTTGTGGGAGCTGGGTGTGTGCTGGTGTGAGTGAGTTTATTTTCGGGGGAAATGAAAGTTTTAGATTTGCATAAAGCTGAAGCTGATACGAGGTTTGCATTTAGATTGTGGGAAAAATTAAAGTGCACAAACACGGGCCAGGGGCAGGGAGAATCGTTCTTTGGTTTGGTGACTTATAAAATGCATTATTTATGTTGTTAGTGATTTACGAGACTTTTCTTTGTAGGACAGAAATGTTTGATCGGATAGGAAGAGCTATAGAAATTGACCTTTCTTTTGGTGGATATTTTATAAAAATCGGTTTTGAAATGACGCCGAAATCGGTTCGACAGAAGGTTAAACCTATTATTAAGCAGGGGTTAAGACCCTTAAAGCGTTAATTCTTCGCTAATATTTAGCCTGTCTGCATATTGAAAAGATCTTAGTTTGGAATTCAGGACTAAGCTCGTTTTCCGTACATCACTTAACATTACAAACGAAGGTCGCGTTCGTTTAAGGATTTAAGGCTTTTCAACATGATTGCCAGAGGCTTCAAATCTAAAATTGGCTGAAGAAACTTAAACCCATCTATTAGTTCTTTCAACCTTAAACCACAAACCTGATGCCTTTTAAGACTTGTTAGCAAAGTCATGACTATTTTAAAGATGAGCAACATTACAATGAAAATCTTCTAACAAAATTCTCCATCTCCTTTCAGAAGGCCGTAAGCTCTTTGGAGGCTACCGGATAACACCGAAGCACTGTAGAGGCACGAAGACCCTGCCGCTGAGCGACCCACGCTCCAACGGTCCTACGATATGTATGTTCAATCATGAATGTGCTCAGCGAAACGGTGAGGTGGTGGGCGCGTGTATGGATGGTTTCCTTTTCGGCGCCTGTTGTCAAGTGCCACTGTCGAACGCCAACGAGAACACTCTCATCAAAGACGCACAGAATCCCTTCTACCAAACGTATGCCCACTCCACCGAGGCCTATGACTCGGCTCTATATGAAAGCAGTCAAAAGTACGAAAGCAATGAGTTCCAGGAGATCCAAAGCTCATCGACGAAATACCAAGAGCCGGCAGCAACGGAGTCTTCATACGTGGGCGAGTTGGTCGGCCAAAAGGTTCACACCAGGCCAAACAAGACATCGACGAACAACAACAACAAAAACAAAGTCTTCTATGTGAACAAGGGCTCAGTGATGGTGTCGTCGCCGTCGTCAGTGTCGTCGCACGATGACTTTGTCATGCTGTCGTCGAGTACCAGCCAGTCGCCATTCAGTGATAACAACAAAGTAAGCTTCACAACCGAGTTGCCCATGAAAATTTCGACAGATTTGGTGGATAACGAGGACTCGACGCAGCTACCGCCCATCTTGGCTGAGAGCGTTCCAGTTAAGAGGAACTATTCCAGCGGATCAATTGACCTGGATATGGGAGAGTTCACACACAGCGACATTACCCACCCGGGTGCAGAGTCGGTTTTGATTGACAACGACATGCAGTTCTCGACTGGATATGGTGGACCACAGTCGGTGTACGTCCCGCCACCATCGGCGCAGACGGACACCAGGAAGCCTGCGCTCAGGCCAAATGCAAGCGGTCCCAGTAAGAAGCCATCAAACGACCAGTACGTCTTGATTCAGACCCTAGAAGCCTCGAAGAAACCTTCGCAAACGACGGGCACAACGTCTACGGGGATTTCGACTAACATGGACTCCATCGAGTCCATCATTCTCATGCTGAACGGAACAAAGCACGGACCTAGTTATGAGGTGACCAACACGAGTCCCTTGTACGGCCAACAGAAGCCAACGTTCGAGCAGAGCCCAGGGTATGGAAGCACTGCCAGTCCCGGTGGACACACGTACGTATCTGTGACGACTGTGCGGCCGATTGTTACTGTGACTTCGGGCTCTGGCAGCTCCCTCAGCAGTCATATATCGACGACAACACATCCGCCTAGTTATTACGCAGACTCTAGTACGAGGCGACCGACAACAACCTTCGTACAGCCGAGTACCGAAGAGACCAGCAACAAGTACCACTCTGTGGAGATGTCCGATGAGACACCAAGCTTCGTCGAAATCGGCTCAACTCCCCAGAAGGTTGTGTCGGATAAGGTTGACTCCGGCACACCAGTGGGTCCGGCTCTAGGCTCCTACAATATAATGACAGCGCAGGTTAATTATGGCAGCAACGTGGCCTCGCACAAGGATCCTTCTAACCCTGACTATGGCTACACAAGTCCGGCTCAGCCCACATCGGACTTCAATAAGATGCCAGCTGTTGGGGAGGCTTACCCTGTTATGGATGACGAAACTTCGGCCTACTTTGAATCAAGCATGCTGTCTGAGGAGGAAGCCTCAAACCAAAGCCAGCAGACTGACGAGGTCTCCGACAAGAACGTCCCTGCCTACGCGCAAGTTTCAGATCAAGAACAGTCGCAAACACCGCCTGGAGGCCACAAAAACCGACCCGCTGTGCAGATTATTAGCCAGAACGAGGTTCAGTCGCAAAACAGCCCATCGCCACAAGATAATCAAGGGGGATACTATGACCAGAACCAGGGCAATAGGCCTCAGACTCTGGATCAGTCCATTGCTATGGACGATAACGTTGACCCGATCTATCATAAGGTCTCGCCACCTCCAACCTTACAGCAAGGACTCAGCAAACCATCATCCTCGCACCCAACTCCTACACAGGTTTACCAACAAATTACCAACAGCAGGCCTTCGTCGCAGCCCTCAGCCCAAGACTACGATCAAGTCACAGAGAAGCGACCCTCGACGCCGGCCCCGATACGTCAAACAACGCCAAGCAAACATCCATCCACACAACCCCCGCTCCAGGACTATGAGCCGATTGTTCAAATCCGACCTTCCTCCCAGAGGCCACCACAGGAATACGAACAAATAGCTCAAACCGGCTACATATCGCAGTCCACATCGCCACATGTCCACATAAGGCCGACGGCGCAGATCCTCACCACATCCTTCGAGGTGCAGTCGCCCACCAATCGGCCCGGAGCCCAGACGACGCACATCATTCGGCCAACCAATCAAGTGGTCACCCATGCTTATGAAGTGGAAGACCACAACTCGTCGACTAGGCCCACGCATCAGGACTTCAACGGTGACGAGCAAGACGAATACGACCAAGATGCGCCAACTTCGCAGACAGTCACCCAGGGCAATGAGGCAGCACAGTCGGCCGAGGCCGACAAGAACACCTACCACACTCCTGAGTCCCAGCTGATTGCTCAATTCACCAACCACATCCAGAACGGCTACTTGTCCAACTCACCAACGCCGCAGATCATAAGTCACGATGCATACAACGAGGGCTACCTGCCGCGACCAACACCACAGAGCACTATAGTGCACGGCGGCCCTGTTGCGCAGGCGGTTAATCACAACAACCAAATACAAGCTCAAGCGGGCTACTTTGCGCAGCCACCAAGCTTCGAGAAGATCCAAGCTCCGTCGAGACCGACAAAAGTTCCCAGCCGAATCACCACGTTGATAGTTAAGAAGCCCCTCAAAGCCAATCCCACCAAGCCCACAAAGGTATACGCGGATGAAACTCCGTCAACAGAGCACTCAACCATCTCTTCGACATCCAGACCGGTGGGAGTTAGCACCACCTCTCGACCCAGCAAGCGGCCAACCAAGCGGGTCACCAAGCGTCCATCGACCCAGAAGAAGCCATCAACGAACAAAGTCCAAACCGCTCAACAGCCATCGGTACCGCCGCACAAGTTCAGTGGAGTGCCGCCAACCCAGGTAACCAAACGTGTGACCATGAAGCACCCGCCTAAGAAGCAGCCGCCATCGACCAGCTACGTGACGGGACCAACAACTGCGCGCCCCGAGACGGAAGCCACCGCGATCTACAACTCACCACCGTCCCCAATCGCTGACAAAGTTGACTCCTTTGCCAGTCCGACCCCAAGCCCGATCTACAACTCCATTTACCTAGCCAGCCCGACGGATGAAATCATCCTGCAAAACGCTCCAGCAGCCTCTAACCACAACACCTACAACAACAACAAGCCGCAGTTCGTCAAGATCCCCTCGGCGACAACGAAGCCGCCATCGCCAACAGTCATCATCACGCCCAAGCCCACTGCTGTCTACCTCATAACCAAGCCTTCCTCGAATCGCCCGAGCACAACTCCCATCCCCAACTTTGCCGGAAGCAATTCCTACATCTACAGCCCGCTTGTCACACGCCGCCCTGAGTACGCGTCCAGCACACAGGAATACATCAACATCCCTCAGGTGACGTCGAACGACTTCGACGATCCAGGCTACTCGTCATTCAACACCCTGACCACACAGGTTCTCAGCAAAATTCCAACCGATGACAGGCCCTCCTTCCCAGGATACTACGGCCCGACACCGTCGTACCCAGCCTTCGAAGTGCCAAGCGATAAGTACGCCGACGTCAACGAAGCCGAAGAGGAGACCTACACCTCCCCGAATGACTTTGTGAACTTCCCACCGGTCCGCAATCCCAACCTCAATATGTCAGCCACTTCCAGTTCGGTCACAAACGACATGGAGCTATCCACCCCAGCGTTCGTGGAGGACACCATATTGAAGGACAAAATGAACACGCTCGTGCACAAAATTGTCGAATCACTGCAGGATAACTTTGAAGCGCTCGCCGATATGATCGATGATAACAACAACACTGCCGCGGGGTTTTCTGATACCACGCCTCCTGCGACGACAATTGTGACGCGGAGGCCCTCCACAAGACCGCCAACCCGTAGGCCTGCAACCAGGCCAACTAGTTCCCTGCGACCTACCCGCGTGTCGACAAAAAAGCCCCCAACGAGAGTAAGTACCGCCGTTCCTAGCAGAAGACCTGCAGTAACGACCAGGAGACCAGTCCCAGCAGTGACCACCCGCAGGCCGACTACAAAAAAGCCCGTAACAAGGAAACCCACGCGTAGAGTAACCACCACAACAACTACCGCCCCTCCAGTCCAGGAAGACGAACTAATCGAGGAGGAAGAAGATGTGAACAACAACGAGATCGACGGCAACATTGGCGGCGATGGCGAGGCAGGCGGCCGAAAGTTTCGTAAGTGTCCACGTCAAGCTTGAAAGGCCTAGGACTCACCATTTCTTTTCAGATTGCGGCGTCCGCCCGCACGTAAAGTCGGGACGAATTGTAGGCGGCAAGGGATCGACGTTCGGCGAGTTTCCATGGCAGGTGCTGGTCAGGGAGTCCACCTGGCTGGGCCTCTTCACGAAGAACAAGTGCGGCGGAGTGCTTATTTCGAATAAGTATGTCGTCACAGCGGCGCATTGTCAACCGGGGTAAGTGAGACGATGCTTTGGGGAGGTTGGACCTTAATTTGAATTGTTTTTAGATTCCTTGCCTCACTGGTGGCGGTGATGGGTGAATTCGATATTTCTGGAGATCTGGAGGCCAAGCGATCGGTCACCAAGAATGTGAAGCGTGTCATCGTCCATAGGCAGTACGATCCGGCGACTTTTGAAAACGATCTGGCTCTGCTGGAATTGGAGAGCACGGTTAACTATGACACACATATCGGTAAGGATAGATCGACATTAACTACGAATGAAGTGACGATGCTCCATCAAGAGACTTTCAGTCGTCAAGGCGGAGCACCTAAACGTCAGTTAATTTTTAGAGTTTGAGCCTACTTTGAACCGACCGTTTTTTTCTAGCTGTCATACGACACTGACAGATAATTTTATCTGGATTATGATTAATTGAAAGATTCATTTACCACTTTGCTTCAATTTTAAAATGAAAAAAGTCACTGTGACATTTCTGTACAAAACTCTGTCAGATATACCTAAAGAAGCTGTAGCAGAAAATATGTACGTTTGAGTTGCAGAATTCATCCACAGTCTAGACATCTTATTAAAATATATCTAGTATTACGCGGCTTAAATGCTCACCTAACTTCATAAATGTACTAGATCAGTGACAGATCACTAAAGCGCCATCTATGCCTATGCCTATGACTATGTAGCGCCCTTGTTAAAATACCGGAAACGCACTGTTTTTTGGAAAATACTTAAAGACCTCGTCAACATGTTTATGTCATCCCATTTGATATCTTGTTAATCTTTGTTAATTCCCCACAGTGCCAATTTGCATGCCAGCGGACACAGCCGACTTTACTGGTCGCATGGCTACGGTGACCGGCTGGGGTCGACTGAAGTACGGAGGAGGTGTCCCATCGGTTCTACAGGAAGTTCAGGTGGGTTTTTTGCCATCCAACTGAGTTCAATAAGATTAACTTTAACCCACCACGTCATAGGTGCCAATAATCGAGAACAGTGTCTGCCAAGAAATGTTCCACACAGCTGGTCACAATAAGAAGATCCTGCAGTCGTTCTTATGCGCCGGTTATGCCAACGGCCAAAAGGATTCGTGTGAGGTAAGTCAAACACGATCAAATCATCCGTCATTATCAAAATAACTTTTTTTATTTTTTTTTTTACAAAAGGGTGACAGTGGTGGTCCACTTGTCTTGCAACGTCCCGATGGTCGCTACGAACTAGCTGGAACCGTGTCGCACGGTATCAAGTGCGCAGCTCCATACCTGCCGGGTGTCTATATGCGGACGACATTCTACAAACCCTGGCTGAGGAGTATTACAGGGGTCAAATAGATCATCGCCCACTTGGACAAGAGTTCTAATTGTCGTTTCTAGCAACAACAAAAAATATGTGCTCTAGTTTGTAGTTTAGGTAAATCGTAGTTAATTTTGTAGAAATGAAAACAAAACATGTTTCTAAATTGATTAGAACAATGTTGTGCTCTCTTAGAGAAAAAAAAAGGAAAATTAAAGCAAGTGCTTACCTGTCACCCATTAAATGGGAAAACTTTGTATACAAAAATTCAATTCCATAAAAAAGAAAAACAGAAATTATTATTTAAATGTAGAAACTTTATGTGTATGAATGTAGTTTTTGGGAGAAATTTCCCTCGGAAGGGAAATTCTTCTGCGTGTGCCTGGGATGAAGTTGAATGCCAATTTTAAATTTAAATTGTTGATATTAGTGAAATATTTATTTATTTTTAATTTATTTATGAACAAATTATATTTATTTATTTAATTTATATGAGAAATGTTGACAAAAGTCGCAAGTGGCCTTTTCTTGTTCGGGGTTATTTTGTATACAGAAATGCAATATTTTTTTTTTATTTCATGAAGTTGTTAACCAACGAAATATGACAACAACAACGAATTAGAGGCGGAAATTATTTAGCAGAACTGTTGTAAATGTGGTCGAATGTAGTAATTTCTTGATTTTTGTGAATTTGACAAAATAAAGTTCTAAGATAAATTTTAAGAAAATATAAATTTGAGTTTTATTTGCTTGACTACAGTTGCGTTGACTTCTTTAATTTGTTGGAGACCATAAATGCGGGAAGATTATCGGTAAAGAGTTTGCGGAGTTCTTGCGATAGCAAGACACAGCTAAATTTTGGAATATAAACAGTTTTTCTGTTTTTACACTCTGAGCCAAATGCAAGACTAGATTATGTGGGTAAGTGAAGTAGGGCCGAATTTTTAAAAATAAAAAAAAATAAGCAAACAATCGTTCCTCTCACTAAATAAAGTATTATTTTTATTGAGCAAACAGAATCATCCGGAATTAACACAAGTTTTTCTGAAACCGTTCAATTGATGCGCCAAAAAACTCCACCAACTTGGCCTATAAGCGTCAGGCATATATACCGTCATATAGTCGAAAACGGCAGCAATAAATCACGAATTATAACGCCTGTTTTATTGAGCTTTGTTCTTAGTAAAACTAAAGTAGAATCTTAACCATGCAATTACAACTATACACTCTCTTTGACACTTATCCGATATTCACTACTCGACGGCTGCAGTTCACATTGACACCTCTTAACTAATGGTCACGCCATGCTCATGACTCATGGCATTCACCCTTTAGGTATCCGATCGGGACGGAATTTTTTTTTTCCCCATTTGTATGAAATCAGAGGAATGCCATTCGTAATAACCGTTCCTTCCGATACAACTTTCGGAAAAATTCTCCGATGACATATAACGCACCTCGTCGCATTGCGTGGTACCGCGTTATATCACTTACTTTTGACAGCTACACGGCACATTTTTTCCGAAGCTCTCCGACAACTAATTGCTGCGGAATTTTTAAATGTCAAATGAATGCGTTTGTATGCTTCATTTCTTTTGTTCCGAAACGGATCCATCGAATGCACTCTGAGTTCTGATCAGTTTTTTTCCGAAGTGATTACTAGTTCCCTGGGGTCGAATCGTCTCTTCCGTGAACGAGCAATACGTGACGGAATTTATTTTTGTTTCGTCTGTAAAACCGGAATAATTCTGTGAACGCATGACTGGTTCACGGATGTGGCAATTCGACCCCAGCTTTCAAAGCCATTCACTAGGAAAACGTTGAGTTAAACTAAAAGTCAAAATACATAATAAAACATATCAGTTAACACCACTTTTAACAGCTGTCGGTTTGAGCTGTTCTATTGACCATTTGTCTCTACTTGACCTTGATTTATTTTACTTTGCTGAGGTAGGAGTTCCATAAAACAGAACCATTGATGGAAGACTTTCTTAAAATGGAACTTTCAACAAGTTGTAGTACCTCAATTTTATCCATCTGTCAGTTAAAAACGTCGACAAAACGGATTTCAGTGTTTTCATTCGTTGGGGCATTACTGTGCTCTACGCGAAAATATAAATGCTTTTTAGCATTACTGCAAATTCTATTGTTTTCAGTGGTCAAAAACAAACATTCATCCAAAAACAATTCATTCTACTTTTGCAAATTTATTCTTTTCTTAAAAAAAAATCACATTTTTTTCTTCCGATAACACTATAGTTTGTTTTAATATAAAAGGAAAGGAAACAGAAAAAAAACTTAACATACCAACAGAACAAACAAAAAATGCAGCAGACGAAGGAGTAAACTGAAATTACATATATGCTATAACATAATTTACTTATACAAGACTAAAATGTATAGAATCTCATTAGAGTTTATCATTTATATTTTGTATTTTATTTTATACGTATGAAATCACCACTTAGAATAAAATGATAACTTATCACTGGAAAAGAATTGTTTAAAAAATACAATTGCATGTTAAATTGGTTGCTTTGTTCATTAAAATATTTGTTTAATACGTATAATATATATAATATATAAGATTTACATTTGCAATTATTGTGAATTTATAGGAAAATAGTAGGTGTGTCCAAAGTAAAACGCCAAACATTTTAATTTGTTTCTTTTCTTCGTAATTTTGTTTAACATAATTTTTTTTTTTTTTTGTTTTTTAGTAACATTAACAATATATATCTTTGAATATATTTTTTTGTATGTTATCCTCTAAAATTTATTAGGATTCCTGCTTTGCTTTTATCGTATAATATATTTTACATTTATAAATAATTACACTTCGTTTTGTTTATTTACAAATTTATAGGACCTTAGTGTTACTTCGTATAGTGTGATATTATACTTTTAATATAAAAAAATATTTTTAATGACTTTTAAGCGAAAGTTGAAAATGTACACAGTTTGGGCCGTGGTATTTGAAAGCAGGTTTGATTGCTTCATTTGTTGGTTTAATTGAAATTGTTTAAATGTACGCTCGACATAAAGGGACAAAGCAATTCTAGTGCTAGATTTTCAAGAAACTGCGACTTCCATTGTTGTCTGCGTTGACAATGTCACGTGAAAATGAGCATGAGAACGAAGACAATTACAACAGGCACGACTATGCTTTTTTATTGCTTTCATGACTTGTGTAACTGTTTTAAGCTAGAAGAAGGCCAAAATGGGTTTAGTCAAACTTTGTTTCCGGTACGCAAAAGTTAGACAGATGCACCACGAAAAAACACAAAGCAATCTAGAAAAATGTCTAGTTGGCTATAGCTTACAGGTTGCTGTCAAATTTTTCCAGTGGCAGTTTTGCACTGTAATCAAAATGCATGCAACAAAGAAAAGATGTACAGTTTTCTATATTTTTATAGAGGAAAGCAAGCATTCAAAAGCTGTCAGATATAACCTTGTACTCCGTTTAGATGAGATTTTAGAGCATAATTCGTGGTTCAATGCGTTTCCGTTCTTTTTGGTTAGTTAGCTATGCAGGAGAAGTCTAATCTATCTACTGAAAATGGCTATTAGTTATAGGAAGCTAGCAAGATGACAATTTTAATAAAATTAGATTTGTTCTGACCAACCATGATAAGCTTAGTCATTCTAGCTTCGTCATTCTGATTGTGCAGCTGGGGAGTTGGGAAGAAAATTTCCCAAAACGATTATAGAGAAAATATGTGTTAACTGCACGCGTAGGAAAAGTCTCTTGCATCCTCGTGCTTACGGTCTGGAATAGGAACGTTGCAGGTGCAACGTTATGAAGAAAACACCAGTTTAAACGAAATATTTTCAAACTGCACTGTAGTTAAAATTTGCAGAAAATATTCTGGAGACTTCTGGAAATATGTTGTTTAAAGGTTAAACTTTTTTTTTTGACATTATTAATTAGCGAGGAGAATTAATCACTCGTTACTCGCTATTTTACTCTTTTTCTGTCATTTTTAATGAGAACCCAGGTTAGGTTAAACGTTAAACAGTGGACTGGGCGCTGGGGTATAAAAGAACTCGTATGCAATAATATGGACCAAAATGGGCCCATTGCGATTCTGATGCAAAAACTTGTCTGCGTTCGATTCAAATTGTGCACTGATAAATCAGGATACATGTTGACATCTTTTTAAAATTTCGTTCAGTAGCCCAGTCACCGGCAACACAATAAGTCAGTTCTCATCGCTCAAATGAAAAACCACACCAAATTTTGTTCCACTTACCAATTTGTTTCAATATTTCGCTTGTGTCCCTGGCTTAAACATAAAAGTTATCACGCTTTACGAACACCATTATTTTTAGTATAGTTTTTCTGTTATTTTTTTAAACAAATAATCTCTAAAATACCGAATATTGCTAACTTATTATTACTGCCATATTTAAATAAGGAAAATAGGAAAAATTATAAGATTGTGTTTTTGAATTATATTCATGCTAAATTTTGTGTTAATATTGCATATTGTGCCTATTTTCCTTTGTCTTTCTAATTTTGTTTCACCTAAACTTTTCTTTGTATATTTTCTTTCTATTTCATTGGAAGTCAGTTGCACGCGGCTTATTTTATGGTTTAATCTAAAAATGAATGTCTTACTTTGTAGTTAGTTTCATGTTGGATTGGTTAGGTGGGAGAGGATTGATAAACACACACTACAAATACGATGGCACTATTAACAGACTCGCATACACCGAAGACAACGATAAATATAGGTTATTTGACTTTTTGTTCTAACTTTGGTTGCACCTTACACAACGGCTTAAAAGAATGAACTCACTCTTATTGTTGCTTGAATTTGTTATAGGAAAAAAGGAAATGCGATACAATTTTTGACATAAATTAAAATTAGATTTTGTTAAAAATACATGACTTAAGAGGGAGTAAACTTAGAAGCAACAGCAAAAGGAAATAAAATACCTGAGAATATTTCGATGAAATAAAAACGAGTTTTCAGTTCGAAAAAATAAAATTAACAACGATATCTATGAAAACCAAAAAAGTTACTTAACAAAAGTATTTGCCAAAAACAACAAGAAATCGGATGTCAGTCTTTTTTTTTATTGGAAAAGTCTTACAAAAAACACAAATGCTTCTTCTGTTACGTGGTAAGATGTATATTTATGTTTTTCTTTAAGATTTTAATGTAAAAATAACTACGAGATATATTTATTAATAAAAAAATTACATTTTCTTTGAATAAGGAATCTATTGATTGATGGCAGCATGTTTGTTTTCTATTATATTTTTTTCCTAATAGGTTAGGATACGGAGTGACATGATTGTTTATGCAGTCGACGTCGAGAGAAAGCAGTTGCGCAGCACAACAATTTGTTGTATTTGAGGTTAGGTTATCTGAGGAGAAAGAAACATTCATTGCAAGTGCTTCTAGTGTACTTAAAGCTTGTCTAGAGCGTTAGGCAACAGTGGGCAGAAAGCAGGTTAATATAAGGGTAACCAATGTATTTAAATAGCTTTAATAAGATTCAAAACATATTCATATCGTCGTTAGACCTTAATCCTGAATTCAACCACCGCAGTTTTGCAAGCTCTGTGGGTATAGAATAGGATTTTTCTGGTAATTCTGGCATTTAATTTGTGTCTATAAAGCCGCTGTCGATATGTACTATGCGAAGAACTGCCAATTTTTTTTCTGCTGTCAAATTTGTGTTCTCGGTTAAATGTACAAGAGGTTTAAAAATTGCCAACAATTTTTAGAATAGAATTGTGGACCTTGTGGAAAAAAACTATGTCCCCTGTTAGCCAAACGTTACGCGCGCGCGTGATGACCAATATGGGTGTCCGCCAAAGAGCTCATTTCAACACATTTTAGGGTGCTACACAGACCTGCGGCAACTATTTGTTTGTTTTTAACATATCAGGTTGACATTGAAACTGAAATTTTATTCCGAAAGATATCACTCTGAAATGAATCACCGACAATAATATACATATACTCTTTTGCAATCAATTTAAGATAAAACAGGGAAAACTGAACGCAATCATCGAGTTAAAGGAGTTGTTAAACTTTTAGTTTACCTTCCGTTTAGTGACCACTTTCTTTCTATCATAAAACATGACACTGGCTAGTTCTGAATGTTACTTCCCCTCGCATAGGCCCAACATCGAGCGTACACTTTTCGTCTTTGACACTGACTGTATATTTGACGATAATCGTGGAAAACTTATGCACTTCACCCCACTCCGGCATTAAGTGGGTAGCATTTGTTTTAAGCTACACCTCCGTGTCCGTACACCTCTTTTGAAATACACTTCTTCATAAAAGAAAATTTAAATAATCATAATAATCACCCTGTATAACCTGAGTGTAAACTCTGCAATGTATCGCTTTCCCTAGAGAAAAAATAAAAATAAAACTAAAACAATTTCACGGAAACCTACAGCTACATAGTAAAGTCTTAAAGAGTAAAGGAAAAAACTAGAAATTTACAGAATAGAACTAGAAATAGATTGTGTTTGATCTTACGTACTTACATTTCTACACTTAGAGTCAAATAGTTGAGGATGCTATGTAATTCTCTGCTTAAGTAACTAAAAAATATGTATACGTTATAAAATATGCTTATGTTTCTGTGTATAAATATGTTCTTTTGTTTTCGAATGAAAAACATACAAAATTAGAATAAATTAAATTTGTATAATGCATGTTTGTGGATATATACAAATATGTTGTTTTCTTTTTTTTCATAATGCGCCCTTCTCTCTCATCTATTTTGTTCTTAAGAACATCTACCTTAGAATCGAATGTTTTAGTTATATATTATTATATACATACGCGTCTTGATTTGTAGGTTTATACTTTATCCTCGGCACTAATGCCTGCGAGTGTTTTCTTAATCCGTAACGCCGTTAAACGCGCCGCTGGATTCGGATACCAACACTCTTTCATTACTTTCGACAGATTGTGTAGCACTCCGCATGCATGCCACCGGTTTGGAATGTTTGGTCGCATTTTGTCCGTGCAGACCACCTGCAAGTAAACAAAGTTATTATGCAGAGAAAACTTTTTGAGCCAGAAACTGCTATAAAACTCCGCCGACTAACAACCATTCTGTTGGAAAATAATGTGTGCTCGTGAAAACAAAGCCGACTTACCTTCCTCATTTCCTCGATGCTCGGATCCGGCTGGACCATGTCATAGTACGGCAGCTGATACTCATCGTATATCATGCCGATATTACATCGTCTCGCCACCTCCCACAGTATCAGCCCGAAGGCATAGACATCGCCCCGTTTGAACGAATCGAAATGCTGCGAATTAATACTATCATCTAGCACTTCCGGTGCCATATATCGCTTCGTGCCCACTCGGTGATTCGACGGTATGTCCACTGAATCGTCTTTGTCGACGTGTCGCACCGCTAGGCCCAAATCACCAATGGCACACGTCAGATTCGATTTGACCAGAATATTCTTAGACTTTAAATCACGATGGGCTATCGCTGGCTTGCCACGCGTACCAACAATGTCCATGTGCAAGTGGGCCAAGCCCGTCGCTATTGTGAACGCCATGCCCAGCAATATTTTCACATCCACCGTATGGGACGTCAAATAATCGAATAGCGAACCATTCTCATGATAGTCCGTCACCAGCCATAGTTGAGTCCATGTACCATTATCTGCAATGAATCGCACATAAATAAGCGGCACTTTTACGCAATCCAAATCCAACTCACCCTTATTGTCTGCCGCAATAAAGCCCAATATATTTTCATGTCTTAACATAACAGTCTGATAGATCTCTGCTTCTCGGAACCAAGAACACTCTTCTCGACTAGAGAAAATCTTCACAGCCACGTTCTCGCCTCGCCAACGACCACGCCACACCTCACCAAAGCGACCCTTGCCAATGACACAGTGCAGTTGGATCTGCCTGGCTATAGAACGCTGCACCAGCAGCGGCAGACCGGCTAAAACAAACCCACGAGTCATTTGGATGCCATGAATAATCTCGCCAATACTCACCAGAACCAGAGCCTGATGTTGTCATCTCAATGATGTCCTGTATAGTGTTCCCATTGAGAATTGGATCGTAGACAGAATCTTCAACAGCAAACGGACGACCACTGGCCGAGCGCTTTCGCTTTTGATAAAAACACCACGACAGTGTGATCGATACACAAGCCAGCAGTGTTGCCCCAAAGATGCAAAACACTAACGCCAATGTACTAATGGCTGGCTCGGGCGTCGATTCTGTTGCACATAACAAAGTAATTCGTTAGTTCACTTGCTTCAATAAAACATTTGGAATACAAAACAATATTATATTAGCTTTTCAATGCGAGGACATAACATGCAAATAAGTCCTGCAATAAGGAAGCGGAAATGTTACTTGTGTTGCGTTGTTTTTATATAAAAAAAAGCGTGCGATCAGTGTTAGTTGGTGTAAGCGGTGCTGGGCATGCAAGTTAGCAAAGGACAAAAATATACAGTTTCACTATAGAAATTCAAATGTACATTCATTGGATTGTAAACCCACATCGGCATTATGGGGCAACTCGCAAGTTTCACTCGGCAAATACTTACGAGGATAATCCGATATTTTGTGATTCATTATGTTGGTCATTTAAAAAAGCACACGTACAATAAGTTAGCGCAAGCCATTTCATTTACAGGAATCTTGTGCTTGCCTGATAAATCGAAGCCAACAAGCCGTTTTATTTGATGCATGGATTTAGCGCTGTTTTTGATTTCACTGGTGTTTATCTCGTGTTTGGACTAGAGCTCCGCGAATATTCGCCTGCTATTCGGCCAAATCACTATTCGCGGCATCTCTAGTTGGGACAGAGTCAGGCCTATCTAGTTAAATTGGGCCTTAGCAATAAACATTTTTAGTCTCGACTCTAAATAATCGTAGTTCACTGTGGCTATATTTTCCATACAAATTTTGCAATTGTGAGCTTTTCCAATTTTAAAGTCGAGACTAAAAATGTTTATTGCTAAGGCCCATTGTATTCTATTTACGTATTAAAAATGTGATAAGTTCCGCAACGACTAACTGAGTGATAAGAAGAACACAAACCCAATCAATGAAGAACAATTGCCCACCATCTAGGACAAAACTGCGTCAACCTTGAGGTTGTTAAACATCAACACGCGGACGTATAACGCGTCAACAGTACACCGTGATATATTTATTTACTTGCAAATAAGTGTTACTAAAAATAATGCAGAGGATCTAACGCACTGAGACCCCATGGTGTAATGTCCCTGCCTGCTTCTTTACTTTGCAGAAGTTTTAAATAATTTATCTGTAAATTTTATTTGAGGGCCAAAGCTATAACTTTAGATTATCATTAGTTCTGCGCTTGATTTGTTGGAAGTAGTCATCTGAAAATGTGTCTATCTTGAGAAATTTGCTTGTCCCACAAAAAACCGAAAGTGATGTCCTCGTGTGATTGCGGAATGTGAATCCGGTAATCACATCGTGTTTGTTTCTTTAAAAATAAAGATTTAAAAAACAGATTAATGCCCCTATTATCGTTAGCGAGTCGAACAAAAAAAAAAGCGAATGTGACTTATTTGTATTATGGTTAGCGAATTGAACAAAATTCGTTCGCCTGAACTGTCAAACCGCTGGCGAATTTAAAGTCGCCTTATTGCGGTTTGCGAATTTATGAAATATCATTCGCCTAAGACTTCAAATTTTGGCGAACAAAACTATTGGGTGAAACCTGAGGCGAATGTAACTTATGAATGAAAATTCAAGAAAAACGTATAAAACCCATTCAATTCATATTTCTACATACATATGAAACAAAACCCAGCTATAGCCAAAGGGTTGGTACAATTTGGAGCTTCAAAAAAATCCAATAAAGAATATTTTATATTTAAGGCACACAAATTTTTCATTTTGAATTCCTCTTTTGTTGACATAAATGTTCGAATTGTTGTTTTGGTGCTGTCATATTCGTTTTTATTATATAGGTAGCCTTTGATTTCTAGGCGAATGAATTAATTCGCCGACAATAATCGTACAAGGCGAATGTTTCGACAACTGACTCGATTTACGCGAATAATTCGACTCGCTAACGATAATAGGCCTATAAATCAATTTGCTTCCACTATCCCTGTCTGCTAATGAAAACACATCCCTTTCGTGATTTCCATTCATACAAAAGTACAAAACCGCCTGATGACCCATAAAGAAGTAGAAAGCTTCCCTCCAGACATAAATATCGATTGCCATATGTACATGCAGAGGAGCAGAGCCACACAATGTGCCCCAGACGATAAATATCTCCACGAACTCAACTCAACCCTTAAATTAGTGAAGGCATTTGTGATGTCCTTGACTTCATAGAACCATAAAAAAAAACGTAATTTATTTATATCTATATTTATTAAATTTCCAATAACAATTATCCCATTATGGAAACACAGCATACATTTAACAATTAAGTGATGAAATTTACCAACGAGATGCCGACGGGATAACGCACTCTCCAGTTGGAGTACGAGACATTTAAATGAAACACAAACAATGTGGGTACATACATTCGAGATGAACTGATATACACAGCAGAACCACGTGGGCTTATGACACACGTATACGATAGGACAAGATGATAAAACAGAACAGACAACACGGCGATAAAGTGTGTTTTTATTCCTTTTTGATGTTTGGACTGTTTTTTTGCTGTTTTGCGGAAGGCCGACGATGAATTTTCAAAATTTCTGTTTACGTATTCACACAGAGATTGTTTGTGGTTTTGTTTTTGTTTAATAAATGTATAACACTTAACACGTATCTTAGCTGGGTCGTTAGTCCAAAGCTCACCTGGTATCTCTCCCTTCCAATTTTGTCTTGTATTACAATAATCTGTATCACAACAACTGATTGCAAATTTGTTGTTACTTTCGTGACACCACGCCGGGTCTTCTGGTGGTATATGGCTTTGTTTCGTACTACATCTATGTGTGCGTATAGAAGAGTGATTAAATAAGTGTAAGTACAGATATTTTGTAGTTAAACAGCAACCGATTTTATATTTTTTAATTGCAATTTTGTATCTAATACCGTTTTTCTTAAACAGAAACACACAACTGGGTTAGTTTAGTATACATCAAACAATAGCATGAGTCCTTTATGATTTGTCCTAACGAATGACGCGCACTTGATATAGACAGCCTACACAGCTAGTTCGTAACTTGAGGAGACATTGCACTATCAAAGTTCATCGACGTGAGTATGTTGTCTACAATGGAGATTGTACTCACGCAAAACTCCTTGCTAATTGGATCCCAAGAGGATCTAATTCACATGATAATAAGAATGTATGTAGTCCTCTGTCGAAGAATATCCTCAAGACAGAATGATACAAGGGAAGAAGAACAGCTCAAGGACTTGCTTCCACCTCAGTCATTCTGGTGGCAATGCCACCATCAAAATATGAAATTCATGTACACAAATGTGCGATTTGGTTGTTCTTAGTACTCAGAGGAGAATTATTATTTACAGCTCAAAACAGCGGAGTATGTGAGTGCTTATAGTAAAGAGTTTTCCAATAAGAGGTATTATTGTGAATGACCCGCTATTTCGGTAGCTGTCACTTTTGAAGCTTTTATTCTTTGACATTTGACAAGTAGACACTATTACTAAAAATGGAATGATACACGCTTCAACAGCGCATTGAAATTATTAAAATTCACTGCAAAAATGGTGAAAATCTTGCAGTCACAGTTCGCAAAACTAAAGCATTTTTTGGTCGCCGTGAAGCACCTTGTCGGACCTCGGTGGCTACGTCAACAAGCAAAATTGTCGCATCTGGGGCTCGGAAAACCCACGAGTTATTGTTGAGAAGGCTCTCCATCCTCAACGCGGTTTATGGTCCGGACCTTACTTTTTCGAAAATGAGGTTTGATCAACAGTTACGGTGAATGGATTGCGCTATCGAGAGATGATTAATGATTTTTTATGGTCGGAGTTGGATGGTGTTGATCTGGACAACGTTTACTTTCAACAAGACGGCACTACGTGCCAAACAAGCAACGAAACCATTGATCTTTTACGGGAAAAGTTTCCGGACCGTGTTATCTCTCGAAGAGGTGATCACAATTGGCCACCGATATCTTGTGATTCAACACCTTGCGACTTCTTCCTTTGGGGCCACGTGAAAGATAAGGTCTACGCCAATAGTCCAGCGTCGATTCAAGACCTCAAAGATAAAATTCGTGAGGCTATCGAGGACATAGGGCAGCCACTTTGCGATTTGGTTATGGATAATTTCATGAAAAGGATATGGTCCTGTATGCGTGCTCGTGGTGGCCATATTTGGCTGATGTTGTTTTTCATTATTAACGGCGTACCTTCCTCTTTATTATGAAATAAACATCCGATCATTTATCTCAAAAAATGGCTTTCTTCTTTGAATACCAAAATAACACCTCTTATTGGAAAACCCTTTACTAAAGGCTGCTCCAGAACTCTCGCAGTCTTTCTTTGGTTTTATTTATTTTTTCTAATCAAAACATAAAGTAGATGGGATAGTGTTATGTATGAAATACCACGGATTTGCTGGCACGCATTCTTTTGTCAGAATTTTCCAAGTACATTTTGCACAAATGAGGCTGAATTTCGTGGATACAGCGTTCAATTTCCTCCTTCAATGCACTGCTTCAAAAAGCCCCATAGAAATAAATCGAATGGCGTTAAATCTCATGATCTAGACTCAATTCGGATCACCGAAACGAGAAAATGCCTCCGCAGTAATTGACTTTTTGACGGGCTGTATCTTGTTAAAACCACCTGTCGTCCACATCAATATAATTCAATTTAGGCAGAAAGAACTCTGCTTTAGGGGCGCTCTACTGCCGTCGTCTAGTCACCCTCTTTCACAACTAACCCTATTTTTCTCAAGTGTGTTTTGACTGAAATTGAGATCGTTTATTCAGCGAGTTTCGTTTGACACCGAGTTTCGTCTTCAAATTTCCGTAATCGATATCATGTTCAACCTGCAAAACCGGCACTCAAAAAATGGAAAAAAAGTCGATTTGCTTTTGCATTTAACACATTTCACCACGAACTACACCAACAACTTAAAATACTTACGGGCCTTACTTCAAAACACTCTAAACCTTCACCTTAAATTCTTGGCAGAACATTTATGGCCATTCGTAAATCTTGAGGTGAAGATTTAAAATTGTTACAAGCACCGCTCTAAGCCAATATATATTTGAATAAAAGAAAAATGATTTGCCAGGCAAGAAACTACAACAATAATTAGCCATTACCATGGGAATCTATTACTTCATGCATTACTACTTAATAAGAAATAAAAAATAAAACTGCAAATAGAGTGAAGAGAAAACTCGAACGCGTCTCGCTAAACGTTGGTTGCAAAAGAAGTGGAAAGCTCTATGATAATCATTCCAGAAAGAAACTAGAATCGATCAAATATATTTGTTATTAGGTGCACTACATGTGTACAGGAAACAATAATAAAATTATATAAAACAAGTGGTGTGTGCAACAAGTGTTGTCTCTTTTTTGTTTAGTAGCAATTGTGGTAGTAATATTTTGCATAGCTATACCTTTAACTAATTCCAATCGCAAAAGTTCATTCCGATTACAGAAGTCTGTATCACAACACTCGATCCTATAGACATTCTTTTTCTCCTTATTGGTTAGGCATTCAATGGGTGCTCTTTCTAGGTCATATTTCTTTGGGAGGCACCTAGGTTGACGAAATTTCGTTGCGTTTTTTGTTAACAATTTTGTTGCAATGCAAATTAACAGGAGGTAGAAAAAAAAGACAACAAATTCATGAAAGAAAACAAAAATGATCCAAAGCTATCGTAGAGGCATCACTCAACCACTCGATGCCATGCTGCAAGCGATGTCTCCGTGGATAGCACTGGACCGTCGCTCTACCTGCTTATTTTAAATGTTAGTTAGTGGCAATGAAAATTATTTTTAAATACAAACGAAATACTTTTTCGAAGGACCACAACGAATTTACATAAAAAAATGTCTTTGGAGTTATTGCAAAGAAACAGAAGAAAAAAAAATCACAAAAGAAAAACACACGCGCGAAGGGAGGAAAAGCTTTAACACATTTTTGTGGTGCAAGACGTTCTCAAATTTGGATTTAGATCGTTGCTTTATTGGTAAATGTTTTAGTAAGGAGATTTTGGCAGGTCAGTCAGTGAGATCATCTTCAAAAACAAACGTAGTTAGGAGGCGGATTAACGAGGACGAGACCCACCTTCATCGTAACCTTGTTGCGGATTTTCTGGGTAATATTTTATGGACGGTTTTAGGTATTTATTGTACAAGTCTCTGTCGCCACAGCAGGCGTGACCGCCTCGTTTGGCAGCCGGACGAGCTGTTGGACCACCTCTTTTGCCGTCGTTGCACCAAATGAAATGACCGGGTGGCATACTTTGCGACATATCTAGGCATCTGGGTGTTATTGGTTTGTTTTGTGTTGTTTTTTTTTAAACGCTAAAAATATTATTCGAGGTCTAAGGTGTGCTGTTTGTGTTTACCTGAAACTGAATGTGGTGATTCCCTTGGTGAGCTCGACAGACGTGAAGCATAGACCGTCAGTTTCACATATGTTGTTCCTGTCCTTGCAGATGTCGCAGTGGCATTTTAACAGGCCTGCAAAGAAAAATCGCACAAGTTAGATGGCTGGTTACATGTTTTGAAACGATATTTTGTCAAGGAGTCAGATTCATAAAAACTCTCTTCGCTATTTCTACTTGTTCAGAAAGTAGGTATTACATACAATATTGTAGATTAGACTAGATAAGATTAGATTGGATTGGATTGAATTGAGTAGACCAGCCTTTTAAAAAATGTAACCTATTACGTCATTCGAATTATCGAAAAGATGTCGGTTTACTTGTTGCGCACTAGTGCGTTCCCCAACTCCTTGATGTGCTCCAACAGAACTAACTTTGTGCTACTGCAACAAATCGAAACTAATGCGCGTTATATGCCTGTGCTTAGACTAGTGATGTGTGGCTTTTGTTAAACAACAAAACCAGCCAAGAAGGAGAACTTATTACAAAAGAAAAACCTTTAAATTTTATGATACCAATCAGTAAACCGAAAATGAAAGTGGGTACAGAAGTCGTCAAAAGTAAATACAATTCTCGAAGATCTTAATCACACACATGCGATCGCTTTGCTTTGTATGAAAAAACAACTACAATCACAGAGACAACAAATCCGTCCTAAATTACAATAACTGTAGATAACCTAGCATCAATCAATACACTAGACAGCGGGCGGCCATAACATAGTGTTGAGGTGTTCGGTTTATAAGAGGAACCAAAACGAATCCTAAATAAAAAATGGTTTGTTGATTTCATATGATGAATATTCAGTGTGTTAGGCAACAAGAAAAACAGCGAAGAATACGACAACGCGAACCCGAAATATTGAATTTCTTATGAGGAGCCAGCGAAAGTCGTTTGCAAAAACGAGAGGGTCCCAGTAAATTTTGTTGGCGAGGGGAATAGTACGATAACATAAAGACTTTGCAGTTCATTTTGAACTACAAGTTTTGTATTTGTTTGCAAACCGCTTCATTTCTTCGGCTCCTAATGTTGTTGACGAGACACTCTTTGAAATTGTACCCGCATAGTTTATCAGGGTGCT
Organism: Cheilosia impressa; assembly: GCA_948293265.1. NCBI lineage: Eukaryota > Metazoa > Arthropoda > Insecta > Diptera > Syrphidae > Cheilosia > Cheilosia impressa. The sequence goes on along the minus strand of OX411883.1, from coordinate 3,421,983 downwards.
CCAGCATTGTGTCGACTCATTGATATATCTTTCTTTATGGCTTTGCAATTGTAATAAAATGCCAGGGACTATATAACAATACGACTGATGTTTGTTTGCTTTATTGTTGGTGATCGGTGATCGCCTGCGACAAGTATTTTTACTCCGCGCGTGTCTCTTTTGGATATGAAAAACCAGTGTTTACATTTTCTATAGTGATTCAATACAATCGTTCCCTACTGCTCTCTCAGAGATCTACAGTAAATCCTGCAATCTTCTCGATAGCTTTAGCTCTCTATATGCCGAGTGCAAATATAATCTGAACCTCAGATAGACCCGTTGGCAAAGGGCATTCGAAAAGCTATACCCATACGTGCGACATAATGTACTGATTGCTTTGTCGTGCAAGGAAATTCATTGTTTTTATTTGTCTTTCCCGTATCTACATGATCGCTTAATACTTTTCTAATATTAGGTAAACAATAATGCAAATCCAAGTTGTTTACAAAAACTGAGTCCCTTATCATAATTACTTGTGATTTCTCAGCAATACACCTTGAATAATGATTAACTATTCACCTCTGCAAAGTGCAGATTGTTGTAGAAAGTGTAAGCCTGGCAATAATCTAATTAACACCTATGATCCTATGACATATATGCTGATGGCACGAGATACGGACGCACTCTGCCTGAGAGCAATAAAAAGTTAAACTTACCGTCTCTCTTCTTGCCGAAGGTCGAAAGCATTGTCGACGATTGAATGGATTGTTCACTGCTATTGGAACCTTCCACACTTCTACTGCTTGCCGTGGTTACTGCCAATGCTGATGTTGCTGCCGCCAATTGGACCCCGTTGCGGACGCCACTGCTTGTTGTGGTATTTATTATACCTGCGAGGGGGCTTGTTGGTACATTATCAATGCCGATACTAACATTCTTACTACTGATAGTGGTCATACTAAAGACAGATGTAGTAGGCACTTCGCTGTTATTCGCCGTTTTTGCTGCTGTTGCTCTTGGATAGCCTATATAGTGCGTGCCCGTGTGCGAATTTGAAATAGAGGTTGAGAAAAATATGTTTTAACTTTTAATACACAAACCGATTTATTGTGAAGCTTTAACCTACCACAAACAGTCAGCGGCAGTTGTACGGCAACTATAGCGACATAGAGAGTCAACAACATTTTAGCCACCGCCATCGATGTTGATTTCTCCTCGGTCGTTCTTAGAAAACGCATTTTAGCACCGAAAACTGTGTGAAAACAAATCGCGAATTTCTAAGCTGTTTTTCCCGTATCGAGGGGCGGGGGCGTAGACGACGATAGATAAACTGCGTTTCCCGTGCGTTAGACAATCAATAGTCTGCGGGTTTTTACACTCAATGTTACCACCATCAGGTTGGTTAGCATTTTTCTCTCTTGCCAATAAGAGACTTCTTATTTTTTAATATCAAGAAAATTGGAGAACAAAAATCACAATAATCAGAAAAAAAATAAACGAAAATATGTTTGGCGATAGTTTGCCTTGAATTGAATGCTTCGATTATCACGTGAGATTTACGGGGTTTTAGTGCCAATTGGCCACGATTTTGGTACTAATTCCATTGGAATCACTTTCTGTATGTTGTGTGCAAATAATTTGGGCTTTTTGTATTATGGAACTTTGATTAACAATTGGAAAAACACTTCACCACTGGGAAAAATCACAATCGTCCTGCACTAAATACTTCGCCATTTTCTTTTGGGAGCCGACGACAGAAGTAAATGACATTTCTGTTGCGAAAAATCGGGTTCTCCAAAGGCGAGGCTACATTTTGGTATAAAAAATGTTCAGAAATTAAAATTTCATAATTTGATTCAACATTCTCCTAGTTCAGCTTGTTGAGTGTGAACTCATCAACAGAAGAAGTGTCAACATGAATTATATTCTAAAGAAGTCAATTCTTTTTTGACAAATACTCGGATACCTGCTGGGTATCTCAGAGGTACTTTAAAAAGGTTAATCTTTTTATTTCGTGTTATTTATTTAGGAGTACTATGTAAGATAAATTACATTCTTGTATAGAAGAATAAGCGCTACCTTTCGGCTACTGTAAAAAGATTAAAGTTTTATATAAGGTGGTCAAAATTGATAAGTTTTAAAATCTTAGTCAACAGGTTATTTGAACTAGATTTGAAGACAGAATGTCACTGCTTGTAAATGAACGAATGTAGACTCACCTTAGTTAAATCGTCTGCCGTTTGTTTCCACCCAAACAAAAATGAGATTGGGCCAAAAGGCACCCTGTTTATTCTTACGCACAGCTGTCACGTAGTTGTCATTTGTTTTCAAATTTGCTCTACTCAAGTAAACAAAAAACCAAAGTGTGTTTTCGAATATAAAGTGCAATCTCTTTCTAAATTTTTGGCAATACATCGGAAATAACTCGAATTTTGGACAAGTTGAACCTATTCAGTCATGTTTCCATTAAGCTCACAAAAGAAATATTGGACATTTACAAATGAACAAGATCTGAACGAACGCCGAATAGATCAAAATCGCAAGTTCATTGAAACTCATGGAAACGCAATGAGTGTTGGGTCTTAAAATCGAATAACTTTTCGAACAAATCTTACTACGATCTCTTTTTGTTTACAGGAAGAGCAACAGCAAGCCTTCTTTTTATCACCTGGAGAGGAACGACTTTTACTCAAACAGTACGAGCTACATTTGAAAGACTTTTGCAGACGTTTTGAGCCTCCGATGCCGAAATGCATCGTAGGGACGGCTTTTCACTATTTCAAACGATTTTACCTCAAGAACTCGCCAATGGATTTTCATCCCAAAGAGATTTTGTAAGTCCATTGGTTAACTTTTGACTGCTGCCCTTCAATATTTTAATATTTCAGAGCCACATGTGTCTATCTGTCGTGCAAAGTGGAGGAATTTAATGTGTCTATTGGTCAGTTCGTGGGAAATATCAAGGGCGACCGTGTTAAGGCGATGGATATAATTCTGTCAAATGAGCTGCTGCTCATGCAGCAACTCAACTATTATCTTACTATACATAATCCGTACCGCCCAATTGAGGGCTTCCTCATTGACATTAAGGTAATCTGGTGACTTGAGGTTTGGTTCTTTTATTGAGTTCTTGTGATTCCCCCCAGACACGATGTTCCATGACCAATCCGGAGCGCCTTCGGCCAGGAATCGACGAATTCATCGAGAAGACCTTTCTAACAGACGCTTGTTTGCTGTATGCCCCGTCACAAATAGCGTTGGCAGCTGTTTTGCACGCCGCCAGCAAGGAGCAGGAGAATCTAGACAGCTACGTGACAGAGAGTCTGTTCCATTCGGCGCGAGATAAGCTCCCCATACTGATTGAAGCAGTTCGAAGTATGATTTTGCGTAAAGTTTGTATGATTTTGGGTTTTAAACGGTTACGGTTTCAGAAATTCGATACATGGTCAAAACCATAGAAGTGCCCCCCAAGGATCGAGTAAAGATCATCGAGAAGAAGCTAGACAAGTGCCGAAACCAGGAAAATAATCCCGATAGTCAAATGTGAGTTCATTGTTGAGGTAGTCAGTAGTGGAATTAATTTTTCTCTTTGAAATAGTTACAAGGAGCGAATGAAGTTGATGAACGATGATGACTTGGACATTCTGGATTCGTCATACCACGTAGCAGATTCCAGCGCCGACGTTTCCATGCTGAATATGAGTCAATAGGCGGTTGTTTTCTTTTGTTAATAAATCATTTTTTGTAATAAACGAGCTAAAGGTTATCAAGTGTTTTGACTGGGTTATTCGGTTTTCTTCACGTGCGACAAGACTTATTTGTTCGAATATGAAAATAACATTTATTCCTTATTTCAGATAGTTGAATACGTACATATTCAATATGACCCCTCTTCAGCGCGAAACCACCTTCAAGTAGGTACACTCGTCGCCCCCACCTCAAATCTTCTCCACCGAAAATGTGACTGGATTCTTCATCATAGGGGAACCCGTCGATTGAATAATCAGTTTCGGAATATTCATCACCAATCGAACTGTTGAAGGAGGGATCTGAATCTCGGGAGCTCCACTCATAACAATCGAATTACTGACAGGATTGCAGTTGCCTAAAAGTGAAATGGGAATAAAATAACCAAACTTCGAACATCATCCTTACCAGCAGCGAAACAATTCTGATGTTTCGTTAGGTCCAGCCTCAGTTGCTTTATCACTTCCTTAAGCTGCATATTCTCAGCAGCCAGTTCTGCGTTCTTCTTCCTTAGATCTACGTGTTCCTTTTTAATTTTATTGCGATATCGCAGGGCTGCGGCGCGTCTCCTTTCCAAGCAATCTTCGTCGAAAATGTGTTTCGGGTGGTCCTTCTTCTTTTTGTTTAGGCATGAAACAAACGAATTCTCTTGGTTGGCCCGCTTTGCGTTTGAATTTAAAATTGCCTTCAGGCGCTCTTTAATGGGCAACGCTGATGTCGGTGTCAAACTAGCAGAAGTTGACTCATTGGTTTTGGGAAGAATAAAAGGCTTAACTGTTTGCACTGGAATTGTATTGATTACCGGAGATGGAAAGTTTAACGTTATCACCTGTGGCTGAATTAATTGAATTGTATTCGGTAATTGTGTTTGGGTTTGTGACTTTGGGCTCTGTTTGGGAAGAATCATCGGCAGTAATTTCTGCGGCCTAGGAGGGTTTATGATAACGTGGTCATTGGATAATTGAACTGGAGGCGACGGTGCTTTTGTTGGAGTAATTGGTAGTCGCTGACATGGTATACCGCTCTCGGTGTTCTCAATGTTCGGAAAGACTTGCGGAGTGTGCAAAGAATCATGATCGATCTCATTTTGAAGCTCTGATGTGATTGGATTTTGATGTTTCTGTTCAACAGCCCGTCGAAAAGTTTCATCAAATGGATTGACATGGCGGAGGTCATCGAAGAGTCCAACTTCTTCGCAGTTTTTGATCAACCGTGTAGGTGTTGGCGTCTGATCCGCTATGATATTTATATCTTTGCATATTATGGTTTCACACAGGTGGTACATTTTACTTACCAACAAAGATGTTTGCAGACTTTTGTCCCAATCCCAGATTTAAAATCATTTCATGTTTTTTCTCATGCACCGTCAGATGGTCTTCATTGGTGAAACTCATTCCACAACCGCTAGCCTTGCAGGCGAATGGTTTTTGCGTTGTTATATCATCCATATGGCACCAAATTTCATATTTTAAATAGTAAACAATTATTATAAATAAATCATTGTACAAGAAGGACGAAAGAAAACTTTCTTATCAACAATATTGTGAAATGTCAAAATACAAAACAGTGGTGCCAAGTTACAGAAATTTTATTTTGATGTTAGTTCTTAAATTTTTATGATTTTATCCCACAAGCTGAGCGAGTGAGTACATTTGTACTGGTTTATAGTTAAAGTACTTAAAAGCAAGAAGTGCATTTAAGTATTATGCAACTTTGTGCAAATTAACGAATGGTGATTTATCTCATGAGAAATAATAGAGATAATAAGTCATATTTTTACCATATCCTTCTATTTTGTGTCGCAGTGCAAATTGAACAAAATGCAGCGATCACATTCTAGTCTCTCTATTTTAAAATAACACACAATAACTAATGTTCATTTGACCTGACAGTTGTGGGTCATAAAACTTGTTTATAGAGTTTTTGACAGAAACTCCAATTGCGGAAAGATAGCTAATGACTTATTCTAAACGGAGAAGGTTATTACTTAAACCCCAGATATATGCAGACATTTAGTGCCAACAGAAGAAGAATGTAAATATGTTCATTTTGAGGGGGCCAGAAAAAGTGTCTCAATTGATTTGCGCAACATCCTTATTGCTATAAAAAGTTAGAATTTAACTACGAATTAATGCGCTGCTCAGGTTGAACTATGCATCAGAAAATAATTGCTGACGAGGTTAAGAGGAATCCTAATCAGTATTTTCTTTACAAATCTGAAGCCTTGTGTGCGAAAGCCCTTAGAGAATTTGCTCAAACTTGAAAATATAACGGCGCTGTGGCTTAGTTGGTTAAAGCGCCTGTCTAGTAAACAGGAGATCGTGAGTTCGAATCTCGCCGGGGCCTTTTCAGCAACCGTTCGATATAAATTAGCTGATTAATATTTTTTGACTGATTCCATAGGTTCCATAAGCAAATCTAAAATTGACATCATCCTTGAATCCTTGAACAATATTTAAATCAAAAAAATGTTATTCATTCTAATAATTTTTTACGAAGGCCCCGGCGAGATTCGAACTCACGATCTCCTGTTTACTAGACAGGCGCTTTAACCAACTAAGCCACGGCGCCAACGATGTCCCGTTTGGCAAAAATACTTCGAATGTTAATAGCAGTATATATCTTATGTTTCCTTAGAACATAGAAATTCATTTCGTTCACTATTCAGTTTATAAAACAAGTTGATGGCTAAGATTTGTCAGCTTCTTTTTGCGAACCCTTTTGCATGGAAAGAAACGAAACAAAAAACTGCCAAGATCTAAAATTCGTCCCATTCTAAAAGGCAAGGCACTCGTTAATTCCTGAAAACAAATTTATCGCTATAAGTTGTTGGTTGATAAACGAAAACCGAAATTGGCGCCAAATATGCCACAGGCACAGACATAATGAATCTTTAGAAATTCATATTTATTATGGAGAACAAAAACAAAATTAACAAACGAAACTCGATAACGAACTGAAAACAACAAGTTAAAAAGCTTCCGCACCAATCATGCGCCCGTCCTTCCAGCAAGTCGTCTCAACTACCTGCTGTTGTTGTCAAAACATTCTTATCGGCGAAATTTCCCAAAAACGCACATGTAAAATCTGTGGGAACTTATTCTCCATTCATTTATCCGCTCTGTTGCTGCTCATACGAGTATTATATGTGTACGCTCATTTCTATCAAGAGACAACAACCCTTAAAAAACAAGACTCACATGCAGAAAACTTTCACCGCAGAGCTTTCTGAATATCCAACTTTGAATCTATGGCTGCCTAGGCACACGCAGTCAGTCTCCTTTTTGTTCTTAAGCCCGAAGCAATTCCGAAAATGCTTTACTACTTTAAAGTACTCTTTTGCAAAGACCTCTACAGATACATAGTTCACATCCATTAAACTTCTTTGTGAAAAAGGGTAGTTCAGTAAAAATGTAATTTTTTTGAAATATCAAATTCGTGAGAAAAAAAATAAAAGTGTTTTCCGAAGTCCAATCTGCGAGAGCGACAAATATTAACGCTATTATGAATCTATCGGTGTTTCGCTGAATGTATCTGTCTTTTCCACCCAAGCGATTTTTCTTTTGTGAACTTTTCACGGCCATTGAAATGTGAATATGCTGTGCTTTATGATTATTTTCCTGCAAATTAAAGATATAAATGCCTGCACCTAAGTGAAAGTGTATTCAATATAATTAAAAGAAAATTGTTTCTACAAAACTGGCATCGACCACTTTTCGCCACATATCAACAACACTGCATTGCAGATAAAAATGTCTTCCCTTCCAAGTGCAGCCAGTGGCACCTCTTGTCCTAATCATAATCATGTTGTCCTAAAAAAATAAATCATTTCATATGAGGATTTCCCGAAAGTTACTGTCACTTCGTCTGGAAGCTACTGAAACTACTGAAATCGAAAGTATCCATTAATTTTAATTTTGTTTTATCTATGTGTGTATATCTGAAGATAATGGTTTAATTTGGCTCTAATGCAAATGCGAATATGTATCCCCTAATTAAGGGAGGAAGATGAAAATTGCTTTTTTTCCTTTTTTTAATTTTCACTGCGTATAATTTCCGCTGCGGTTATAAGTTGCAAAAGTGTGCGCAAAAAAAATGTCACAATAACAAAAACACGGAAACAAATCGATTTATATATGCTTACCAGTTTTTGCCAGAGAAGGGCGGACGGTTTTATTTCGCACGAATGTTGTGCAAAACTTTCCCCATTTGGGTCAATAGAGCACACGGCGACCGTACCACTTTCACGTGCTGCTGCGGCACCAACAGTAGCCAATTGGATGTATAGTTTGTGATTTCTTGCAAGGACTTTTGTGTGTTTTATTTATGGTCTTCATTTAATGTGTAACAAAATCAAGGCACTTTGCTATTGATTTTCTGTACCTATTATTGGACTGGGGGTGATTTGAATGAAATGCACAGCAATTTGGGAGCGACAAGGATTAAAAAATATCCTGTTGTGAAAGAACCTGAGTACCTGAAGGTTAATCAACATCGTCGGCGATTACCTTGGGGGGAGGTCGCCCAACTTTCGTATATCGCTCTTTATTATTTTAGGAATCTGCCGAAGCATCGTCCAATGACAGACATTAAGGTTGTTTATTTTAGTCTTTAACTGTGTGAGGTGTTATTCTCTGCTGGCAGAGGCTTATTTCATACAAAAAATGGCTTTTAAGTAATTCCTTGACTTGGTAGATGTCAACAGAAATCGCAATATTGGGGAAAGAAATTGTTTGAAAATGTTACGTATACGCCACCTCATTCGGAATGCGTGTCTTAGGCCAAAAGCAAAATATCTTATATAACGACTTGTCTGGGAAATCGTACCTTAGTTGAGGAGAACTCAATAATGCTTTACAACTGTGTGTATAATCAAATGATTTGTTATATTAAATTAAATTCAACGACACATTTTTCTTGGATATTTAAAACTAGATTTATTTTATTTTGTAGTTTTTAGATCTTTTTGAAGAACACTTGCTATTTCTATTGCGGTATTGGTAAAGTTATTTCTTCCACTTTTATATAAAGTTAAGGTGCATCTTTCCATTCACACATGTGCAAAATAAAGATAAAACCCACAGTTTGATGTTTTGAATTTTGTTTTATATTCATTTGTCTCAAATGTTTCAACTACCATATGCAAATTCCAACACTGTAACTACCATGACTACCATAGAGTTACAAAACGTCACGAAAAGCAGTGATGTGCACTGTATATATGAACCTATCTGTTGATATTGACAGAGAGTCATAATTGTAAGGTAACAATGTTGCAACCTTACGGAGCGACGGAGTTTTTACCCAATAATTATGTACCCTTTAGCTTAAAAAAAAACCTGTTGCGGAATTATTTTTTCCACATATTTCTTAAGCAACAAGCACTATAGAAACAATTTACCTTATGGAAAACTATCAAAATGAAATCACTGTACTACTGGATCAATAGCCGTCAGTCAAAATAAAGTTTTACCATTGCACGACTAAATACGTTCAGTCCTTAGATGACATATTGAAACTTTTTCAAAGAACTTTTTTCTCTTTTTATCATTTAGGAACTACCCATAATTATCGACAGAAAAAATGTTTGTCAGGTTATTGATTTCAGTCAACTTTACGCACAAATATAGTTATCTCAAGAAAGGCAATAAATTTCAAAATTGCAATTGTTTTGTAGGAAATTCGGTAGACTATCGCTATAAAACATGATGTTATACTTTCCCATATTTCTTCTATTGAGAGAAACATTGCCAACAGAAACACAAGTTTAGACATTTGTCCATGTCAGCTAGTGCTGTAGCTAATGGACATTTTGGTACTTAGCATTCCACACGTCGAACGTGCTACATTTGTCAGACCATGGAATATGTCAAATCATTTATTTCGTTCCGATAACTAACACCAATTCTCACAAATTCAACAAATGTGCAGTCGTTTGATTTTGTTGGCTTTTCTGTTTCCATTAGTATTTTTGTTTGTAGAATTTCAACAGGTGGTATATTATACAAAATTAATTAATTGTTATGCAGCAGTTTTGTGAAACTTAACAAAAGAAACTAATTTATTACACATTCTTTTAATGCATACAATAATAAGCAGTAGTCGAAGAAAAAGAATTTAAATAAGAAAGTAACTTTTAACTTTTTCAGTAAATTTCAATAAAATACCGGAACTGCCAGGAGCAAAGAATTTGTTTCAAAATTGGAAAACGCCCGAATATTTGGGGTGAATAATTTCTTCGTTTTTTTTTTTTTGCAGACCGGTTTTTGAGTGGGAAAAATATAAGACAATAATTCCTTTTTTTAGAAAAAACCTATAAATTATGATAACAATTGGCAATTTTGGAAAATGCAAATTTACAAAGAGGAAAAAAGGTCCATAACATTCAAAAGAGTGTGTTACGTTGCTTGGACAAGATTGTCCTCGACATTCTTTAGAATATAAAATCCACTTGAGGACCTTAAGTATATTAAGTGTGAAAGTAATGATGTGATGAGTGTGCTATGGTAACCCGACTTAAACCGACTTACTCTCATAGGACTTCACTACCTGATTTTTTAAAATGGTTTTCAATTATTTTATCGCTTTGCGTTGATTCTTGCACATTGATCATCTCAGTTTCTTGGAAATAACAATAAACCAAAATCTAATATCAATACTAAGGAGGATACAGAAGATCAATGAAACATTTCTTTCCGAAAAATGTCCATAAAGAACGAAATATGGCGCCCAGCTATCCTACCCTAACATATGTGTTCAAATCGACAATCAATTCTTCTTGAACACACAAACGCACACTTTGGAGGCATGAGCTGTGTCTTCCCCAAGATTGTGTGCATACATAAACACACGACTGAAAAGTTTAAATATATAAAGTAGCCATTAGGGACTTTATTTAATTTTCTTTTTGAAGTGATAACTTCTTTAGGCGCGTTGGGGCACTTTTGATATGGGATAAAACCATTGAACTCGCGACACCAATGTTGTGTAACCAATGTTGCCGACACCAGTGTTCGTGAAGACTCTTGAGGCGCGTTGGGCCATTGTATATAAACATTTGTTGTGAAAAACAATTCTCTTAAGTTGTCAGATCAGCGGCATCGTTGCCAGCCTTTTTTAACGAAAAACTGCTAAACTTGAAAAAGATGCCTTTTTCAATAAAAGAATGCCTAAAATATCTTTTTTTTTCTGTAAAGTGAAATAGAACCTAAATCAAAAATTTAAACACACTCATAGAAAAAATAAACAAAACTAATTTTATTTAAACAACAAACAGTTTGAAAATTTGTTTCCAATTTCATTCATCAATCCAGCTTCCACTTCAAGTAAGTTGAATGAAATTGGAAACAAATTTGAAAGCTGTTTGTTGCATAAAAAAAATTGTTTTTGTTTATTTTTTCTATATTTTTGTTTAATTTTTGATTTACTGTTCCACTTTAAAAAAAAAAAGAAATTTAGGAATTCCTTTTGAAAAAGGCATCTTTTTTTCAAGTTGGCAACGATGACGCCATCTCAGACAACTTAAGAGATTTGTTTTGCCCAACTGCCAACTAATGTTTATATACAATTGCAAAACGCGCCTTAAGAGAATTTACCTACAAGTGTGTGTGTGATACCAGTGTTCGCGTTGCCATTTGCCAACCACTTTTGACGACTCAGTATGTATGTGAATGTGGGGAAGTGTGTTTGCCTTTGACATGCTGAAGTAATTTCAGACAGAATTTTATTTCTAAAATTTGCGGGGCAATCGGGTCGGGTGTGCGTTTCATAAGTTTCACTGGTATTCATTTTAAAGAATACCAATTAATTGCATGCTTTGTAAATTTACGTTTTAAGCAATAGATTGCAATTTTTGTGTTTAAAATAGTCCATCCATCCATCCATCCACTCTATTATTATTTCTGTTTCTGTAGTAGTATATTTACCTCTTGCTGTTCACACACTCAACCAATCTTACACATACAATTTCAACTACGCAGTTGTGTACAAACTATGATTCAGGGAAAAATAATCTTTAATTCATAATGCCCGTAGCGCCGTAGCCGTACCGTAGCACAAAAGCCGCCACGAAAGAGAGTCAACGGCCGAAGAGAGCATAAACTAAGTATGAAATAGACTGACAGCTTTACTCACGGTTGCCACTTTGGTAATTTTCTACCAAATTTGGTAATTTTTTATTTACTTTTTGAGTTTTGGTAATTTGGTAATTTTTATCTGGTTATGGTAACTTTTTGAACAGGAACACCGAAAATACGAACTCGATATGAATTCATTTAAATGCTGTCTTACTGTATCTAGTAAACATTGCGTTTGCATTAGGTATATGCGTCAGCCAGCACCACCCATGTAAACCTGTTTTGTTCAAATTACTGAATGCACTCATTTTCTTTTTTGATAGATAGAGTTTTTCGCGAAGCCCATCCTTTCACAGATGGGCTATCTTTTTTGCTCAAACGTCAAAAAAACTTGTAGGATAACAAAGCTGGTTTATAATGGCCAGAGTAGTGTTTTGTTCAAATATTGTTGAAAAGCGCTCAATTGCCATTACTTTAACTTCTCAGTTGTTACCAAATACGTTTGATAAACATAACTTTTGAATTCAACAATGCTTTTATCTTGTTTTTTTGCACTTTTTTATGCACTTTTCAGTCGTTTTTTTACATAATTAGACTACATCCATACAAAATCCGTTTTGTTTTCCTACAAGTTTTTTGGCTGTCACTTGGATTTTTCTTCTTCTCATTTGACACTGACGTTGTCGCGAACTACCCTATTGTCAACTTCGAAATATTTTCTGTTTCTGGTTATAACTACATTGAGATAAGGATAGGTGAATTAATCATAATATTTATATACAGACATAAAACTCTAATTTGTTAAAGGTTTTTTTATAAGAAAAAAGGCTCGAAAATGGTAGATGATCCCATTCTAGCAGCGGGTAATTTTGTGCACAACGTTGTTGACGTTGTTTAACTACTTAAAGACTGACTAAGTTATTACAAACAGGAATTCTACACTTTTCTTTTAGTTTCTCTGAAGACTAAGTAAATGGACGTTTTTACAATGTCATGCTGATTTTTTTTATATTATGTTCGTAGATCACAGAAAAGTCCTTGGATACTTATAAGGCATTTTCACAATGGCTCAAGACTATAATATTGTATGCTTTTCTCTTTTTTTTTTGTTTTATCAACGTCTCCAGATTTTTGGTAAATTTTATCTTGGTTTGGTAACTTTTTTTTTTAATTTTGGTAGCTAATTTTATTTGCAAGTGGCAGCCGAGACTACGTCGCACCGATTCCCTCCCACCGCAATTTTTTTCAATATAAGCCCCTCCCTCCCGCTCGCAATTTACTATCTGTGAATACGTGTGAATTCAGCGTGTTCCTTCATCGTTGTGTCTCTACCTTTTTGAGGGAATTTAATATTTTCGAAAAACTTTTTGTTGACCATGAATATAAACGCACTAAATGCACATAAAAAGAAGATTTGCCTGTAGCAACAATTTCTAGTACCAAAAAATAATCATTAAAGTGTTAGCAAACTGGGATTTTTATAGTGAAGATTAATTAAGTGTGATTTTTGTCCGAACAATACAAATTTTACTTTTATTTAATTTAAATTTAGTGAAAAAGGATAATGAACACACTTCGTGGGAAAAATAAAGAGAGACGTCTAAGAACACTGACTGATAGTTTGTGTGTTTGGTGGTTTCTACAAATTGCATAATAACGAATGTAATCAATATAAATAATAATAAAGGAAAAAATTCATTCGCTCAAATAAAATGTTTTTGTTCCTATAATTATTATTGAGTCTGTTTTCGTTTGTTGTTTTTGGCGAAAAATTACTTTCAAATTTAATAGTTAGTTTATGGAAGAGAGTTACAGTCATAGGAATCTAAGAAGGAATTTTCAAAATTTTGTGGGGAAATCGGATAGTAAGAAGCGCTGTTATGTTATTTCAAAACAGTTTTGTTGACAGTTGTCCTAATATTGAAAATTTTAGACCCGATTGATATAAATATTTTTATGAGTTACTCGAAATACTAATTCTACGCAGATAAAGTCGCGGGTATTAGCTAGTATGCTTTATTTTTCATGTAGGTATACAATAGCGCATTAAACGAAAATGAATATTGTAGGTAGTACCTATGGTTTTTGTAGTAGTAGTTTATAGTAATGAACTAGAAAACACTTCATTTAAAAGTATTTCCTGCACAACAAAATATTGCCTGACGATTCAAAAAATACACGTAGAGTTGTTCAAGTTTTCACTTCTGTCGGCACTCCCGGAGTGCACTGTTTTTTTTTTTTTTTGTTTAATCTAATTAGCCTGTTTACTTTTAATTGCCTTCTTAATTATTCCTGTTAGACGCTTTGTCGCAAATTGTTGTTTAATTCCAATCAAAACGCACTCCCACTCACAGACATCCCACAGACTTCACGCACGCGGCTATTTCGGTTGACAAATGACATTGAATATCTAGGAAAAGAGACTCTTCTCAATCTCTCAAGCTAATTTCAGATTATTTTGAGCCTACCGACTACTATATCATCGTTAAGACTAAATAAAGGAAAGCGGCTACACATGTCGGCCCTCTGTTCATTTGCCGAAAAGTTATATGTCGCTTTAGAGCACATCCATTTGTTTATACGACAACATAAGAGCCGACAGTTGATTGTAAATAACGTCAACGATTTTCACACTTTGGCAAGCTACCAACAAGACTTTCATTTTGCGTGCGAACTATAAATACTGCATTTAGAAATTTATGTCAATATTATTGCAAGTAAATGGTTTCGGAAAGAGGTGCCCAGTATACATATTATATTTATTTACACTTTTAAATGGTACAATTGCCGACTTTAGACGCGTAGTCGAAAGCAATAAACATTTTATTATTTTCCATTTGGTGTGGTCTTGTAGGGTATTCCGGGCAGTAAATATTTCATTTATGACTTCTTCCATTCCACTGCTGTCGATAATGAAATTTGAATGTGTTTTCTAAATGGATTTGTCTTATTTTTAAATGTTCATCATTACACGTATTGATCTAGAAAATCTGTTTAAAAATTGCTTATGAAAGTAATTGCTTCAAAGAATCAAAATAGGTCAATGCTAGCAACTGATGTTTTCTCTTTATTTCGGCTAAAAAAAATATGTGACAGTTGTGAAAAACCACATAAAGGGTTTTTTTTTAATACTTTTAAAAGCGCAACATTTTTATTTATAAGACAACTAAATTAAATGCTCTTCCCTAATTTGTTGACACTTTTCCGACTACAAAATATTTCCATTTCCAGCGAATACGTGGGAGTAGTTTTTTGACTCCTTTGCAAATTTAAATAATAGAATTCCTTCTGCATGACAGTTCTCCAAAACGCACTGAAGTGACAGTAACTTCCTCCATTAAAAAGCATACAATTTGTCGTCCTCCTCCCCATTGCGTTCGCTAAGCCATTCATTTCTGCTTATCCATCTTATTTATTTTCCCTGACATTTAGTCTACGTGTTAAATGAGATGTAAATAAGGATTTTATTAAGCAGCAGAGAAAAGTAGAAGTGATTATCTACTATTAAAGACGATACAGTGTGTTCATGAGTAGATTTGTAGTGTCTGTACATAGATTCTACTCATTGTTTGCCATTTTCTTTTATATTTCTGCATGCTACTGTAACCAATTAGAAAAAGAAAAACTGCAAAAATAGGCTACCATCGCAAGGGAAGAGGGCAAACAGCAAAAGGACCACTAAAATGCATGTGATGAGCGACCAGCTTACTGCCGGCATAACCAATCGATGTTTTCAAATGCTTTCACTTAGCTAAAGTATTGCAGCGCATTGAAAAACACACACACATACGAGGTGCGGAAATAATACCACAAGCCATATAAAATAGATATAACCCATCTACATCGATTAAATGTTGATTTAACCCCTACAGTTTGATTGTTATAACTCATTTATGGCACACAGCAGCAACGTGGTGGGTGGCAAAAATCAATATTAAAAGTAGTCAACTGGCGGCACTGGAAACATCTAAACAAACTTACGTCCTGAATCAACAAAAAGGCAGCATACTTGAAGTGAAAGCTCTATTGAACTACTAATCCAACATCCACCATGAGCCTAATAAAGTTAGGCATAGGTGATTATTTTACCTCTAAATGGATTGTACTGATGACAGGTTGGTTAATTTGTTTCCTATATCGAAATATTTTTATTTTTATTTTTTTAGTTAAGATTTAAATGTGCTTTATATTTTTTACAACTGTCGTAACCATAAGTTTAAACAAACATTTAAAAAATCTGATAATAAAATTTCCAGGAATGTCGAAGTAAATGATAAATTTAAGTGGTTCTTCCACTTTAGGATTGATTTTCTTAAACATTTTAAATTTGTTTGAGTTAAACTAAATAAAATGTAAACAGTAACGAATTGTGGTTGTAAATGGCTTTTGTGAGTTCAGTGAAGCAGACGTATTTTTCTTTGGCTTACTAATAGTATTTTGTACAAGTCGCTGTCATTTTCAGATCTAGAATTTATCCTAATGCCTATTCTCTGTTTAAACTATTAACTCAATGCCTTTCTCTGGGGTTGAACCGGGAATCCTTACCACTGAGCCACTGTCTAAAACATATGAATAACACATCGAGCGTTATTTAAACATTTTCTGTCGCACTTTGTTTACATATTTCTAACTGTGCCGTATTTTCCAACATATACTCATAGAGTAAAGTGGAAGCGCCGACAAGATATAATTAAGTAAACAACATACGTGTCTATCACTTGAGAATTATTCGATTATAATATCTCGTTCATTAAAACTCTCGTCGAACATCTGACAGGCGACTGTTTTTACCCTCAAAATTGGCAATCCAAAGATTGTGTTTATTTTCTTTGTCTAGAATAATGTTCTACATAATTTCAATTTGAAGTGAATACTCAGCGCCTAATCGAATAGCGCTTGCATCGTTTTCCACAAGTTCGAACTTTCTTGGCGCGAAAACGATAACGTCATTAATTTTTCAGAAAAGTAATAAAACTTATTCATTTCGCTGACTCCACAAGAATGTTTATTTCCCCTCGTAGCTAATTATATTTTTCACAATATTAAAAATAGAACAGCCACTAGACGCGGTCATAAATATACTCAGCGAATTGATTGGACTGCTATTATGCGATTTGCAGCGACTTCCATTGTTACGAATACTATTACAAATTGCAAAGACCGTCTCATTAAGGTTATATATACATTTCCATTAAATGGAGTCTCATCTCTTAATTCATCCTATTACAAATTACCCACCATATAGATAGTATGGCTAAATGCTGGCACTTCCCTTCTTCTAAACGGCAGACCTCAATTATTTGCTATTAATAGCATATTTCAGGCTCTGACAACGGTCAAGTGAACGGTGTTTTGTTCCATATTTACGCTCTAGCCATCGATATAGGGAAAGGTCAATGCATCAGTACAGGGTGTTTTATGAGTGGTTATTGCGATATCTATCAGGTTAAACGAATGTTCTGTCATGCAGAGTTGCCACACTCTCAATGTTTTTTTCGTTTTTTTTTATTTTAAATAAGCATTTAAATTAATTAAATGACATTCACCAATTGGGCGATGAAAAAATTAGAAATAAGCCACCAAATGTAAATATTAAACAGAACAGAGAGAACACAATTTCGTTTCTATTACCGGTTTTTCTGTGTTCTCTGCAGTCAGTAATAGATTCACAGTTTCCAAAAAGACACTTATCAACTAATTAATGAAAGCTGGATAATTGTACACATCCAACTACTATTTTGTATTACCATCAACTTTGGCAACTCTTGTACATAGGATGGTAAAGAATTGTGCTCTTGTATGCCACGGAGTTTAAGTTAATGGCAACAACCTCCGAGCTATTCCGCCAACACATACCCCAAGTACATTTACCTTCCGGCCTACCTCAAATTACACTTTTCCTTACACTTACACTGCACTTCCGCCAGCACATTCCCTCCAAGCACATTAACAAATAATAAATAACGAATCAGCACTTCCCTTTCCCAGTCTTTCGGTACTTTTTGTGAAAAACAAAGTAGAATGAAACCAACACGGGACAAGTAAAGTTGTTTTTATTTCACTTATGCACCTTTCCATGTGTAAAAAGTAAAACAAAAAAACATTACTAAAAATTTACAAAAGCGATTTACAATCCAAGTAAAAATCACAGCCTACAATTTTTGCTATATAAATATTTGTGTTCATCTGATTATTTTTCTTTTTCTTCTTATTATGGTTAAGTTAAATATCAGAATAACAAAAAACATTCTACTACATTGTTCTAATTGAAGTCAAAATTTCTTTTTTTTTCGTTCAATTCTTATGTAACACTAAATTTATTGCAAAATTACCTAAAAACACCACAAAAATCATAAAAAAAAACAAAACACCAAAACAAAAACCTAGTTTTGCTGTTTGCGAAACTTTCTGCGGCAGATAATTGTTTTCCATGTAAGTTTTAGTTCTGAATTGTATTTGTTTTTGTTTGATACAGAATAATAAAATAATGTTATCGCCCAATGTGTACTAAAAGAGTGTAGTATGTATTTCGAGCTACTTACTTCTGTTCTTTTGAGTTTGACTGTCATTTCCTTTCATAATGCAATCATAATGAAAAATGTTCAAGTCGACTTTCATAATATTTACGTTTACTAAAGTATTCCCTTCATACTATCAACTTTTGAAAATAGTCTCTTCCGCCCTTATGAACGCTCCATGAAATATTGTAAACTAATAGTTTCTTATTATTTTATTTAATTAGAAATTGTTTCAATTTTCGCATTCACTCAAAAAAAAAACAAACTCTTTTGCTTTGTAGATTGGCAGAAATATTATACCTACTACTATAAAAACACACGAATTTTCATTTTCCAACTTTTGAATGTGTTTGAAGCAATTTTTAAAATTATACTACAACTTTGTTTTGTTTAGTAAAATGTACGTTTGAGGTTTGATTTTTGTTTGGATTTTGGTTACAAGTACGATTTTTCTAGAAGAGGTTGAATCACAAGCATGAGTTTATTATTTGGTTTTCATAATATATTAACCAGTAATCCCAAAAACATTATATTGCGACGCAAAATTATAAAAGAATTGACAATAAATAATAGTCATAAGAGTTATGTTTTCTGTTGGCATAGGTAATGAATAAGTGATATTATTTTTGTTTTTTCTAATGGGGAAATGGACAGGATTGCAATTGCAACTAAAGGACGATTTGGTTTGTATGTATTTATCATTGGGTACCTTCAAAAACTCTAAGTCTAACAGCTGGCTGACGCGATTTGTCTGAGTTGTACTGATACCGTTGAAGTTTATTGAGGGGACGAGTCGTCAGTACTGAGTTGGCATTACCGAGCAATCTAGTTTTAACGTTTAAGGAATCGCTAGTCTAGATAAATATTAAAATGGATAGAATTTTGAATGCACCTAATAAATAAGTCCCATGCCCTGATGGCTGACACTGCGACCTAAAAGATCTATTGTATCGCCTAATACCTACGTCACTATTAGAGACCTTTTGTTAGAGTGCATGGTACAATTTTTGCCATAAACAACAGCCGACGACAGAGTTCCTACAAGTTAACCTGCTGATTTTTTTTACTGAATGTCGATTCACCTACTGTTCCTTTAAGACATGCACTGTTCTGATATCTGGCTACCTTTATAAATGGATACAACTAATGAATTCAGATAAGTTCATCTAATGGCAATCTGACAGTAGTAGGAAAATCGTATTATAGATACCCAAGTCTCAAAGTAATAGAATAAGCAGTAATCTATCAATGTTGCTTTGTTTTCAGAGCCTTTCAAGCCAGAGTACTGTGAACGCGTTCGAAAATAAAGATTACACAAAATTAACAACACCATCAAAAATTTAAACAAAAATACTACGTACAGTAAATTTTGCTAGCTTCTCCACATTTCTCGTTTTTTTCTTTTTTTCTACTTGCAGCAACATTTGGGGTGCTTTTTTGGCTTTGGATTCCACAGGTGTCAGCCGAATGCCAAAGTATGAGTCCATTAAATATAAAAGACATTTAAAAACATACAAAAATTAAGCATTCTCTGTTTCATTTGTTTACAAATTCCTTTTCATTTTCATTTTAAATCAATTTCACACTTTGTTTTTTCTGTTTTAAACCAACAAGCAGACAAATGAAACATTATTATACGATTATTTTATTATACAATTCTTGAATATAATTTTGCGCTGAAATTTGAATGACCAGATAAAGAGTAAACTTTAACCGAAAATTTCAAAAATCCTTTTTTTAAGCCGCATACACTACTTATAATTATTATACATATTCTATTTGAAAAAAAAGGAAATCGCTTAAAAATGTCAGTTTACACGTTAGACATGTTTTTTTTTTCAATTTCATTTTTGAATGGAATCTTTTAACACTATGCTAATGGCATTAGAGGGGGGGAAAAGACGTTATTGATTAACTATTGGATATGTCAAATTGATAAAACTGTCATCTTTTTCCTTCCACGTCACTTTTCACAAAACTTAACGCTGAATAATGCTATAAGGCGCTATAACATCGATGGGAAATAATTTTTTGTTTAACAGTTTTTTTTCACATTCAAAATAGTTTTTCATCACTTTCTCCTTTGGTTTGTCCTTAAAAATGGGTACTTAAGGAAAAAAGAAACTTATAAATATGCCTACGATATAATTATTGTAACTGGAATAGTTTATACCTATATTTTTGCAATGAATGAGTTTGTTACAATACAGTAGAAGTTCGAGTAAATTGTTTGAATGCATGTCTTATAGTCTTAATTTGATTTACAAAACAGAGAGAGTAAGTACCAAATCTAATATGTTGAGAACTTGGACAATTTCGTTATTCTTTTACAAAAGGTAGTTATCAAAGGATATTAAACGCAATGAATGCTTTATTAACTTCCGTGGATTTGACATTTTTTTTTAAGAAATGCTCTCGCTTAAAAATCAAGTTGGGCGCCCATTTAGTCGTGTTTGCCGATTACTCCTCTAGCTTTTTGTTTAAAATTTTAAACCGACCAACACTAATTCAACATACTGTAAGCTACACCTAAATTAATATTGGTTTTTCAATATTTTAAGAAATTTATATTCGCATCCTGAAATTAACATTAGGTTACTTTTTTACGCTATTGCGTAAATTGGCTCTAGGGGCTATATGATTAGATTTAGATTTTTTTTCCACATTAATGTGTTATCTGGTTTTCCATTAAGTACATGCAATTAACCTAAAATACTCTTAACCACAAGGCTACGCATTGTTAACCTTTACTGTCTGAATATAATGCTCAGCAATGGATAAAGCCAGAGCCGAATGCAAAAGATCTATTAACTTGAGTTACTCCGCAAATCAAAGAAGAATCTGTAAGGAATCGAGAATAGTTATGCAAACTTTCAAAAACCACACATTTTGTAGGTGTCATCTTTTCACGGCGTCGAATTTTACCATTTGGTAACTCGAAGGCCACAACAATATGAAACTATCTTTTGAAAACTCAGTCATAGGTATGATCTTTGTATATATATTCCTATAGTAGCGCCAATCCAGTAGTACCAGTATCCTAATAGGTGTCGCTACTCATACCAAATCGAAAATTAAATTACTGAGAGCTTTGAGCCTTTGATAATTTTATTCCTTTTAAAAAAGCTTTCGTTGAGATTTTTTCCTTCATTCATTCGAAAATTGTTCGTCGTTCGGTTTTTGTTTATTTTGTTTGAATTTCTGTTTCAATTATAAAAATGTGAAATATTCGGTCGTTTACCTTCAAACACATTTTTCTGCGAAGAACACTTTCACGTCCTTTTCGTTGTTAGAAATGTGAGGACAAATTTGAAAAAAGGGTCAAATCCAAAATCATGTAGTGAAATATGTGCATGCACGGATAAAAACATTGACCAAAGCTATGAAAATCTGAAGTCTAACTTTAAACCAAAATGTCCAATAAAACGAAAAAGATACCGCAACGACCAAGTTTTAGTAAGCCTACCAGATTTAATAAAAAATAATGCAGATGATCCTAAATTGACAGTCCATCGCGAAGCCTTACCTCCTAAAACATATTTAAAGAGTTGGTCTCTTCCTCGATTACCTGATTGTATCTTTCCCCTTGAATTTCTTGAGCCTGATTACCGATATTTCCAGAATGAAGAAAATGAAATGAAAGAAAATGAATCATATCAGAAAATCCCGAAGACTCTTTTCGATACCCCTAAAAAACTTAAAAATTACCCAAACTATAAGCTACAAATAGACATTGAAAAACAATTGGATGGTAGAAATGCCCAAGTTTTAATATTTATAAAAATCCAACTATTTCATAAAGCAGGACAGAATTGGCCACGTGATGAAAAAGACTGTTATTTAAGGTTTTTTTATAAGTCCCCAGCTTTGTACAAACATATCATTAATTCAAATTTTTATTTGCCGAGTATTAGGACAATTCAACGATGGCATTCTGAAATAAATCTAGCCACAGGCTTTTCCAAACAAGTTTCTGATCTTCTCTCACTTAGGTGTGAAACTTTCTCCGACTTAGACAAAAAATGTGTAATGCTCTTTGACAAAATGAAAGTTACCCCGGGGCTGTAGCTACTTAAACAGCAGACTTTATTTCAAGAATGAATTGCTTGTTTGACAATTTAAATAGCATTTCTCTATATTCGCCAAATTCATCCCGAAACCAGGTAACAAGCCTAGTGAGCTACCTAAATCATACCGTCCCATAAGCTTGACATCGTTTTTCCTGAAAACAATGGAAAGAATAATCGACGTACACATTAGAGATTGCTTAACTCGAAGCATACCTCTACACCCCTGTCAGTATGCCTATCAGAAAAGCAAATCAACTGAAGGTGCACTCTTAAAGCTAACTAAGCACATAAAGGATGCGTACAGTTGTAACGAGATTGCACTATGCGCATTTCTCGACATAGAGGGTGCTTTTGACAACACAGGATATGACTCCATATCAAATGCTTTGCTTCAAAGAAATATAGATGAACCAACCATCAAATGGGTCAAAGCGAAGCTTGTAAGCCGAAAAATAACGGCCTCTTGAGGACCAATCACAGCATCTGTTACAGCCGTAAAGGGCTGCCCGCAGGGAGGAGTACTATCACCTCTACTGTGGTCTTTGGTGATAGATAACCTATTACGTGAACTGAGTCACTCAGGTTTCAATATTGTAGGCTACGCCGATGACCTAGTCATCATCGTTAAGAGTAAAAAAGCAAATGAAGTTACAATACTTATGCAAAGCGCTCTTAAGATAGTGTTAGACTGGTGCCGCAAAGAGGACCTTTCTATTAACCCCAATAAGGCTATCATAGTTCCCTTTACTAGGAGAAGAAATTTAAATTTAAACCAAATTTCAATTAATGACATACTCATTGAGTACTCCGATGAAGTCAAATATCTTGGAGTTATCTTAGATAAACGACTGAACTGGAACTGTTGGGAACACAACACGTGTATCAGACAGTGGCAAGAAATCCCAGTTCAGAATTTGGTTGCCTAACTATTCCAACAGAAGAATTTGAAAAGGATTATCTAAAAATTCAAAAACAATTTGAAAAACATCTTCAATTGAATATTGTATGAATATTGTATGTTCAACAAAAAATGAAAATATTAAAATTAATTTAAATATGTATAAAAAACAATTTAAATATTGTACCCATGTTAAACAAAAAAGGCCACTGCCGAAAGATGTGGGCTAGATAATTTATAAAGGAAAACAAAGGTAGGTACCTACATAGAAGAACTCACAGAATCGGAAAAAAAATATTTATTTACAAAAACTTAATACAGTCACACCTCCATAAGTCGATCATCCTTAAGTCGAATTTTCCATGAGTCGTACAAATGTATTAAAACTTAGACAAAAGATTTTAATTTTCCCATATAGTCGCCTCTCTCTACGCTACGCTTGTAGCGGAGGGGTAATTAGAAGGATGAAAAGGATAACAATTTACTAGAACAGTTGCCAAAGAGAAGGAAAAAAAAAATTTAACAAAAAATAATTTGGGGGCGTATACTTACTATTTTCTAGCAATGAAAATGAAAAAAAAAACTTTTAGATGGACGGATTCATGCGGGAAGGACGTCATAAAATCCATCTACTTCAATTATCACAATAGGCTCCTTTAAGATAAGAAGCCGCAGTGCCAGAGCCCCTCGAAGGCTCTCCCGCTTCATAATCTACCTACTTATATAGCAGCTGAAAATACTGTATTGCTATGTTGACGGATTTAGATATTTGGTAACAAATCTTAGATAGTGATCGGGAAGGAAAAATTAAATATGGCAACCAGTCCAAAATTATTTTCTTCGATTATTTTCGTTTAAATATAGCTTTTTTTTGACGAAACACCGATAAAAACTTAAAGCTCCGTCTAAATGAATTAAGGACAAAAACCAGTTTTCATTATTGAGCGATTGAAGCGCCAAAGCTTCTGTGGGATACTGGTACAACATATTTATTAGATTTCTTGGCGCTACTATAGGAATGTATATACAAAGGTATGATCTGCATCCTTTCAGGATATTTGAGTAATAAACAAATGCAGTTAATTTTATTTTATTTAGCATGGAATACGAATAACCAAGTTTCCTTTTTAGTAGTTTTTCAATTTTGATTTGTGGTAGCTTTAAAACTCGTATAGTTTATTTAACAACAAGAAACACGTATATGTACCACTCTTTTTCTCTTGTAAATACAACCTAACGCTATAACACTTTATAAATAAGCCTATCTAAGTTCTGTAGATATAACATTTCATGCCTTTTTAGCGCAAGAGTATAGTTGTTAATTAAAATATAGTCTCAAATATATTGCACTTTTGGCAATTGAAGTTAAAAATAATTTCTGCATTACGTACGTACATATGTCTAGCTTATTTTTACAAAGGAAATGCTTCTCACAATAAGCAATACGTTAATCTCGCTAATTCCTACAAAGCTTACGCTTCTGTTGTTAAAGAAAGAGAAATTGTATAAATTGGAGAACATTTCAACGGTTACTATAATCTAATGAGAAATCATTTGATTTGTCCAAGACAAAGAGTAATTCCGTTTTCTTTTCACCTTTCAACCTTATTTGCTCGGCGTAATCGACAATCTCTAACTCAAATATAGCCCGATCGATTTATTGCTATGAATGCGACTCATGGACGGATGCCCGCTGCCGAGATCCATTCAACTATACCGCTCTGCCAAGGGATCAACCACCGCTAATGACCTGCAACGGATGCTGCGTTAAAATGGTGCGACATTCCAAGTCACGTAAGTTTTCCATTATTTTAAGAATCGCTGTGATATTAGCTTAAATCTTCGATATAGTATACGTGTTGATCCTTATTATGTAGTTCTTTGCTGAATAACTCCTTCAAATCTTACATTCTTATTTGTAGGCTTCAATAAATTGCCATGCACAATGACCTTTGTTCCATAAATAGACTTCTGTTTATATATTCACGGATGTATTGATCCCCTCATTTTCTATAACAGAGTTCTAAGGTTTGTTCAGTGTAGTAGCAAATAGCTTCACACGCTGCATGTCATGTACAAAATAAGGTCAGACCTTCAGTTAAATCACTCGTTAACACGAAAGAACTCGAACCATTTCCATTCCATAAATAAAGAACTACGTACACTGACATTGGATTGTAAACTTTATTGATTTCACAGAGCCAGTAGCTTTGGCCTTAGTTTCTAAATAAATTAATATACCTTGCACAACTTTCAATCAAAAGAGGAAACAAAAAAATTTCTAACAAATAAAAAAATAAAAATAAAGAAAGTTTTCTTAGAGCGCCCTAGTCTAAAAACATATTACTTATGGACAAGACTTTACTTAGCGGCTACTAATTTGTCACATTCATCAAAGTAGTCTGAGCTCAATTTTACGATTACAGCTCCAGATGCCAGTCCCAGAACAGTTGCCAATGCAGCCTTGTTATTGGGGACAGTGCGGCGTAGCACAGCCCAAATCAACAGGGATCCCATGCTGAACAGAGTGCCTCCCAACATACTAATTAATTAAAACAGAAGGTAGTCATTTTACTGAGTAAGCATATTAATGCATTATCTGATGAACTCACCTATACAACCCTCTTTTGCCATTGGGAATTGTCCTCAAATGCGGGCGACCGTAGAGGAAGAACGATGTTCCGAACAATGTACTCAGAAGCAAAACATCGGTCAAGTCCTTATTGGGAACCAATCTACGACAAGGCACACACATTATGAACAGTTTTGCGTAATTATTTGTAACTGACTTACTTGGAAACCAATTTGGGATTCATGACATTGACGGCTAGTGCTCCATAGGACACAACTCCATGCAACGGGATGTAATAGTAAAATACATTTTCCTTTGTGAATGGCTTCAGGCCAACTTTATCGCACAATGTGCAGACTTTTTTGTTTTCGGCAGCCATTACGTAATTTACTATAGAATTAATGAAAACGTTATTAAACAATATTTATAATGGTGAAATTCCAACTGGGAAATATGCAAGACTAGCACCTCAAACGAACCGACCGGTAGAAATGTCAAATTGGTTACGTAAATCTGAAAATTTCTTCATGAACTCTCTTTTTATATGTTTTGCGTAACTTGTTGTTTCTTTTGCACTTGCAAAGAATACGGCATTAAAGATTTTTATTTTCTCACTATTGCACTCAGTCGAGACAGCAATCTCTGTCACACCTTTTCGGACACATTTTTGATACATGTTTTTCTTTCTTGCGCATGACTGATATCTTGCCGGCTTTTTCTATTCTCATATTGAAGAAACGAAATAAAGCCAAGTACCTAACAAAAGACTACACTAGTGCTCTCCCTTCACCAAATCAATCAATAAAAAAGTCTAGAAACATGCTGCTAAGAGTTCCGGTTGTTACCTAGAGAAGGGTAACCGTGACTATTAATTTAAATAATTGATGAAAAATTGCATTTTTTGTAGAACGCCCGGATTTTTCCTCTTCGTGCTGTGTCAAGCAAAAATGTCGAATTTAATATGATTAGCGGTATGATAAAATTTCCTAATCAATTTTTTCGTTCTTTTGACATCTGTATTGTCAAGTTGGAGCGTTGGGACCCTTCGCTCATTAATCTAGTACACTAACGCATCTCAGTTTTAAAAAAATCCTTGCAAGAAAAATAATAGGCTCCATATTAATTCAAACTACATAGCCTGGTCTATAGTCCACATACGTAGAAATTCGAAATAAAATTTAATAATTGTAACTTTACATTTCTTTTCCTATTTCTCTTTCAGCATACGAAGTTGTACGCCGAATGTGTACGTCACAATTACAAATAAACTTATTTATGGTCGATCATGTGTGCATGATGGAAAGTTCAGGCAATGGACATATGTGCTTTTGTGAGGAAGATATGTGCAATTCTAGTAAAAATTTATTACCAACTTTGAATGGTCTTAATTTTATTATGTTAATCATGTTCCACGTTTTAGTTTTCAATCAAATTCAAAATCGAATACATGTTCAATTCATCCACAGGTAGAAATTCAAATCGATTAATTATTGTAGTTTCAAGTAGCCTCTATATCTATCTATTCATTTATAATTTTTTGTTTTCTGAATCACAGCAATGCTTGACTCTCCTTATATTAGATTGTTATTTATTTTACTTTTGTTATTACAGTAATCTAGATGAGAACAATAAATAGATATACATATACGATAACTTATGCCGATCCAACTGAGGATACAAACAAAATATAATAATAATTTAATAAAGGATCAATCAACAATGGCCTGCTGTGTAGAAGTCATTTAACATTATAATTTAACATTTCCATTTATAACGTGCATGGTGTTATATAGCATGTTGTAGAATTGATTTCACAATCATTTAGTTTCGTTGTAGAATAAATAATTATTTTTTAAGTTGAAGAACAAGTACATACGTGCATTTAATGGAATGCCCATTGTAATAACAAATTATTGTGTAAATACATACATAGTGTAATTTAATTTTATTTTTATAATTAGAATATTTTTATATATCACTAGAGACACGTTTAATTTATTTTGAGTGATCGTAATCAATGATGATTGAACTTGGTAAGACGTCATTTTAAATCATTACATATTATATAGAAACTCATATCATAGCATAAGAAAATGAGAACATTTATTGCGCTTTAGAGATACGGAAATAAAAGACACGATTATTTTTGAAAAATAATAATAAAAAAGACGCTGCATGTCGCATTAAAAATAATCCTCCTTAGCATTGAGCAAATCTATGGACATATAAGGAAGAAAAATTAAATAAGTACCTACCTATGTTTCAAGAAGTGAACCCCAGTCTATTAGAAGAAAGATACATAGGTGTGCAATTTGGAAGAGACACACATTTTTCTTTAGATTAATATGAACTCGTTCAACTATAGCGTGTGCAGATACGCACCGTTGTCATAGACATAGAATAACATATTTGACAAAATATCTGTTAGTTAAACTATTGGATAGATATGGTAACCACGAGCGCGAGTAAGTCCGCCATTACGAAACAAATGTAAGGCACTATAATAGTTATAAAATGTTGAAGTAGAAATAAATTTGGAAGCATATTTTCTATATTAAAATTTTGCATATTTTGAAGTGTACTATCAATGAACAGCTCGTTTGGAAGAGCGCTTTTAAAAATTGCACGATGAGCAATCAGCTGCTGGTTAATCAATAAAACGTAAATGGCTGTTTTGTTCATATGCGCTTTTGGATATTTATAAGAACTCTTCAATAATGTTACTATGATTTCACTGAGAGTAGGTCGAAGGTGACCTCTGCTTTTTTTTTTTTTAAGGGTTGCCCTAAAAATTAATTAATGGACTTGATTCGAATGATTAAAAGCATATCATATACAAAGAGGGATCCAGTAATAAATTTAATTAACATTTATCTATTCGCTCTTCCAATTGTATTTAGGCGACGTCTACTGCTATGGCGTTTTTTAGCAAACAGTTTTAAGTCCAGTCTTCCAGTTAAAAATATTTTAACGTCAAAATTGGCATGACTTACAGCTGTAGCTTGCAGTGTTTAAATATTATTCTGAAATATGTCCTCTTATATTGTTATTGACATTGCTTGCGATTTTATTTGTTTCTACAGCTTAATTTGTAAAAACATACGATTTTCATAAAATTCACATTTATACTTTCATTCACGCATGCTGCTCATTAATTTACTAAATAATAACAACTCTCAGCTTCATTATTTTCTCAAATCCACTTATAATTTAAAGAAATAAATAGTAAATTTTTACTACGGCTAGCTACCGGCTTTAAATTTATGCTAAGCAATATTTTGCAACATTTCACTCAGGCAAAGCAAAATCTAAATTCATTTTATATATCAAAAAACAAACAACAACCGAGTCAGCAAAACGAAACGCAGGAATGATGCAAATTAACCATAGATTCCTCACAATATAAAAAGCACTATAATCTACTTATACTCATAATTCATTTCGAATGATGATTATGACGATGATGTGGAAACTTTGAAATTAAATTTTTTTCGTCCTCATACAATCTGTACAATATGATTTTATCTATTCTTTCCTGTTTTCACGTCAGTGTCTTGTCACCAAGCACACATTATGCATTATGCACACCTTTAAACACACTGTTCTTCTATTCTATCATTTTTAAGTTACAGTTATTCTTTAATTATTCACGAAAAAAATTTATAAAAACAAAAAGAATTGTTACAAAAAAAAAATTAAGAAAGTCCAAAAAAAAGGGAAATATTTTTTTTTATATACCTAAATTAAAATTAAAAATATTTCCACGCAAACAAAAAGTGCTTTTTCACATACGATACCACTGGTCTGATTCAAATTTTTTCATCATGTACCACCATCGCTCCATGTGCAGCCGCTAATAATAATGAACCATTTTAACAAAAAATGAAATAATTCGACCAAATTCCACAATAAATACAACAAAAAAATGCATATTTTTTTTTATAAATTATTAAATAAAATGAATGGATTTATATTTTTTATGAAAATGCTTTCTTAAAACGAAACGACTTTATCATAAAAAATATAAAACAAAACAAAAATTTGTTAATTTGCGACGACACGCTAAAATACGAATGGGAAAATTGTTGCAACTACAACCAGAGCAACTAATTTATATGTTATCATTTAAAATTATACATATTTCTTAAGCAAAATATTGTTAAATACACCCAAACTTTTAAATACATATTTATATATGGAAAGTATATGAACATAGCTATTATGTATCTTTTATTTTTGAGTAAGACCTTACATGCTTTAAAAGAAATCTTAAACTAAAACATCTTTATAGTATTTTTCTAAAAAGCTTAACAAAACAGAGCTCTCAATTCATATATCTAATGTAGATCTAAAAAATCATTTTTAATAAATGTAGTCTCACATATCTTTCATTGAATCTTTTTAGATTTACTTCCACTCATAAATACAAATAAGCAGTTTCTTATTTTAAGAGTAAAAAAATAAAGCAAAAGCCTTTAAAAAGTTGATACACTCATTTCTGAATAAAAAATAAACAATATTAATAACCAGTAAAATAAATAATTTCTGATTGTAAGACATATTATACTTCATTGCTTAAATACTGAAAAAAAAATAGAAATAACCAAATTAACAGCAGACAAAACTTACCCCTTACTTTGAAGATTAATTAAAAAACACAAGATATTATTTTTCCATTTTACTATCAACAAAAAGGCTATATTTATTGTAAATTATTTAGTTAGACTTATTACTAAATGTGTAATCCTTAAGAATGAAAGCATATACTATGTATTTGTATTCTAATCACAAACATGGATTGTTGATGAGAATTAAATGTTATTAAGATGAGAATGTTTAACATGTGAAATCCAAGAAATTTGCAGAAAAGAAACTATGCATACCGAATAAATATTATAACGATTATTTAAACCAAAATGTAATGTTTTATCGTGCTCTATATGAAATATACACAGGAACACAGGTAGGTATGTATAGATTTGATCGTCATGGCTACTACGTATGGAATACATTTCAAATGCACAAAAACAACTTGATTTGCAAAAATTTTAAAAAATCAGTTGAAAACCCTCAAAAAACTTATTAATTAAAATTATTTTTTTGCGCTTATAGCCTAAGTCCCGAAACTCCAGGAATCGCGGATTTTGACTGTAGAATCGGGCCCTAATGTCGAAAATTCATCTTTGCATTGATCAATGAGGAAAAACCGAAAAAAATCAAAAACCTCAGGATTACCTAACGTAACTTTTCCGATTTTCACCAACAAAATCGTAAAAATCCTGGCGAATCGGCGTCTTATTTTCAATTTTTCCTTAGCATATACACGACTCTCAAAAAGAATCTAGTACATTTGCCGTCTGAATGGCACTGTAAAGTGACAGTTGACGATTTGATCTTTGAAATAATTGTTTTGTTTGGTATTTCTTTTTGTGTTTGTGTGGAAATTCACAACAAATATTTATTGGATATGGAAAACTCGGAAAATCTTGCAACTGAAGAAGAAGCCACGGAAAAGGTCGACAAAAGCTCTTTCAAGTACAAAAAGGATGAAAATGGGTAATCCTCGTAAATAAAATTGTTATTTGATTGCCCTTGGCTGAATACCAATTTCAGATTGGTGTTAACAATTCACCATACAATAAAGGAAAATGATAATTTCGTAAGAATTCGCTTGGTCGTCGCATGCTTCAACGAAGCGAATCGACATTTTCTTACCATCGACAATAGGTGAGTGCATTCTGAACCCTACAACACAAATGCTAAACCAATTACACCCCCAGGGGCAATGTATTCATCTTTGATTTGGCGAAAAAGAAGTACTGGAAACTCGCCGAGAAGATTTCGAAGGCATCGATCGTTCGAAACGTTCCCAACCATGAGAATAAGTATTTAATCGGAACAAAAGTCGGCCGCATATACTGGCTAGACGTTGGTAAGATTCAATAGTCTACTAAGTATATCATGTAAGTCCACCCATTGCTCTGTATTTTAGAAAAATCGATCATCATGCACTCGGAAAACTACTCGAACGACAGAATTTCTAACATATCCTTTCCTGGAATACCTTTAACTCCGTTCCTCGCCGTCGTGCACTCAAACCACGAGGCGATCCTTTTAAATATAGAAACCTTCGAAGCCTCGCATCGTCTTGAGTTCAATCAGGCCAAGATGTCCCTCAAATTTGTGGCCTATATTCCGCAATCAGATCAGATTTTCACTTGTTTTACTAACGATTCCGTGCACATTTGGTCTGGAATCACTTTGAATACAATACGAATGCATAACCCCATTCGCATTCGTGACAGATTTCTTATGACGAAGGAGGCTCAGACAATTTGCTTGAATGACGCAAATTCTGAGACAAATTTCGAAGTGAAGTGCGATGATATCAAAGAGTATTCCAAGGGTTTAATAAACTCCTTTACATTTTCGTCTGATGGAGCTGTGGTGTGCTTTACCACGCTTGATAATTATGTGCTCTTCCTCTCATCTGTAAGTTTTTCGCTTCTAAAAGTTATTAAAATTGGCGATGCCTCGTTAAACGCTTGCTGGCTTTTTCCCAAGCCCAACGAGGACATTCTCCTCTGCCAGACAAACAAACTGCAGTTGATTGTGGTGGACGTTGAGAGCCCCAGCCTCAAGCTGATAGTGGAAGGGTCGAGCTGTTTTCGCGTGAATTTGTCCAAAGATAGAGAGTTGCTTTATGCCATCAAAGACACAGGAGAAGCGAATATTTATTCAGTCCCGGCGCTGATCGATTCCCTGAAATCAGCACAAAACTGCACACAGCTCTTACGATCGGCGATGTCGCAGTCCAAATCTGTGTCTGTTGGTTGTTTTGACAATGAATTGCGCAAGATGCTCACACGAAGTCGACTGATTCCGATTCTCCAAGAGTATGGACAATATCCCGATAAATATCGAAACCTTATATGGACAGCTCTTCTCGACGTGCCGTGCAACAAATCACGATTTTTGGAGCTAGTCAAAATGGGCACACATCCCACCGCAGCAGTCTATGAAAAGAGTCTTCAGCTAAAAGACAACTCTATTAAGCGTAACCTTATTAAGGTCTTTTCATGCCTGGCTCATTGGACAAAGGTGTTTGGCCACAGTGAATTTCTACCTTCCTTCATTTTCCCGTTTGTTAAGGTCTTCTGTAACAGCCTTACTGTGTGTTTTGAGATCCTCGCCACTATACTCACGAATCAGTGCCAGCTGTGGTTTGAATTTCATCCTCTGGAGCCCCTTAACTACTTGGGCATGTGTGAGAATATTCTCAACTATTTTTCACCTCAACTGTCAAAATTCTACGCAGACAGTGGGGTTACAGCCAAAGAGTACGCCTGGACAATGCTAGCAAATGGATTTTCTGAAGTTCTAGATGATGAGCAATGGCTATGTCTGTGGGACAATGTGCTATCAAATCCAGCGGATTTTCTGCTTTTTTGTGCAGTAGCGTATAGCATTGTCCAGCAGGAAACAGTTACAAGAATGTCGAATAAGCACGATGTTGCAGACTTCTTTCACGAGCAGAATGCTGTTGATGTGCGCAAGTTTGTGAAAAAGGCCTACTACCTTATGGAAAAGTGTCCCAATGAACTGCACCCCCGACGCTATATGAAGCCGTTTGTAAAATTGCCCAAGGGGGTCTACCCAAAGTTTCAGAATTATCCAAAGAAGTGGGTAGAGACACAGGAGAGCGAATTGGACGCCATCCGGAGGGAACACCAGTCAATCGACGCCAGAATGCGCGAATTGGAACGTGATGAAGCACTGATGATGGAGAGACTAGAGCGTGGCCTCCAACAGGAGGAACATACCAAACGAATGAAAGGTTTGTTGCATTCTGCCTAAATTGGCGGTGTTTTCATATCTCCGTTGCAGATATGCAGAAGCAGTACCAAGAGATTCTAAAACGTGAAGAGGAACGCATTGCTTATCAACGTAAAATGCTTTTGCTCTATCAGAAGGAGATTCGTCAGCGTAAAGGAAAAGTAATAGAATTACTCGAAGGGTCAGCGCGTCGTAGGCAGCAAACTCTTCAAGAGAGTGAATTGGACAGTTTGCTAAGGAACGTCGAGCGAGGGGTAATGGTTTCATAGTTTCCATAAGTCGTACCTATTTTCCCGAAAATCACACTTGTGCTACAACTGATCTCATTTCAAGCAGCGCCAGCGTAATGAAATGGACCTAACGTTGGCTGAAGAGAACATCAAAGACCAGGAACTGCGGCTACTCTCACATCAATATGGAATTGATGAGATGCTAAGTGGGAGGGACTACCAGCCAATGCGGCATCAGTTCAGCGATGCTGTTAACAGGCTCAGTAGAGAAAAGAGAAAATTTAACGCAGACCTAGATAGCGTAAGTTTATTGTTTATATTTCTTCAATTATTTTACGAATTTTCCTTAGATAATAAGAGACGCCAACGACGAGGGCATACGAACTGCATCAACTGGATTGAGCAAGATTGAATCAACAATACAAGATCTAGAGAACGAGTTTCAGTCGGCACTCAAATGCAAATCATAACTATGGCTGTATGGTTGTGTTTAGTTATTTAGAAATTGTAGTTTTATGTTTGTTCAATTTATTTTGTGTCTGGAAATTAAAAATGTTCTTTTGTGTAATAAAATTTGTGACCTTTTCAAGTTTTTATGAAAATGGTGTGACTTGTTGTATGCCCTTGCAAAAGTGTTGCGTGGGGCCGAATAAGGTCAAACGCTTTACGCACAGTTTGCAACTTGGAGCATGCAACTCAATAAGTAAATTGAAGAATGTGCTGAACAGCAATTGTAGGTTCAGCTCTCAAGATAACTATAAACAACTATTTCTAGATATACTGATGAAATTTATTTATTGGTTGTTACAGATATAAATAAATTGCATTACTAAAAAAAAAATACAAAATTTGGTTTCCATTTAAAACGTAGTCTCTCTGGTACTGCACAAAGTCTGTGCACAAATGCTGTTATACGTTTTTAGCATAACCCATACGAGATTCGCTTGTTTTAAGAACTCTTTCCACAACACAAGGAAAACGGTTTGAAAACAAATCCAATCTCTCATACATATTTTCTGGCCTTAAAGCTAGAGTTAGGTATAATAATTTTTATTGTTGATATTAGAAATAAGTTCCCTTCGCTTTAGAACATTCCACCGTAGGCGGCTTCGAAGTCACCATCTTTCATTGCATAGCCAAGCATCGTTAGGTAGTTAACAACATTTCCACCTAAAGTGAGCCAACACGCGAGCCAAGTAATCTTAAACGGAAACAATACCCATAAAAACAAAAACGTCAAGGATATTCGTAATTTTTGTGAACTTACAACAGCGGATCTAGCCAAAACGATTGGTAGAGCGAAAGCACTAAGTAAAAATCCAGCCGCAAGGAATAGCGCAAATTCGGAACGAGAATTTGTTTCGTTAGTAGGTGTCACTCGCTTAGCAACGAGGACTGGTATTATCGAGAGAATGTAGAATATAAACACAAAGAACGGATAGAAACGCTTTTCTTCGGGTATCGCACATGCTAGGATGATGAACGTCATCCCGAAGCATATCAGGACAGCAGAAATAAGGAGACTGTAATTAAAGAAAAAATAAGCGATTTACACATTTTTTTTGTAGGGAATGCACTTACGCTGTAGGGTAGATATAAAATGGAAGCAGTTCGGGTTGATGGTATAAAGAAAAAAACGTAATTAATACACTTGATTTGTTAGATATTACATTTTCTGAATACGAAATTACCTTTTAGAGTAGCCATCGCAATCGCAAGTATTGAAAATTTTTGTTTTTCGAGAAACAAAAAACGGATTAATCACCACCGAAGAAAAAAACAAGTCAACAATGAAAAATGTCAGTTGTCAAAGGTTTTGTAAGTGCTACCAATCATAAAATTTAATTCAATGGTACTAGATTAAAAATGCTGATTTTTTTTAACAAAACTGTGTGCAACTTATCATCAGTTCACCAAGACACAATAAAAGAGTAAATATTGATGAATTGGTTTGTCAATCAACTGATTTGCAAGGTATCAACAACACAGCTGGCATTCGAGAAATGATATTGCTGTAAATGTAAATAGTTAAACTAAACTAAATAAAAATAATACAATACAATACAAAAAATTCACCAATCCGACACCCACCCACAAATAATTTATAAAATATATTTATAGGAGTATATTACAGAGAAAATACAAAACCAACAAAACGTTTACACTTGGCTTGGGTTGTCTTCTTAAAATAAAAACTGCAATATTCATATGTTGGAGATTTTTATTTTGTGATTTGAAATCTAAGAAGTGCTGCTAAACTCATGTTGGAATTGCAATTTCAGTACAACTATATGCAACTATAAAACAATAATGGCATTACCAAGTTGGTGCCACAAAAAGCTACCACGACATTGAAAACAAAATTGAGAAATACGACGATCTACGAACACTGGCCATACGAACTTTGAAAGACTCTGAATCTGAATGCTGACTTTGTGTAATTCTGAATGCACTCAATTGTCAAATATTCAAATTGGATTTTTCGGGCTGTTTATTATTTTAAAAATTTCGTTTAGTGAAATCGAATGTATTTGTTGATCATTTTGAAATGGGCGACCTAATAAAAGTGAGTTATTTTAGTAAAAAAATTGGAAAAAAATAAATGGTATCCATTTGCGTTAGAATTTCGATATATTCAAGAAACTTGGCTCCGACTCAAGCAACCAATGGATGTTCTACGACGAAAGATTCCAAGCATTTTTCTCACATTTCGCTGAAAACATTACTGATGAAAATATACTCACAGAACATGAAGTCCTAGAGTAAGAAATAAAAATATTTGTCAAATCAACTGAAACAGTAGTATAACAGCAAATAATTTCCAAAGGCACAATGAAATGCAACAAAGGAACGAAATTCTCTCGCCAACAAAACGCAAAACCCAGCTCGATCACATTCACGAAGAGTATCCTGGGTTATTGAAATATAAGGAGTCTTGCATTGACAAGATTTCAAAGGAAATTGAAGTCTTCGAGGAGACCGGAGTGATGTATTCAGATTTGGTTTACTCCATGGGGTAAGTGAGTGAACTTAGGCCGATGAATATTCTAGCATTTGATTTTAGTAAAACGAAATCAATGGTAAACAATGAGGTGGGCGAACTTGAATCGACTATAAGTGATATGGAGAGTAGTGAAAAGGCCATGTACACCGAATGCTACGAACTTTGTCAGCAGCTACAGGAGCTACAAAAGGAAACTCGCAAGCTTTGCGACGAGTCAAAGTCTTGCTACAGGAAATTGGTAAGAAGGGAAAGGATGTTTCTAAAATTGGAATATTTAATGTCTGCTTCTTGTTCAGCAATCACCTCCACTATTTATTCATCAATTGGGTCTGGACAAGTACTTCTTGAAATGCGATTCGTTCTTGCAGTATTTGGACCTGTACATGAAAGAAAACTTTAAGATTCAGGTGAGTCGTTATCTGATTATTGGGAACTGACCCAAGAGTCAGTGGATTAGAAGCAATAAACTTTATTGCTTTTCTCTTTCGAAGGATTTTGTAGAGCTGGAAGATAATCATCTGGAAATCCAAGAGATATCTACCCAACTGGAGACTATCCGAAAACTGTATGACTCCTGTACGTAACTCTGACTAACAGTTCATTAAAACATTTGCTTGTTAACAGAAACCTAAACTTTCTGGATAAGTTCATAAAAGACAAAGCCAAATCGAGAGCGACCCAGGCCATGATCGACAGTCTCGACATTAGCAAGATGCACATTGTCAGCCTTTCTGATATGAAGTAGGTATTTTTTTAAATTATATCAGCTTAGCTTAGCCTACATTAATGTAATGTTTGCAGGAAAGAAACCCGGGAATTGGAGCTAATCAACAATCACCAATTCAATAATGCGTATAAAACGCTCACCAGTGATCTTCTAATGCACTTGGAGCAACGCACCCAACAGCAAACCGAGCTAATCCTCTATGAGAACACCAAGGAGAAACTCAGCCGAGCGTACAAGCGACTGGAAAACGTCAGAGTCCTAACAAAGACTGTATCCGATGCGCTAACGAATGCCGAACTCATCTGGATTACCACTCAATTGGATTTGGAGAAAATTCGCAATCGTTTCGACAACTCCGATGAGTTAGGTATTCAGGCGCAATTATGCTTACGTCGCATCGAATCGATGAAAAATCTGCAAAGAACCCCGTCCAATACTATGAGTGAGGTTGTCTTCACTAAAATCGCTGAAATGCTCTCAAAGCACACTTCGGTGAAAGTGCGCAACGAACCTAAGGCGTGTCTGTACGAGTATGAGAAGTTCTGTCGCTTGTCCAAATATGCCCTGAATTCCCTTTTAAATAAGAAGCCATATGCTGCTGTTTTGGATGCGATCAATGATCTGTAAGTGAATTTGACCAGAAAGGGAACCGTTTCTTGCTTAACCCATTTTTTGTTTTAGCAATCGCATTGAGAACATTCTCAAGCCATATGTGTACGATAGTCCAGTCAAATTGCCGATGTTTGAGCAGATCTACTTGCTGAAGCCTATTTTTAATGCGAAAATGAACAAGAACCATTTCGAAATGGACTTTCGTCATTTGCGCACACAGTTCCAGGAGAACATACACGAGAAAATGGTACGAATCCAAAGCTAAACGGAATAGAACCTCCACTTACAAAGTGTTCCCTTTCAGACTAGTGATACCCTGTGGCATTATGGACAACTGCTGTGGATATGGTTTCTTACTGAGCCGAAAAAGCTGCTGGATGCAGTTGCTGAGGTGCGCAAATCCGCCTCCAAAGTTCCAGCTTTGACTGGAATCAAATCACTGGGTGGTATCAAGCGTAAAGGTGACGCTGTGTGAATTGTTGTGCTGTTTACAATTCTGTTTCAAAATGTGTCAAATAAATATTTGTATTGTTTGTAAGTCGATCGACTGTGAAAATTATTTCTGACGACGAGTTGCAAGGTTTCCCTGTTGATCGCACTGTCGGAATTATTTATGGCTGGGGACTGTTAAGTGGCGCAGGTCCACTTCTGCCGAAACGAGCAGAAATTTGCACAGCCCACGTGCCGTCTACAACAAACAAGTCAAAACTTGAATTAGTTTGAATTTTGCTCAAGAATGGTGAAGTACGAAGGATTAGTCTCGGGCTTAGTCAGTCATACACACATTTTTTTATTTGCGGCGGAAAATAACACACAAAACCATTTCATTGACAATCTTTATTAAAAACATTACAAACACGCTTCCGTTTCAATACAAAGAAATTTAACGCAGTTTGCGCATTTAACCTAAATCTAGTTAATTAAACTAACTACAGCTGGTTGGTGTACATCCTGAGACACACGCGGTATATAAAAGTTTCAAGAAATATCAATTTCATTTGTGTATATATTCAATTTCGTTCGCTTTTTATTTAACAGGCCGCAAGTCGCGGCCAGGTCTAAAGTAAAATATATTAATGCCACAAGAAATAGTACGTCAACAAAACACAACACATGGACATGTAGTGAACGTGAACATTGGAGTGGAAAATATATATAAACTACCAATACAAGAATTATAAACTAAATTTTACATCAGTCGACCAGTATAGTTGGCTGCTTGAGACACCTTTTCTCATCATCATTCCTGTGAGCATATTAGCAAAAAGACTTCCGTCATTTTCAACCAGCAAATGAGTCCTTGCACTCCTTCTTCCTTCGGGGATATTTAAGGTAAAATACGATAATAAACATAAAAGATCCCAATAAATGGATCTACATAAAAAATAAAATAAAAATAACTAAACAAAAAGAACACTGCCAACATTGGACGATGCAACTAGTGAGTGTCCTTGCCGATGATGCTGTCTATCACGGGTCCCGACAGCTCTGGCCGAAGAGAGATCTTGCCCAGCTGGAAGGTCTGGTACTTGGAGTAGACGGCCTTTAGTTTGGTAGTGGGCGCGTTTCTGGCGAGCGTGGCAATCTTCTGAGATATTGGTTCGAGATGATCTGCGGTGTAGCGTGAATAGAATTCAAGAGTGGCATTCCAAATCTGCTCTCTCGGGGTCTTCTGTGGGTTGATCAACTGCAGTGAGAGGTACAGCGAGGCAGCGGCGATCTAAAAGGAGTTTTGTATATAGTTCGGCAACAAGGCAGGCAGACCCTTCACGAACTTACCTCCGAGGGACGATAACCAGCCATGGAATACTCGGTCGTAATCAGTTCCAAAAAGTACTTGGACATTGCGTGATGGGAATCCTCTGCGCCGGCAGCCTTTGAGAAACGACGCAAGAAATGAATGGGCAATGGCCGGGCGAGATTAAAGTCGAGAGACTTCATGATTTTCATCTCCATTTCGAGAACTTGTTCCTTTGTGTACGTGTCATCGGTGATGTATACAAAGTCACCAATTGCTGGCGGGAACAGCTCTTCGTATTTGGAGGCTATAAAGAGCGCCGTCACTCCAACTAGTTGCAAATGCTGCCGTACGGTCGACTTGTTAGCTTGCAGGTATCTATCGATTATTGCAACACACATGTGGAATGTTTCCGGCACCAAATGGAACTGGTAGTGTACTTCATTGATCCAGTCAATAAGAACTGCGCGCATTTTCGGAACAACCTAGTTTGGGACAAGCGCAAATTAGAAACGAACACACAATGGCCAGCAACTAGTGTACTACCTGTTTTTGATCTTTCAAGTGATCCGGCTCAACGGGCATTTGTGTTTCCAACGTAAACAAGTACGAGTATATATCGTTGACATATTCTGAAACCAAAATTGGATTTTCCGTATCGTCTGCGTCGATATTTTCAACCTAATGGGAATAGTTTGCTTTAGTACACATAGTCACGAACGGTACACAAAGTAGAAGAGAGAGAAAAGCGCCGGCAGTTAAGGAAGTGACTCACCGCAAGTCGTGTAAAGTGGTTTTGATCGCACGAGGGATTGCGAAGACTTGAGAACAGCAAGCCTCTGATCCAATAAACATCGAAGGTTGTATTGGAGAGATGTGGGTAATGATAGGATCACTTGAAACTCTTGGCCCACTAAGCAGATATAACTTTGATCGTTGGTGCATCAACGGATAATAAAGAACTGGCAACGGCAAGCTCTTTAAATTGCTATACCTACCAAGATTTTTTAAAATGGATTTCAAAACTGGCGCCGACAATTTAGACACTTTTTATCGAAACGTACTCCCTTTGTGCTTGTGGTTGCAGGGTGAGAGTCAAGATAAAAGTGGAGATAAAACTCTCGCGTCAACAACATAAAAATCATGTGCCAAGGAAGCTAACTGCAAAAATTGACATGAATTAAGCTCGCCCCAGCGACACATTTAGCGATTTAAGGCCTTCAGGTATTGACATAATAAATTTTGTTTGCTGTACTCCAGCTAATAAGAAGCATAAAATGAGTGCAGGGTTCATGGTTAGCAGAAAATAGAAAGAAAGAAAGACAAACAATAGTTGTTCGGACAGTATCACCAAAGCATTATAGCGCATTCGTCTACCTGAATGAATATTGTAAACAAAATAGGTTTCATCTGTGCATCTTTATCGCATTGAGACCCCCTTTGGTCAAATTTGTTTCGCAGACATAAAGTGCGAGAACTCTAAACAATTACATATGGCATCCCAGACTTTGAGATGACCACGTCAGATTTAACCGCGCAATCGGAAATATTTATATATTGACAGCCGCGCAAATCTCTGAATACGCGCGCCACATTTTTGTTAGTGGAGATCCGAAAAATCGTCAAGTAAAAATATATTCGCAACTACTTACTGCATTGATCAATTTGGACGAATGCGATCCCACGCTGACAATTTTAATTTCACATTTATCCGAATGTGTGGTTTTATTGTCGTCCTTTCCGATTGGTTCTGTTGTAGTTTTACAACTTCCAGCAACTGTTGGCTTTGCAATTTGTTGCTGTTTGATGGCAGCTTTCAACTTGGACAGTGACCTACGCGACAAACTGCTGTCCTCGCGCTTAATACTCGTGGTGGTTACCTGCTGAGCTGGCAATTGTTCCTTGGCGGGTTCGATTTTTCCTTTATTGATATCTAGAAAGACATACGCATTCATCATCTAAATCGCCTCCAAAATTTAAGTCTATTTACATCGAACGGTGGAAACTTTTTTCTCAATATTCACTACTTTGGCAGTGATCGTCGTGGGTTTGGGCAAGTTTTGCTTTGTTATAGCGGCACTCATCAATCCCGTTGTTCCCGATTTGATCGAATTTGACCGCGTGACAATTTTCGCCTTGACGGAATTCCCTGATTGGACATTGCTATTAGCTGCAGGAATAGGCTTTTTCCAGAATGTATCCACGCGTGGTTTAGCATTTCTAGCGTTTATTTGATTTTTTGGATCCTTCAATCTGGGATAGACAAAAAAAAAAGAACTTAAAAACTTTCGCTGATAACTGTTTCAGAGCGCCATTACCCCTTTTCGCCATCTTTAACTGTACGAAGAACGGCGCGATTACCAAGCTCCCCAAGAGCGGATCGTTTTGTCTCAGCTGGGCCAAATTTCTTAACTTGCTGTAATTTGTTAGCAGCTTCATTCTACAGAAAGTTAATGCAAATAAAATTCCATTTATCCATACGAATGAATGTCGCAAAAATATAATATCTGTTGCGAAGTACAGCTTGGTAGCTGTAATAGAGAAAAAAGAACAAACTTACCTCGTCGTATTTGATTTTCATTTGTGTAGTGGCCATTTTCTCCTTATTTTTACAATTTTCACAACAATAAACAAATAAATATATTAATGCAAGGCACGTTGCTTTGTTTTCTTTCTTTTTTTGTGTTTGAAAAGTTGACTAATAAAATGGATAGTAGAAAAAATAAATTCTTTTCGAATTTGTGTCCAAAGAATGAAGACAACTCGTGGACGAACCGTTGAGATTTGTTTTTGAAAAGCAACTGAGCTGAGTTTGTGAAAAATGCACTCAGCACATTTTTGCTGAATGTATGCGATTGGCCATTAGCTGGGCTGAATTGTTTCAGCAGATCAGCTGCGTTTGGATTTGTACTTACTACCCAATTTGATTTGTGGTACACATTTAAGTATATAATTATTATAATAGTTGGATTGTATGATTTTTATGTTTTTTTTTAACCATTTTTTAAACTAAAACGAATTTAATAAGACGATATATTAATTATAATCACTGCATTATTTGACACTTGAAAATTGCGCTCAAAATATCTGCGCTTTTTAAACTGTTCAGACGAAAGGCTGAATATTGGGTGGTGTTTACATCGAGCACTTAAATTGCAGTTGTATAACTTTTGTGCTCTAAAACGTCATTTGGTAGTGCAATTAGAGTAATTTGGTAGTGAAAATTAAAAAAAAAGTCGTAGTATTTCCAAGCACGCTTATTTGCCATTTTTACTGGTGTTTAACAAAAAAATATAAAATCACGCACTTTGAATATCTCATAATATAGAGATAGTAGGAATGGTAAGAATCTTCCTACTCCGAAAAACTATGCTCTGTCTCTCAAACTGTTCATTTTTTGGTGGATTGTGTATATGCTAAGGAAAAATTGCAAATAAATTCCGATTCGCCAGGATATTCACGATTTTCCCAGTAAATTTTTGAAAATATAAGTTAATCCAGAGTTTTTATTTTTTTTTTATTTTTGTCGGACGCCCCGCGTTTTTCTGCTTTGGTCCATGCAAAGATTAAGGCTCCAACTCCTAGACGGACGGAGGTACGAAAAGGAATTCTCAGAAAATGGTTCATTTTCGATTGTTGTTATTGTGCGGCCGAAATCAAACGTCATATCTCAGCCAAAGTGAAGTAAAACAATCAATCTCAATTCCCTTAAGTCAGTCTGATTTCTATTTTATTTATTATCACGTCAGTTTTGCAATTTTTCACAATTTTCGTGAATTTCGCCCTTAGGGCCCGATTCTGGAATGAAAATCCGCGATTCCTGGCGTTTTGGGACTTAAGATTTTGCGGTGGATGTATCGGCTATAATCGCCCGAAAAAACAAATAGTTACATGGCGCTTCGTTTGTTCCTGATCCGCTTTCAACGCATTTTCAACCATTTACCATTCGTCTTCAAAGATAAAAAATAGAACGGATTCTTCTTCGCCTATGAGGGAAAGGGAGGAATTCAAAAATGATTTGCTTAAGGAATTACCTCCTTAAGGTTCTCGGAACATCTGCCGTGAAGAACCTATAGAAAAGACTGTAGCTTATCTGATAAGCGCAAGCGGGTGTTTAGTTAATAATTGAGTCAATGTCAAGCTCAATAGGCACAGGTCCTTAAAGAAATAAAATTTCCTGTGGTTTGAATGAGGCACAAAAAGAAATATAAAAATTTTGCCCCCGTTTTTAGTTAGAACACGGAATATTGAGAAATTTATTGCTTTAAGGGCCGTTTGCTCATACGACTCTTAACGATTTAAGTTCTACTTAAATACTTATGAGCTACTTTTTCCAGGTCATAAACTGTCATATAAAAGTTTATGTGGAACTTAATTCGCTATGAGTCGGATCAGCAAACGGCCCTAAGAAATTCATTTCTCTGTTTGTTTGTGTTTTTTTCAGAATAGCTGAGTTCGAAATTATTTCGAGCATTTGTCGTTGGGATTGTGACAAATAAGTGAATTTTAATAAATTGCGAATATCATTTTCTAAAAAAATTCACTTCATCTATTTCAGCCAAATCTTGTTGTTGTCGATACCTAAC
The DNA here is from genome assembly GCA_948293265.1 of Cheilosia impressa. NCBI lineage: Eukaryota > Metazoa > Arthropoda > Insecta > Diptera > Syrphidae > Cheilosia > Cheilosia impressa. The sequence continues at coordinate 3,377,391 of OX411883.1, read as the reverse complement.
GATTTATTTTACAGAGTCCATTGACATAACAAATTAATAAAATCAATTCTGTTGTAGTAAAAAATTAGTAGATCATCAAACTGCAGCAAATATTTAAAAAAAAAAAAACGAGATGATATGATGTTACTTCTAATCGCCAAACAAAACATGGACCTAGCTTATTGTAAAGCAATCTTGGTCGCCAGGCCTGCTCAGATATTAACGGCAAATAGTAAGTACTATAAAATCAGAAACTAATAGAAATTGCGCGCTTTTTAACAATAGGCCTGTTTTTTTTAGCTTTGAATTCAGCAAAGCAAAGTAAAGTAGGATTTTCAGCACGCAATTACAACAACTACGCTCTACTTGACACTTCGAGACTCGCAGTAGTTGTTGTAAAATATGTGCTGAAAATCCTACTTTACTTTGCTTTGCTGAGATCGAAGCTCAAAAAACCACGACTAATACAAGAACAAAACCCTATTCTGTGCATTTTACACAGGGTTTGTTACAGTACAAGTTTTTTTTTTAAGTTTGAAGTACAAAAATAGACCACAGCTTTGCGAGAAACTCTTTCATGTACCTTACATTTTCGTCTTCTTCTTGTATATTTTACCCGGTCAAATTTGCACGTCCCCTTTTGGAAAGTACCTACCTACATAGGTGAACAACGCCACGTTTTCAGATTTAACGAGAAAACAAAGAACCTAAGTAATAAAAACTGTCACATTTAAGAAAGTGAAATCACAATACATTTTTTATGTAGGTGTGTTAGAAAAAAGTATAAACGATCATGACCTAAAAAAGTGCGTCCGATAAGATGAATTTTCAATAGAAATCATTTGAAATGAAAGTAGATACCTACGTCTCTAATGATTTAAGTAAAATGTAGTCAAATCTCCAAAAGATTGTTTTGACAGTATTAAAAGCGCCTTCAACAAATTTGATTCCAGTAGGTATAGGTATGCACAAAAAAGATAGTCGGAACAATTTAACCAGTTTATCATAAGTGCAGCGCGGCAGAATATACCTAGCTGGTCAGTTTATTAAGTTTAATTGCGTACTTGGCTTTCCAATTATGTGACCTTGCTCCATTTACAAACATCCGTGTGAAATATAGTGAAAATATACACAGCCGAAGTGCGCATATGTTTTTCCCCACTGCATCGCCCATCTATATTAATCAATATTTTCCATTTTCCTTTGTGATTCTATTTATAATTAATTTTATCTAACAGATGCTTGCAATTTAATTTCACTTTAGTTAAATGCAATTATCTGAAATGTTTCTTATAAACCAAAGAAATGTTTTAAAAGGATGCACGTTTGAACGATCCACATGTGTGCCTCGCTTGTACGTACCTATATCCATAGAGAAATCTTCATGGCAAAATGACGTTTCGGCAAAGATCTCAATAGATCTAACTGCTATTGATGCACTACGTATTTAGTATATGGAAGTGCACTAAGTGCATTTCATCGATAATGCTCCAATGTCATAAAAATTTATAGTTAGTAGGTATTCATATTTCTTAATCGCTAAGGAAACGAATATTAATAATAAGGTAATTTTTGTAACAAAGCTTCAAATAGAGTCTTCTTATTCTTCTTATTAGCAGTAATAACGTCAAGCGTTAATTTGCATAGGTGACATAAATTAGCACATACTCAACATAATCCTTCAACTGCATAGCGTTTGAGTGTCTGCGTATATTATCAACTTCAATCAACCACTTCGTTGCGCCTCATCAAATATTAACATTTACCATCCACAATCAGTAGCTAATGAGACAGAAACATCAGAACAAGTACAATTCTTTCTTCATTTCGCAATTCTTCACACTAATGAGAAACCAACTGAAAAAATGCATCTTCATGTCCGAGGGCCAAGTTTAGTGTAATTGCAAACGCATCTGCTAGACCATTGAACTGAACGAAGGAACAAAATACAATTTATCGTTTCCGACAGGCTAGCATCAGCGTGGCAGCATCATCGTCTTCATTATGCCATCGAATGGAAATTCATTAAGATTCCAGAGCGTTGTATGTTGTATTCATTGGCGAGTTTTCGCCCAGATGAAATGCAATCCATCAGACCTTGTTAGAGGTATTCTAACGAAAAACACTACTCAGTATTTTGTACAAACTAACAAATGGAAAAAGCTGCGAGAATGCCTTCGAGGAATCAGATTATCGTGGGCTGACTGTGTGATATTGCATATAGAAGCGTTGATGTTTCCAACTGTGATTGTAATCAGCCTTAGAACGTCTGTAATATCTGTCCGTTGTGGATCGATGCCTCTTAAAGTTTTTTGTCCACAAGTTCATGTCTTGTGCTAGAATATCATTTGTGCTATGGATGGCGTTAGATGGGAACAGGTTCCTCGGTCTATTGTTCCACATGAAAAAGTAGGTACCTAGCATGCGCTAATTCAATGTTAAGATTCGTTATCTATAGCTATTGGCTTTATATTATGTACGTGCGTGCGCTGCATCTAGTGATAACGATAAGACTCCTTTGCTATTAGAAGATAGGGAATTTAACCTTGTAATTTCATAAATTAAAAGCCCATTCGTTTTAAGCTTTAGGTGATCTTTGTCTTCAAAAGAATCATTGTTTAGAGCGGTGAGAAAATGCCTTTCAATTTTGAAAAAGTGGTTCTCATGCTATTATAGCATATAGCAGCTTAATGTAATATTTTTTACAGCACCATCCCTTATCGTCGAAACGATATTTTCTTTTCAATTACATTTGACATTCAAGATCGCTCTAAAATAACGCTGTGCACCAAATTTAGATTCCACCCTAGTACCTAGGGGAAAATTTACGCCACCCACTTTATGAAAAGTAAACGAAAGCAGTTAACCGATATTATAGATGGGCATCTTAAAATCTATGGAATGTGTTTAGTTACAGCCGCAATTTCAACGCTTTTAATGAACAGAACCAAACGACTTTTGAATGAAATGCAAATTGTTATTGAGGAAACTTGCAACTCATGACAGGACATCTTGTCTCTTCACTCATCGGTTAACAAAAGACAGCCTTTTGTTTAATAGTACACTGCCGCAATGTAGTATAAAAATCTCATTTATTTGAAGCGCAACTAATTGGATAGTTTGCGCGCATTCAGAGTCAGACAACCAGCTGCAACTTCTCTTAAGAAACCATTCAAATTCAATTGAACAAGACCCAACAATAAGCGAAATTAAAATCTGTTCTCCATAAGTAAGTAATCTAGAAAAAAGCAAGTGCAAGACTATTCAACTATTCAAGTGCAACGATAAGCGCGTGAAGTCTGAAGTGGGACGTCGCGACGATTTATATGCAGTTGTAGTTTGTTTATGTTCTGAACGCTAAACTTGTCAGGCAGGGGCAATCAGCGTTTCATATCAATCATTATGTAATGCTGATGGCACACGCGGTTAAATATGAATAATTTTTATTGATTTAGTTTACCTGCTACATTTTGAAATTGGACGTTTCAGTAATGACTTGTCTCTTTGTGGGGTTTGACATGGTACAAAAACACAAGGAGATTACAATTACGTACATGATTAACGACTTGATAGGTATGCATTCATTTAGTTACGGCCATATTATTCACTACCTTTAATCCGGGTTAAACGTTACACCCGGGTTTAAGTGAGTTTAACCCAAAACTTAAACCCAAGTCCATAATATTCAGTCGTTTAACCCGAACCTAAACCCATTTTTTTAAACTTGACAGCGTTTAATCCGATTGGATTTAAACGCGCTCCGGAAACCGGTTTAAGTTCTTTAACTCGGGTTAAAGCTCAATTTCGTAATTTATGACATTTTATTTCTCGTAGGACGTGAGAAATAAGAAAAGAAGAAAAGTGAAATAGATAACAAAAAGGAGCAAAGAGGTAAAAAAAATGTATTTCATTCATGAAATGGAGAGTTGATAGTAAATCAACGTCGTCCTCGATTACGATGTGGTGGATTTTCGGTAATATATCCGACTGAAGAATGCCCATTTCTGAAGGCTACATACATTCAATGATTCGACTAATGCACTAAAAACTAAAATCGGCACACTATAAATCAAATCAATTTCCAAGTGACAAACAGCAAAACAAACATGCCATTATTTGTGAATTTTTGACATTACGTGGGTTTAAAACGGATTAAAAACGGGTTAAAGTGTTTTAAATCCGCATTTAAATCCAGCGGGTTTAATGCGTGTTTTTCAGTGAATAATATGGACGCAGGTTTAAATTATCGGGTTTAAAAAATGCGGATTTATGATCGGGTGTAAAATAAACTTAAACCTGAGCTACACCCGGAGTGAATAATATGGCCGTTAATATATTCTGATATGTTCATTTTGGCTTTGTCGCATAAATTTGAATGAAGCACGGAGTATGATGACAAATTGCATCTAGACAGTGAGTTATTTTCCAACTCATATGTGGCGTCATAATTTATAGCAAGGTGCGTTGTTTTAACCTTTACGAATCACGATCATCAACGCATCAGCGTGACACAAAATGCTTAAATCAGAATAATTCACTTAAAAGGCCAATGTGTCACCCGTCATCACATAGTCCTGTTAAGTTTGATAGGTGTGGTTGTGATCATTGGGGACGTTCAAGTATCTAGTTTAGTAAGTCTGACAGCTCTCTGACTTTAGATGTATCTCGGTTTTGATTGGGTGAAATCCGTCAAATGAACAGCTGTTTCAGTTGACGTTTATGGAGAAAAGAAATTCGTGACTGAGTAATAAGTTATCATATGTAGCTAACGCAGAAAAAATGACGTTCCCGACCAATCTGGTTTCTGCGTTCAGGTTACATCTCATTCAGACCAATCTAGTCGACTTAAGATAACTATATTCTTGAATGCGGCCATTGTATTATTATTGTATCCTTTGACCAAATCTACAATCCTAAAAGGAGAAACTAAATATGGTTAAGTAAGGCACAATAAAAATTTAAATTTTTGACTTTGATACCCAAATGTCAGTATGTGTCAGCGGCAATTACTTTTTCTGTAAAAACAAGCTTAAGTGAAAACGGAAAATGTAGTCCCCGCAATACGAAAATAATTTCAAATTTTTCGTGCATAGCTTGATGTTTTTTATCATGACAGCCGGATCTACTGTCAGCTTTAATTATAAAAAAAACGTTTTCTCGTAAATCTTAGCATAATGATTGGGATCTGTACTAATTTTAGTTAATGGCAAAATATTCGTATAAGATATGCTGACCGAATATTAAAATGTTATCTTTTGTGAGTGGTGATCAGTTATTTATGTGTGGAATAAGCTTACTCTTCTGTGGTTTCCGAATTAAAGTGAAAAAAGCTATTACATTTTTCTCCTCACGTTTCGTTGGGTTTTCCAACTTCCTCAAAAGGTTTTGTCTGTCTATCATAGCTTTAGTACCACGTTTACCTACAGTGCAAAAAAACATTTGTGTTGTTCAGCCAATGTAGTTGCTTTAAATTTAAAAATCGAACGTCGTATTGGGCTACCATATAAAATTAATTTCTTGACACAAATCCTTAAATGAATTTATTTCCGACCTTCCATGTTGTCTCTTAATAAAGCCAATCGATCATTCCGTCTACTAACCTCCTTAATTATTATCAACGCTCAACTACGTTATAAGAATTCTTGACAATTTGTTCGTAAATAGAAATTAATGTTGCAATGAGTTATTGGAAAATTAAGTATGATGCAGCAAAGATCTTAGATAATTGCGCATCCCATCGTATATTTCAAATAGAGGGGATAATTTAGTTTCATCGGTAAAAGAAATCTATTACAGTGGCTAGGCTAACACCAAATTATATTTTATTCTTGTGTTCCTAGCCATTACACCCAGTATCCAAATTGAAGTTAAACAAAGAGTCGTATACCTTCGCATTCACTCTAGACGCCAACAATCATTATTATTTTATTTTGCTATTTCATCAAAGCGCAATCTCTATTTACTGGATCAGATGTGCTGGCGGCTGGCGCTCATAGTCGCATTGTATGCCATTATTGCCACCCCGCTGTCGGTTACGTTCTCAGTAATGAAAATGGGAAAAATGAATTTCCATTTCCATATACCTTTACAGAGCAGAATGCTTTTCATTCGTGCTTGAACCACCGTTGTGTTCAGAAGTGTTTGCCATACGCGTCGCATTTTCATACAACTTCAAATAAATTAATTAAACCGACAGGCGACTTGTGACAGCTAGCAAATTATTGCGGAAATCAATGTTCACACGGTTTATCACTTAGCCACTCAGAGGTCTTAGGAAAATTTCAAATAAAATACGTTTAAGCCAGCGAAATAGTTTCCGCTGGCCACCAACATTCGCGCGAATCTTCTCAGCCAAAAAGTCTGGATGGATGTAAGCTCATCAAACAAGTGTTCCGGTTGAAAAAATCTCCGCAAAACGAAAAGAGATACAAAAAATGTATATTGCTCCAAAGTGTATTAACAATTTTGTTTTTTTTTTTTATGAATTTCTAATTAGTCTTTGAAATGCTTACGCTTAAGTCATAATATATGGAGTAGAGCTTCATACATCAACCCTACGACGCGCTGCCGCCGCTATAGCTGAAGCATAACATTCAGTGCACAGAAATTACGAAGAGGTTTCTCTTAATGAATCAAGAAAATCCGCAATTACTAATTAATTAGTGCATAAAGTGAATTTTTAAGTGCGGAGGAACACCACTTGCCTAACTCTGCAACATTGTGTCTAAACATTTTACTAAACTGTTTGTAATTTGAATATCATCAATGGACTCTTTTCGAAAATGTGTGTTGTTTCTGTTGGAAAACTCGGGTTTAATTTGATGTCGGATGCTTCAAACATCATAAAGTAGAAGATAATGTGATTTAATTGTTTTATTGGATAGGGTGTCATTGTTTGTTGTTGCTTGTAATGTTGAACGGTGGATGCGGTTTATGATGTTCTCGATAAGTATAATTTTTGGAATTTTGCTGCTGTTGGGAGTTTTGAATGTTTACGTAAATTGTCTGCATATCGATGTGAAGCGGAAGAACTACGTTCAGCTAAATGGAGTTAAGGTAATGTTGCACAATAAATTTGTTTTTATGGTATAATTATTTATTTATTCGTACACTTGTACATATAGCTAGTTTGCAAGTGTTTTGCGTTGCTTTAGCTGATGGGGCAATATTTTTTTTTTTTTTATTAATAACCGGCGAGTTGGGCAATAGGGAAATCGGGCGTTTTATGGAAAATTCGTTTTAAGAACACCTGGGCCGATGGGTTAAACGTGTTGAAATTGTGTCTGCCGATTTGAAAAAGTTGTTTTTGATAAGTTTTGCAGCGATTATATATTTTCACATGTGTTTCGCTTTTAATAGGCGGACAACTCGTATGGTTAGAAAATCTCAAGTATTCTAAGTTCCGGGCGTCACTTGGCTCGAAATTCATCGAATTTAAACAAGGGTTTTTTTTGGAAATGCATCCACCAAACCAACAGCACTTGTTCTTTCTATTTATAAATGCAACGAGGTGAACATTTGTTACACGTTTTAAATATGCGCTACTGCATTTGTCAATTTTGTTCCGCATTGTTCATCTTCTCTGTGGAGGATGTATGTATGTATATTTGCTGATAATTACATTGCAAATACACATCTGTACTTGCTCTATTTATAAGTGCGGTGATCAATTTTAGGTTGTCAAAATATTATTCCCTCAGCTGGATGCCTTTTGGTAATAGAAAAGCTTTTCCCTTTTTAAAAAGTAAGCAGGTTAATGTAATAGGTGTAAAATAATTTAGATTTTATATGTAGATAGTGTTCATTAGAATTTAGTATTCATTACTCGTTAGCTTAAAAGCGTATGAAGGTCTATTTCGTTAAATCAATTTCTAACTCGTTTCAGGTCCGATTGGCATTAAGCAATCAACACTAATGTGGTTTTCCATTGGGACAAAAAATCAATCTTTTTTTTGATCTAAATAACTTTTCGCGTTCCATTGGGCAAAAAAATCAATCTTTTTTTCGATTCGGATCACTTTTTGCAGATCTCGATAATTTTTCAGATTTACACATACTGCCACAAATACCCACAGCTGTTTCACGTCATTGCAAGAAGTTTGCTTTGAAAACAAATGCGCAAAGTTTCGTGAAAAGCAAAATAAAGAAATACATAAAAAGCAATTGATATAATGTTGGAGGAATTATTATCTTTATTGTCTTCCTCATCATGTGGACACTACAATTCACCGAAACTACTCCATTTGTGTCTACAACAGGGGAAACATATTTCAAGTCGATATCTATAGCAGATTTTTGCACAAGCGAATGCAATTTGAACAGCTGATTTTGCTGTCAAATACGCACTAATCCATTCACAAAAGCAGATCAATTTCGTTGCACGTTCCATGAACCGCGATAAATCTGAGATCTGAAAAAGATTTTTAGTGGTCCCAATGGAAAACGACATAAGATTTAAGCAATGATTTTGCGTTTGGAAATCACAGATATGGAAAAGTCAAATAGTACTGAAATCAGTACAATAGTAAGCCTTTTTCATCAGCGTTTCGAAAACCCAAGTGTAATTGCACTTCATTAGCAAGAAACAGCAACACATCTGCTGTTTCATGTCATCCATTCTTATCGAGTTTTCATTGACTTGTTCCATACTGTCCACGTCTAATGCTGTTCATTAAACACGCTACTACACCCAAGTACAACCCTAAAAAGTTATAATAATCTTACCTTACACATCTCTGCACTTGTTGCAATAATAACCTGGTTTAAAAATAGTGCATACCATAACTAGTTTACAAATCTGTTTAATAGCAGATTGATTAAGCTTACAACAAATAGCCCATGATCTGAATTCCCAGAGATAAGCTGAATTACTTATTGTGTATACCTTGCAATCTCGACAATTTTATAAACACCCTATTTGCAAGCTAAATTTTGTATCTTGCCTTTATTTTGTTGGGTGTCGTTTTGAATGAGCTGCAAGTTTCATTCATTTAAAATTTTAAGGAATACATGTGTCCACAGTCCACACCCACATAAATGATGTCAAAATTTCTCAGAACAATTGTTTACATTTTTTATTTGACTCTGTAGACGACCTCAAATTATCATATCAGATTATTAAATGGCGCGATTCCTAGGTTAAGATCACGTCACAAAACACAAGCTGATAGTCATCAGAAAAAAATGCCATTAAGAGGTCATTATACAGCAGACAGTAGAAATTTGATGCAAGCATTTTGCACAGCAGTTTGTTCATTCATTTCGTTTAGTTATAGGGTATGTTTTACACGTTTTACTGATTGCATTAGGACAACTGTGCCCAACGGTTTAAGGCGACTCTAAATTGTGGAATGTAAATTGTTATCTCACTTTGATAATTGTTGGAAAGTAACAAAAAACAGAAACAGAACATAAATCTCTTCTAGAAACAGCAAAAAAAGAAACATAAAAACATGTTTATCGAAGTTATTGTGTCAACTGTCATATATAGTTTTTCGTTTGAAGTGTATGAAATCGATTCTTTTTCTTCTTTAAATAGAAATATTTTTTTTTCGGCAAACGACGCAAGTGCAGACTTTTTAACTGTTATTTTACTGAAAATAATCTTGTACCAGTTACTAAATTATGTCAGATTACAGTGGAGTATTTGCTCATAAAAATGTGTTAAGTGCAGTGTCACAAACAGATGGAAGTGGAAAACTACGGATGTCACACATTGCCTTAAAAATCCTACTGCCTACTGCAACAGACTTTCTTTTGATATTTATTATAATTATTTTGGCAGTTATTTTTCTTTTCCGCTTTTTCTTAGGTACATTTATTTTCAGTCCAGTTTGGTACAATTACCCAGTTGAGCATCAGCTGTGATTTTTATCGTTAGGCAGCAGCAGCGTACTAGGCTTTTTGACAGCCCATTACTTATTCCTCTGCTGACTGTCTCATTAGAATAAAAAAGCTGGGTAAAAGTAATCAACTGATTACACCGCAGTTACGTGAAATAATCGTATGCAAACTGACGTCATAACATGTTCACATTTTTTTCTTATAAATACGGGGGTATAAGTGTTCAATTATTTAGGTGCTGCTATAGTTCCATAAAAAAATGGAAATAAATTCGCAAATTAAACAAAACATACCTATCTTGTAAATGATGTCGTCAAAAAACAGTTTTTATTTTACACACAAGTAAAATGACACTTGGTGTTAAACGGTATATAAGTAAAACGATTGAAAAAACGCCGGATGCAATAACGATTTAAAAATAAAAGTAAATTGTCATACAAAACAAACGCCAGAGTTTGAATAAGTATGATTAAGTGAAACAGCGGGGAAGGCGGAGGAATTTGTGAAGTGTAACGAGACTGTTATCTACTACGGCTAATGTGCAATTTTTGACCTGTAAGCTATTTGTCATTTTTATTATTTGCAGTTATAGTTAGCCCAGTGTAGCGGTAGTGCACGTAGCAATAGGTACAGCATTTTATCATCCAAATTGACCAAATAGGCAAAAAGTATCGATGTATTCGAGAACTGGACAAATTGTTTTCAAATGCCATTAAAGTACAGTATAAACAATTGATTCAACGTCAATACGACACTATTACCTTCTAGTTTCCCATTTCAACACCCACTAAAGTCAGCTTCTCCAGTTCTTCATTGCTAACGACGCGTTTCAACAATCAGGACATACCTTACCAAATCACGTGTGTATTTTCTCAGATATCTTAGCTTTAATGCAATAGAGACTAAATCATATTACGATAATTAGTCATTGTTTTGAGAAGCATACGCGCCGTATTCAGACGATTACATTTCATTATCTGTTTCCAACATCACGCGATTATTTGACTCCCAGAAGTACACATAAACTCCCTATCACGCGAGAACCTTTTTTTAGTGGATTTTAGTGTCGCTCAGGTTGCATTTTACACACACTGTTGGCTATGCAAATTTTTCGATGACAGTCAACGAGGCAACTAAAGTGACGCGGCGTGAATGACTATACATACTGTCGCCACTTCGGCTGTTCTGCTGGCTCATCTTTTCAAAAACAGTGCTAATTAATTATGTGGCTATTTGACAATGGTCTTCGGTAGGAAGTTACTGACATGAATTATTATTTAATAACCTTCCTTACTAAGTACAACATTAGTTTTCACCTAATGTAGTTGGAATAATTTTTTTTCCACATGACTACATTCCAAACACAGTTTGCGGTATACCATTGAATCAATTTGAGAGATATCGTTATTGCCTTACTCTTTCGTCGAATAATGTTGCAGCCGTCCACCTACATAGATCCTTGAACTCATTTTGCCTAAAATTAATGCAGAACCAGCTAGTCATGGCACACCCGTGACATGTGATATACCTTGTACATTATTCATTCCTGATGAAACTTATTTTTTGTAATAGGTACTGTTCTCAAAAACGACACGTGTAATCAATAGAACGCTTGAGCATGAGCAGTGACTTCATGTCGCAGATCGCAGTATCTCATTTCAACACCCACTAAAATCATCTTCTCCTGTCTTCATTTCCAACGTATCCATCCAACAATAAGTACCTTACCAAATCATGTGAGCATTTTCACAGACATCTTAGCTCTAATGCAAGACGAAGTGCAGCCAAATTGCGATCACAACAATTAGTCATTGTTTTGCGTAGCTTACACACCATTTTCAGTGTTCCATACATCACGCGATTGCTTGACTTCCAGAAGTATACATAAACCTCCTATCACGAGAGAACCTGGCTTTTCGTTTCGCTCAGGTTGCATTTTACACACACCGTTAGCTATGCAAATTTTCCGATGACAGCGAACGAGACTGGGCGTGAATGGCAACACTATACTGTTATGCTGGCTCCGCTTTTGCTAGTTAATTTGACCGTGATCTTCGCCGAATAATGGCTTAGATCAGGGTTTTTGTTTTTTTCGCACAAATTTATTCTAAATTTTTACCACACTTCCGGCCATTCCTGATTTCGGAAGTTTTCCTTTGCCTCTCGGTGACCGTGATGATCACAAACACGGAAATAGTGAATGCAACTTTTACTTTTGTCAATATACTCGTAATGTCTGCGTTACCAACTTTTCGTTAAGTGTAAAGTCCCCCTAACTCACTGACCCATAGTTCGGTCTAAATGGCTGTCATTGTCTCAGCGGCGCTAAAAAGTAAAATGAGTGCAATCGAAAGTGACAGTGCAAGAGTGACTTTCTGAGGAAATACTTTCCGCTTCGAGAGCTGGCCATTTGGCCATCCCAAGCCGCAGTTAACAATGCCTAATTTTCACCAGAATGAATGGTAATGGCGGCTTAGTTGCAGGTATGGGGTAAAAGGTACCTAATTTACGCAAAACACTTTTGGTATTTTTAAAATCGTGCGCGGCTAACCAGTGCATCTTCTCACACAAGAGGCCTGCTGCTGTTCAGACTTACTTACGTAACCGTCTTTTTGGACGGCTGTTGTAAGGAGGTATTTTATTCGTAGATGGCGTGGGTAAAATTATTATGTCTTTGCGAGAACCGTGACCAAGCGTTAAGTGATTGTGTTTAATAGAAATGCGTCTTGCTTTAATTGTTTGGCTAATTTAAATAATTATTCCAGCTTACAGTATTGTTACAGCTGCGGCTTATGTCATGGAACAGCTGAAGCTCAAGCTGATTGCGCGACTTGCTCGTAAATATGGTATGAATAAAAGCATAAATTAGAAGCGGTTTTTACCATTTAAGACCTATCATTTTTGAGAAATAGTATAAAAATGTTTGCATGTTCGAAAGTGGGTCTTGCAATTCTAATCGTCTGCCCGTGTGCTTGCATTATTTGTGGGCTAATCGGCTGGATGAAATAAGTTTATTTTATTTCTTTGACATGACGACCGTTGCTTTTATTTTTTCAGTCTTGAAATGCAGCATATATACTTTTTTGATTTAATTTGATAGTTTCGATGGGGGCGATGTATTGCAAGGTCAAAGTCAGTCACGTTGCTAAAATGCTCTTTCTCAAATATACGTGTTTATCTTTAAAAATACGTGGATAAGATGCGGAACAAGAACACGCAAACCTGTTAAAATTCTTCAAAACACAATTTTTGTTATTTCCAAATTTGTGTAAACTTTTGACTTTACACGAATCGTAATAGGAATTAAATAAAAATTTCCTAAAAAGATAAAACAAAACGTGCCTCAATGGGGTGTGTCTTTGTGCGGTGTTCAAGAAATACGACACAACTTGTGTGATTAGAGGCAAATTAAGTTGAAGTTGATTTTATTTTATTTGAGACCATTTATCTGGTAATAAGGTATGACCAATGAGTGATTCGGAACTAAGCAAAATATATTGGACTAGTCATATGATTTAAATAACAAAAATTGTTTTCAAAATACTGTAGGGTTTGACGGTTGAGTGTCCATTCCTCGCAAAACTCCAAATATGTTTCACGCTTCTTGTAATTTTAAACAGGTCATCGTTTGGAAATGTTATTTAATTAAATTGTCCGCATTGTTGTTGTTGTTCACAATACCAATCTATTGTCAGTTTTAAGTCGGGACTGGAACTAGTTAATTAATTGCGTAGCCCGAAATAAACCTGGGCTCACATTTTATATATAATCTAATTTTTGTCGATTAACCGTAGATGTCAGTTGAAAAAACTCTTTCCGTAATCAATCTAGTACAAAAAATAAACTCGGACAAAAGGCCTACTGAATTTCGCTGATTAATTTAACCATGACTATTACCTTTGAACTTGCGACACATTTCTGTTATTTCTTTCCAGTTCTCATAATAATTAAGATTCAGGTGCAATTTGTAAATCTCCAAGATGCCCTCAAATTTTCTTTACCTAATTCCACACTCTGTTGCGGCATAGCGGATCTGGATATTACGTCCAGAACGCCATGGTTCTACATAAGAATTTGGTCAGGGTTGTTGTTTGTTAATTAACACCAAGCGGTACCGTGGTTCATGGCACCTTAAGACACTTAGTAGCTAATTGCCTCAAAAAACCGACTTCTCACTTCAAAACAAAGATCACTTACCAATCAAACTAATACCATTATACATTTAAAATGTCAAATATAAATACAAATTTCAACGCGTTCTTTTGCTCGTGAACCAATTATTGCAATGAACGCAAAACCTGCTAAACAATCATCCTCCCGCCAAGGTTGCCGCACAATCAAATTGTCTTTCCCAAATTAAAAACATTTTCATCGCCATAAATTAAACAGCATACAAAACGTTGACCTTAGAACGATAAAACACTAAAATACAAACAAGTATTTCTGCAAAAAGGGGCAGAAAAAAAATAATACATTCCCAACTACATTCGCATGGCGTTACAGGCGGGCAATTTTCTGGTGCCCTATACCAAGCCCGAGATCCACTTCTAATCGCCAGCAGATAAACACATCAGTGGTCGGGAAGGTTTTGTATACGTTCATCTAGATCTCTGTTTAGGTACGCATAGGTATGTCACGCAATCGCAATCGGAATAATTTCGCCCGAACCACGGTACTGGCAACAGCCCCGCTTCCGAGCTCCCTTTCGCTTCGGACTCGGAGTCAGCTGTGTGATGATGATGATAGGGTTTGCAGTGTTGCTGCCTTCACCTGAGAGCTGAGTACAGATACAAAGTACACTGTGTAACTATATGGGCGTGCTGGATTTGTGGCCGACTATTAGAGGTATTTAACTATTCGTTTTTGTTCTGCACGAAAAAAAACTGAATACGCACTGACTGAAGCGTCACAGTCGGCTAGCCAAAGCACAATACGAATTGATCTTGCTCGGTTTCATTGAGACTCCTGCTAAGCTTTGCCACCTACCTCTGTGGAAAGATATGATTGCCATTCATGGTGACAAGCATAGGAGCGGTCCGAATAATCCATTGCACAAATGAATGGGCTTCTAATATCTCAAGCACGCTTTCGGGTTTGACACTCAATTACTGTAATTAAGATGGAACGAATAATACAAAAACTGGCATACATTTCTCGCTTTGCAAACACTTAGTTTTAGTTGGTAACATTTGCTGTCGATTTTTCAGATAAAAAAGTGAAAGTTCCTCCTTAGTTCGTCTGAAAATAAACGTTGAAATGGTTCAGGAGATCAACTAAAGTGATTCAATTACGTTATGCTGAGGAAATATTTTGAAATGTTGCAGGTACTTGTACATGGTATTTCCATTAACAGTATTTTTTTTTTCTTCAACAGATTGATGCAAATTCATTGCATAAACATTTGGAACAGCATGAGAGGGAGCTGATATTTGGAAAGGCTGAAACAAGTAAGTTCACACGAACCAGTTATTGATATTAATTAGTCTGTCCAAGAGGGAGGTCAAATCGCTGCTATGCTTAGTTTTGAATGCAGAACTAATTGTAATAACAATAAACTTGCAAGACGCGCATAGCCTTAATCATTAAAGGTGCTTTCTGGTATTCTTCGCTTCGCTTTTTATCTATACCGAAGCGTGAAATACCACCTACTTGATGAAGAATGTCAGACCGAGCAAAAATAATCGATCATGTGGGCGAGCACTGTGCTTCAGTGGTAAGTATGTTAGACGATGAGTAAAAAATGTCAGGTTCAACCCCCGGAAAACACAACATGACCACTTAACATATACATCTAAGAAACATCCGAGAGTAGAACAGTCGCGATTGCTTGACTCCGCGTGAGAAAGCTCTTAAATCCAGCATTAAAATCCTGAAAAAAATTGTTAAACATTTATTATTTGAGCCTTCTAAGACACCAAAATAAAACAGAGAAATCTTGAAACGTTTGGAGCCAATATTCACATTTTTTTGTATGTAAGGTGTATAACCATCAGATCAGAGCACAAAAATATTTTAAGAATGTCGAGAATGTTTTGAACCGAGTGTCTTCAGAGCGATATATTTATGAAGCACATTTCAGGACTTGTTGTCATTTATGCCTATTAATGAAGTAGGTATTTGTTCCATTTCCCTAGACTTTTTGTCAATCTACTACAATTTTTTAAAATCTACTTTCTTTTTCTGTGCCAGTATTCGCATTCTTGATCATCAACTGTATGGATAACTGTCAAAATATACTGCACATGGACTTATACTCAGACTTTTAAGTTAATTTATTCTGATCTCTAAACTAAAAAAGAAACACGGACTTTTTTCTCACTTCACTTCACTATTTGTGAACTAAAAAGGAAAAACGGCTATTACCTTCAAAATAACGTTTTCTTTCTGGGTTACCTATCGCATTTTGTCGGTCTATTAGGTAGGACGTTTGCCATGACCCGCACCACTAAAAAAAAAGCGTTTTAGTGTTGCCACTGTGTTATTCTTACAAGTTCTTTTGGCTGTAGCCCAAGTAAATTATATTTTGTGATTAGTGATTAGTTATGTTTACCAGGCGGCCAATAGTCTTACAGGAAATATATCTAAGAGCAATTTGAAATCGAAGTGCCGAACAGTTCTCGTTGGCTTATCTACAAACCCATCTTCGTCACGATGCACACGATGCATCTTAATTACTCAGCTGGATTTTGATGCACCAATTAATGAATTCATTCGTGTAAAACAAAGCAAAAGTAAACTACAGTTGAATTCATTTTACAGCCTTCTTACCCAAGCCGACGAGTGTATTTCATTTAAGCCAACCCCCCCCCCAGCGACAAATCGTCTTGCAATGGCAGAAAATCTCTACCAATTCCGTGTTAAATTTATTGTGAAGAAAAACAAAAGAAAATTTGTGTGTAACACTTTTGATTTGCTAATTAAACCATCAACGCTGGCAAGCACGCAGAAGAAACACAACAATATTGTGCACTTACCAAGAAACAGTGTTGGCTCACGAAGTTGCTGCGCGGTAAATTACCCATTCGCCACAGTGACTGAATGACTGACTGCGCGTGCAAATTTAACCATATTGATTGATGGAATCTATTCGCTCTTAAAGTGAGCAGCACGACCAAGTGGAATCCTTCTTGACCACCAGCAGCAGTCACACACAGGGTGATTAGTTGCGCCATCAAGTTCAACATCGTGATCCCACATAGTGAACAAACGAAAAGTGAATACCATTCACTGAGAGTTGAGTGGAGCCTGTGCCTCTCAAGCTCGAGGGCAAGACTCTCATTCAATAATCTGGATAATGTGAATGTCTTCCCCATATGTATGCTTATTCTTCCCATTCCAGCGACTGTATCACCCTCTCAAGATCGCTGTTTGTATTCATTTTCGTTCCTTTTCTGTTTGCAGAAGGCGAAGTCAAATTGGTGCAAGTAGAACGTCGTGATCAACGGCGTCATAAACGATCTATTCAACATGAAAAAGATATCTCTCTGCAGATTCAAGGTGAGTACGGATGCAGAAACTAATTTGCCTACAATGGATGCATTGATGTAGCGTTTAGCGCTACATTTTCCAGTGGACCGTGATCTTATTTGCATCTCGTTTGTTCCGTTAGATAATGGCAAGCTAGTTGACCTGAAGCTGCAGCAGGCCGAGAAGCTGATCGACGATGCATTCATTTTCATCCGACGGAATGCGAACACTTCACAGTTCATCGAGGACTCGCATAAATTGGCTGTGGGCTATGAGAGATGCTTTTACCGCAACGTTAACTCAGCCCTTGACCTATGTGATGAGTCGAGTTTGGTAAGTGGAATCGTGTTTCCTGATTTGTTAAAGGGGCTACCACAATTGCATCTTCTAGCGTGGGATTGTGCATCACAATGCCACCAACTATATAGTCCAACCCCTGCCTGAGCGTTTTGGCGAAGGCAACCATGTCATTGTTGAGTTCAATGGTGGCCTACACTCTGATGTAGATATCAACGGAGACATTCAGTTCGAACCACATATGGATGCATTTGATGCACCAGCGGGCAGAAATTCATTACAGGAGCCAATTACTTCTCATCACCACAAAAGTCGAAAACAAGGACGAAGGAATCACGGAGGTGGACGACGTCGCCGTCGACGACACATAAACGGATCGCCATGGAAAATTCCCCAGGTGCTGCACATAGAGACTGCGATCTTTGTCGATCGGGATCTTTTCAAACACATGGCCAAGAATTACCCACGGAATACCGAGAGCTACCTCATTCGGTTTGTCCTTGCAATGATAAATGGGGTGCAGTTGCTGTACAATCACCCGTCGCTGGGACATCGAATTAATTTTGTGCTGAAGCGGTTGGAGATATTGCATCCGCACCCAAGCGACTTGAGACAGTCCAGTGATATAGATGCGTATTTGAATAACTTCTGCATGTGGCAGCGGAACTTCAACCCACCTTCGGACAAAGATGCACTTCATTATGATCACGCTGTGATATTGACAGGTTAGTTGATTTATTTCAAGATATTGTGGACATGTATACGTGTGTTTTCTGAAACTAACGCAATTGGCCGCGTTCCATTGACCGCTATATGACTAGCACCAAGTCGAATTCCAAATACAAAAAATGACATTTAACCATTTGCGCGGCGGCTCTACTAGGTACTCTACGAATGATTGCCCCGGTAAATTGGAAGAAAGGAAAAACGCAGCCAACAACTATCAGTGCAATTCGATGAATTTTTTAAAAGCAAACAAAAGGTGGAAATTAAGGATAGATTTCAAAATAAAATGAGTAAATGACTGAAGATGTATTTTCCCATGGGGAATCCTTTTATTTTTGGAGAGAAAATCAATGCAAAGTATACCAAATGTTATTTAAGACGTTCGGATTTCTAGATTAGTAAGTCTGACAGCTGACTGACTTATGCCTCATTTTTCATTGGCCGAGATTGGTCACGTGAATAGTTTCTTCAGTTGACGATTGAATGGTAGCCCAAAAATCTAGTCAAGAAAATACCGCCTGCATACTCAGTTGACATTTCGAAGTGTCAAAATTCAAAAACAACCGCGTTCGTACACCTAGTCCCGACTAGTGTAGTTGACGTTTGAGGTATCCGATCCTCCCCGTTTTTGTTCCACTGACACAAGAACTCTGACAGGCGTTCTTTCATTTGTGATATTATGCTGTGGAGTCTAGCGGATAAAGGAACGCGGCTATTGACGTGAATAGCGTTTCCGGCTAGATAAAATTGAAATCTGTGTTGATATTAGGCTTTCACTATTTTTTCTGCATTTTTCATTGTTTTGTTACACCCCGCTAGGGCTCGACTTGTATGTGATTGGGAAGAATGGCAAAGTGAGCAACCAAGTTGTGGGTTTGGCACCAGTCTCCGGAATGTGCACAGTGACTTCGTCCTGCACAATAAATGAGGGAAAGCACTTTGAGAGCGTATTCGTGGTAGCGCATGAGATCGGTCACAAGTAACTAAGCCCACTCGAATAATAAAATTGTAGCTCATCTGTTTACTCATGTTTACAGCCTTGGAATGCGTCACGATACAAATGAGAACAGTTGTGATTCCAGTCTATACATTATGTCACCTACTCTGGGCAGTGGCAAGATAACATGGTCCAAGTGCAGCAGAACCTACTTGAATACGTTTCTGGAGTAAGTTCACAAGACAGCTCGATCTCTATTCAGGTTTGGAATCATTTTATTTCCCTTCCCAGATCAGGTCAATCGAAATGCCTTTTCGACCGCGGGCAGTTTGGAAACGGCTATGATCACGACGCTGAAGGTATACTGCCGGGTGAACGCTTCGATGCCGATCAACAGTGTATGCTGAAGTATGGCAAGGATAGTATCCGGTCACGCAATCAAATCATCTCGGATATCTGTCGAGATCTGCACTGTCAGAGGGATCGATACACTTGGACATCACACCCGGCGCTGGAAGGCACCGCATGTGGTGATATGATGGTAAGTCTGAACTTAGCTCATCTGACAAATGGGGGTTAAAGGCGCTTCTTTCGGTAGTGGTGCCACAGTGGTATTTGCACCAAAAAGGAAATATACATGCAAGCACATTCATCTGCAAAACAAGTAAACGCGGGCAGGCAGTATGACAAGACGAGCTATTTAGAGAGCAATGACAAATTGGCTTCTTTAAAGCAAGGGTATAATTTTAATAAGGTAAGGTTAAGCTAGACTGGTGTTGATGATTTAATTGCAACAGTGCGAATCGGTTCCCCAAGGCACCTACATGGAGTGAATGGGGTGATGCAAGTGACTGTGATTCTGGATGCCTATATGGCGCATCTGGGCGCTTAAGAGAGGGAAGCACCGGACTGACGACATATGTACGGAGATGTTTAGACCATAGGTAAGATTGCCTGAATCAAAATCAAGGTTGTGAAGCTTATGTCTTTTTTGTAAAAATAGACGCCGTTGTCAAGGGAGGGATAAGAAGTTTGAATCGTGTGCTGCGAAGCATTGTCACACCATTGCCAAAACTACAATAGAAGAGTTTGCGTCAAATATTTGCGAAAGGGCGCAGAAATTTGATTCGGAGCTGACAGGCGAGGGCCTACAAATAGTGGGTGACATGGGTAAGTCTATCAATTCCAGTGAAACATGGTTTTATGTGGTTACTTCATTTACAGAGGAGTCTTGTAAGGTTTTCTGCAAGACGAAATCAAATGACACAAAATCTCGCAACTGGATCTTCCCACAGGGCACCACTTGCCGCTCGAAGGAGTACAATTTTGATGATACCTCCTATTGCATCGATGGTCGTTGCGAACGATTCTCTTGTGAAAACGCGACAAAGAATTACTTCAAGATCGACCCTTACTACTGTCCACAAAGGCGAATAGTAGAGGAGGAGTCTCGAAGAATGAACAATGTATATAAGCACAAAGACGAAATGAGGAATTATAAAATTACTCGGGGAGCACCGACACCCGTTCGAAGTAAATTTGAAAATGGTTAGTAACACAGGTTTTAAACTTACATTTCGATTCAGCAAATTCTTTTTAGAAGTTGTAGGCAGGAACTTCCAGACTTCCTCCAAGTGGAAGTCGGAGCCCTATCGTAGCCAATGGAAGTATCCCAAGAGCATAAATGAGAAGGAACCTCCTGAGGAACAGTGGGAAGTGAAGTCGGGATGTCACTCTAACTGTATGGAAAAGTCCAAAGGTATCCAAGTTATTGCGTCAAAGAAGACCAGAACGAACAGCATCCAGCTGTGTACCCATCATGCTAAGGTTATTTCAAGTTTAAGTACACAGCTGTCAACCCATTGCTAACAAATTTGAAGTTTGTTGCCTTACAGCCCTGCGATCGCCTCCAAACTACCACTCAGTTCGCAGAGGCTACCTGCGCTCGATACAAACTTAAAGTGAGAGGATTGTCCGGATATGGTATGCAAATTTTGCCAAGTGTCTACGATCCTGATCGAAGTTGCCGTGTGGCTTGTCAGGATGAGTTCCTGCAGCACCGGTTCTACATAGTTAACAGTAATTATGGTCATTTTCCGCTTGGAACAAAGTGCTCAGCTACGGAAAAGCGGTACTGTGTTAACGGCAAATGCTTAGAATTTGGAACGAATAATATAGCTTCAACTAAGTCGCATATAAGTTTGGCGGTGTTTAGAAATAAGCGGGACACAAAAGACCACCGAGCGCGGAGAAGCTTCTCGCAATACGCTCCAGTTAACATAACAGAAACAATTACGCAAGATTTTTTAGATAATATTATAAATAGCCTTAATTACGAATCACGGAGTCTTGAAGGTAAAAACGAAGCTTTCTGTCAAGAAAGATGTGGTAATGTTGTTCTTTTTTTTTGCAGATGACTCCTTATCGAATGATCACATCGAATTTACGAATCCTATTCACATTTCAACAACTGACGAACTGACTACAGAATAGTATTTTTTAGCTTATTTTAATATATAAGGAGATTGTACTATAAAACGTTTTTTTAAATTTAGAATAGAATAAAACATTTTTAGAAAAAATATTGAATGCTTATGAAACAGAGGGTTTAAATTAACTTTTCCAGGGGTTAGTTTTTTCATTATATTGCTACTGGAACGGCGTAGCAATGAGCAAGAACTGCGATATCGGTCGTATGTCGGCCGATTACTTATTTCTGCTTTGTAAATATATGTTTCTGCCGATGCTGACTGGATCCATCATGAAAGTCCAAAACACGGAAGGAACTGGTCGAAAATGTACGAAAAATACTGTAGCACATTGGAGTAGTACTCTTGCGTCAGAGCAATTTTGGAAATCTCGATTCCTTAGCGAGATTTACACCTACTTTCCCTACACCAAAACCTTTGGCATTTGTCAAACTTAAAAGTGTGTTATTTATACGTTTTTAGACTACTAGTCTCAGAAAAACAGAGAAAAAAAATGCATTTGGCAGCTCAATGGATATCAACATCAATTGAATGGGTTTTATAAACACAAATTACAAAATTTCACGAAAATTGCGAAAAATTGCAAAACCGAGATTTCCCAAACTGACGCGATAATAAATAAAATATCAATCAGGCTGAATTAAGAGAGTTGAAATTGATTGTTATTCTTTACTTTGGCTGAGATATGACGTTTTGATTTGAGCCGCACAAGAAAAACAATCAAAAATGGCCAATTTTTTTAAGAATTTCTACCTCCGTCGGTTTAGGATTTGGAGTCAATCTTTGCATGGACCAAAGAGGAAAAACCGGAAGCGTCCGACAAAAATAAAAAAACCACAATAGGTACACTAAATTTTGCCCAAAAGGCCCATTGAACCTCCATTCTCTGTGAACACACTCAACTATCTTATAGCATGAAGGGTTTTTGAAGCGACTCTATTCAACCGGCGCTACCTTCGCACGGAAAAATTTTATTTGACAGCGCTTCGACTGACAGGAATGACAAGTTAAATTCTGCCGTGTCGTTTTGCAAAAAAGTCGCAAAGTTTGTTATAATCTGAAATAATTTCCATTGCTTTAAATAATAAAACAATTAAGCATACACAATGGTAAGTTAAGAACTCCATTAACTAAAAAAAACATGGTTTACATATTTTCCACCGTAATACTTGGCCATAAAAAAAAACTTGTCGGCAAAGTATTTCCATAGGTTATGATGCCTTTGTCCACCAAAATGCTTGGTCATCTGTCAGTTTTGTTTAAATTTTTAATTTATTTGTTGTAAAATCATTTCAGGCTCGGCGTTATGATTCACGTACCACCATATTTTCCCCAGAAGGTATTTATTTAAGAAAATCTCAAGAACAAAAAAAAAAAACTTGGCTTAATGTTTAATTTTAGGCCGTCTCTACCAAGTGGAGTACGCAATGGAAGCCATCTCCCATGCTGGCACCTGCCTTGGAATTTTAGCCGAAGATGGTATTCTTCTGGCAGCAGAGCGCCGCAACACCAACAAATTGCTAGACACAGCCGCGAATTTCTCAGAGAAGATTTACAAACTTAACAAGTAAGTGCATTTTGCGGTGTTTTTGCCTAAGTTGCGGCTGTAAATTCCCATCCCTCTGCAGCGATATGGCATGCTCTGTGGCCGGTATCACATCCGATGCGAACGTCCTCACCAGTGAACTTCGAGTGATTGCTCAACGCTATCAGTACAACTACGGTGAGTCGATGCCTTGCGAGCAATTGGTCTCATATTTGTGCGACATTAAGCAGGCGTACACCCAATACGGCGGTAAGCGACCATTTGGCGTTTCCATACTCTACATGGGTTGGGACAAGCACTACGGGTATCAACTGTACCAGTCCGATCCAAGTGGCAACTATGGTGGCTGGAAGGCCACCTGCATTGGCAACAACTTTGGCGCTGCTGTTTCCATGTTGAAGCAGGAGATCAGCGAGACGGAGAAAATTAAGCTGTCTGGTGCCCTTGATTTGGCTATAAAGGTACTGAGCAAAACATTGGATACCAACAAGCTGACTTCGGAAAAGGTCGAAATGGCCACACTTACACGAGTGAACGGGAAGACTGTGATCAAGATTCTCACGAGTGCCGAGGTGGAAGTGCTGATCAAGAAATACCAGAAGCTCGAGGCTGAAGCAGAGGCAGCCAAGAAGGAAAAGCAAGCAGGTCAGAAGTCTTAAACAACTGGCGGCCGGTTCAGGCATAAGGGAGGAGGGAATTTTCCATTAAAATGTTTCTTTTTTTAATTGCAACGCTTTAGTTTTGATCGTTTTATAGAACGTCCTAAAATAAAGAAAAATTTACCATTCGTAAGGTTGGTCTTCCTTTTATGATTTTGTGACGTGCTGCTTGTTGCAATCAGCAAATCCATACGAATTGAGCGGTATTGGAAGTCTCAACCGGAAGACTCTCCTGGGTTTTGCTTACCGTTTGGTAAGAATCTATAAAATACGCACTCATCGAACTTGTTTTCAATAAAAATTGTTATTTATTTACACGCATACTTATAACTACTTAAAGTTATGATCAGATTTCAGATTCCCTTCTTTCAGAATAAAGTCCTCAAAGGACCATGCAATGCCCCAGCGAGTTGTATTTCCCTGACAAAATTCAGTAGTCACTATGTTTTTGATGTTCTTGTTTTTAAGGAAGTCAGCAATTAATGCTACACTGTTTTTGTGGCCCAACATCGTAGTGAAAACCTTCACCCGATTTGCAAATTGTATACTTTCTGAAATCATGCGTTCGACAAAAGCCACCTCGCCGCCTTCACAATACAACTCGTCAACATTACCCGTCTGGCAGTTATTGGGCTCTTTACGGGTTTCTGGTTTTCTGTAAGTCTTTCCTTGGCTGTTATTCAAATCGAAGAACGGCGGGTTGCATAAACAAAAGTCGAATGCTGTAGTTGTGGCGGATGCCAGAAAGTCACTCAGAATAACATTTTTATCAGTTTGTTGAAACAGGCTTACCGAGTGCTCCAGTTGGTTTCGTTTAATGTTTTCGCTTGCATATTGTATGTTTCCGGCGTTCGCTTCCAAGGCACTCATCTTCCATTTATTCTTCTTTGCCGCAAGCAAGGCATAAATACACGATGATCCGCAACCAACATCTATTCCGTGTATGGTGGTAGCCTTGAAAGAACTGACGATATCCTCAATCCAAAGGATATAGTTAAGGCGCGATGGCAATGTTGGAATCAAACTGTTAGGCGCAAATTCCACCCTTAAATCAAAGTAGTGCAGTAAGAGGGTTTTTGTTAAACCACGTAGTGCTTCCTCACTCTTAAGGTTGATAATTACTTTACCATTTAAAGCTAGTTTGCAAAGCTTGCGGAATTCTGGATATTTGATAGCTAATTCGGTGTAATCGGGTGGTGTGATGAACACATTCCTGGGGTGCATGCTGTTTCTGGGGCACATATTCTTGTGCAGATTATGGTTGTTTTCAAGAGCAGTGTTGTTTTATGAACCCAATTGGCTCGTTATTGAGATCGCTGTAAAACACATTAATTCGGTCAGAACGCAGAGCGTAAAGAAATTCTCTCTTTTTTCTGGAATTTTTTCATGCATACCTTGTCCTTCAGAACGTACCACTCCGCCACCGTTGTCACAATTTATTTAAATGGACCAAAAACAAATAGATATCAACAACATTAGGCACCGAAGTCTTTTCGTACCTAACCTACGAATGGATTTATGAGAACTGTGTTCGTAAAATTTGACAGATTGTCAATGAATACGATCTTATGTGACGAATCTACGCAGGGGAAGAATATATGTGCAAGGCAGTTGTGCTGTTCTTTTAACACACTGCAATGCAATTTATTTGATAGAATTGATGACTTCGTCTGTAAAAATTTGTTTAGAGCATGATTTGCTCATGATATTTAAGAAAAATCAAAACTAAATCCGTCAATTGTCATCAATCATAAACCAGTATATTTGTTCACCCTAATATATCTAATAAGATTTATTTTTTCTTTGATGGCTCAGATCCACAACCCATGCTCAAATATGTGTAACCGAACAATCACGAACTCACTGCACAGGAAATTCTACTACAATTTTCGAAATTGGACGCCTGAATCCAACTTATCATAGCTCACAACCATGAATTCGATCCGCCATTTTCTCGGCAAGTGGAATGCATTGCAAAGCACAAGCGTTACCAACATACCCACAGCAAACCCGAAAATTCCCTCACACACCTACCAACACAATCACAAATCTACTCTCGCCAGCCTTCACACAATCAAACAATAGCCTATCCATGCACGAAATCAACTAACACCATCACCTAATCAAACGACAAAAAAAATTAAATTCTTCCATTTTTTATTTGACAGCTACCAAACTTCAAAATTGTCAAAAGCAGTAGTAGTAGAAGGAGAGTGAAGAAAAAAAAGGTTCAGAGAAAAATATTCTCAAAAAGTCCAAATCAATTTTTCAATTTTCTGCATTTCGAATTGAGTTTCCTCGCGCAAAAATACGAAAAGCGTATTCTAAAATAAATTCCGTGCGTGCTGAGTGTAATTACGTCGGGAAAACAGCACCATCAAACCAAATAAATTGCGAGGAAAAACCCGACGACAAAACATAAACATAATCCAAATGCAACCAAAATGGATAACAAGAGTGCACAATTGGAATTTAAGTTGCTGGTAAATGTTGGATTTTAATTTTTTTTAACTTGTTTCGCTCGCGAGTAGTTTTATGGGAAATTCGGGCCTGACCTCCATTAGCGGGAAGTAATATTTTGTGTTGAAAATTTAGCAGATGCAATAAGGGCGCTCACCCACGATTATTATTTTTTTTCATCGTTTTGCTTCATCCTCCATCACTATGCTCTGGTGTGGAAGTGAAAGAAATGTTTTCGAATATTAATGTATTTGTGTATCCTCCGGGAGCCCGAAGAATGGGTTGGAGGTGAAAACATTAAATAATGAATGTATTTTGGTCGTTTCATGTGTTTTTCGGGAATTTCTATTCAGCGCGCGCCTCGGAGCACGCAAATGGAAATCGAGTTGGAGGAACTGGGTGGCAAGTTGGAAATGTTATGTGTAATTAGAATGTTGTTCTCACTTAGTTTGCTGAGGAGAACCAAGTGTATGTAGTTTTAGCGCAACGGATCTTATTTACGATGTGATTCGTGGAAATATAACTCGAAAACCATGCATGCACTAGTAATTTAGAGACGGAACAAGTGTGTACTCATTCCGGGGATAGTTGAGTGGCTGCTTGTGTCAATTTACAGAATTTTTAACTAGAATTGTTATTAGTTTCTCTGTCTATTATGAGTGCCAAAAGGGGAACACGCTCTTTCCTCATCGGTACCAGGAAATGTGTTTCACTTCTTCGTTGGTTTTGTTAGAACTCTATTTCTTGAAATTTGGGAAGCATGTAAACGTACTTGCTAAACGATATTTCAGCCTCCTAAGTAAAGACTCCTTTTCCATTATTATTCCGATTTTAATTCGCTCAACTGACCATTCACCTTGAACTGCTAAAGCAGCTCCAACTTCAACCAGCCAATGTCGTCTACAAAGTCGATAAATCCTTCAAAGTATTGGCGATGTTTCCTTGTTTCCTTATAAACGGTGCAATAATATTTATCATTTTCAAGTTTGTCCAGGTTATTCGAATTCCAGTTGTTTTAAGTTGACTGCATTGACCCCACTCGCCTGCTTTCGAGTTTCCATTAATATGCACTTTCTTCAACAGGCTGACCGCGCTTTAGGAGTTCTCCATCACCTTGGTGTCGCCCAACGCAGCGAGGCGATCCATTACTTTGTCGAATCTCTTCGAGTAAAGTACCCCGACGCGTATGAACAAGTACGGACAAATTTTTGCAGCAACGCGGTCACCAACTCAATTAAGAAGGAAGAAATTGATTTGTTCAATGTTAAGAAGGAGGAGCAGCAAGCCAATAGTGTTGATGTCGCCGTTGGTGTGGCGCCCGCCGCCGATGGAGTGAGCAGCAATAGCAATAGTAGCGCCGCTACAGACCTCAATCAAAATTTTGAGAAAATCCTCTGCAAAGAAGAATTCATGTGCATTGATGATGACGACGACATTGATGGCGACGAAGAGGACGATATCGAAGATGATGACGAAAGCAGCAGTAGCCCCCCACAGCATCGCAATCATAGGCTTCATCAAATCCATCGCATGGACTCTTCGTCTTCGTCGTCGCTACTTAAGCTGCATGAAGACGAGAGCGCTGCTATGGTGCGCATGCCATTCAATGCTCACTTTCAAACTCTAGCCGATCCATTGGATCTGATCCCATCGTCTGTAATTGACACCAAGAATCCAATGCTTGTTGGTGGCGCGGCCAGATCAACATCGGACAGAAGTGAAAGTTTTACGGTAGCCAATATCTCTAGCCGGGACATACGTTTGAAACGTACCAAACCGCTAAGTAGGCTAGGTGGTGGATTTACCTTCCACCCAGACACCTCTGTGGCTGTCCACTACAATCAGCGTGCCGGGGAAATTAGTATTAGATCGTTCAAAGAGCAATTTCGTTGTAGAATTAAATTCGCTTTAAATCACCACCACAAGCCTTTTCTAAAAGAAATCTATAAGAATCTTATTCTGACTGGATGTATCGATGGCATCAAACCACCGCAGAGAGCTCTTCCGGCGCCGCCACCTAAACCTGATCACCGTTTGGCGGGTGACGACCTGCCGTCAATTGGGCAAAGCCAGAACTTTGCTGCCGCCAACACCGCCGCCAGTGTCATCGGTGACGACGAATCAATTAACGGAATCTCAGCAGAACAAATTGAGCCTACTTACAATAGTACGAAACTAGTACTAAACAATAACAACAATAACACTAATTTAAACGGAATATCTGTGCT
Source organism: Cheilosia impressa (assembly GCA_948293265.1). Taxonomy (NCBI): domain Eukaryota; kingdom Metazoa; phylum Arthropoda; class Insecta; order Diptera; family Syrphidae; genus Cheilosia; species Cheilosia impressa. Next base: position 3,348,760 of record OX411883.1, on the reverse strand, counting down.
TATGTCTAAGGAATACAATAGAAATAATAACCTTGATGAATTCTCGACGTCTGGCTACCATCATCACCACCATCTGCATCATGCGGATCCGCATGCGAATCTCGAGGAGAACAGCCAAACGACAAACACTGAAGATAGCTCTGAAGATGCTACTAATCTAACAGCAGTCGGCATGGATACAAACAGCATGTCCGGCTCAATTCTAAACAGTATTGAAGAAGATGAAATTGATTTGTTGTCGCTGGAGCATCAGCAGGCACCAGCAGGACATTTGATGCTGCAACAGCAACAGTTTTATGATCCGCATCAGCAGCAGATGCTGCGTCATCAGTTTGAACACAACTCGAACAACCCAGAGAACATGTTGATGATGCAACAGCAAGGGCATGCTGTGCATGCCCTACTCGACGATGACGAACCAAAGGAGTCAACATCCATAGACACAGGCAATGGGGGTAGTTCTGAGGGGCAATCAACATCAGCGGAATCTAGCAGTAAAAAGGGCAAGCCAAGCTACAACTGTTTGATCTGTCCCAAGTCGTATAGAAAGAGAAAATCGCTTCTGGATCACTATAAGATTCATCCGGGCTATTGTCATGATTGCGGAAAGCCCAATGGACACTCGTTAGAGGTGAGTTGGAATACATTTTTTTTTTTTTTTTTCAATTAAAAAATATACCCACGGTATATAAAATTAGAAACTGTAACTTATTTCAATTCGGATTACAAAAACTCTGTTTGCGGTGTTTGTTCCTGAACTTCTCACTTTAGGTTTTGTTACAGTCAGCTAACAGGTTTTTATTTGTTCGCAGGAAATTATCAATCATAATCGCACGGTGCATGTAAAAGAATTTCCATTTGTTTGCGAAACATGCGGCGAGTCCTATTCGCGTCGCCAGCAGTTTCACGCTCACGTCGAATCTCACAACAAGAAGGAGTTCAAAAGTGAGTGGTTAAGTGTAAATTTCTCAAAAGAACTCGTCCAAGTTCTATTGGTAGCAGTTTGCGTTTGTGAATGTCCTAACGTTTGACATTTTTTACAGCCTACTCGTGCGTGGAATGCGGTCAGAAGTTTCCTCATAAAAAGCTTCACCAGCAACATCTGGAGGACTCGGGTCATAAGGCCGATGGGGCTATCTGCGAAGTATGCGGCGCAGAGTTCCCCTCGAAGAATGCGCTCTACCAGCATATTATTCGGGTGCATAAAAAGGACAACTTCTTCGAGTGTCACATATGTCAGAATCGGTTTACGCTGAAAGCCAATCTGGAGCGTCACGTTCAGTTGCATACGGAAATCAAGCGAACGTATGTCTGCGATTTGTGCGGATCGTCGTACTTCACGTATCCGGCGCTGAAAGATCACTGCAGCAATGCACACACAGACGCATCCGAGTGCAAGTGTCCTTTGTGTGGCAAGAGGTTTGGTTCTGCGAAGTCGTTGCAGCGTCATTTGCCATCGCATTCGGAGGAGAGACCACACAGTTGCTGTTATTGTGAACAGGTAAGGAGAATGATTGTAGTATTAGGTGGATAAGCTTGAATGACTTTTAATTTTGCGTGTAGACCTTTAAATGGAAGACGCATCTTGTGCGCCACAAGCAAACCGTGCACGGCAACCAGCCTTCGCCGAAGAAAGTAAAGCGATTCGCAAAATGCGATGAGGGTGAGTAATTCTTGTTGAAGTGTAAAGCTTTCTGATAACTCATGCTTTAATTGATTGTAGAATTGATTCCGATGGATATACCGGGACCACCGCCGGCCAAGATGCCGAAAAAATCGAATTCGAGCAAACCAAAGCAACAGAAAGCAATTGTAGTTACAAATACCCCAACACCAATGCCTACGAGTACAATTCAGCAATCATCAAAAGAACAACAGCTGCAGCCACCGCAGTCGCAGCAGCAGCAGGTACAACCGCCACTGCCGCCCCAGCAGCAGCAACAACAGCAGCCGCAACAACAACATCCACAGCAGCAGCAGCAGCAGCAACAGCCACAACAGGCGCAACATCATCAGCAACAACAACAGTATGTCAACTCGAATAGCAACAGCAGCAATAATTCATCAATATCACATCAATTGGGAGGAGGAGAGTCCCAGAATTCCATTTATAACCACAGCTTTAATGCAGACAATCTGCTTGGACAACAGTGCAATCAACCCACACCCCCGCCACAGCCGTTGCAACAGCAGCAGCAGCAGCAACAACATCATCAACAGCAGCAGCAGCAACAGCAATTGCTGCACCGCTTGACACCAAATGCAGACAACAGCAATCTAATTGTGCGTCTGAACAGCTTTAATTCGGGTGCTGAAACACAGTTTCATTTCGATCAGAACGCAGCGGGAGCATATCAACAGCAGCAACAGCAACTCATCAATCAATATCAACAGCAGCAGCAACAACATCAGCAGCATATGCGCAGCCATACGCCACAGAGCCCACAGCATCAGAGTCTTCACCATCAACAACAGCTACAACAACAACAACAACAACAGCAGCAGCAACAAAATTCACATTTCGTGCCGCCGCACCATATGCTGCATCAACACCAACTGCATCATCAGCAGTCGCCTCATCAGCATCATCGCCAACATCAGCGATCACCGCATCACCATCAGCAGCAACAGCAACAGCAACAACAACACCAACAATTGCAACAACAACAACATCAGCAATCATCTCACTCATCGCCACAACATCATCATCAACAGACGACACCGCTGCAATCTCCGCAACCAGTGGGAGTGTCGGTGGCAGTGGCTCAACCACAGCCGCCACAGCAACAACAACAGCAACCACCGCAATCGCAATCATCACATCACCATCAACAGCAACAGCAGCAACAACAACAACAATACCCATGTGCCTCAATTCAACAGCAATCAGCGAATCCGAACGATTGGAGCAGTTTGAATTTTCCAACACCTACACCAACAGCTAACAATCCCACCAATCAGCAGCAACAGAATCCAACTATTGGCGGAGGTGGCGTCGGAACAGGTGGCAGCAGCCTTGATGCCAAGGACAGTAGTAAATTCTATTCGGTCATTCATGTTGATTCGGACTTTCTCGGTCTTCCATTGAACGTAACTAATCCCGGACAGCAACAGCCACCAACTGCTGGCGGCGGTGGCGGTGTGAAGCAAACTTGTGCGACGCCAGGTCACGATCAACAAGCTGCTCTAAGCGCTGATATCATGAACTTTCAGGTGAGAACCAGTTCGCATTTAAATGTCAATCAACGGTAGTTACTGAAGCTTTCCTCCAAAGCTTCCCCTCCCCTGTTGTATTATAAATAGGTTTGGCTGCCTAGGAGCGATTTTCGTTTCTCGTCACTTTAAGACGTTAGTGTTTCTTACGGAGCGGTTAAAACATTTCTAGTTGTAGAGCTTTTCTAAACCTTCGCTTGTGGTCTCGGATTTCCATTTTAAAATATCATTTGGTCCAATTAGGATGAGGTTTTGATGCTGCTACTATGAGCAACTGTTGAATCTAGTGCTGCTTGTTGTTGGCACTTGAGAGAAACAAATATTTTTAGTATAACACAAAAGCCAATGTCCTGCGGTAGACATTAAGCGGTTAAAACATTACGTTTCCATATTAAAAATAGTTTTAATTCTTGTTTCTTTTAAAGGCGCAATTTAGACACAGGCATCTCCAATCTAAAATGTATCCTTTTCAATTGCAGAATATGTGGCCACAAAACACGCAGCCGCAGCAAATGGCATTCAACAGCGCCACTCAACCGGTGGTACCTTCGGGTCCGGCAGATCCTCACAGCTACAACAACATCGGCAGTATTCTAACCAACTTGGACATAATCGGCAACAACAATCCAATGGAGTACAATTTCGAATTGCTGCCGCCACCACCACCACCACAACAGAACAACTCGCTTCCCGGTCCCCAGCAACAACATCATCCATATGCAAACGCAGCTGGTCTTCTGCGCCACACATACGACTATCCCAACCACACCCTCACTGACATATCCGAACAAAAGAACACCTTCCAATCATATCACCAGCCAGTTGCGGTGGTAACACCGCCCTCGGGCTATGACCCTCAGCCGGTGCCTGGCGCCCGGGTCTACGGTCAGCAAGCGGACGAAACGAAAACGGTTCTGCCACCCATCAGTGAGTATATGCACCATGCGGGCTTGCAGCCGCCCCCCCAAGACGTCAATCTCGTCTATTACCCAGTGAAGAACGAGTAGTGGTACCGTTCCGCGTGAAACAAATATGATATTAAACTAATCCCCCCTTCCCTACGTAAGTCTTTAAAATAGATGAAGCAACAAAACACCAACACCAACAGCCCTCCACCACCGCGGAGGCAACGGGCGTGAGAGAAAGTTTTAATTTTTATTAAACAATTATACATAAACAAGATACTTCTTAGAGAACCTTTTATTGCTAGCTCTTAAGTGAACACAAACAGACACCAACATACACGATATTTGTTTTAATTTTTGTTTGTTCTATTTTACACTGTTATTCTAAAGGAAAAAAGGAAACAAAACCCCCTATATATCTACATATATTTAAATTTATACAAAATTTATATAAAAACAAAACAGAGCGAGTGTATATGAAACATAAGAGGCATGTTCCATTGCGAATTTTCAAGTTTTGGACAAATTTCTATTATAATATAATTTAATGTTTAATTTTTTTTATTATTATTATTATATAAATATATATTTACAAACAAACAAAAAGAAGATACATACAAACAATACACAGCTGTAAGATGAGAAAGTGAATAAAGTTTATATAAGGATCAACAAAAAAAGAACGATTATGAGGAAAATAACGTGAAAAACATGCACATTTACATATTATTATTATTATTATCATTATTACAGATTTTTATTATATATATATTTTATATTATATTATTATTTTGATCGACCTATATTGTTGGGTGTTTTTATTCATTATTATTTTTTTTAAGAATACAAACAATAAACAAAATAAAAAAATTATATATATATATTACAAAATTTGTATATTTCACTATAAAAACAAACAAAAAAAAAAAAAAACAAAAAATAGAAAAACAAACAACAAAGTAAAGATAATTATATATGTATACATATAAATATCAAAAACAAAACAAAGCAAAAACAAAAAACAAGTTTTAAAGAAACGTTTATCAAGAACATTTTTTGGAACAATAAAAAATTATTTTTTATTTATAAAAATAAGTCGGATGGTTGTGTTTGAACTGCAAACGTTGAAAGGGAATGGGGTCTGCAACTCGCACCTGAATAGGTTTGTTTGACGTGGGCTCTAGTGCGCACTGGGTTGACCCTAATGCATTCGATATAGCACTGAACTGCCCTTACTTTTAAATCTTACGAATTTGTACTTATTCTTACGAATTTTACTCAATGCCGTTCCTTAAATCGAAAAATTCGTAAAAGAGAGCGTCATCCAGCGAGCAAGCTACTACCCCTCCACTGAGAATCTTACGAATTTTTACTCAACAAATTTCTTGGTGTAGAATTGAAAAAGCTGCCAGCCACCTTTCAATTAACAGCTGATTTGAATTTTGTTGTCCTATTTGACATATGAGTACATTTGTTTCGATTTCTTGCGTATTAAAATGGTATCAACAGGAGGCAAAATAAAAGTGAACGTTATCCTTAGATCCTTTTTGAAAGTCGAGACGAAATTCTTACTTGCTGTAAGGAGTAAGAAAGGACAATCGTCTCCACGAAAATTTTAATGCCGTGTCGCTTTTTCCTCTTCTCGAATTCTTGTAGTTCAATCAGTACAAACTCATGAAGAAGAAGTTCGAATAATTTCGAATCACTTTCATCGCTAGGGAGATGAATTAACTAATTTTGTCAGTAAATTAGCAAATTCTTCGAGTTTAGACGAAGTTTTAACGACTTTTCGTAGCACCTTTTTTTATTTTTGAATTATGTATCTGTCAATATTCGTAGTTTACTACAAAAGCGTAAGTGACTCTCTCTGTGAGAGAATTTATCCCCACCCTTGCCATTTTGATAGTCTTTTCCATTTTACTACAAAAGTAAAGGAAGAGGCCTATGGCTTCTAGGGCACCCTAGTTGTGCCCTGAACTGACCCCAGTAAATTTGTAAATTTGTGGGGGCAAGAATTCAGTGCCGAGTTTTGCTGTCATTTCGCTTGCTGTCATTCATTTTCAAACTCGTCATCTAGGTATATTGCGAACACTTTTATCAAATATTTGCATTGTTGCAAACCCAAACTTAGAATTTAGTTCACTTATTTTTAACAATAAACAGGAAAAAGCGTTACCAAAAGATACATATTTGTCAATATCAACAGCTGACAGACTTCCTTCAGGGCAACATTTTGCGTTCGATATAGAAGTCGAATTTTCAGGGTTGTGCAGGGTTTTTGACAGGCGTGAAAGTTAGCTAGTGGGCACTAGTGCTAGCCACGTCAAACAAACCTAATATTCGCAGTTTAATGGGCCCTCAAAAAAAAACATTTAAAGAATTGGCGCCCAATGCAGGGGCCAGTGGTGCTGCAACCATACTAGGGAAATCGTGCGAGTATTTCAGTTTGCTTTGTGCAGGTCATTACTGAATAGTGCGTCGAATACCTGTCGCTGCTCCGTCAAAGTCAGCAAGAACATCACAGAGAACGAGTCCTTCATGAGACGTGTAACTTATTTTCCATCATCCTTGAAGCAGTTGAACGAAACACCCAAACCAACATCAAAAGGTAAAGATTTTCAAAAGTCTCTTCAACAGCTTGCTGTGCCGAAGATATTGATATTGATCGCAGCGAGCTGTCAGTGGCGCACCTGCAAGTATTGAATCAGAGGCGGCGAAGATGGCTCTGGCTGTAACTGAGGACAAAACAAAATATCTGTGGTCACAAGGAAAAACCGCTAAAGTCTGTTTTACTCATTTTTCAGGAGAACAGTTTCTGACAAACTCGTGAAATTACACTCTTTTCACTCTAGTGACTTAAGCTGTTATGTTTTTTTGAAATTGTGGTCACATTTTTAAAGATATAAAGCTAAAGAAAATCAAAATAGATTTTAGTACGCTGAATCTAATGGCATCAAAATCTCAATTTCGTCTAAAGTCGACCTTAGTGGTTATGGTTTGTGGCCAGAGATATATGCAGTCAACGAGAAAGGCAAAGGACACTCAGCTTCGGACAAAACGTCACTTTGGACAGGTACAACTTCGAGTTAAGGACTTTGTCTAGCTGGGCTCCACTATCACTTTGCAATATTACATCAGCGCAGCGATCAAACGAAGAACGCCAGTCACGCTCTTCAACATCTGTTTATTGATAGATTGATTTTTTTTTCAGCGCCCAATTATAGCTATTCAAACCTACTTGGCATTTTTGAGATTCGCTCTACGTATTTATCCCAAGTGGAAAGTGACTTGACAGCAGCAGCTTAGGTTGAAACCTTTTTAGTGTCGTGGGTGGTAAAATGTAAACCACTCAAGAACAAATATGAATGAAACCGTTTTTGTTGGCGCACTCGTCTTTTTTACTTTACTGAGATAGGCGTTTCAAACAAAATCACGCCAACTGCCATCACAGAGTTTGTTTGGCTTGGTTATAGGTAGCCCCGGTGAACAAATAGCTGTTAAGTGACATGTTCTGCATTGCGAAAGACAGACACAGAAATTTTAAATCGACGAGGTTGTATTTTATCGCCAATACTGTTCTGATCGGGATAAGCGACGTGCTGAGACTTTAGTACCAAACTGTCACAACTCACATATCGATTACGCTGCCGACTTGTGCTTACTTTTCTTCAGAGCTATGCACCTACTACAAACGACAGCAGCTACGGAGAGGGAAGCCATTGCGCTGAAGATCTACAAATATCGTTACCCCCGTTCTAGCTCATTACTTCAATTAGGGCATACGTTTGTAAAAAACTCGGTACAAACTCAAGGTCCGTTGAATGCTTTTAGTTTGTCTGCCCGCCTGCCTTTAGCCCGAGAACCACTGAGTTAGTAAATATTTTGTTGTGCTGCAATTATTAACGAACTCCATTTGGAAGAAAAAATGTTCTGACCATTTGCCAATACTTCACCTAAGAAATGAAAAAGTGTTTCGAGTTTTAACACCGGCAAAGCAAATAAAGTGAGTGTGCACCTCTAATCACCGACCTCCAGGATCACATCTCCCGACCCATCTCTGTGAACTTACTTACGCCAAGCTGAAATCAGTAAAAATGCAAACCATTTATTTCATTTAACATTTTATGTTTTTATTCAAAAAAAGCAATTCAATTCATGTATTTTATAAATGCGATGATCTAACAGATGATTCTAAATAAATAAGAGCTTAAAACTCATTCGGTATTCAGCCTCAATTTATAATTATGTATAAGCAGTTGGTTATTAAAACCGGTTATAGCCTTTGAGAAGTGATTTCGATGTAAATGTATGATATCAACGAAGCACAATGCGTCTGGAATTTCAGTCAACACCTTATACAGATCCCTGACACTTTGCACTGATTCTTCAGCGCACTCCTTTGTCATTTCGAGGGTGATTTCTCGCGTGCCAAAAATACGGCATGTATCAAACACATTGGCAGCTAAGTAGCGCAATATCGAAACCCCGTAGTGAGTTAGAAACGGCATGTTGGTGAAACTGACGCGCTTGGGTTGGTGATCGATGATTATTTTCAAAATCTCGGTAAAGAATTCTCGTTGCTTTTGGTGAATGTTGTGCGACAAGTGATTCTCCAAGGCCACTACACGGGTGTCGGTTGCGTTTGCATCTTCCAGCGAACAAAGGGGACTGCTTTGAAAAAGTGGATCCAATCCATACAGCGCAGCAACCTTCGGCCGAAGAATTAAAATTTCCACTGAAGCAAAGAGACTGCTGCATATTTCTTTCAGTGGCTTTCCTTTGAACAGCTTCAATGATAGACGGTCCTCGGCGGTTCGATGAAAACAAGCCAATTCCTCGTATTCCCAGATAAACGTCTTTTCTATGTCGTTTAACGCTTTGCACAGAAGGAATACCTGCTCCTCGATGGAGAGATTTTTCACACAAAGCCGCTCGGTGTGTGAGCCACGATAAATCCGCGTGTTGATGCCATGTTGAATCTTACTCTGTGGATTCTGGAGGATCATTTTCTCTGGCGCGATTGGCTGTACTTTGTACAGGTCAAGAAAAAGATTGCATACCTTACTGCGCAGCTCGTGACACTGCCGGTTATCCCACCGGCATTTGAGATCATATGAGTAAATATTCGACTCGATGGCGCTAATTTGTTCGAACATAAAGCGTCTTGTGCACACTTCGTGTTGCATGCAGAAGTCTGATGGAATATACCGCTTGGGGAAAAGGGGGAAAATGCTGCGCGCGTCCACCTTATCCATCATCACGTTGAGGTAGTCTTTTATGTTGTCCGGCTTCAGGTAGTCCAAACAGATGAGATACATTTCCGAGTTGCCACGTTTCGATGTGGCCGGCTTAAACACATTTACCTCTTCGAAAACACAATTTAGAAAGTAGACCAGACTTATGCTGTTCGCTTCGAAAAGAGTGAACATTTTCAACACAAAACTTCCACCTTTAGCGAGGATGAGGAGAGCCGCACACACTTCGGCGAAATGCAAGGTGGAAACAAATTCCTCCTGATTATCTGGCTCCGCGATGCAGTCAACTGACCCATCGGCTGTGATTAAATGCACTTCTCCATGACGTTCGTTACATTCTCTGGCCATGTTTTGGATGTTGCTACGGTCCATAATGTTGCCACTAAAATCTTCATGGAATAGCCAACGATCCAATGTGTACAGCATAAAGCGGTCGTCAATTATCATCTTGTTGAGGGGGTTGCCTTCGTAGTACGGATTCAGTGTTGTCGACAGCCAATTCCAGTTAACCTTTTGGATGTCAAAATAACATTATTGCAGTCTAATTGTGTGCATGCAAGCTACAACAGAAAGATATCCTAAGACGAGAATTGATTTTTCCTACACAAGGTATAAATTAAAAAACCTACGGAATTGCTGTAAACCGTAAAAGTAACAAATTTTGTACATTTATCAATGAATCTCATACTTAACAAACCTAAGTTACAGATGACGTTCAATTTAGAATGTAATTTGATGATAATGTTGTCTATGCAATTACTAGACTTCCGACTACGCCTTACAAATAAACAATATACCTATACCTAGCTAGCAAACGTAGTGTGCATAGTACGACAGTGAATAATCGGCGACGGAAATGCCTAATTTATCAACAATTTTGTACGCGACCGTTAGGCAAAAGATAAAGAAGTGTGCTATAAACTTTGTAAACACAATTGCAGATGTACTTCCATCTCTTACCTCGTCATAAGTAGAATGTAAATAGTGGTTCAACGCGGCTATGAACGCTCCCGGAGCTTCGCATAAATGCAACGAATTCAGTCTTCCAGATTTAACAAGCTTATACTGATGCAAACATTCGAATAGCTTACACCATGCGACAGTGACAAATTCCGCTTTGATGCTGTTCTTTAGCTTCCACGGTATCTCTGATGATGGGTCCTTCTTTCTGGTATGGGCGCTCCAATCTTCAATGACGTAGTCATTCAATTTGCTCTTAACAGCGTTCAGGTCATGTTTCAGCTGTTGGAAGTTCTCAAATTGATAATACTCTTTGAAAAGTTCCTTGAGCGGTGGTAGTGTCCACTTGGGTGTTTTATTATATTTGAACTTTTTCTCGAAAAAACATTCAAGTCTCGAAGTTGGTGTGTCTTTTGCTGGACCATACCTGAGAGGTGAAGTTCCTTGGTTTTGTTCATGTTGGTTATCTGGATCTGCGGCAACGGGTGCGTCCATGATATCAAGGAATGTGGATAAATTAAAACAAATAAATTTGTTTGATTTAATTGCCCTGCCTTCTTATACCTTTCTGCGTTGCTGTTTTTGTTTTGTTGACAGCCGGACTGACAATTTCGGAGAGAATGATATGAAGTGCTGCCAAACATAGGTATTTGAATAGAAATTATGTTATAGCAAGTCCAAAATGGATTGTGTATATGCTAACGAAAAATTGCAAATAAAAATGCCGATTCGCCATGATTTTCACATTTTCCTGGTGAATTTAGGAAAAGTTACGTTAGGTAATCCGGAGTTTTTTTTTTTTATTGTGTAAACATCTAAGCGCGCGTTGCTGGAATCTCTGGTGGATTAATTCCACACGTTGCAAAATTCAAACATGTGAGCAGTCGTTCACTGCGTTTTGGATGACAGTTGAGGTTAAGGAATCACAAGTGATCTGAGTGAATTATTTGTTGTTTTCGGGCCTTCTTGTTTTGATTAACAAATAAAGCATGTTTTTTACATAATATTATGATGTCCATCACATTTCTTTCCTGTGACGGACATCTCGAGGAAATTCGGTGCCAAATCTTTCGTGAATTACCAGGTACGCAGAAATCACAGCTGGACAACAACTAACAAAAAATGTCGTAGACCCACACCCCTACAATATGCAACGCAAGCCAAATGAAATTCCAATGACACTTTCATTTCCTGTATAACAGTTGATGTCAGTGACCCCCTGGGTATGCACCACAAATACTATTGCTTATCATTAGGATCGATCGCAACCACAATCTAGTACAAAATGAATTTGCTTGGACTGCGTAGGGTGTTACCATCCAAATGGAATAGATATCTACTTTTATTTCTGGGCGAGTAATAATTCTCCACAGATTTCGGTACAATTTTTCTGCTTTCTCGTTGGCTTTGCGTGGTTATAGGTTTCGATCAATGCTAGGCGAAAATGAGGTAAGATTGTATTTGTCAGCCATCCTCGTAGAGTAGTTGATAAAAAGGTTTTTGATGAATAAACATCTAAGCGCGCGTTGTTGGAATCTCTGGTGGAGTAATTCCACACATTTAACTTGCGGGGGTGGAAATGCAAACGGGTGTTTTCCACTGCATATGTTAGGGGTGTTTGTTGATGTGTAAACATCTAAGTGCGCGTTGTTTCACTGTTCGATTTCACTGTTTAATACACTGCTTATCATTCATTCAGATCACTTGTGACTCCTTAACCTCAACTGTCATCCAACTCGCATCTGTACATGCGTTTCAATAGCAAAACGCAGAAAAATACAGGAAAATACGTCATTGCTACAGTTCCATATTTCTGACAAATATGCAATGTTTTGTTTTTGATTTGCACCAATTTTGTTTTTAATTCTTTTGGGCTTTTATTTTGTTTATTTTTTCTCCTCTTTGGTCCATGCAAAGATTAAGACCCCAACTCCTAGACCGTCGGAAGCAGGAATTCTTCAAAAATGGTCCATTTTCGATTGCTTTTCTCGTGCGGCTTATCAAAAGTCATATCTCAGCCAAAGTGAAGTAAAACAATCAATCTCAACTCCCTTAAGTCAGTCTGATTGGTATTTTATTTATTATAGAGTCAGTTTGGGAAATCTCGGTTTTGCAATTTTCGCCATTAGTGCCCGATTCTGGAGTGGAAATCCGCTATTCCTAGAGTTTCGGGACTTAGGATTTTGCAGTGAATGTACCAGCTATAAGCGCAATAATTTTATTATAAATTTAAATGAAACAGTTACTATTCGTCCATCCCATTCCAGCCATCAATTAAAAGACTAATGATTCTCAAAATCGAAACAACTCGACAAAATCTACAGTGGTATTTGGAATAGAAATTATTTTTATAGCATTCCATGTTTTGGCAAAACAAAGAAAAGAATTATTACAAGTGCGTACATAAATTAAAAACCGAAACACTAATTTTGTGACATTAATTTCAAAAAATGACATACCTAAGAAACTAAGAAACGATTGAAACCTAACAAATACAAACTTTTGCCAAGACCCACCCCTTATTAAATTAGTGCATGAATAGCACAGAACATTCATTGCACGACACATTATACCACAACCAGTCATATCGTAAACTTTTCTAAATACCTAACTTCAGTCATTTCCTATCAAGAGTCGTTATTGTCAAACGGAAATGCTGTCACCACAAAAGATACGAAGAGTTGAGATTTGAAATGCATCATCAACAAAACTCTAAACTAAACATTTACTTCCGCAATTGATTTAATGTGCGTTAAGTAAAAGTTTAGTTGACATTTCTGTTGCAGTGAACTTGTAGATATCGTTAACGTAATTTTCGTCTATGGTAAGTTAAGCGGTTTTCATTGTGCACGCGATTACAATAAGAATAGGTATTTTCAATAAGCATGAAAACACCGAATGGAAGGTGGAGGCAATAGAAAACAGCGGCAACCTTTGTGCCGGTCATTCACCTAAAGCAACTGACATTTCCGTCTCAGATTGGAATTATTCCTAACGATGAATGTAGCATATACGAATCCAACATATTTAAAAGCCAGACAATACAAATAACGATTTTTCTGATTGCGATTTCGTTAAGAGCATAGCAAAAGAGCTATTGTTATTTCAAAATTAGTCAGGTAATCATTTTATATGACGCAGCTCATTGCATGTCGCTGAAACAATTACTAGTTTATTATGCAAAAGGACCGTTACTAATAAAACATGAGAAACACTGCACGCAATCCATCATTTTGAGTTGCGTGAGAGCTTTTATAGGTGTAAGGACAAACTTTTCGAATGAGCAAGTTGAGTCGTTCGCCTTTTCTTTGTTTCAACCAGCAAAGTCAAAGTTATTGCATGATTTATAGTTATTGTAACGACAACCAAAGAAGAACAATTAAGAAGTGACATCTTGACGTTTAATTAATAAAAATGGCTGACACACGTTGCAACAAAGAACTCTTGTGAATAATGGAATTCGTTGCAAATATTTATAACAGGTGCATAAAAGGCTCTCCTGATGCGACAGGTAATTAAATGATGTTTTTTTTTTTTGCAATATGGTTTGACGTTTTTTTTTGACTGTAAGTCGTGTTTTTTTGAGCTTCGATCTCAGCAAAGCAAAGTAAAGTAGGATTTTCAGCACACTTATTACAACAACTACTACGAGTCTCGAAGTGTCAAGTAGAGCGTAGTTGTTGTAATTGCGTGCTAAAATCCTACTTTACTTTGCTTTGCAGAGATCATAGCTCAAAAAATAGGCATCGCCGGGCATACTCGTTGGAATTATGATTTTCATGACGTTTTCGTTACTATAAACGTTTGTGCGATATGGCCAGCTGGTGCTGAAGTTAGACCCTCATCAAATTAGTTGGTTGATATAATCTGAGTCGAAGGAAATAACTTAGGTACATAACTAACAATAAAACTTTAATAAAACGTGCAAAAACTGCAGGTAAACCATGCTAGAAAATACGACTTCAAAAAAATAATAAATACACATCAGGAAAAAACTTAAAAAAAAAACTAAAAACGCTCTTCAAATTCAGATAAACTCACATCTTTTGTTTGAACAAGTTTAAAAATCATGTGCTCTAAATCTTAAAAACAGGAACAACTCCACACTCAAGTGCAGCAGACTGCACCAGACACCGTTTCGCCTGTCACGAGAAACTAATATACATATGTAGAAACAACCTGTTATCGATTTACTGTCCATGGAAATCAAATTAATTTGTTATCACCCTTCATTAATCAAACATGCAGTTGCCAATTAGATTATTGCTCCTATATACCAAAGGCGTCGACCAAACTCCGTCTATTACAAGTTATGCCAGCATTACCCAAAGATTAATGTTTCATCCACCATCGACCATAACCTTCAAAACAACCCCCCTAATCGAGTAGAGAGCCGAACAACAGTGTAAGTCTATTAAGGCATAAATATATAATTATCCTTAATGAAAACTAACTAATTCAAAGCTCTTCGCTTTGAAAGTTCATCGGTTCCAGAGGAATGGGGGAAAACAAATCCTTACTAAATAAATTAAACCCCTCTGGTAAAAAAAGGACAAAGGCTCAGATAGCAAGCAGCAAAAAGAAACAAGTAAACAATGAATAGTCCTTCAACGGGTTCTCCTTTTGGCATTGGCATACGCTGGTGAACTTATGGGAAAACCCCAAAAAAATAAATTTAATCCGCACAACAAACAGATATCGCCAAAAGGCAGAACATCCCAAAGAGGAACCGACAAAGATACCAACAAAAAGGAAAGTCATTCTTTCAGCTTAGGGTGTAGCTGGTTGAAAGGGGACTTACTTTAGTCCTTCGGAGGTCGCCTCACCACAAACCATAACCAATAAAACGAACTGCTGACTGGTAATTGAAATTTAACGTTTTTCATTTCTATTCGCTTTCGTATTTATTTCAGGATAAAGATGCTTCGACTAATTAAATGGGTCATATCGGTTGACTACATGGACATTACAGAATAGCAAAAAAAAAATCCCCGACATAATTGAAATACTGTGCTGAGGAAGTGTACTTTTGTGGGAAAAATGAAGCAGCAAGTGGGTTTGCTGAGATAATTGAATTTCTATACGAGTATTCCGGTTGAACTTTGAAAAGTTTCAAAGGGATTTGCCCTCATATCAGTGGTCAGTGGGTAAGGCTTCGAAAATTAATTTCAACCAAGGCTTTGGCAATCGGTTTTCTTTCTTTTTTTTGCATTTGCTGGAATTCAATTTCCACTGTGGGTTAACATTTAATAATTCATTGGATTAAACTCTTTCTTCGGCGAGTCCTTTTTGCAATAAGCACATTTCTCGCATGAACGGATGCTGTGTTAGAAGTTACCAGAACAAAAGGAATAAGAGTAATGAGATTTTCCTTATGATTCTTGTTTGTCCTTCGTCAATAGTTGCGATAAGGAGATTGGGTGAGCAAAGCCTGTTACGTATTTTTTTTTATATTCGAAAGCGTTGGTTTAATATTAAATCACTTCCGCAGTGATTTGAGAAATATTTTTAAGATGGCTTCTGTTTCGGCTTTGTTAGGGGTCTTCGCTATCTGGCACGGTTGCCAGCCTTATTTAAGGATAAGAAACACAAATATACTGAACACTAGAATCTATACAGAGTTCCTACTCCCATTTGTCAAAAAAAGCCGAATGCGATAGGGGGTGCGAATTTCCCAAACATACGCATGTATATGTGTCCCAGGTGATATAAAAGGAGTGTCACAGCAACCCCACCAAACATTCAATGACACCAGCAATAATAGTCCTTACTTCGCATCCGCAGACACTTGAGTTGTGTAATACATGCATTAAGTACTCGCATATACATCATTTGCAGATGCTACTGTGTTCGAAATTCAACTCAAGTCAGCATCTTTTGTATTGTCTCTTAATGAGAAAACTTTTCCCCACATGTATAGGGGGAGACGTAACAAAAGATTTGCTTCCAAAAAGCTAGCACTATTCTGTAATTGACACACGTGTCAAAAAGGCCACCTCTCAACAGAAAGAGACAGAAAGAGACAGAACTTGATCCCTACCAAATAGTGCCGTGTCGATTGGAAGGGAGGGAACTCTGAAAATGACAGAACTTTGTCATTTGCACAAAACATCTACCTGTCAAACTTTATCTTTACGAGTATGTGAGTTTGCTTTATCAGCCTCAATACAACAATCATGTTTCCCTGCTTGATACCTGTTAACAAAAATGAAGTTATTGAGCGTGTAATTGAACTCGTTATGGGTACACAAAACTATGGGCAATGCTGTCAGCTGTCACCCTGTTGCATTGATAGTAAATTGAGCCAACACGACATTCTACATTTATCTGGTAATCGTCCGCCACCATGTAGTTATCTCGTTACCACCCGAGGAAACGAACTGCTGCTGCCGTGCCAGGGATAATATGTAAAGCAATGTTTCTGGCATAAATGGCCGATCAGCCCGCGGCTGGACCCATTAATATCGCACACACTTACACGTGTAAACATTCGAGTCGTTTAACGTCTTGTTGCAATCGTTAAACATTTATCCGAGATACTATTTTATGTGATCACACCTCCTTGCTGTTTCACATGTCGTTAGTTCTAAGCAGTGTGAGGCAGTGTGAGGCAGTGTGAGACAGTGTGAGGCAGTGTGAGACAGTGTTTCGCTGCAAGGAGACTCTCGCGCAACACCCATAAATAGAGGGAGCATTAAATTTGTCTGTAGTTCCCCCCTCCCATTGCTGTATATCATCATTTTCAATTTCCCCGAACCAAGTGAAATAGTTGTCAAGCTCAGCGACGCGACGTGCAAGAGTGCTCACTGCTCAGGTAAGGGTTGGAGGGTTGGTCTTGATGGTGGTGGAAGGTGTTCGCGCTCGTTTTCGTTGCTCCCCAGTTGGCGACGATATTCTTCAACATTAAAGCTAACTCCACACTTTTTATAGTACTTTAATGGAATCCCTTTAGTAGCGATTAAGACTGCGGGCAGATTGAAGGAGGACACTATATTGCTGTGTCCCCTCTTTAAACAACCGTCACCGTGTCGTTCTTACCAAAGCTGGAGGGGTTGCAAAACCAAATTAAAAATATATTAAGTCTTGGAAAAAAGTCGATGTTTCTCTTTGTTGCACACATAAATTTACTTCCCTTAGAGGGTTCCCTTTCGTCGTCGGCCTGCGGGAATTATTTTCATCCAACACGAGGGGATGGACTGCTTTTGTACAACGTCTAGGTATATATACTGGAGGTGGTGATTGCTAACGTCTTCTCTAAAATAATTGTTTTGCCGGTATGCAAAGTTGGCGCGCGATGGTTGGGAAATTAGCAGAAAGAAATAATTGGAGCGGAATTCGAAAAATTAACTGAAAAATGTAAATTGTTTCTCGAATCTCTGGTCGATGAAATTTAAATTACTTAGGTACCTACCACCCGCATTAGTGATTGTATTTTGTGCGGGCAGCAGAAGGCGCAAAGGATTTTTTTCCTCAATCGCTAATTTGATATCATTGTGTTTAAAATGCTGGAACACAAAAATAGCCCCAACTTATTAAAATCAAATGTAAAAAGAGGTTTTGAGAACAATCAGACAGATGAATTAAAATAAACAAAGAATAGAGTTCAAATGCATTTTAATGGCAGAAATAGTTTAACGTACGGGAACGGAGTTTGACTAAATTCGCCCAAACTTGCTTAAGACTTACGAATTCATTACCGTCTGATCTGCAAGTCACTAGCATGAATAAAAAGTAACACCCCTCGTCGTGCGTGGTTAAATCTCGTTACTGCCATCGCCAGTGTTTTCCAAAGTACGCCATTCAAAGTTAAGAAAATCAATTATTTTTTAATTAATCAACCCGTTAGCAAAGGTACCCAGCAAACTAACTTTAATTGCATGTTAGGTGGACTCCTTCGCAGACGTCGTCATTCGCCGCCAGTTGTCGTTTATCTTAGTCTTCGTCCATTTCCAGCAAATTTCACTCATCAATTCATTCCATTGAAAAAAGTTTTCTTTTTCATTTCTTTTTGCTTTAATTACCGCTATTAGGGACCCGAAGGAGGAACAAGTGGACAATCTATTCGAACTCTAATTATTTTCCACTCTGTGTAGAGAACCGAACAACAAAGAATTACTACAGACACAACTAAGGAGTGGGGATAAACCAATTTTCTCTGCTGTTAAGAAATACAAGCAAAATAAAATCGCGTGGAATGAGAAATGCAAGGATGATGCAAAAATGTGTTGAAGACAGCTTGAGGTGATAGGATTAAGACATTTGGTTTGAATTTTTTCTACATTCTTTTCGAATGCATAAGAGTTGTAATGGGCGTTCGGATTTTTGACAGCTGACCGACTTGATGTATTGTATTTTCTATTGGCTCACGTGAATAGTTTGACGTTTATGGAGTGGTAGGATTGCTGCTCTACCATTTAGGAAGTCATAACGAAACTACGTAGGTATCTTTATTAATTGGTCTTAAAATGTTATTTCTCTTTCACTGATAGTTGCAATGGAGTGAACTTTGACAGCACAAGGTGCCTTCTTTATCATTAGTTTTCATCGTGTAATTCTTAAAGTCACCAGCGATTGCAATCTGCAAATAAAGAGTGCTTCTTGTAACTTTATCGCATTGATCGTTGTCGTTGTGTCTTATACAATCAATTGTGACGGCGCCCATTTAGCCGACATCATCGACTAGACCAATAAAATTCTAAAGGTTCAAATAAACATAATCAAAAAACAGAATCGAAGTTTTTCATTTGAAATTTCCGACTTCAGATCGGAGACAGAAATAGGGAAGCGAATGATTTAAAAGTTTCGTTATTTAATATCCATACGCTTGATGGATCTATAAAATTCAGTGCTGCCAAAATAAGCTAAAATAATAACGTTGCTGTGTTCGATCGGTTGGAGCGTCAAAATATGGCTACCCATTTGTGCTGAACATGCAACTTGCACAAACTAATGCTTGTGAGAAGCGTTTCCTCGATCCTACATATATTGGGAGTGAAACACAAACTTTTTCTAAATATCTCCAAATGGTCTTTATTCTACGGTTTTTGTTTTACAATTTCTTATAAATAAACACTTAACATCTCTTAGCGCTACAATTATTTTTCCTTAAACAATGAAATGATTTTTTTCATGGAAACTACTTATTTTCACTTACATAAAAAAGTTATGCAAGTTTTTATTTTTGTTTTTTATAGAGCCTAACAGTTAGTGTGAAATGGAACATTCAATAAAACTAACATTACTCAATGGAAACTTCAAAAATCAAATCATAAAATCTCTTTCAAATGTAAATATTAAAATCTTTGTTTTGTTTTTTAATAAAGAATTAGTGATTGTCTTTATTTTTGTTTTCTTACAATTGAATTTAAGTGCTTTGAAAGCTTGAAATGTTAAATTGTTATTCCACCAACGTATCCCTTACATACTTAAACGAGAGAAATTTATTAAATAACACCTAATATTATATTAATTTAATTTCAAAACTTAATGACATTTTCAATATTCTTATAATACTTTTTTTTTTTTTTGAAATTCAAGTTGCAAAAATGTAATAAAACAAAAACTTTATGTTGGATTTGTGATACGCAGTTTCAATTTAATAATTTTTACAGCATAAGCATAGTCCTAGCTTTTAACCCCTTTTATGACTTTTATTTTAATACTATTACAATTTCTTTTACAAAAATGTTGGTTAAAAGTTTTGACTTAATATTACTTTATTTTTTCTAATAAAATTCTCTTTAATTATGATGTGTTCTGTTTTTAGTAGTAACCACTCGCTGCAAAATGATCTTTAAATAGAATTCAATAAGAAAGTAACGTCAATAACAGTTTTGTTGTCGACAAACGTCTGTATTGTATATAACGTAAAAAATATTTTATTTACTATAATAATTTAGCTTGCATCTACGTAATTGGCTTAGCAAAAAATTAAAAGCAATTTTGTTTTATTTTTCTAGGTTGCAACACACTCTTTAGTTCAAATGGAGCATTATGAAATTAAATTAGAGTATTCGTATATAAAGTGAAATGCGTTGGAAAGTAATAAGGCATTCAGGATAAAGTTGTTATGATCTCAGTTAAAATTCTTTATGCAAAATATTGTAAATGGCAAGTCAATTGAAAAAAACAAGGCCTTTTCTACGAGCTGCTACTGCTCTCAAACTTAAAATTTTTCACACTCTTTGATTTGTTACATTTTATATTTTTATATTTTTTTGCTATGTTAATTATTTCATTCGCTTCGAGTCCCCGGAAGAAGGTTTCGTTTACCGGCGAGTTTATCTGAGAATCACTGAATAACCATCTTGTGAAATAGTTGCCGTCGCGTCGAATATTTACGGAGGAATCGCGGGCGATTCGCTAACATTCACGCGGATGAATCAGATGGGGAAATGAATGCGAACATTAAATTTAAATTGAACTGCGAAATGTGTTTCTTTACTTTTCCGCTGTAAAACAGTATTCAGTGATTAACGTGCAGTTGGCTACTGGTCCACATTTCAATGACCTTGTGATATAAAAATTTGAATACAGCATCCAAGAGGATATTAGAATTTTGAAGTGAGTGTATATAAAAAAAATCCTTTTGGCCTGACAGAAAAGAGTCTGTCTGATTTAATATATTTACATGAAAATAATTATAGAAGGAACTCATTCGAATTTTATGCAAAATTATAAACACTGCACTCAATTAAAACAATAAAAAGTAATCCATGATGACAACAAAAATCTTAAAATAACAGCTTTCGAGAAGCAAGTAGGTCTAAAAATAAATAAATCAATAAAAACTCAATTTAAATAAGAACTACAGCTCGATTAGACGCCACTAGATAACTTAATTTTTATAATTATTATTCAATGATTATAAGCTAGTTACTTACGCAAAATACTCCCCACAGCAGCCTGAAGTTGATCATCGAAATACTTATGCAACTAAGGACAATACACTATGCACACTTTCTAAGCTTCTAAGCTCTATGTAACTATAATAGTTTAAGTATATTTTATTTAGTTTTCTTGAGGTATTTAAGACATGTTACAAGCATTTACCTTATATTTGAAAATGTTTTCTTATTTAAATCAGAAATCAGCTTCTTTCTTTTATTTTGGTAAGTACAAATTTAAGCATTAAGCTAGTTAAATTAAAACTGAAAAAAATAATTAAACTCAACGGAAATACAGAAGCAAATTCAATACACTACAAAGTTAGAAGAAAAGCCTAAAAGAAAAATCATCCGTTCTTAATTTTTTCGTTCTCTATGGTAAAATTTGGTTTCTAATTTTTGACCATTCGATTTCATCGATCATGTCTAAAATAAATACAAAAAGAGTGAGAAGTATGCCTAGATGAGAAATTCAATTTTGAAAAGCGGAATTTTGAAAAAAAAAGTTCATCCAATTGGGCTTGAAGGTATAGTAAAAATCTACGAACAATCAATTAATAAATGGAAACCACAACATTAACTTGCTTTCTTAGTTGTAGCGCTTTCCTCTGCTTCGTTATAGTAGTTTTTAGCTTACTAAAAAATGCTTATATTCCATACGCTTTCTCTAAATAAACTTTTAACAAATGCGACATTTATGGAAAATCTAAAACTACTCGTATCTATGCAGTTGTTTCTTAATTGCTTATGCTGGATTTGAGAATTTAGTTTCTATTCAAGGGGGACTTAAATGGGCTGTTGTAACGAACTTCTGGAGCTGGTTTTTGAATGCACTGGATGTTTGAATTAGGGTATAATAAAAATAAATATTATGTTTAGTCGTTTTTTTGTTCAGGCATAAATTGGGAGTATTTTTTTTATGAATGTAAGACACCGATATTTGAAAAATTAAGTAAAAAAACCCAAAAGAAGAAATACCTACACATAAATAGTACAAAATAATTAAAAGAGCATTTTAACATGCAAGTGCTGGACATTGATTTACTTACCTGTTTTACGGACCAATGTATTGATAAAAGAGCACCTTCCTCTTTAATTTATACATTACGTAGTCGATCGGCAACACTTTTTTGGGGGCTACTTTTTGGAATGATATTTTACGATTCCAGTAAGAAACATTTATGGTGCAAGGAGAAAATATATTTTTGAAATAGTCGGCCAGGTTTTGAAAGGGCAGATGGAGGGACATACAAGCCATATAGAGGCATCGATATTGTGCAGCGGTCCTCAGATTAGGTAACTTTGTAACTTAGCGGAACTGAGCTGAGGAAATATTTAGTTTCCTTCCAGTGAACTTCGTGCGAGAAATTAATTCATTCGATAAATTCGAAACGATGCCTCAAATTCCGAGGAAGATTTACAATCAGTAAACCAGAATGTATTTCGTAGGTATTGTTAAACACGTGAGCGAGACTGCCTCTATTTTGTCTTTCGTTCTAAGCTAGGTACGTAATTTAAATTTGTACTAAACAAACTGTCAGCGGCCCAAACGACTGAACGAAATATTGAGATTCAAGCACAAGTAAAAAGTACACATGTCAGTTATTACGACAACGTTTTGTTGGGACTGTACAAAGAATTTTTCACCATTTGTGAGTTCAGGTAATAGCAGCGCTCCATTTCTTCGGCGGGCACATTTTGACAGATTGAACAGAGGTTTAAATTATCACTTTCATAAGCGAGTAATATGCCAAGTAAATCTCAATTTGACGCCTTACCTCCGTATTAATAAACGCTGCGAAAAAGTTATCAACTCGTTGTTCAGCAGTTACGTCAAATTTGTGTATGCTATCTGATGTCTACTAGCTAACTTACTTGTGCACATTTGTTTATTAATACGGGGGTTAGCCAATTTTAATTTAGTCAATTTTTATCTAAACGCGTCATGCTTTAAAAAAGTTAAATGAGCTTCCGCTTTTAAATTATCCATTTTGCCTATTTAACACATCTTTTAACGAGTTGAATTTAAATATATTGGCGGCTGCACCTAGAATCTTTTTGACTCCTAAAATCTATAGTTTCTTATTCTCTTCTTTTTTTCTTACATTTGAATCGAAAAACTGTTGAAAATATTTATTTGTCAAGGTACAACCCATCAAATTAGGGGATTCGCTACAAGCTAACTGGAAGATTTTGTCCGCAGGAGAGTTCATTTGAAATCGAAGAAGACACGTGTTTTGCGTTTATGTTTTTCCAAGTTGAAATAAGATGCTTAACAAAAATAATCTGGCTTCTTGATGTCTCTCACTCATTTCGAAAATGGAAGGAAATCGACTGCAGCATAAAAGCATTATAATTATAATATCCAATGGGAGATTTTTTATTGAATTTCGCGCCCTCTTTCGTTGGGTTTCGTTTCGTTTCATTAGTTCCAATTCCAACTGATTGAGAGTTGTTGCATTTAAATATTTTTTATTCATTTAGTGGGGTTTTTATTTTCAATAGTACATTATACGAACCCCAAATGTTCAAAAAAAAACTCGATGAATATTCCAAATAAAGTTTTTTTCCTGCCATTAGTGTTAAATTTATTTTAAATCTGTTTACCTTGTCTGTCCGCCCTGTGGTGACTAAGAAAAAAATGCAAATGTCAAACAAATCCGAACCATAGGACTTTTTTTACACTAAACACCGTTCAAACACCAATTACTTACCTCCCTCAATCTTGTTTAATCGATTTTCATGATTAAAAATGAAATAAAAATCCAATCTTGTTGAAATAAAAATAAATTTAGTTTATTAACAAAAACAAAAACATTTCTACAGCAAATCCGCTTTGAGAGCAACGCATTTTTTGCATGCCTACCAAATAAAATATTTAAGGAGAGTATAGTTCATCTAACTTACAGTCTTAACAATTAAACGGTAAAATTATACATAAATCATTCGCTACTCGTGTACATCAAGTGCACGCACCCGAGAGATGCGATTTCTATCTCTATGTTCGTGTTTTCATTGTGACACTGACAGGTGACGGATAGGAACAAAATCAACTATATGGAAAAGTTTTAACAAAAAATTACAACAATTTCGTGTGAGTGTTTAAAACTTTTTTCCAACAACTACTGTGCAAGGCAAGAGTGTTCTTTTGGTGAACTGTGTTGTTGTCTGCGTTTGTGCTTTTTACTCTTTTTCGCGGCATCGACATCAGCCAACCCAACCGCCTTGAGGTCCTTGCCACGCCTGTGCAGATGAAAGACATTGCAAAACCGGAAGTTCGCATTCAACTGGGACTGGCTGGCCGGCGTATGGGTGGACTGACATGGATGATCCGCTGAACGAACGGTGGTCCGATCATGGTGTTCAATGAGGACCGCATTTGTGGTGGTAGCCGGTGTGGTGGCAACACTATTACTGGCGGTGGTTTCGAGTGACTTGCAATTACGGCGTTGGTTGCTGGCTTTTAAGGACTTCCATCGAAATATGCTCCACTTTGTCGTCGACTTGGTGTCGCAACTGCAACTGGAGCAACCCGGTAGGGGCTGTTGTGTCGACGAGGGAGTCTTACTATTTCCGACGGGGATATCTTTGACTAGGTCCGGCTGAGCACCATGATCTGCACCACTGACCGTTGAACCATCTATACTACATGTCTCCCATGCAGCTATCGGCAGGGACATTGGACGCATTCTCGACATTCCGGGATTTAATAAACAACTATCAACGGTTTCTGAGGATGTGGACATACCTGCTCGTTCGTCATGGTACTCATCGTCATCGGATGACTCGAGGCGGTCTTCAACGAGAGATGTCTGACGCGATAGACCCTGTAAGGTTAGTTTAAAGAGAAGACATTTGTTTTACCTTCCAAGGCAAAGCTCCTCAGACACTTACCGCATTATGACGCCTCCGTGGCGGCGATCTCTTGTTCCATAGCGCTTCTAATTGATCGAAATGCTGCGATTGTGCTAAGGCGGCTTGTTCCGGACCGAGGTTCGTTTGTGATGTTAGCGTCTTCATTTCAGCGATCTTGGAGATCTCCTCCATGCTGGCGGAAACGGAGAACCGCCTCTTCAACCTCTCGTCGACCTGCGCCATCATAACGGAAGACGTCAAGTGGCCGTACTTTTTCTGCCAAGTGTATGTGTCCAGCGAGACTTCCTTCTTCAGCAGGCGCTTCATTTGCCGCTTTGGTCCTTGGGGTCGCAGATCTAATAGAAACCGAATAGAAGTCACGATACCTAGAAAAATCCCACAGCTTACCTTCGACATCTCGCGCGGGAGCCGAGTAAGTCGGAAGTTTGACGTATTGCGCTGGCGTGTTATGCAGACAGATGACGGGCAAGTTGAAACTGTCAACAAGTTGCACCAAGATCCGTGAGCAATCTAGACTAATATCAAATCGAATGAAGGGCACATGCAGCTGTAGCGACGTCAGGGCTAGACCCCGTTTGGTCTCCCACACGATAATGGTTTTGTCGTCGCTTCCTGAGACGGTGGTTGTTCCTGCAGATGCAAATTTTTATTAAAATCTGTAAGACAGCCTGCTTGTTATAAGGCCTACCGTCGGCGGACACTCTGACACAGGTGACCTGACCCAAATGTCCGGCGAGTGTGTGGACCTCTTCGCCGGTGTGCAAGTCCCAAACAATCAGGTTGAAGTCCTTCGATCCCGATATCACCTGCGTCTTGTTGGTAACCGAAACCGCGACACATGTCACAGCGTCGGTATGTCCAACAAGCACTTGTGCGAGCTTTCCTCCAGTCGCCTGCCAAACCTTCAGGGACATGTCCCTGGAGCCGGTTATCACATACAAACTGTCGGCTGTTATTGTGAAGCATGTTATGTCGTCCGAGTGGGACACTGAATACTTTTCGTCCTCCCTGGTGAGGGACCAAATTTTGAGGCTGTTGTCGCCGTTTGTGCAGACCTGTAACAAAGGCCTAGAGAAAGAGCAACGAGGGAGGATTTGTTTTCCAACTTACAGCAAACTTCATGTTATTGGTGGACGCGAGGAATTTGTAAGGTCCCTGGACTGTCTGTAGAAGGGTAGCTGCCTCGGCTAGCCACACATACAGATACCCCTCGCGATCTGATGATATAGCTCTTCGCGAGTCCATCAGAACCGCCACCGATGTGATGCTCGAATTGTGACCCTAAGCAGACAAAAACTCTTAAGACGGCTTGGAGGAAATAGTGTCAGCGGTACCTACCTTGAATGACGTAACAACCGCACCCAGCGCGATGCCCCAAATATTCACAGTCTTATCCTCAGAGCCAGATGCCACAAATTCGCTATTCGGCGCAAAACTCAGACAGGTCACCGCTCCCATGTGTCCATCGAACGTCGTCTGGTACTCGGGTGTGTTGTTCACCTTCAGTATGTGTACACTCTTGCCCGAGGCGATGGCGGCCAACTGTGAGTCCCTCGAAACATCGAAACAGCTAATCGGCGGCAGAGTCGTCGAGGGCGACCGCTGCGATTGTATTCGCTTGAGGGAGCGTTTTCGCCGCTGATTGTGTGAATACGGATGCACGTACAGCTCCTCGTTCCGGAAGGAGTAGAAGGTGATTTTATTGCCGCCGACTGTAATCAGAAAATCGTCGTTGTCCATGGCGTACACAGCTGTCACGGGACCCGGATTTGGTGGCATCGACCGGATTAACTTTCCCGAATGCATGTCGAAAATTAATGCTCGCGTATCCTCGCAACCGACCACAGCCCTCTGGCTGTCCTTTGCTATTGACATCGTACGGACCTGATTACATTGATAAAAGGATGAAATGGTAAAAAAGGAAATTTATTACATTTTTAAAGCCGCACACCCCATGAGGCTTATATTCGTTACCCTGGATTTGTGTCCTTTGAGTGTGTGCAGCTCGGTGCCAGTTGCCAGGGTACGCAAGTACAAAACATTGTCATCGCAATGGGCCAGCAGGAACACCTGTTGTGAGAGAGGGTGAGTGTCGGCATTTATCAGATGGGAGTCTTGGTTTTGGCGAACAAGTCAAGGATTACAGATTCACCTTGCGACCAGGCAATTAATTGATTAATTTAAGAGCGAAAAAACAGTTTCGCGGGTAGTGAAGAATGCTTCAAAAGCGTCGATAATTTCGGAACCAGCCAATGGAAGACTTTCATAACTGAGCAGGCTCGAGGGAAACGCTTTCCTTTTCAGTTTCGGGGAAAAGTATTCCACCGGAAGACTTTGGCAGAAAACTTTTTTGTGCGAAAGTAAAAGTGAACTGCTCTTAAATAATTTCTTGGTAAAGATTGGATTTAGGTGGGGCCTTTGTTTTTTTTGTTAAATTAAAAGTCGTTGCTATGGTTGGGTGGGCTTTACTTTTAGGGGAAATCCTTTGAAGAGCTTCGTCCTTTGGTCGAGTGAAGAAATGCAATTTACGCTGCAGGCAGTTTTTTTTTAGCACAGTCCGAGGTTCTCGACTTTCGTATGGGTGTTGAGCTGAAATGAAGTGATGAGGTTTCACTTCGGAAGTCATGAGTCAGCAAGTGGCTGACTGACGTCCTAGTTAAAGGAACTGTCGAAAAGCAAACATGTTTTAGTTGCCAGTAAAAATTAATTTTATTTCGAAGGTCAAAAAAAAAAAAGCTCACAAGGTGAAGAAAAAATATCCATCGATGTAACACTCTAGGAACTAAAACACAAACATCCATCACAATCACACTTCCGTCACGCATCTGACAAAAATCTTTCAGAAAATATGGTGACCCACCAGTTAAAGATCATGTCATGTGATCTTGGTAGAAAATTTGATTTTTTTTTACATTCCCGGACCATGTGAAGACTTTTCAAGAATTGACTGTGTTTGTTCCTTTTCGTAGTTGCAGTGAATCGTTTTTTATTTTCAGCGATATAATAAAAGTCATACATTTTAGTTACTAATGTTTGACAACGAGAAATCGACTTTACCTATTTGAGTCTTCTATGCAATAGCAATCGCACAAAGTCTATACTTCCAAGGTCTCATTAAAATCAACACGAAAACGCGAAAAATAGAAAAGTAACGAGTAACGAGTAAGTTCACACTTGGTTTTAAAAAGCTCATACTGGTTTCTGGCATGTACTGAATATGTCAAATCCGGTATGTTGACAGAGAGAGAAAATAAAAAAACACTTCGTTCTCGTCAAAAAAAAAGAATCGAATACGACCTCAAAAATACTGCAGAAAGTCAAAATCATATTTGTATGCTCGTTTGAAAATAAACGTAAGATACGAAGGTCTTCTGCAAAAGACAAATGGCAAAATATTACAAGGACATTAGGTTTGTTTGACGTGCGCCCTAGAGCGCACTAGTGCGAGCATCACTCATTTTTAACAATAAACGGGAAAAAGTGTTACCAAAAGATAAATATTTGTCAACAGGCAACAGGGTTGTACAAGGTTTTTGACAGGCGAAATTAGCCAACACTTCTCAGTGCGCACTTGTGGGCAATAGTGCTAGCCACGTCAAACAAACCTACTATTTGACTTTTTGACATTTTCACAGCGGCTAATGAATTGGGATGTCATTCGAAAACTGCGCACTTATCTTTGTCATTGACTAGGAAACTTTTGTTCGTTTCAATACTCTTTTTTCAATTAGAAACTTTAAGTCGTTTGCATGGAGAAATAAGGGAGACATCCCTGTTCAAAGTCTTTATTTTGACACTTCCTACTACCAGCAGAAGATAACGGAAATATGAAAGTCCAACCAACTGACGGCAGGTTGGAAAAAAGACACAGTTGTATCGCTCATACTTGTATATTAATGATTGAGACTATTAAGATGCCGCGGCTTAAATTAAGCCTTTATATAAGATTCCCTAAGAAATAAAATATAACACCTCAGTCGAGCAATGCACATACTTAGCCCAACAAGATTCTTGTCAGAATGTACATTTTTTAACTCGAGCTATAACTCTTCAGAACTTTTTCGTTTCTATAAAATTCTTACATTTCAAGAAGCAAGTATGAATTTGGTTTCTACTCCCACGAATAAAAGTAAATATTAAAATACTAACCCGAATCGAAAATTGTTTACACTCTAGTTGTACATAAAAAAAAATTAGCAGCTATTAAGCCCAAGATGTAAAGGGTGATTTTTTAGGAGGTTTAGAACTTTTTTAAAAAAAAAAACACAAAAAATCCGAAATGAAAAATGAATGAAATATTTATTTGAATCGATAGTTTGAACCTTGCAATTTAATGTTTAAAGATAATTTCATGCAAATGTTGACCGCGGCTGCGTCTCAGGTAGCCCATCCGCTGAGTCCAATTTTGGCATACTCTTTCACACATATCGGCCGGTATCTCACGAATGAATGCATGGATGTTGGCTTCCAGTGCGTCAATCGAAGCGGGCTTGTCCCTATACACATTAGCCTTGGCATACCCCCACAAAAAATAATCTAATGGTGTCAAATCGCACGATCTAGGCGGCCAATTGACCGGCCCGAAACGTGAAATTAACTGTTCACCAAACTCGCCTCGCAATTGCGCCATTGTTTCGCGTGCTGTGTGGCATGTGGCACCGTCTTGTTGAAACCACATATCATGCAAGTCAAGAACTTCCATTTCGGGCAAAAAAAAGTTTCTTATCATCGCTCGGTAGCGTTCACCATTGACAGTAACGCTGCGAAACGACATTTCGCGGTCTTCTGTCACACTAGCTGATACGGCCGCAATATTTTCTTCACTACGCACAGTACGTAAACGTGTTGGTGGTTTAATGTCCAACAAAGTAAATTTGGTGCGAAATTTGGTCACAATCTTCCGAATAGACTGCTCAGAAGGTCGAGAATGCCGATCATAAAATGGAAGCAGCGCGCGATGAACATTTCGAACCGAGCACGAATTTTGATAGTAAAATTCAATAATTTGCAAGGGTTGTTCATTTGTAAGACGATCCATGGTTAAATTGCAAACCAAACTGAAGCTGTTTGACAGTGACACAAGGTACTGAACACACGTCAGCTGTCAAAACCAGTGTTGCCAAAACCAAACCAGCTAAAAAATCACCCTTTATATTTTAATACTTGAAACGCATACGAGTTTCTGCCAAATTTTGACAGATGTGCAAACGTCATGTCGAATTTAAAATTCACTAACTTTAAGGTTTGTTCTGGCAGAACAATGAATTAAATTTCAACGGAAACCGATTGGTCCTCCGAGCAGGGTAAACCACACATGCAAACACTGCAACATGACAAACTTAAATAAATCCTCAAATATCCATACAAAACGCCCGAAACTCGTCGCTTCCATCCTGCCATGTCACGCAAATTAATTCCATCTTTAAGGGGAAATTACAAGACATCTCGTTTATTCAGCAGAGCGACGAGTTTTTTACAAGTCGAACCCACATTCCGGGCGACATTCATGTCAAGAAATTATTTCAATAGAGCTTCTAAAGCTACACGTTCCAGCCCCCATATCCGGCTCCTCCACTAGACGGATAAGCCATAAATTACATTCAACATTCGCTCGAATATCAATCGAATTCCCCTCCCCGGTTATAGAGGAACAAGTGCCTCCCCGAACGGAAACACGTCTATACGATGTGAACAAATAAAGAGCGAATTCTTCTTTCTTTGGCATTTACCGTTCTTCCCATAGGTTCTCACGTTTTGCATGTTAAAGCCTTTGAAGTCACAAAAGAACTTTGAAATTCGAAAATAAAGGGCGTTGAAAGAAAATTTCGTGAATTTGAATTTAAGTTAAATCAACACCACGCGTTTAATGACGAGGAAGGATTTTGAATTCTGAATTCTGTGTTACCCCCTCCGAGGAATTGTGGCTCTCTGCCATGTGCCTGCGCGGCTGTGTATGTGCTCCTAGACGCGGGCTATTTATTTCTTTTCGGGTGATAAAAAAAAGTACAAAAGCGTATTGTAATGGAGCCCCAAGGATGCGAGCACAAAAGGAAGAAAAGTAAACCTTTATCCCAGCGTGTACATGAATGATTATCCAAATATAGGCTTCCTCCGAGAACTGTATGGTATAAATTCGTAAAAGGGGCATAGAGAACGTAACCAGAAGCAAAGGATGAGACCGGGATTGCGGAATTGTTGTTTATGCTGTGTGAGAATATTACTTACCGAATCGCATGATATGTCCATTCGCAGTACAGGGCTTGTCATTGTCATCGTGTTTAATAACGTATAGTCGTCCAAGGACCAAAGACAGATGAGCTTGTCATGGCTGGCCGAGATGAGCACATCACAGGCAGAGCTGACTTTCACCGATGACACTGGTCCGCGATGGTGTTCGATTTTATGGAGCTGAAAGGAGACAGACGGAAAATCAAAATCAAAAGAGAAACACCAGAAGGGATGCGGTTATTTGGTAGGCTTCATTAATCTTAATTACAGATGATAATTAAAGATAAGATATGTGTGTGGCGGAAGCAATTTGCGGAAACTCAAGTTAATTGCAAATAAATTGGGCGCTCATTAATTGTGCGCACCATGATTGGGTGGAGTTGATTTCCTGTTACTTGTGATGTGCGCCACCAAAATGATTAATTGAAATAAATACTGAATATTCATTTGGCTAAGTAAATGCGGGCAGCAAAAATATAGCACTGCCGAGAGGAATGTTTATGTACCTGGCTGACTTAAATTTGACAAAGGAACTATTTTTTTCTTAACAGAATAAGATTGTTGGAAACTTTGTACTCACCCGTTGTTCGCACTCGTAAGTACACTAATGGACAGAAATAGAAGCAGATGTTTCTTTCGAGTTATCTATATTATTCAATAAGCCGATCAAAGTGTGGTTATGGTAACAAGCTGTCAAATTTAAGACTTTTCGATTTACGAATGTTGAAACAGGGAATAAAGCCTTTTGAAAATTGTTTCACTTCTCGTCCACAATGGCGGTGGTTTGCTTTAATGGCAAATGGAATGGAAGTCATGATTGATATTGCAGTAGTAGCTTAATCTAATCGCTGAAATACAAATTTGTATTTAAAAAAATTGCGTGAAACTAAATATCATATTAGGAACTATTTTTCAAATTATATTCGTTTTGGAATTTTATTTGATAAACCTCTATCGGCTGGAAATAAAGCAAAACTGACTTAAAGAAATCAGTGTCAAGTTAGCGCCAATTCATTTCCGTCGTAGCAGCAAATAAATCAATAAATTAATAAATTATGCGCGACAGAGACTTCTCGACTACACTTATTCATTTGAGTGTCACTTTGTGGTCAAGCAGAACGTAGAAAAAGTATAACGAAGTGGCGTCAGTTTTCGATAGGATTTTTCGTTAAATCAGCGGAAAAATTTAACCAAAACGAATTCATCAATTTAAAATGCAAAAAATAAATATATAAAACTTAGGAGGGTTTTATATTTGTTGGCGATTGACGTGAAAATTGATGGACAGATTTGGATGAAACTTTTTGTTGAAAGTGTCTAATGACTCTGATTTATTGACACGTCTACTTTTTGACAACATTTTTGGCGAAAGTGTGTACATATTATTACTCTGACTCTACCGCCGTTAATTTGCAACTTTTTTTTTGATTGTGATGGGCGCACTTGAAACTTAGAAGCAGCGTTGTTGCTGAAAAATTTCAAAAAGGGGTTCGAGTCAAAAAGTGTCCTCCACATAAAAAACCAATATAGCAAAAAAAAAAAAACAGCAAAGACATTTATTTATAAAAATAACAAATTTACTCATTACGAAACATATTTTTCATATTTTTGCATTCTTTTTCGTTCAATAAAGAATAAAATATTTCTTATACTGAAGAAGGGGTCATTTTGATAATTTTTAGGGGCCAGTAGGGGCCAATCTTGAGGCTCAAAAAGGGCCAAACGGCAATGCTGCATGGAAGCACGGTGTGTCATTTCTCTGTTGAAGCGGAATGAGAAGTAAGCATCTCAGTGTTACCAACAACGACATGCACTTGTGAAATAAATAATAAATAAATTCTGGATGACCTAAATTTACCGAGCAAAGCTCGTAAAAAATTATTGCACTTTCAAAGATTTTCAATTTTTGATGATTGTGGTCTTTTGCGAGGTCTAATTTCTAAGTGAAGTTCAAAATGTAAACCCTCAAACACAAATCAGTGGACGGGAATACAAAGAACACCGTACTAATCAATTTAAGTCTCGACTTCAAATTCACGGAAGCTCACAATTGCGAAAATTTGTAAGTGAACTACTAAAATTTAGAGTCGAAACTAAAAATGTTTTTTGGTAAGTCCCGCATGATTGCATTACTTTGCAGCTGTGATGCACGCCCAATTTTCGCAGGCATTTTATTAAGAACATAATAGCGGGCCTAGAAAATATCCTGCTGTGCTTTACTTCATGACAAAGTGACTTCAACTTTGTATGTCATGCTCCTAACTTATTCTTTCTTTGGGTATAAAATTGAGAAAATTTGACCTCCCTGGTCATAGGTTAGAAATGGTTTGGGTACACACACAGCCAATATGATTATAAAAATTTTGCATGTTTGTACTATATCGTAGCGGAAACATTTTCTGTCTAATTTAGGAATGAAATTACTTTCAGAAGAAGACCAATTTCTGCCAGTGAACTTTATTTATTTCCAATAAACATTTACATTTTCCAAGACATTACCATTATTTACAAGTGCTTTTCTTTTTTGAGAGATCCCCGATAACCCTATAATGACCACATAAGAGTACTCGAAATAAACTCAAAAGCCCCATCAAAATTCTCTTCTCAGAGTCGTAAATTTAATGCTTCCACCCGCCATCATCATACAAGGACATTCACGGAGCTCGGTGGCGTATATTTTGTTTAATAAACTTTTATTAGAAAACCGAAAAAGGATACTCCTCACGAAAGCACGACCCATCCCAATTATTCGTCGGGAATGTTCCCTCTACCATTCAGATTCATATGTGTGTACCGACATAGCTCGTATTATAACGACAACAGCTTGCTTGTAATTCCACCAAAGTCCATGTAAATTACTGGCTCAAACTGAAACGCATGTACGCACATGGTAGAGCTGACTATATGCGTGCTCGCAACCGATACTAACAGGAGGTAGGTATCGCACAAATCACGGTACAATCCTTTTTTCGTTACGCTCCTCCTAGGGCCTCATAAAAATTCTACATGATACCGACTTATACAATATATTTGACTTTCAAATTTTTTTGGCAGAGATGAAAGCCGATTTACCGATGCGTGACGGTAGCAGTACGTTGTTGTTGGCATGCTGATTTCATTTCAACGCCCTCGGCAGTGTCGGCTCAGGTAGGCAGATGTTTTTAGCCATGTAATGGAATTCCCTCCTTCTATCTAGCCACCTAGTCCTTTCACCTTTGGCATTGTAACATTCATATTTATGGCCAGGTGAAACTACCTGAACCAAAGTGCAGACAGACACGGCACTTATGTAACTTTGCGGGCGAGTTCTTAGGCCACATCTCGTGTATTGCCGAATGTGGTGAAATCCAACTGGCGATGGGGAAAGTTTTGTTGATTTCCTTTTATACTTCAGTGCTGGGAATTAAAAAAAAAAATAAATAGTTGGCGCTACAGGTCGGTAGGGACCCTGGGCCTAGCTTCTCGCAACCATTCGTTTTGTGTGAGTTTTTCATTTTTGGGACGAATGGAAGGGATCTACAATTTTATGCCGAGTCCAAACGGCTAATTGAGAAGCTTCTTCATGACAGTTAATACTCTCGGATGTTTGTCAGACGTTCGCGAGAGGTGGCGCAGTGGAAAAAAACCAAGAGTTGAAATTTGGGTTTTCTCGGGATTCGAACCTGGGACCCCTCGCTTAGTAGTCCAACACACTAACCACTAAGCCACTGCGCCGAATTAGCGTTTGAAATTATGCACAGATACAAGGAAGGGCTCTGTGACATTTGTGTAACGAAATATGACACATCCAGGGATGAAAATGTGTGTCCCTGTTCTAAATATCATTAGCAGACGTCTCCAACGTCTGTTGAGTGCAGACATTCATGGGGAGCGATAGACTTGTTGGGAGGGCGTCGTTATTATTGTGCGGGTTTTACGGGCTCAGTTTTCTTTTGGTTATTTTTTTCCAACTCATATACAGTAGGTACATCTTGTCTCAAGAAAACCCCACCGATCAGGCATTTTACCAGTCATGCCTTGTAAACACAAATGACAGCAAAGTTGCCTCCCTTTTGGGCAGTAGGGCTACCCTTGACCATTGCAACAAAGTATTCCCAACTAATTACGTAAGTGCACTCACCATCTTTCCGGCGTGCAGATCCGAAATGACAATTGTGGAGTCCTCGCTGCCACTAATCACCAACGTATTATTAACACCGACAGCAACGCACGTAACTGGACCTTCCTGCTCTCTGGAAAATCCGAAAAAGAGCGAAACAGAAAAACTTTTAGAACGTGTCCCTAAGATAGACAGAAGGGAAACAAAAAATACACACAAATGAACACTCACCGAATGCGAACTCTCATCTCACGATTGCTCACGTCCCAAACAATCACAGATGTATCCTCAGCGCCAGTCAACAGAATATCCGATTGCGGTGCAACTAACATACACGTGACCGCTGCCGTATGTCCTAAAGGGATACACAGACACAGACATTCAAAGCAGAAGATAAACAGACATTAAATTTCAGCTCATGTCCGGCACTAAAACTTTATGCCACCATATCGCCATTTTGCCATATGTCCAGTCCACCTGTACTTACCCTTGAATGTGTGTTCCAGTGAGTTGCTCATTATGTGCCAAAGCTGGACATCACCGGACTTCGTAGCCAAGATGAGGTGTTGCTTGGAGGGGGCAACGACAATATCCCGAATGGGTCCAGTTCCGGACACTGTCATTGTGCGTATCTGTGAGGGTAGCGGTGCTGGCAGCCATCCGGTAAGGGGCACCAGCAGTGGCACTGTGTACCCGTCGCACCAAGCTGTTGCTGAACGCACTGTGATGCTAAGCAGTGAGTTGTCGTTTTCGTCGTGTTCACTTATGGGGCGCAGCCATGAGATTAGCTAATCGCAAGGGAGGACGAGAATTACTTTTGCAAAATATTTATATCGCATGGGGTAGGTGGCACGTGTTCTTTACCTGGGCGCCTAATTGCATTGGATCACGCGTCAGGACATCACTGGACTTGCGAATTGTATAGTAGATGAGTTCAATGTCACGGTCGAGCAGGTAGCATCGCACATGCTCGATTAAGCATCGGAGATAACTTATCGAAACTGTTTGCACCTGAAAGGATACAAAAAACAAATGTAGGTATTGACTGTGACTGTGATGAAAAAAGGGGGGATCTGCAAAGGTTAACTGTTTCCATGAGAGCGAGCTTCGCTTCGAAGTAATTGGACTGGATGCTGCTGGCAGAAGCGGGTGTTGACTTCGGGACTTGGGTTACCTATCAGCTGCTCAGGTCAAGCGGCTATTTTTGCAAATGAAATTCTCCTCGAATACTTTGAGTTATGAAGCAACGAAGGCGCTTTCATCTCGGGTTTTATTTATAACCTGTGGAGGGTGGAAAGCAGAGACACAGACATTTGAACAAGTACATTTGTATTTTTTGACTTGATTAACAGGTCTGCCGGCACATGCTTTTACGCTGAATTTCAGCAGCTAAGCTACGTAACGATTTTCCTAGTATAAAGTTTTGTACATCGGTACGAATTTGTGGGCGAATGGAAGGGATCTACAGTTTTATGCCGAGTCCAAACGGCTAATTGAGAAGCTCTTTCGGTTATACTCTCGGATGTTTGTTAGACCTTCGCTAGAGTCTATTTTGTAGAGCGGCGCATTTTGATTTGTCGAATTTAAAGAAGAAACCCAATCACCTGATGGCAGCCAGCGATTGACGGCCATTCCAATCAAAAGTGCCAAGCCAACATCATCAAAAGTTGCCAGCCAAACTTTCGCTCACACTGCAGGGACAGGGACAAGTTCCGTCCCTGAAAGTATAATAATCCCATTTAAAAACACAGTGCAATTTAAATAACTATACCACGATTGCGGTGCAGAGAAAACCAGCAAAAACTTCTGTAAACAAAAATATTAATGCAATCCAAACAGAGTAAACAGAAAAAAAATTCTCCCAGCAACCATCACGTTGATTAGCATCCGAATGACATAGAACCTCTTCCACAGGACATACATACAACATACAGCAACTCAGCAGAGGGAAGGCAAAAAGGGACGCATAACTTTTAATGATGGTCTGCAAGTCATTACTAAACCACTGTTTCACTCAAGGCCTTGTGATCAACAACAAGACCAGCGATGTCGTCCAGCACAAGGACATTTCCAGCCCTGTTTGATTTTCGGTTTCTATTTGAGTTTCCCCCGTCCGCACGCATCATAATCCTCTTAACCATTACCTGTAGTTGTGTGTGGCAAACACAATTAATTACAATGAGAGAGTGTGGGAAAACTTTTTCCTGCTCCTGTAATAATTTCAATACGGAAGAATGTCGGTTCTCAGTCACGAACTTCATTCCACTAACTGGTCGAGTATTTTTCCCTTGCAAAAGACGTAACGACCTGTTTGCTTTCATTTTTTCGAAAACTTGAATTGAAAAAGTTAATTTGGGCTTGTTATCACGTTTGGGGAATATGTTACCGAGCTGTATACTTCTAAACTGCGACCGATTCTGAGAAGTACAAGCATACCTGACTCGGATATGTTTACCTTGAAAGTTGTCCACAAAACAACAAACAAAGTGGGATTTCGGGAAAGGAACGAGAAAAAAAGTTGAACAATTGGAATTTTCAGAGAAACCCCTACCAACCGGCACGGTATACACTCGTAGGAAGGCAAACAGTAAGTCTTTTGTACATTATTCAATGCGGATTTAATTATTATGGGTATTGGGGACTAAGGCAGCAAGTCGAATCGGCCTTCTACGGGCTGCAGATTGAATTAGGGAGAATGTACTCTGGCGTATACGTAACCTTTTTTTTTTTTTATCCCTCTGCCATCCCTGCTACTGGGGGAGAACTTTATGTTTCTTCAGCGTCTCTCGGTGGTTTGGAATATTTTTCCTTTCAAGATTGGTGTGCGTGGGTCCATTACTCTGTCAATTTGACTATCCGTAATCAGATTGAAAGCAGTAGTTGTTTCCAAAGACACGGGTGCTACGTTAATAAATTAGCTTACGACACAGTCCATGAAGACAGTATGTATGGCAATGCTGGAGCTATAATTGAGAACAGTCTCATAACCAAAATAGCCCTCTTCGAACAAGTTGACGGTACTCCAAGGATGACCATTGATTCTTTGAAAGGGGTGAGTCTCATTCGATTTTAGTTACAGTCGATGCATATTAACCAAGAAAATTGAAAGCGGTGTCTTCTTTGTAGTAACTACAGCCCTGTCTTTCATTTTGTCAATTTTAATATCTGTTGAGATGTAGTTGCACATCATAAATGAAACCCTGTCCCCAGCAAAGATGTTAATACTGTTGTGCAGACCATGGGAAAAATGGACCATTCTTGCACTGCTGCGTCCACATGAGAAAGGATTCATCATTTATACAACTTTTTAAATGTGTTCTGTCTAGAAGAGAGGTTTCCATCCACTCGCAAAGCTCATATGGACAAATGCCTTTGAAATATCGACAGCAACGTCTCTGAATTGGAAAGGTCGTTCGTCTGATGTCTTGCATTCCTAGTGGCCTATTGCTTATTATTCAAATGTATTTTAAGTGACTGTCTATTAAGCCATCTACTGCTACCTCATATAGCATGAAAGGTAACGCTTTTTGATGGTAGTTTTCGGGCGAATATTTCCTTTCTATTTGTTGGAAACGGTGGAATGCGAACGGTCCTTCAGCAGAAATTGTCAGCCTTCTAGAAGCAGCGACCTGTCGCAAACTCTTGACAAACATCCGACAGTATAACTGTCATAAAAGAGCTTTTCAATTAGTCGCTTGGACTCGGCATAATATTGTACACCCCTTCCATTCGTCCCAAAAATGAGAAACTCACACAACACGAAACGAACGGTTGTGAGAAGCTAAGCCTAGGGCCCCTACGGACTTGTGCAAAATATTTTTATTTTTTTTTGAAGCACGACATGGAGAACAGCTTATTTAGTAAGTTCTTGTGCACAACTTTTGAGAGCTGTAGTTCCATCGTGCGGCTTTGTACTTTTTTAATCTAGTTTTGAAAAGATGTGATAAGCCCAACAGTTCTTCTAGATGATTGCACAATTGATAAGTGGACGGCTCTAGTCTTTCCGACGAAGCATTCGTGTCCATTCATTCTACATGTCATAGCTATTTTGAGTGACTGCTGCTTACGTCACTATACAGCTCGTACAGTTCTCTGTTCAATCTCCAAGTTTATCAACTCGAAATCAACCGAAAACGACTTGCATTCGAAGCGACCAAGGAGAAATTTATCCGCCTTTGCTAATACCCATTCATCTGGGCCATAGACAAGGAATGGGATTGTGGAGGTCTTTCATAAAGCCTTCTTGGCGTTTCTTGCCTTTCTAATCAATTGCCTTCTTAGATCAAAGAAACATCGACTGGCAAGTGTTACTCTTTCTGTTATGGTGTCATTTTCAAAATTAATAGTGGATCCGAAGTGATAAAGTCCCTAACATCGTTACAGCTGTCTAGGGTGATGTTCTGTCTGATTCGTCGATGTTGTGTGACCCAGCATACATTTTGTTTCACCACTAAATCCACTTCCGCCCTTTCGGTACTAATCCTTGGAGACGCACTAGTGACAGCTGGCTTTGTTCTGTCAATGATGTCATTGTCATCAGCGTATGAAAGAAGTTCCACAGAATATTTGGGAAATTGTGACCCGAGTTTTGCTCAATTTTCCCAAGTATTATGTTAAAAAAGTCACCTGACAGCGCATATCCTTACTCGAAACTATTTTTGTTCTCAATTTGAAGTATTTGGAAGGGATGCCAAAACTAGACATAGGTGTATACAGCTCGTCTTAAAAAAAGGTTGCCAAATGCGGCGTTAAAATCGATAAGCTGATGTTGAGTATTGATCTGGACTGCTTGTGATTTCTCTACGATCTGCCGCGGTATTAAAATTGGCCGAGTAACACAAGCAGTACTTTTTTACTTTTTTTGAAACCCGGTTTCGTCTTAAGAATTTTGTACGAAGCTGCTGTTATTTATACCCTCCACAGGAAGGTATATTCACTTTGTCATTACATTTGTAACGTCAAGAAGGAGTCACCGGAGACCTTATAAAGTATATACATATATTCTGAATCAGGATCACATTCTGAATCGATCTAGCCATGTCCGTCTGTCTGTCTGTTGAAAGCACGATAGCGCCCACAGGAAGTGCCCTAGGCGAAAGAAATTAGGTGAAAGGACTTATTTTTATCATCGTCAAGTTGGTATTGAAAATGGGCTATGTCGGTCAAGTAGTTCTGGTACCTCCCATACAAAACAAATTTTAAATGATTTGTATGCAGTGGAGGGTATAAAAGCATCGACCAGGGCGATGATAACACTTTTACTTGTTTTTTAAACAAGAGATTTAAACTGGAAATACATTCTTTGAATCGTAATTCACTATTCGTACGAATTAGTTATCCTTCGAATTTTCTACGAGAAGCGCCGCAGTCGTCTAGAGACAGACATAACAAAAGCGACGTTGACTCATCCAAATGTTTTATTCAACAGACGATTTGAATTTATTAACTTTTTAATAAATCCCTCTTTTTTTAGAGACGAAAGTTGTAGGTTTCGGTGCACATAATAGCAAGCGAAAACAAAGAATGAACCCATAAGATATATATCTCACATCCACAGCCATGTTCAGTTACGAACTATACACACCTAACCGCAACAAAAATAAAAGCACACAAACAATTTACACCGCCAACCGTATAATTGAGTCAGCGCAAAACCTTTTAAACAGTCACAAGTCATCCATCGAGGATTTTACTTTCGCCCTATATCTCGCTAAGTAACATCATTACCACCCACTGCGCTAAAAACAAGGATAAAGTTTCCCAAAATTTTAGTGCTGACTTTTGAGCGTCTCTCCCAATTTGCATGCCATTAGAGCGGGCCGAGTAAACCTGCCCACCCGTCGCCGTCTGAGATAGTTCGCTGTCAGAACCACAGAAAGCTATTATCGCATGGTTACAGTGAACATGAACATGCATGTTTGGGTTGGTCGTGTTCACCACGGACACGGGACTCTAGCATTTGCCTAATAAACGACGCGGCGACGATGATGCCCACTTTTGCTGACAAATGCAGTTTTTGCACTTGACATTTCATTGTTCCATCTTCCATGGATGCGGCTACGCCCATGGAAGCTCGTCTATAGCTGAATGGATGGGCCAAAATGAATGGATATACTTACCGCAGCGAGGAGAAAGTCGAAATTGCACACAGCGATTTGTTTGAATTTTGTGGTATCATCGGACCGCATCAGATGATGCCAGGACTCCTCCACGTGCCGTATACTGTACGAGACATCTGCTGCAATTGGATTGTAAAATGTTGAATTGTCGTCCTGATGGTGTGAAGATTGCTTGCCAGATTCGGTGTCCTTTTCTTTTGTGCTAATAACTGTGGATAATTAGAACAAAAAAGAAGGATAAAGTATGAGTGTGCTATTCTGGTTCTTGTTTAGTTTAGCAAAAAGTAAGAGGGCGAACAGAGTCGACGGAGATTTGCTCGATAAAGGATAATTGGGCATTTCGCAGTCGATGAACATTCGTGAAAGGTTTTAAAAACAATTAAGCGGAAATAAATATGCTGGGGACAATCTGATCCAAGGACTTTGAAAAGGGGAAAAGTCGGGGGGATGCGTAATTGCGATACTGCAAAACAATATGGCAAATACTTAAGTGGACATCAGTATTGACTGCCAAGCAAAACGCAGTGCAAGTGACTTGGAAGGTTTCAGCGGTCTACATAGTTTGGAAATAAGATTCTTTTTTTAAATAATATTCTTGTGCGCAATTTGTGCATTGACAGCGAAGCAAAGCGGGACGTGGCAGCTGATCAAAGATGATTGAGCGAAGCAAAGCAGTTCCTCTGTCTATAAAAAATAGTCCTTAATACAATTTTTTTTCATATTAAAAGTTACGCCACATGAACTAGTAATAAAAAGCTTAACAGTCACGGTAATACTTCAAAGGACATTTCGAAATTTGCAGTGATACAAAACAGCAATTTTTGAAAGAAAGTATCATTGACATTCAGTTAATCTTGAATAATTGGCCGCATTCGAGAATCTAGTTATCTTAAGTCGACTAGATTGGTCTGGATAAGATGTAACCTGAACGCAAAAACTAGATTGGTCAGGAACGTCACTTTTTCTGCGTCAGGTATATATGAAAACTGTCAACTTAGTACTCAGTCACGAATTTCTTGACTAGATTCGTCGGCTACCCCTCTATAAACGTCAACTGAAACAGCTGCTCATTTGACCGATTTCTCCCAATCAAAACCAAGACATACTTTAAAATAGTTGAAGGGCTTCATCAGCTATTACTTTTTCCGACTTTTAAACTTACTTGATGAATATTGCCAGACAATACTCAGCAGTTTTGTTTATGTCAGTCATGCCTTACAACTTTTGAGACTGTTAAATTTGAAAAATAGCAAAACTTGTAGAGCTTAAAATGAACAAGT
Organism: Cheilosia impressa; assembly: GCA_948293265.1. Classification (NCBI taxonomy): domain Eukaryota; kingdom Metazoa; phylum Arthropoda; class Insecta; order Diptera; family Syrphidae; genus Cheilosia; species Cheilosia impressa. Next base: position 3,305,939 of record OX411883.1, on the reverse strand, counting down.
AACACCCAAACCCTTGTGCTACAAATTAATGCTTTATAAAAAATGTCGCCTGATTTTAAACCAACAGTGGGCGCCAGAATAGCATGACCCAGCCCTGCCATTACCAAAAATGTTGTTTTAACAACTTATGATGGTTTGGGCCTGAATTCTCTCTCATTCCTCAGCTACTTTCAATAGGTTGACATCTTCGGCTTCTTATTCTTGTTCATAGGTGGCGCTACAGTCCGCGGTGAACAAAGAAGCATTAAAAAGTTGACCTATTAAAGTGTTTGACAGTTCAATCTTTAGTTCTGTCAACAAAATTGCAGCTAGAAGAAGTAAGGCGTCACTCAAATCACACTCACCATTCACACAAAAACCTAACCTCACAAACGATCAAATGTGACATTAAAGCGACTAAATAAGGGCAGCAATTTCTACTCAAATCCTTTTCTAGACATCCACTCTGAAATCGGTTGAGATACAACAGTAAACAGAGGACACCTTCAAGTACAAAGGACAACATAACCAATAAACCAATCATTCTCCAAGAGATGAACCATGAAACCCACTCACCTGACGCATTGTCACTCTTCTCCGCACTCGTATCATCGCTCTCCTCGGACTCCTGGTTGAAGAATATGTTTGCGATCTCAATGTGCATCGTCCTCGTGCTCTTCACGTCCATATAACGAGATTTTGCAATTTCCGCACAAAATCGATGACGCCACTGAATCAGAACCTTTCCGGACATGATTTTCTCTCGAACTAGAAACTCTGCAACAGAAACAAATCAGAGGAAATTCCTTGTCAGCATTCGTGTGCAGAGCGGATAAAAAATTTAGAGTCAAATCAAAAAATAAAACAGGATAAATTTGAAAAGTGTGAAGCCGCAAATTGGAGCGGAAGCGATACAAATTTAATGACGCCACAGGCATTCGACAGCACACTTACTCATTTCGTTGCGAATTTTCTTCAGCGAGGAGAAATTAAAATTTCCCCTTTCCGTTTCGATGAACATCTCTGGGTTGTCGGTGGGCATAAGTAGCTCAAGCAGTTCTGTTTCTGACAGGCCATACTCGGAGCACGTGATATAAGCAGCCAGGCGACCGAATCCCTTCTTGCCGTAGCGCTGCTCAAAGTAATCGAATTGCTGGGTGACTTTGTCCTCGAAGGGCAATTCATCGATGGTTTTCAGCTGGGTGTGGTTTGCCTCCAGGGACAAATCGAAGAGGTACTCTGTCGACTTGAAGCGGTCCTTCTGGATCGGTGTGAACTTCAGCTGGTCCACGGGGGTTGATGTACTGCAAATTATCTGCACATTCCATGGCAGGCTAATGGGTAGCCACGACAACGCCGCCACTATATCACAATCCAGTGGATTCAGCTTATGCAAATCGTCGATAAACAGAAACAGGATGTCGTTGTTCATGTCCTCGCATCGTTTGAGTAGATTCTGAAACCAATTGTTGATGTAGAGCGGATCGAAGGAGGCGTCTTTCGGCAGATAGCCTTCTGGAATATTGAATATGATGGATATCTGCTGGCAGATTACACGCAGCAATTCCAAACTGTAAGCGGACCGTGGTGTGGCGGAGGCAAAGCGTATCATGCGATGTGCTCGGGTGGGCAGTTCCGCAAACCATTTGATTACTTGGCTGTAGAGATCGGCCATGAGGGTGCTTTTGCCGCTGCCGTTCTTGCCGTAAATGAAATAGGGCGCATGGCGACTTCCGTTGCGGAAATTCAGCATGACGCTGGCTCTAAGGCGATCTGGTACCGACGATGAGATGAGACTTTTTGAGTCGAGATGCTCCTTGAGAAATCTCAAGTGGGTGGAGTGTTCGTGGAAAATTTCCTAAGAAGCGAAATCAAATCAGTTTTTATTTTTTATTTTTCTGAGTTAACGATATTAATGAGGCACTTGAGAGTGACGCTACGAAGGCGGTATCGATTCGGGGCTTTTGAGAAAAGATGGCGCTTTATTGGAAATGTAGGTTATTTTTGTGAAAGCACGTTTCGCCAGCACAAATAGGCTGTGACATCAACACAGGGTGAGCGGTTACAACTTTCTTTTCATTCGGTGAGGACCTATTGGTGGTGGTGACTCTTGTTGTTTAAATATTGCTCTTGAAGATTTTATTGGGATAATTGGCAACCTGAGCTTGTTTTATTATCGGTTGCTATTACCTAGCTGTAGCATGGCCTGGCAAAGTTGATTGAATTGAAACCTTTTGTAGGATCCCAAGTGCATTAAATCGATGGATATTAAACTGGATGGTACTTTTGAAGAACTCCCAGGGATGTGTGTTTAGTGAGAGGGCAAATAAGTCCCGTTGAGAGTTTCTACCGAAATAATACTTACTGCTATACCAAGGAATTTGATGAGAGCAGCACGATTTTTGATTTTGCTTTGCAGAAATTTGTAGCGATGGCAGTTGAAAGTTCCGATGGACAGATTTAAAAGTCTCAAATAATTACCAGTGTTGATCGCTTGAAATAGCTTTTAAGAAAGGAGCGTTTCTAGGTTCCGAACCATTCCTCCAGGTGCGACCACGGTTTGCAGCTAAATGCATTTAAATTTAGCCACGGCAGCTACCTCTGGAATGATCCATTCATGGTTTTAGTCTATAAACGTCCCGGTTTAGCGAAGACAGTCATTTGAATTGTCTGTCCAATGATTTTGTGTTTGAATTTTTTGTAAATGTCATTTGAATTGTCCGCTTAGTGTCAAAATGTTCGCGTAATATTTTCTTTGTGATGTCATCGCTCAAATTTTTGAGCCTTATTTTGGATAAGAACTTTTCTGTAAACCAAAATGTACAAGTGACAATAGAAATCTAGTTTGCTTTGTTCCTGTTCCATAATACAAAAACATGCTACGAAAAATAAGAAGAGAGGAATACAGAGGAAGTGATGCAAAGAAGAGCGAGAGCTGCTAGCTGCTCTGCATTCGAAATAAACGCGGGGAGCTTTGATAACTTAGAAGTGCTTATTGCATTTTTCGAATCTACAAGAAAAGTATATCTTCAACCAACAGATATGTCAGTCTCCTCAGTGTCCCATAAAAAGCCTTTTGGACCATACGAGTGACTTAAAACCTTGGAACTTTATTGAAAAGAAATTTTTAGCAAATACCTAATAGGCAGAGTTCAACAGAGAGCCGCCAATAAGTTCGAGTCTCGAATTACTGTCAATGTTGTCAGAAAATTAGAAGTGACAAGGACGTAGCTTAACACCAGCTCTTGCAGTCTCATACAGAGAAACACGCAATTATGACTTGTGTGCTAAAATATCCAGTCAATTGCACAACTGCCACCGTGTCGTTCGAATGACAATCGAAGAACACTGCATATCGGTCATAAATCCTACCACCCACATGTACTTCCCCTCGTTATATGATATCGCTGACATTTGACGAGCCACGAATAATAATTTCTCCCCAAATAAAACCAAGTGTAACTAAATCGTAAAAATGCATTAAAAGCGAGCACTAAAATGGGAAATGATTCAATTCCAGAATTCATTCTGTTTTGCAATAAAAAATGGTACATCCAAAGGCCGCTCTAAAATTCTAGGTGTTGATGGAAATTCAGTACCGCCGCACAGAGCCTAACCCTAAACGATTACACTTTAATGGCGCACACAATTTATGCGTGCAGCAAAAAATTAAGAAAATAGCCGCCCACTTTATAGCCAGAGATTTTGAACCGACCCTTTGTGCCGGGAAGAAATGTACAACCAACACCTTGTGAAACGAACGATAAAATTGTTTCCGATGAAAGTTCCTTCTCCGGGAAATAAATACCAATGGACGAAATTCGGACGTACATTTTAACACTTTCACTCTTGCTTTATGGAGATCGTAAAAAGGTTTTAAAGAAATTGATTTTGTTAAATGACACGGATGGCAACTTAAATTATGCATTGGAACTCCCATCCCCATATCCTGTGACAAAGAGCCACCCACCAGCGTAATAATAATTAACTGCAATCAATATCCGTTGCGAAGTGAAGAAGGAAATGGCATTTTTGCAGACAAATGCGGATATCTCACGCTCAGCTCGATGGGTATACTATGAAGTGATGCCAAATACAGCTTTTCGATTTATCTGGTTCGTTATGGTTATTTATTGAGAATGGCTTTTTGTAGTCCTTATGCGAAGGAACTAAATTGAACCAATTAAATGGTAATGCATGTCAGAAGATCGAGGAATAAATTTCCAAGGGACGCCCCTCGTGCGTTCTGGATTGGCATTGTGACGGGATGACCTTTTGGCAATCGTCTCAACGACACTGAGTGATTTCTAAATTGAATTGAATTGAAATATATTGTTGCGGAAGCGATATGCGAGAGCGAAGTGCTGCCAAATCCATTTATTGGGAATTCATTTGCGAATTCGTTAAATGATAAAAAAATGTCTGCGACTAGGTTGCACTTAACTTTAATCTCCGCTGAGGGGCTAAGTGAAAATTTGTCGGCAGTTTTACAAATTATAAAGCTGAAGCGTAATAAGATTATAACAGTCGATCTTCTTCAAGTAGAATTGCAGTTTTTGCGGTAAAAACGCAAAAAAAATTACTTGGCATTTTCATCCTGGGGTTTCATAATTTTTCTTAGTTTATTCTCTACGACTCGTATCCGTCCGGCGTTGACAGTAGTTAACTATATAAATTAAGGTTTCGATGACATATTTAAGAAGACTTGACGAAGTGCAAGAAGGGGTCACAAATTGCGAACAACTTCGGTAACTCCAACGAATTCTCGGATTTCATATATTCTCTATGAAAATCCAACTTAAATTTTTGTGAATCTGGAAGTCTTTTGGCCCACATTCACTTCTTATGTTACTAATTTATGTCTAATTCTCATGAAACACGAAGCGAAAAATCCTCTCGAAATTATAAAATCGGAGAATTTTCTGTTTCGACGGATAACTCGTTAGGGCCGACCATGTGGCTACTTGTATCAAAACTTGCATCTCATATAGCAGAACTGTAGGGGGTTCTATGTTTGTCCGCGGTTGTCGTGAAAAGTCCTGGGTGGATTTCTCTGAATCCTTTTTCGAAATACTTCCGAAGACTCGAAAACGGTTATAGGCTGTGTCGTTAATGGCCACGCCTACTTTTTAAAGGCCGTTTTCGACTAAAATTTATTTCTCTTTGTGACTTTTGTTACTTGAAATGGTGGAAAAAAAAAATTTAAATGGTTACCACTTAAATAATTCTCAATCAACGTAAAAACGAAATACTAAATATTTTAACCAGCGCTTCCTTAAATACTTGAAGCTGCTGGTCAGCTTTTTCCTTATTCCACAAGCTGGGATCTAGATGTAACACAAAACGCACTCCAATCTAAATTTAATTCAATCGAAATCAGCAAGAATTTTTCTTGATCAGGGTTCTGGTTTGGGTAGACGAGCGCACATAGATAGCACTGCGCCACTGCTTGTCGCTTCCTTTGTTGGAACGGAACGCAAGGGAAGCACTCGAAATGAATTAATTAATTAACTGCAAAAATGCTTTCATGGGAAAATGCGCAGATGTCTAATGAGACATTGACGTCCCTTTTCCACTAGATAAAAGTACATGGCATTAGGCGCATATTTAAATTTCAAAGAAATTAATACGCCAACTTTTTGTCACATCACAAAGGCTTCGCAAAGTTTTATGGCTCCTCTTTACGCCCTCAATAAATTCTATGCCAAAAGCGATGCTAAAAGTTGCGTTAATCTCGGTGTACCAAAGTTTTAGCCATGATAAATTTAACTCATAACGTTGCGGTGTGAAATATGCTAACGTCGGCGTAAATTTCACTATAAAATATTAAAACAAAAGAAAGGGGTACCCGGTACCTTCAAACTGCTGAACGTTACTTACTCGCTACCATAAATCACATTATGCCTCGTGCCGACATACACCCACGTTCGCTCTTGGTTTTGCTTATCCACCTATCAGAGTGTGGCTTGCGAAAAATCCTTCCACTTCCTCTAGGTATTTTCCACTGAATCCAGTTAAAACAAACGGAAGAACGCTTTCGCTGCCAACCGAACCCCGAACACGAAGCAAAAACTATTACATATATGTGTTTTCATGGATGAAATGTGGGCTGCCAAGCCGACGTACACTACACACTCAACGGCAGGCATGAATATTTAAACAAGTTTTACGAGCTCCCGACGAATCACCCTCAAAGGCCGCTTCTGTTTTTCTTTTTGCTGAGGTCTTGTAAAAGTTAAAAGTCTCTCGCAATATCGTCTTCAGCCATATCCTTGGCCGGAGTAATTTTACAGAATATAATTGCATTTTTCTTTATTGGGGAAGCCGTACTTACTCGTCGTTATCCCGGGATAGAAACGAAATGAAAAATGCAAAATAAACTTCCCCAACAGAAAGGGGATTAAAAACTTAATTACGCATATACTTTGAGCAGAGCTTCAGCTAACGCTGCAAAGTGCGAACCTCCATCCAGTTGCAGGTGGAGGATTTTCGAACAAACTTTTAGACAGGACAATGAAATGTTATATCCTTCTGCGAGGTCGCTGCAACATTAGTTGGGAACGGATTTGACGTAAGCTCAAGAGGTAATGTGCGGCATTATGGGGATAGTTGGAGTGTAGTCTGCACATCATCACCTGCCAATCAACGGGTTGCACTCAAATATTTGTATTCATTGTTGACAGTGGATTTGCCAGTTTTCAGTGCTGATTACCAGCAAATAATTTGATTTATTGGCATTCCATTCGGTGGTCTTATTTACTCGTTTGCACAGCGGTAATCTTTGCTCAGCAAATAATGTTCAAATTGAAGGAGGTCACGAAGGAATGTGTATACATAGACCCACACGCGCTATACAGTGCTAATGGCTTTTCAAAGAACCCAAGTGGGTAATCGAGTTAATGCTTTTATGTATCCATTAAAACTGTCAGGGAACATTTTAAAATTTCTACAAGATCAAAAGGAAGTGGAAAGAAATACAAACAAAAATAAGAAGCAAACCTTCAGACACGAGTGATGAAAGTGAAGATGCGGAATATTTCCTGGAGGATGATCTTTGACTGTCACTGTGCCAATGAAATTGGATTAATATTTCCCGAGTGGACTGAAAAAGGACACAACGTTCATGGATAAAATGCATATGTTGCGACGGATATAGAGTAGGTTTACTTTCTACCTTTGCGTTGAATCCGTGGACGGGTCTTACAAATCGAGATAGAGCACCTTTGTTGGTGAAGAAACGAGGGAACGGATGAAACTCTGAAACTATCATGGGCGTTGGATGAAGTACTTTCATTTTTCAACGGGCAGATGACAGTTCAAATACAAAACCTTCTGTCTGTGAAATTGTTCGACAGATTTGTGGTGGATTTTATGGGGCTGCAGGAAAAATAACAAAGAATACGCCTGCTGGTTTGGTTAAAATTTCTTCGTCAAATAAAAAATTATTTTAATTTGACAGCCACTTAATAGCTTTGGACTACACTCAGTTGTAGATGATATCGACCTGTGAAAACAGTGTATAAGCTACTAAAGCGGCCTTTCAACAATGGAAAGCAAACCAGCTACAGCTTTGAAGTGGAAAACGCACAATAAGGAGCAAATTTGGACGGGGCTAAATTCATTGGTAAAAACGTATTTAAACGTATAGAAGAAGAAACACATTAACACATTTTCGTATTACATAATTTGACCCCTGGCAACAAGTTTACAGAATTATGCCGATTTAACACAAGAAATTCCAGCGCGTATTGGGTGCAGGGCCGAAGCCAAAATCACACACCGCAAGACTGCAGGGCTTTTTTTGATGCCCCGTCGGCAGTTTAAGTCATCAGATCCACCACCCTAGTGTTTGGGTTTTAGCCCTATATCCATTTGCCTACCTTTTACCTACCTCTCAAAATGCTTACTGATTTTTTTCCTGGAAGGTAGCCCATTTACCCCAACCAACCATTGACAGAGACAGATAGGCCCTTGCTTTTAAAACGATTCCACACCCCCTTTTACCAAGTTAAATGGCATCAACATTGTAAGTAACTTTACCTGTTCTACTGTCCACAGCCGTCCATTTATCTGAATTTAAGTCGACTTTTAGCTGGCAAAAATGCATTTCCAGCCATCAACGCAAAACAAATCGTATCTACTTCCGAAGTTAATTAAACCCACCCGCACCACTCATATCGTTTTAATGCCACAATCCGAATGTCCTAGAACCAATTTCCCCCCCTACCCCCTTTTAGACCACCACACACCAACATACCTGTCAGTTAGTACAACAATTTTGACCTACATTCCGCGTGCACTCAACGAAACTGTGTGCATAGAAATTGCCCGTCAACCAGGATGAGCTAAATATTCTTCCGTATTAATTATCTAATTGCATTTCCTCTGCCGCGCTCATCGTGGACTACACGATGTAATCCCTCATGTCCTCCATTCCGCCGACAGGAATTCCATTTTTAATGATTTTCATGTAAGTGTTCCCACACCGCCCGCCCAATCGATTGGCTCATCTTGCCGTGCTATTTTTATGTTGTCTGTCCTCGAAACTTCTGTGTCGGGTGTAGTTTGCATATGAATATGCCACGGGGGATTGTAAAAAGTTTCAATTTCCTAAAAGTTTACTTGGACCAGAGAGAGAGAGCGGAAAAAAGCCCCGCCCCGACTCATCCATGTGATGATGTATCCTTGCAGCGCTCTACTAACCAAAAATGGTAGTTCCAATGTTCACTTCGGCGTGTACGTAACCTCAACCGACACATTCGTCCCAGAGTGAGCACTGAGCAGCGTGCACAGGAATTGGGGGCAAAAGTGGCAATATTGAAATTAATTACTGACGACGTTGGATTTTTTGTCACCCCCCTCCAGCAACCCCATTCCACACGCGTGTGGGAACAAATTATAATAGCACTAACGCCAGCTTGAAGGTTGTACGAGTTTTTCTTATAATGCTCCAAAGTGCTGTGCACTTTACAATCAATGGCGTTTTGATGAGTAATTTAATTTGATTTATTGCGGCTCGATTGATGGAATATTCTGGTTTGCCATCAGGAATCGATGATGATAATTAATTCACTCATCATTGGGAATGGTGAGTGGATTTCGCTCGAGTGCGGTTTCTTTTTTCTCGGCTGCTTACGAATAATGATGTCTGATTGATTATATTTTCGAGATTAGGGGCGGGGAATTCAATTGGCTCTTGAGGTTCATTTATTCAATTCACAATGATTTCAACTCTGGATGACTGTTATTGATTTTGGAGTATTTTTTCCTCGACTGTGTATGCCAACGCAGCGTTGCCGCTGAAAAAATGCCTAAAAGGGGAACACAAAGTGGCCCAAACCACAAAAAGGGGCCTCCAAATAATATACTAATGCAGCAAAGAGAAAAAAACAGAGCGGCAAAAATATTTCTTTATAAAAAAAAATGTTTAGGTACATTGCGAAACAGCTTTTTAAATATTTTTGCATTCTTTTTCGTTCAATAAAGAATAAAATCTTCAAAAGGTGGCAACGGCAACACTGTTCCAAAATATATGCACAATTATGCTCGGAATAATGGAAGCCAGGAATGTCGTTCATTTGAAAGCAATCGTTCTGGGTTTTAATGGAGTTTGTCGGTCGGCTTCCTGTCAAACGTCCATTTGGTGAATAAATACATTCAGCTATGAAACTGACATGTTCAGGACATCTATGAGTATTTATTACAAATGAATACAATCGCTCGAAAGAAATATAATCCTTGTCGAAACTGTTGTGTAGAATAATGGAATTTTATATTAGTTGTGGAGATTTGTTTTTGTGACACTTTTCCTGGCACAGCAAAGTATGCAATAAAGTATAACAAAACAACCACTTGACTAAGTGGAAATGAGTTGGGTACCTAAAATTCTTTGATGCTGTGTATTAGAATTTGTATTAATCTTAAGCACCACATATCCATCGACGGCATACACATTTTTTACCACTTTCTGTCATTTTTTGTATAACAAAACCTTGCAGACTCTTAAGCTGATCGCCCTTGGTTAATTAACAGTTCTTTTACGACTTTGTCTCTTCGGTCTTTTTTTAATAAACGATTTTGCCAGTCAACCATTTCTGACGTTCAGGCTATGGGCATTAATAAAAATCATTTTTAACCTTTGGACACAATGACTTTAGGTCACAATGGGTTCTGATAATCTATGATAATCTATAGCGCTATGTTTTTATCCCAAATGAACCGACACAAATCCCCCTACAATGGGCTTAAAATATTGATCTTGAAGTATCTCCACTGAATAAATAAAGAAGAAGTTAACGTATTTTTGCTGGTTCTCTCTATTCGAGAGACAGAATCATAAAGATGTTTCGCAAGAAAGAGAAAGAGATCCATTTTCCATTTTTGACGTCATCTTTAGCATTCCTGTCAAATGCAGCTCCATTTGTTTTACACTTTTGACAGCCCGAGCTTTGGAGAGTGTGTTTACAAATAACAAACCGGACTCTAAATGCAAACCTGGTTAGTTTTCGAAATTCGTTTTTAATCTCGTATTTATAAGAGAGAGAGACAGAGAGAGAGAGAGTGAATCTCCGGTGGAAATGTAGCATTAGGGGCAACAATATTCCAAGCACTAGGAAATTGAACAGTTCATCTTGAAACACTTCAGAAAGTGGGTTTAAAGTCTTGCTGGTAAATTGATTTGAGGGTCATTCTCTTTCAGCAAGCGTTTATCAGGAGGACTTTATAGCAGACCAAAAATCATGCCATGTACCAAAATAACCAGTTCATAGTACTTTATCACAAATGGTTGCATACCTGCAGGCTGATTCACAGCAAGTGACTCCGAATTATTTTATTTTGCTTTTGGCTAGATCAGAATTTTCAATAAGTCAAACATTCTTTATAATTAACGAACGTAGCAAGGAAACACAACTTGCGATGAAGTTCTCTCTAACATTAGAAGGATTATTTCAAATGCTACAAAATGTAATGACTGCCTTAAGATGTAGAAATCGCAATAAGCAAACGCTGAACTGGGTAGAGCTCTGCCGGCTATATTGAAACTATTAATGACATAAATTCATCGACCCCAACCGCGCGTTTATAAAAGATTTGGATTTTTGGATGCAAAGGCAGCTGCGCAGGTATACAACCTAGCGGCAAAATGCTCTAGCACTATAATATAGTGATTCCAAATCTATTGTGAAAGGTTCCCTCTCGGGTGAAAACGGATTATGTACCTTAAACCCTTTGTTAAAGACTTGAATATTTAAACAACAAATCCAGTCTAGTGGACCTAAAATTTTTGGTCTGAGTTTTCTTGAGACAGACATCGCTCCTTCCCTAAGCCAATGCTGCCGGACTTCCTAATGTATTCAGTAAATATGTGTGGCCCATTCTCGGTTATTACCTCATAATTATTCGTTATGTAAATCCCCTCTTTATCTACTTGACTGAAAGAAGCAACCAATTTCGGGACACAAATTATTCACTAAAACCTGCGGCAAAATTCTGTCTACCAAATGCCTGACAAAAAATAAACCCCCCAAAGGTACGAGTATGATAAAAGATTTATGAATTCCAAAGAGGGGATATTTTCTCTTGAAAAGTTTGGTAAACCGCCTTCGTTAGCGAAAACTTTCCTCCCCCCCAAGAAGCCCGTGAATATCATTTAAGCACAACTTTATCCACACACAACCAAACTCACTTGTACAGTCTTTTTTCTCCCCTTAATGACATCAGGATCATTTGAAATGTGCTCCTCGATTAAGTTTCGCATTTTGTCGAAAATTTTATTTTTAAATTTACTCAAATAGGTTTCGTGTTCGCCAAGGTCAGCATCGATCCTGTGGTTCTCCGACTTGCCAGCAACGCTAAAAGAATAAAATAACAGAACACATCCTTATTAGTGATAAAAGTTTTCTTTTTACAGAAAAAAAAAACTCACACCAACGTGGTATAATTATCCGATGAGAGATTTATCGTCAGGCGATCCTTTAATTTGCGCAATCTTTCACCGGACTCAACGTCCGGTGGACTCAGATGGCTGGACCATTCCCTGAATACAGCAATCACCTTGTCGTTGGAGAGCTCTGCACAATGTCAATCAATGAAAGGACCCAAATTTGATGAAACGAATTTGCCATTACTCACCCAAGGCCTTGTGCACTTCCATCTCCATCGGTGTCATACGCATTTGTTGGATACGCTCGTACAGCTCCTTGGAGTGATGTTTCTGCTTTATGATTGCGTTGAGGGACTTCTCAATTATGTCAAGAAGTTTCACGTACTCCGAATGCCATTTCTCATACGAAAGTGATCTAAAGGAGCAAAGAAGCGAACGTATGGTAAACGGAAACGTAAACGGTTTATGGTAGCAGACGAGACTTTTAAGATGGAATTCCTGCTCGAAGGCAAAGTTATGCGAAAGGCAAATGAAATAAAGTTCAAAAAGGATTTCCCATCAATATGCATGACGGAAAGTAATCTAAGAGATATTTATTTGCGATTTCCTTGGTTAAAGTTTGGTAGCTATTCCATTCCAGTCGAGAGGTGGGAATGGTGGGAGTTGAAAGGATTTTATTGCACTCGTAGGATAAATCCTATTTTGCATTGGAAATTCTGAGGAATCCTAGTGAATACAGTTCTTACAATGGATTGCATTGGTCTGGTTTGTTGTTATTGTTGTTGAGCATGAGTCTTGAATAGGTTGCTCCGTTTAATCCGACTTAAGTGGGTTCACCAGTGCATTTGAGAAGGGGAGGAAAAGTACGAACTGAAATCAGAGTCTAGTATGAAATAGACGATATTTTTATCCAGATTCAGGAAAACAACTTCGAGCAATATGCTAGACTTTCAATTATCTAATTGAATTCGAGAGGTGGTATATTTTGCTTTTTGGTGGATGCATAGGTTGCTTCTAGCTGAACGAAATCAACAAAATTTCAATATTTCGTTTGAGTATTTTGTACAAGGCTTTCGGGCTTTGTATGTTTTAAAGCAGTCTAGTCTTACTTGGCCAAACGTGTATGTTGCATCCTTCCACAGTAATGGACTAAAGGTCCAAAGGCAATTTTGAACTCGAAAAATGCATTCAGCAGTTACCGGACAGCAGTTGCCTTCAGTGGAAAGAGTGACGCGAAATAATAAAGCATTGGGACTTAGCTTTAGCTTTCGAAAAGATCATAGAAATAGGTTACTGCAGTAAATTGATGTTTTTGCTGGATATATTGATTCATTTTTCTCACTTTTTTGTACTACACAACTGTCAGGCGATGATTATGTCAAACAAAAAATAAAACATTCGAAAACACATTAAAAAAAAATAATCCCAAAGCGATTCTAAGAATGCATTCAAAATATCGTCCAAAGCATCGAGAAACCCGCCCATAACGCATTGGAAAAGCGCCAAAAAAGACGCCCAAAAATATAGTAAAAAACGCATCCAAAAACTAATCGGAAAGCCTCAAAACTCTGTCGCGATCTCGTCGAAAAATGGACAAAAAACGTGACCAAAAATGTGTCCCAAAAGAAAAGTGAAAACATTGTCCGTCACAGTTAAAAAATCGGAAAGAATTAACATTTAGCCAATTGTTGTAGATGTATTTATTTTTTAAATGTAGAGGCTGAATAGTCAATGGTACGCAGGTCTTCATACATGGTATCTGCATTCGCTACATCTCTTTGACTTCCACATAAGAGACTACTAGTGTCATTTTCTAATGCAAGGCAATCCCAAATCTGGCTCCATTTTGACGTTTATGAATGTAACCAGTGATGCCAACTGCATCATTATTCTGATGCTTGGCAAAGGGTATTTTTTTTTGTGAATTCTTTTTAAAATCAAAAGATGCAAACCAGTTACAGACTTTGATCAAAGTCGCATCACTAATTTTCATTTATAACTGTGCGCAATACTCAAATCCAAACCTTGGATTACAGAGAGCACTAAATTTAGTTGAAGGTCCGTTGCACTGCCATTGTAAAATATGCAATTTTTATATTTTTTACCAAAAGAGCCATAACTTTTTCCGGTTTTAGGCATAAAAGCTTCGATCCGGTTTGGCATCACTGAGTGTAACACATGGTAGGCAGGATATTTGACTAGGTACTTTTCTGAAACAGGATTTCAAGTATAAAACGTTGGGGTATAGAGCGGCATCAAATACACGTTCAGTATAAATGTTTAGTTTTAAAATTTGACAAATTAAACTAACCCAGTTTTGAGTGAAGAAGGAGATCAAATTTGTGAGTACAAAATCTGGGGGCTAGAAATTATTTCTCACAGTTTCAACCAGTAAGGTAAAGGCATCCCAATTCCAAGTCAAATTCAAAATGAATATATGGAAAAAATTATCCAGTTCTCCAAAGTGTGTGACAAATCGACATGAAATTGGGGTAAAATTCGACCCGAAATCTCGGGATATGCGGTTTTACCATGAAGTCGATCGAAGCTGATGTACAGTGCTAACAATATTTACAGCTTCTCCCTGCGGGCATTCCTGCTAAAAATTTATGAAAAGTCGCTAGAAAAAGGTGGAAACTCGGAAAAGGACCATCCATATGTCTACTTTGCGATTGGAGAAATCGGGGTTCAGAAGTGACACCTGACAGTGCTTTTCAGACACAGTTCGGTAAATATTTTTCAAGATTCTTCAGCTCTATACAGCCTACGAGACTTTTTCCGTTTTTTTTCGAGTGGTTTACATTTAAAAACCTTGCAGAGTTATTTTTTAGAGCTATACAAAAGCAGCGTTCTTTTCGTTTTGCTTTTAGTTTGCAAAGTGAAATTTTTCCAGTAAACCACTTTTAATTTTTGTTTTGAAAGACCAGAGAAAAACGTTTTCAATTTCCTGTGAAAATAAGAAAATCTTTAGGCGAGTCAACGTTTAGCTCTTTTTGACACAAGGGCTAGGGACCCTCGCTTGCTTGTTCTTCATAAATGATACTTCTAAGAAATTTTCCGACTTTAGTAAAATTTCTCAGATTCTTTAAAAAACCTCCTCCGTGTTTTTGTTGCAAGCACGGAGCCCCAAGCTTATTTCCCCGAAAAAAAGCCCAACACACTTTAAGGTTTTCTCCACTGCTCCACTTTCTGCAGACCCCAGAGAATACACAAAGAAACGAAACATCCCACGGTAGGATTGCAAATATTTCCATCTCCTGCCTCCTTAATTTTAATAAGAATCGGCAGCAGGACAAAATACAAACAACACAACAAAACGTTATAATCAAAAGCAACAATCGAAATGAAGAACTCACTCTCGCGCTGTTGATCATCGCTTTTCGGTTATTCTTTGCACAAACAAGCGAAAACTTGATAATTTTTCTTCCGGCGCAAGGACTTTATGAAAAAATGACAACTTCCAAGAGGATACACCTATATACTTATATAGTCTGCAAATACGAGAAGGTTTGCACGAACCAACAGAGGAAAGAAGATTCAAGGACGTAAACAATCGCGACACGGAGGCATCCGAAACGAAATGAACAACAACAATTAGATCCGGCGTGACGGGGGAAATTCAAACCTGCGATTTGTTTAACTCGGATTCAGCTCCATTAGTGTGTTTGCTTAAAAAGTCTATTTGACTGAAAATGTCTGAGGATGAGCTGACGAAAAAAAAAATATCAGTTCTGGATGATGATGACTTGGAAATGCATGATTTTGTCGCAACCAAGTGGTTCTCGAAAAGGATATTGCGCGTTCTCGCATCGTAATAACTGTTTGCAAAGCTGCGAGGCGGCAACTAATGAATATTGCAATAAAGCAACCCGCTGACGGAGCATGAACGCTATTGCTTTGGTAGACAAACAAAGTGGCACGCCCTGGTTCAAATTGAAGAAGCATTTGAGGATTAAGCTTTTAAGCCACGCAACCGAACGCCAATCACAAGGTTACCCACTTCCTTGCCAAGAAAGAGGGGACTCACTCACAGATATACATACCCTGGGGAACCCTCACAAAGACACCATTTATTACCGCTGACAAACAAGCTATAGCCCAACCCCCAAGGACCTCAAACAGTCGCCGGAAAATGTTTCAATTATAACACAACACATTCCGGCAGCACAATTATCTGTACATCAACAATAAAATCGTCATCCATCACCAAATTCCCATCGCATATCCTTAGAACTTCTCGATTTCTCAATTTCCCAATAGAAATCCAGCCGGGGGCAGCACGAAACCGAGCCCCGAGTCCCTCACAAATAATTCTTCCATTAAATGCCTTCTCTGACATCGGAATGTCACACATTTGTTGGGAATTCAAAAGAAGTCCGATCCTTTATCGCCCAACTCAATCCACTTACCGATAGTCCTCCTTGAGTGTATAACAGCCGGCTGTGTTGGTGCCTTTATCCTTGCCCAAGCAATACCACTTGTTCAGTAGAATCCTCTCCTCGGCCAGACAATTGCTGCAAATTGCTAAAAAAATATCCTCATCCATGTGTGTGGGTAGCCACATTTTTCCAATACTTTCGCCAACAAGCGCCTGCAAAGAGGAACATTGACAAAGAAATCCGCACACAGCACACGTTGACTTACAACAAAGAAAACACTCTTCGAGACACGGTGACAAGTCTCGATTTCATCGAGGTAATCGTGAATTAAATACGGATCCTGTTCCAGTGAGATGATATCCGGTGGCCCAGTGCCAAAGTGCATATCGAGAATCTCAATCTGAAAGTAACAAACAGAACCGAAGAGAAATGAATAAAATTACGGATTAAGCTGGGTAAGTGATGGACAGGATAAACGCCGGCCGCCGTCGTCCCCATGATAAACGACCTCAATTAATTAAACATTTTTCATGGCGACAATGGCCCTCGCACACAGGGCGGCCGACCACAAAAATTGCCGCCCAAGGTCAACAAGTAGGTATCAGAGTGTGTCAGCGTATCCTGGCCATCGAAATGGAGGACAATTTTACCTCAATTTGCCGGTCGTCATACATCGATTGCAGCTCTGGGCCAACCAATTCCAGCAGCATACGGCGTTCCTCGATGAACTCTGCGTACGAGACAGAGACAGACAGACGGAAAGAGAGAGAGAAGCAATCAAAAAAGGATTTTTCTTATTTGCGTCGCAATTAATTGCAGTTTGGAGGGAAACATTCAATTCACCTCGACAGTGACAAATAGCAGCATTTCGGCGGCGAACTACTTACCGTCCTTCAGACTGGACACGTAGACTTTAATGAGCAAAGGTTTTGGCAGTCGTGTGGATTCGGTTGTTATACCCCGTAGGGCGTTGAGGATACCCTCCTCGACGGGGACAGCCATTCTCTGCTGTGTGGGGGGTGATGCTTTTGTTTAGGGATTTTGCGTAGATTTAATGTCACGCTGGTGTCTTTAAGCGAGTCCCAGTGATTGTTGGGAGTTGCCGATGCGAATTCAGCGCCGAAAAATGCCAGCCAACTGTATGCCGATGGGTAGCTGCTGCGTATGGTGAGTGTGTTTACTTTGGCGACGCCATTTGAAGGTGTTTGTAGTTGTACAGCCGAACAACGGATGTTGGAACAGCTGTAATGAAATGATGAGAGTTTCAATTAATTGAATGTTTTAATTAACTTGCTAGTGATGGGGGTCGAACTTTAGTCGGATTCAATTAAACAATTTATTTAAGGGGCTTCGACTAGTTGGGGTTGGCTAACACACTTTGGAACGGATAAAGGGAAAGAACGACGGTAGGTAGGTACCAAGGTGTGTGGGAATAAAGAAAATCAATTACAAGGACTTCTTAAATATTTAACAAATTGACAGTAAAAACAAATTCAAAGCAGAGAGTTTTATAGGACAGATCCCTTAGTTGGACAGATTTTTCTATCCCTAAGACGGACAAACTTTACACTCGAGCGAGCTTGCTTTTGACTTGCAAATGCATTTTGTAGAAATTTCAGCTGTAATAATATACAAACCTTTCTTTTCCACTCAAATAATAATTAAATAAACTTTGTCAATAGTAAATACGTTTAGCTGGTAGGGGCTCTAACTGGTCATAACTTCCTAAGAAACCACATGATGAAACTAAATCTCAAAGATGACGATATATGTAGAGGCTGCGGAGACGAAGAGGTCCATGAGGACACACCTCATTTCCTCTGTGACTTTTAGATGTCACACTTTCTAATCTTTGCAGATTCTTGAGGACATCAGGATGGCTGGACGGCATTGGGTAGCACAAGAAGAGGAAGAATATATATGAGTAACCATAAGACACCAAGGTTAACCCCCATTGGGCATCACAATGGGTCCACGGGGACCTAAGTGTGGTATAGTAGGGTTTACCCTGCTCTATCAACCCCTAAACCTAACCTAACCTAAATGCGTTCAGCAACAAACTGTTAAAAAATTAAATTAAATTAAAATTGAGAAGCCATTTTTTACAAGTTTAAAAAATATACCAGGTATATAAATAGACCTGAACGTCTGAGGAAGTTTCTTGAATTGACGAATTAACGATGTATAATGAAAATTACGATTGCCAGTGGTATGAAATTTAGGAACGGATACTGAATATGAAAAGTTTCCACGTAAACTATAGTCAGAGATCAATCGGAAGTTGCGATTACAAGATTTCATAAAGATGGTCTTCAGAACTTTTAAACAGTGCAAATGACGCACAGGGAGACTTTCCAAGTCACAGAACAAAGGGTAAGGAGGATGCCTACCAGGTTTTCGGCACAATATTCGTATGACACAGCTTTACAGAACCCTTATCCTGCCAGTTCTGCTTTATGGCGCCGAGTGCTGGACGATAAGCAGGAAGGGAGAGCTGATAATCGGCTCCTTCGAAAGAAAAATTCTTCGGCGGATTTTTGGTCCTGTGTGCGAGGAGGGCGAATGGAGGAGAAGATACAACCGCGAACTCTATGAGCTGTACCAAGATGTGGATGTAGTCCAAAAGGCCAAAATACGTCGACTACATTGGCTCGGCCACATCGAGCGAATGGACAATAATGCTCCAGCTAAGAGGATCTTCGAATCCCAGCCGCCAGGTTCGAGACGACAAGGAAGACCGAACCTCCGTTTCAAAGACCAAGCCATCGCGGATGCCAGAGCGCTTGGTCTGGATAACTGGAAGCAGCGTGCCCGGGATCGCAGAGGATGGAAGGCTGCAGTGTCTCAGGCAGAGACTCTCCACGGGTCGGGAGCCCGTTAAGCAAGCAAGCATTCGTATGACACAATTCCTGTTTTATTAGGAGTGGTTATATTTTGGTTTTTTATTTTTTACTTCGTTTTTATAAGAACCTTCCATCAAGTAATTCAATATTTACCAACAACGTAGTTGAAAAAATTCATCGCAAAAAAGGAAAAAAAATTTTGAATCTATTGCAATATCCAAGTATTTGAATTTATTAACTTTTTTAACCCAGAAAACACTTATCACTGCAGCTTAGGCTACTAAAAGAAGTAGGAGATGGACAACCAGACCGACATACAGTTGCAACATGCAGGTTTGAATCTTTGGCGCTCCGATGCATGAAAATAAATATTCACATTGAAATCAAATAGAAATGACAAACTAAAAATCATAATCTCAGTCTTTGAGTTCTGTTTCGAAAACCAGATTCTTGAAAGGCTCAATTTATGTCGAAACCAGATCGAGGCGACTGGGCCGAGCCCGTGTCATCTGCAAAAGCAGTTCGAACACCTTAAAAGTAAAGTCTAAAAAGAGAGTTTATGTAGATATGAAAGAGAATCGGACCTAGGACAGAACCTTGCGGTACCTCTAAGTTGATAATCATCCTATCACCCTTTCTGTCATCAATCTTCACACTATTTTTGAGGTAAGATTTAAACCAATTTAACACGAAGCCAAGAATTTCCGATTTTTCAAGTTTTTTTTCCAGAAGAATCTGACGATCGACCATTTTGAACGCCTTAGTAAAATCAATAAATGACCCAGAAGTCCACCTTTTACCATCGAGGTGGTTTGACATTATATTGCTATAAAACTGTAGAAGTGCATCTTCGGTAGATTAGACCTTTCGAAAACCAAATTAATTGAATTAAAATATTGAAATGGAGCTCAACTTGGCATGCATTGTTCGTTTGATCAAAATCAGACAAAGGGGTGTGGCACTTTCCGCGCAGAAACCCATTCAAGTCGTTTCTCGACACTTATGGGTGCTAATGTTCTAAAACTCAGAACTTTGATAAACAAGGCGCTTTGAAAAAAACAGGCAGAACAGAAAAACAGAGAGTGTCACTTCCCTTACAAGAAAAAACAAAAAAACCTTTTAAGCGTTATTTCCCAAAGCTAAAGTTTTAAATATTTAAATTGTTACGAGTACAATCAGCTGCAAAGATTACCAACGGACAGAATTGGCAAGCACTTAATTCCAACAGATTTCACACTGAAAAGGAGAAGGAGCACTACTTTACCTTTTAAAGCAGTCAGATAAACCAAAATCGTGTCAGAAATGCATGCCCAGAAGGTAGCTCATTTAGTTGCCATTTGTTGAACCATGAGTAACCTAATCTCGTAGTCCTTGTTATGTCTCTGGCGTTGCATCGGTGCCTCTGTTAAAATATAGCGAACAACA
Organism: Cheilosia impressa; assembly: GCA_948293265.1. Taxonomy (NCBI): domain Eukaryota; kingdom Metazoa; phylum Arthropoda; class Insecta; order Diptera; family Syrphidae; genus Cheilosia; species Cheilosia impressa. The sequence goes on along the minus strand of OX411883.1, from coordinate 3,285,429 downwards.
AGTGAAACCCAATCCAGAGTTCACATACCCCTTCGCAAATAAACTTCAACGTCCTCTTCCTTTAACTAAAGTCAGTAAAATAATATCTCTGCCATGACCGGCTATCGCATTTCAAATGAAACTGAGTTGCTTTCTGTTATTTTCCATAAAATTTCCTCCTCCCTCCCCCGCCGGACGACTCTGATGTACGATGAACGATGTACTCGTACTTGTACATGCCAACAAGAACCAACAGACTACGAAACCACACAAATTTAGGTCCTTTATGAAACTCATCATTGAAATGGAGAGAGAGAGAGAGAGAGAGAGAGAAAATCACCTGCGGAAATTCCGTTTTGCCTCACACTCGTAGATTATGATGGACATTGAATATATTTAAGGATCTCTGCCTTGATATTCTTCCGGTGTTTTCCCTTCCATTTTCCTATACACAAGGGCTTTTTGTCGTCATTTCACCGAAGAAAGGCGAGGCGAACAAAACGAAATTCCCTCTTCCGAGTGTCGGTTTATTGGATCATAAATTCGTCCTTTGATGTGAATCAATTGATTTTTTCTCCAGCATCCTTCGAGCAGGCGATATCGAACGTGTGTCCCAAACTCATCTCACCATCGGCCCCCAAAACTTGTATACACTTTGTGTGCTGGTCTAATTCGCCGAACAGCAGATATTCCTGCTATGTGACATAAAATATCCTGTCGCTCTGTCCTCATCTCGGCCGGTAACTTTTGGGAATAGAAATATTTCACTCGGGTTATTGTGCACTAATTTCATCAATGCAGGGAACATCTCCGCCGGTTTAATAGTTCCACAAGGAACTTGAGACGCTCGTAAAAAGAGATGTTTCGGGTCGAATTGTCTCCGGAAAGGAATTCGCATACAGCTGGCTGGCAATCAAATGTTTTACGTCGTAGATAGTCACAGCTTGGTAGATCCTTTTGTATACTGCACAACTCAGCGTCCAGCCGACTTTGTTTCGCCTTACACAATACCCTGCATAAATATTTTAAACAATCACTAATTAAACGTGAGCTTACCATTACGGCGAAGGTGTACTCAATGTTTCACAGCACCCACACATACCCACTGCGTCTGTGGGGATAAGTAAAACGCTCATTAGGGACGTAGTACACAGATATTTCTGGGTCGTTTGCCGTAACGAATGCTGCCTTTTGGCGCAATTAACTTTTATTATGTCCGAGGGTTAAAATACTGTTCGCCATTGTTTTACTTTTTTCATGGACACACCGAGCATTCGAGGACATATTCCCATTGTGCATAAGTCACCAGGATAATTCATCTTGCGCGTGAACTTTTCCCACTCCTGCTTAAGATAAGTGACAATTGAATGTGAATTTTTGACTGTACATGTTCATTTTGTGGTCTGGAGATAAATACGAGTAGCTTTTCACACAGTTTTTATGTGGGAACTACACGAGTCAACTTTACTGCGTAGAACCGTTTTTAACAGTCATTGGTGTAGTGAAAAATGGCAAACTTTAGGTTTTGTTTAAAGTTTTCAATATGTTGATAGAGGGGCTTAGGAGAAACTTCCTGCCAAGTCTGTTTATACCTCGAAAAGGTTGCAGACCTTGTGAAAAAAAAACTTCCTTTTTGTGTGCCAGATGTGACTTACATTCTGGGTTGGATGACGCCTCAATCAACAAATTCAACAGCCAGCTTGGTCACTCACCAGCTCCTCCTGTCTCTGACTAAGTTGGTAGGAGTTTGCTTTTCAATTTTGAGTGCCACCTAAGGTAGGGTTGTAGTCTTATTGATTGTCTCTCAGTGGTGTACTCAAAGACATGCCAAGCTGGTCCGTTCTTGTTCATTGGCTCCACAGCTGCTGTATTTTAAAATTTACAACTCTGTCAAATTCTGTGTATAGACCACAAAGTTAGTCCGTAGATCTTCCATTACTTCAAATTGGATCGAACATCGACTGAAGGGTTTTTCGCCCAAAACCTTTCTAGATAAAGTTGCCTTTCAACAAAGTCCATACTTTTGAACCATACAACAAGACCGAAGTGATTAGAGTCTTTCCATAGGGGAGTAGAGTCTTTCTATGGGAGAATAGAGTATTTATATGAGAGAGGCCTTGCTTTTCTCCTCCGATGCCACTGATCCTCAGCATTTAAAGCTGGTTTCGTCCAACTTATTGACAAAAGTTCAAGAGGTTTGTCGCGATTGCAGCCATTGAACGTTTTGCCAAATGGAACCACTCTTAAACCTTAGCTATAAAAGTCCTTCGAATTTTTGTTAGTAACTCGAAAGGTTTGGATGCCTAGAATGCCAGAGCAGCCCAAGATTAAAACATTCTATGAAGCTTTTGTTGCATTGGAGGCAATATGACCTATTTGGCGAATTTGGTTGAGGTTTTGGTAATTTTAGTTTTTTATTCAGCGAAACAGTGTGCTGGCTGTAGTATCGTTATGTCCCAGAGATTAACGTCTTCTAGAGACACTTCGTGCGGATTTAGATTTTCCAAAAGTACTATAGTTAAGTATACGACTGACTTTGTCGAAAAGACCCGCTGGGTTGCTATGTCATGTAGATCGGCTAAAAATCAATGCTCCGTTCGGAAGACTTTTCGACTCCCGTTTTTGGAGGCTATATGCAGAAGGTGAAGACCTTAAATTCGATGACTTATCCAAGAAAGGGGTTCACCCAAAATAGCACAGACCTTCATCACAGAAATAGGACCACAACTTTTAGAGCTAGACTTAACCTGACAATGTAAATCCACCGATTGACCTCAGAAATTACCGAACTAGGATCTCAATCACGACAAAAAGGAGTCACGGTGTTGATCAATAAATAATGGCACTGATCGAAGCTTGAAACCCAACCCATCCTTCCACCTGCGACACTTTCTCCTTTCAACACGTACTATTCGTGTGGCTTTTCTAAAACTGCAAATGCATCTCGAGTGCAATTCCAAATCGTTCCCCAGTACATTTGTCCCGACGAGCGACGGTTTGTGAGCATTTTCCTTTTGGTGTTAATTAAATTGAATGCAGCCATGTATAGCTGAATGTTCGGAAATCCGTAAAGGTGTGTGTGACATAAATTCGTCGATGATTTCCGCGTCGAAATACGAGTATGTACAGTCGATTCCGACAGTGAATCATGATGTGAAGCTTGATTACCCTCTCCATCTGCAGTAATTTTATTTCCCCCGCAATTATCCATTGAAAGTACTATCTTGTATCACTGTGAATCGATATTTTCGGTGGCGACACACAAGCACCGCAGTATTTACGTGTATGTACAGCTTAATTGGCTATTGGCTATATGAGATAGCTAGCTAGAGGTAGTGTGGCGTGTTGTATAAAAATTGTTTCGCCTGAATTGCGACGGATAATGGACAATTAGCGAAAGTAATTTGGTAACGCTGTTTTGTTGGTTGAAATGGTTGTGGCACTGAATTGTGAGATAAGGTGGCTTTTGAAAGGGCATCTGATTTACTGTAATTGTGGAGTGTAGTAATTGGGAATTGGAAGCAATGTGAGGCGCAAAAGCCTTTTGTTTTGGGGCTGTGCAGAAGAATTAACTTGCAGTTGCTGCTTTTTGGGAAAATTTATTTATCTTTTTATGATCTTCTAACTCTCAGCAACTAACACAACTTTATATCCAAATTTTGAGAGACGCATTCTCGCTTTAGTTCGTGGCAGACATGAATTTTTACCCAATAGAGTCACGACGATATGGCTACTTTTAATATTCAACCAAAAATGACAAACGGTGGTTTGGGGATGCGATATAGCTTTGACACATCAATTGGATAGATTTAAAACTACTTTCTAGAAGGTAAGTGCATTCAAAAATCTTGAGAGTGTAAATATCATCTCATTTTATTGTTTCTTTGATCTTTGACTTATTTAAGGAAAGGAAAAACCAAATAAAAACGTCAGAATTTAAAATTATATTGCTTTTGAGAAACGACTTCAATTATGTATCGCGTTCTGTTCCTTAAAAGATATTTTATCAAACCGATTTCAGTCCTATTTTCTTAATTTTAACAATAATCGCTAAGAAAAACTTTGAGAAACCAATAAAAAAAATGAGCGGAAGCCAAAAATTATGAATTACCGAAAAATTCAATTTTAAGTTAGTACAAATTGTTTCCGTAAAGTAGGTCTCCTAAATAATTAAATTCTGCACAATTTACACAAATAAAATCACATAAAAAAAATTCCCCGTACGAATCGCCAATTTCCCTTTAAAATGTTTAAACTTTTTCGCCGTACGAACCTTCCTTGAGCGAAGACAAACACAACAAAGAAAAGATAGCTCAAACCGGACGATCCGTTCTCGAGTTATGGGCGGTCTTTCGAGTGTAACTTTGTTTTTAATATATAGATTTGCTGTTTGCTCCTATAAAACTAATGCTTTTACTTATTTCTTTGGAGAAATAATAGATCTTGAGGTTGTTATCAGAAACGACGATGCAGAGAAGCATCCAATAAAGTCTGGCAGTTCCGTCCGCGAGTCTTTCCACTCAACAAAGTGACACAACACAGTACAAGGGAATAAAGTTCTTTATCCTGGCAACTCTCAATTTGCACTGCCCAAAAACTCGCTCTCTTAATTAAAACGAATTTTTTCGCCATCCTTAGCTTATGCTACGGAATTTTTGTGGTGTACTGTGAAGTATTGTCATCTTCAGATTGCGTCTCACTCACTGATGCTGCATATTGCAAACTTATTTCCAAAACAGATGCTTGTCTTACCAAAAAAAATACATATCTTAACAGAAAACTCCGATCGATATCATGCATAAACCACGCCCGCAGCAGAAGCATGAAGCACGTCCATTCATTCGAGAGATTGACACGCTAATTGAAAACATGAGTTATCCTCGTGCGTGTTTCGATAGCCACTTGAAGGAGTTTATTGATGAATTCGTAATGAAGACGGTTCGAAATAGTTTAAGTCAGCAGACCGAGACGGAAGCCAAGGAACACTTATCGGGAAATTGACGGCAACTTCGTCTGAGTGAATTCTGTATTTTTATTAGTTATTTAGTATTTTGCTGCAAAGGTCAAAATAATAAAATAATGCAAAGGGTATAACTCCACTTTTATTTATGTAAACCTCTTCTAAATACAACTATGTAGTAAAAAAAAACAATAGAAGATGAAATGTAGGTAAAAAAAAAGACACAGAGAGATAAGAAGGCTCCCATAAAAGTTCATTCAAAACAACAGATACCAACTTTAAACTTTGATAGCAAAATACCGAAATCTTGATTGGGAAATATACAAATCCGAACACCATTACCAACGCTATTTATTAACCACCCCTTACACACTCGAAGACAACAACAAACAGCCACCACCCACTGGGAACCGAAAATCAATGTACGCCTTGTTTACATAAAGCGTATCCAAAATCAAATACTAACTACTAAGGACTTCTTCTGTTACACTGAAAGATTGACCAAAGTCGGACGTTTCCTTTGGATTCATACTTCCCTGCCATCTCGCTATTTGTCTACTCATAATTTACGATAATGCTCGCAATGTTGACACTGACAACATTAACTCCCGCCCCGGAACGAAAATTATATGAAAACAACTTCCCAGGAGCTGATAAAAAAATAAAGAGTAAATATTTGCCCAAGAAAACGTATATTTGCTCAAAATTCGTCCGGCATATTGCGTGTATTTGTTCTCCCCGAATATGCTATATCAGACCGGACCCAAACCCTTGGGCGGTACATCTCCACTTTCATTTTTATTTAGTTTTTTTTTTCGGGAAATTCCAGTCGCCTTATCGGGAGATCTTAACATTCCTCCTTCAAGTTGTTGTTGAGTCCCCGTCAGAGGGAGAGTGAAATTCAAATGAACCTCAGTGGATGTTAGGTGGATTGAAAAAATTCCTTGACTTGAAATTGAGAGATTCACTTCAGTCCGGGCGGGGAGTGACCTTGTTCTTGGTCAGTTGCGTGCCCAAAATTCTCGTAAAAAACAAGTTCCTAATTGCAGATCCTCTCATTAGTCGGCGGTAGAGTGGATGCGCGCAATTTTTAAATCGGATGGATTTGGTTTTGCTTTTCAATCAACCACTTAAAAATCCATTGCTGAGATCTTTTGCCAGACGGCAGGCTATTTCACGGAACATTTTCTTTTATAGCACGCGCGCCGTCGTCTTTGTAGTCGTCGGGAAAATTTAGTTTATTTATGGGCAATCAGCAGAAGAGCCACTTAAGCGAGACAAAAGGGTGAACGTTCCCGGATTCGGTCGTAAATTGAAAGCGTTATGAGCTTGAAGTTCAACAATCAGGTGATATGTAGCGTCAAAGCCATAAAATTGATTGACAAAGGAGTGTTTTAGGTAGTGAATGCTGGTGTAGGGAAGTTTATCATTTGGGAGAACGACTGGTGTTTATGGATTTTCTTGTCAGTTCGGTAAGACTGGCTAAGGGAGTGAGCTTGGCGAGAGACCATTCATCTTGTGATTGAAGTGATGGGTTTTATATCTTAAGGCAATTGGAGACCACTTTGAAAAGACCGATGGGGAGAGTCTTTTTATGTAAATTAAGGACCGTTTTATTTGTTGGGAACTCTTCGGAAGGTTCTTTTGGAGATGCTCTAGGACCGATTTACATTACTTAAAAAAAAAAGCAAATTTAAGAATTTCCTTAAAACATAAGCTCTTTTTAAAAAGCAAAAGCTACTTTGTTCTGCATATGTATATAAGAAAATATATGGAAAAATATAAACAAAATTTGGGAAGGTTTTTGGGACACTTTTTGTGGAGTTTTACATTTATGGTTTTCGAGTCGATTTTTTCTAGGTTACATTTTAAATTAATATCCTTTTTATGAGGTAGAAGCATTAAGTTAATTTTTTGCTCTGTGTTTTACAATTAAGTGATGCAACTGCCTATTGCTGTTGGTTTAATATAATATTCACGGACCTGACTATGCCACGCCACTTTGTCCAATCCCCTTCCACATTTTTTTAAATGCTTTCAACAGGCAATTTATTTCCAATTCTGTCAAATTTTAAGTCTAAAGATGACAAAAAGGTTAAGATATAATTATTAAAACACCTTTCTTGTATGGGAGGTGCCATGCCCGTTTTTCAATCCCGCCTTCGTTTCGAAAAGTGTTTTTTTTTCGAGCGATATACATCATAGCTATAAAATTTTACAACTTTGGGTCTCATGAGTATCGAGAAATATCCTTTGCAAAGTGTTTTATTTTAAATGGATGGTGCCACGCCCCTTCCTTAAATTGTATTTACTATAAAAAACACGCGCGTATTTCAATTCAATTGTGTGTCAAAATATCAAGTAAATCGACGGACAATTTTTTAAGGTTTCCAAAGACAACGCAGAAGGAATTTTTAAATAAAAACGATTTCCATACTGCACCTCAAAGACACTCCAGAGCAGTGTTGTTATATCGTGGGATTTATCCCTTTTTGTGGGAATTTCGATGTGGGATAAAGGGATAATGCACCAAATCGTGGGAATTTCAGAAATTTAACAATAAAACATTCAAACAATAAATTTTTGGTAAAATTCTACCAAAATACCTGTATTTCACCATGATTATCAACATACTGACTGTCCATAAAAAACAGCTCATGTAAATCGTATTTTATCAAAATTTTCTGGTACCGTAAAACACCCTAACATTGACCGGGTCCCTAACATTGACCAAAAACAGGAAAATATTTCTAAACACCGCTGTGGATAGTTTATTTATAATTTCGTTATAATTTTCGGTTTTTCGTATAAGGCTATTTGTTACTAGATGTCATATTATATGTTAAAGGGAAATATTAAATGTATGTGCGTTTTAGCAGGAACTTTTCAAGTGCTCCTAAAATCGTGTGATTTTGAGTGGTGCAAACTTTTGCCTGTTGTACCGAAACTACCGTTTGTATCGCAATATAATTGCTAAGGGGAGTAGCTCAACGTTTCTTATAATGAAAACTATTTTTGTTTGTCTATAAAAATACTAGACAATTATAAATAATCAGGTTTTTGAAAAAGCTTTTCGAAAATTTCCTACGATTCCTAACATTGACCGACTGGATCTTAACATTGAACACTGCTTCTTTTTAACTTTTTTCAGACAATTACCAATATTTTATTGAATTTAATCACCCTAAATACTTCGTAAAGCTAAGTCTTCATAATTTTATTTAATTTGAATCTAATATTCTGTAAATAAAAGGTAAAAATTAGGTTTTTTTAATTTAATTAATTTTTAGTATTAAAAAATGTGCATTTAACAAAAATAAAAAAAATAAATAAATCAGTAAAAACAAATCGATTGAAACTTTAACTTTTGACAACAAAAATAGAATAATAAAAAATATACTTGAAAAATATTTATTCCTAGTACATTTCCATCCCTGGTCAATGTTGGGAAGTCGATACCCTAACATTGACCACCCACTTTTTCCTTTATAAATCAAAAACGAATCGACAAAATTTGGTAAATAGTTGCTTTTATTATACATAACGATAGTCCCCATAACCTAATAGTCGAAAGTTGTGGATGTCTATAATCAGAGCTGTAAAATTCAATGTCAAAGCTCAAAACTGGTCAATGTTAGGGTGTTTTACGGTACCAAAAAAAAATCATAGCAGTGTTACAAACTGCGGTTTTTATTCTAAAGGTTAATTTAACTTGATTTTCTTTCCGTGTAATACAAATTTTACTTTTAAAAACAGGATTTTAACTCAAAAAGTATCGTGGGATTTGAAAAGGAATTTGAGTATGGTGAAAAGGGAAAAAAGGGAAAAATGACCACGCTTCGTGGGATAAATGAAGAGAGAGTGCTAACAACACTGCTCCAGAGGTATTCTGGAGTTATTGACCTACTCATCGTGTAGGTACATAAAAGTAAACTGACTACGAAATCTTGGTTCAAATGGCGGCCTTAGCTGATTAGCACTCGTACAGCGTAATCTCTTCTTACGAACATTTCTTATAAGCGTCATTTTTCTTTTTTGCAAATCAACTGCCCGCGTATGAAAGAGTTCATTCATTTTGAGACTTAGTAAATAGAAAATTCCAAAAGGTGGAAAATTATTAGATCCCAGAACGATATAAAATTTTGCAGGTCAGTTTTGCCTCCAGGAACCTTTTGAAAACTCCCCTTCAAACCTATTTATTCAAATCACCAATAACTCCCTTAAGTAACCAATTATGATTTACCCTGTTAATCAACACCCGTCACCTCAAACCAATTGCAAATAAATTGACACTACACACCCGTATATCCCGCAGACGTCCTCGAATAATTCCAATGCACAAAATGTCTTAACTAGTTGTGAGAAAATATTTATTGAGGAATTTTAATGTCTTAAACAAGAGAACTGTGTCTATAATTCGGGACAATTTAGTGGAATGTTTTTCTCGGAACTCCCGCCGTGCAAATTGCTCAAGGACCTACAAATGTATTTCCGTTCCACGCGATCGTATTGAGGGAAATCGTCTATAAATAACTGGCAAGTAGAAATAAAAAAAAAATCCTCTTATCTATTCAGGAGCAGATGAGGGAATTTTCGGTTGCCAAACGATAAATGGACATTTAGTGAAAGGGAGGCGAAAGAAATGAGCCACGATTTATCTTCCATCAGAATCTGTGGCAACTGTGGTGTTTTGAAGTTTCTATTTCATTACGCTAATTATGACCGAGTGATGAAAGCGCCGAGTAAAGGTTGGGTGCACAGACGGAGGTGAGAATTGTTGCGTCCACATTTTGCTTTTCGATGGAAGGCGGTGTGAGAAAATGAGATTGTGTGCATTAGATGCTTTGGAAATTATGGTTTGGGGATTTTTTTTTTTTTAAATTTGTGACTCAAACCTTTGAAACAGAAAAGATTGCAATCGAAAAATGGACTGGGACCGGAGCAGCTCTACCGCAGAGAATTCGGTGAAAATTTCCAAGAAGGTTGCAACGAAATCAATGAAAATGTCAAAAACCAAACAGCTGAAGGATGGAAGAATATTTCCACAAATCTTATCTACGTTTATGAAAAAAACAGAGTTTAGGAAATCAGTGGGGGACTCGACATCTACTTGAAATAGGTACTGCTGAACACATTTCCTTCCAATGCAACAGATGGACCGGTAAGAGGGTTGGGAGTTGGGTCTTTGTATATAGCTAGTCCTCATGACGAAGGAGGGGAACTCCTCCTACCGAAGTCCGGAATACTGACCGAACTTGATGCATAAAGTCTTATTTCGGTGGCGCTACAGTCCGCAGTGGACCTGGGCCTTCATGAAGTCTTAGCTCTTTTAAAAACAAGTAAAAGTGTTATCATCGGCCTGGCCGATGCTTTGATACCCTCCACTACATACAAGTCATGCAAAATACCAGAACTACTTGACCGACATAGCCCATTTTGAATACCAACCTGACGCCGATAAAGGAAGTCCTTTCACCGAATTTCATTCACCTACGTCAATTACTTTGGGCGCTATCGTGCTTTCAACAGACAGACAGACGGACATGGCTAAATCGATTCAGAATGTGATCCTGATTCAAAATATATATACTTTATGAGGTATCCGGTGACTCCTTCTTGGCGTTACAAATGTATTGGCAAAGTGAATATATTTACCTTCCTCTGGAGGGAGGACCAACTCTTTGGTCTCCAAAATACGTGACTCTTCATGACTTAGCCTACACGACGAGGATCACATACTACCCTCGATCCGTTTTGTGACTCGTTGTACATAATCTCGAAATGGCATAAAAACAAAAGCAGAAGTTCACCTTGGCATTCACACCTCCTGAAACTGCTATCGCCACGATTATCTACTCGTCCTTATTACTGACTACAACCGGGAAAACTTTCAGTGACTCAGACCATAATGCTTGTCAAAACTTCACACTTAAGTTACACGTGCCATCTATAAAACGAACTTACTATTTTTTTTCATTTTGTTTAAGGACACGGTAATCCCTTACAAAATAAATTCATCATTGTAGATGGAAAGGACGCGCAAATTGTTTGCGAAACTCTCATAAATTTTACAATGGAAATTACAGTAAAAAAAAAAACTGATATAATAAAAAGGACACGACACATAAAACTGCGAAAAATGTATCCCAACCCACATTAGCATCCACTCTCATTTATTATGTACATTCCATCAGTCATGCATGGCGAATGGCGTATGGCGTATGTGCAGCTCCTTTTGCCAACACCAAAACCAAACTAAATGTAATTTCCTTCTCTGTATGCTGTATCCTCTGTCGGTCTTTGAATTTATTTCGACGCACACACAGACGGGAGAAAATATGAAATAAAATTCTTAACAAATATTTTCTTGCAGTTGATGAATTGATTCGATAAAAACATCTCGAACGTTTTATGCACTTGAGTGGAAGAGTAATCTCTTTACCGACATCGCAGAGTTTTTGTTGATATAAAGGGTGATTTTTTAAGAGGTTTAGAACTTTTTTTAAAAAAAAAACACAAAAAATTCGAAAAAATGAATGAAATATTTATTTGAATCGATAGTTTGAACCTTGCAATTTAATGTTTAAAGATAATTTCATGCAAATGTTGACCGCGGCTGCGTCTCAGGTAGCCCATCCGCTGAGTCCAATTTTGGCATACTCTTTCACACATATCGGCCGGTATCTCACGAATGAATGCATGGATGTTGGCTTCCAGTGCGTCAATCGAAGCGGGCTTGTCCCTATACACATTAGCCTTGGCATACCCCCACAAAAAATAATCTAATGGTGTCAAATCGCACGATCTAGGCGGCCAATTGACCGGCCCGAAACGTGAAATTAACTGTTCACCAAACTCGCCTCGCCATTGCGCCATTGTTTCGCGTGCTGTGTGGCATGTGGCACCGTCTTGTTGAAACCACATATCATGCAAGTCAAGAACTTCCATTTCGGGCAAAAAAAAGTTTGTTATCATCGCTCGGTAGCGTTCACCATTGACAGTAACGCTGCGATTCGCATCATCTTTGAAGAAATATGGCCCAATAATGCCGCCGCCCCTAAACCGCACCAAACAGTGGCTTTTTCGGGATGCATTGGTAGCTGTTGCAATGCTTCTGGCTGATCTTCACTCCAAATGCGGCAATTTTGCTTATTTACGTACCCATTCAACCAAAAATGAGCCTCATCGCTGAACACAATTTTTCGATAAAATAGCGGATCCTCGGCCAGCTTTCCAAGAGCCCATTCACCAAAAATTCGGCGTTGTGATAGGTCGGCTGGCTTTAGTTCTTGCACCAGCTGTATCTTAAAAGGCTTTACGCCCAAATCCTTCCGCAAAATTTTCCACGTAGTGCTGTAACAAAGGCCTAACTGCTGGGAACGGCGCCGAATCGACATTTCGCGGTCTTCTGTCACACTAGCTGATACGGCCGCAATATTTTCTTCACTACGCACAGTACGTAAACGTGTTGGTGGTTTAATGTCCAACAAAGTAAATTTGGTGCGAAATTTGGTCACAATCTTCCGAATAGACTGCTCAGAAGGTCGAGAATGCCGATCATAAAATGGAAGCAGCGCGCGATGAATATTTCGAACCGAGCACGAATTTTGATAGTAAAATTCAATAATTTGCAAGCGTTGTTCATTTGTAAGACGATCCATGGTTAAATTGCAAACCAAACTGAAGCTGTTTGACAGTGACACAAGGTACTAAACACACGTCAGCTGTCAAAACCAGTGTTGCCAAAACCAAACCAGCTAAAAAATCACCCTTTATTATATGAATTGTTGGCATTTTAGAAAAATGGGTGGCTCGCTCGCATTCCAATCCAAGTTGGTGGATCATTAGAAAGGAAGATGTGGATGGTGGTCGCTTTTAAGAATTATGAGCTTACGCTTCCATTGGTTTACAAGCTCAAACACAAACAGCTAAGGGACGCTCGGTTGTGGCTTTTCATTTCATTTGCTGCTAAATCGGAGCAGTCTGAAAATAATTACTTACGGTTGAGGCAACCTCAGATGTTTACTGGCAAAATGCGATTTGTTTTCGTACAAATGGAATTCGCAATGGCAATTTGTATGCAAAACGCAGACGAGCTGTGGAACTGTGCAGCTGAATGGTTCGCATTGTGCTGCGATGTTTGTTGTCTGATAACTTGAATCCCCTTTGTTGGTGAGTTCGGCGAGGAGCAACTTTCATCCGGATTTCAGCTAGAACCTGAGATGCTGGGGCTTAAGTTTTGCACGAGATTAAGAAAACTACCTGTTTAAAGTTGTTTAAGGCTGTAGTTTCGTTTTCTCGTTATTTGAGAGAATCCATCACAGGGTCTTGTGCTGAATTCCGATCCATATTTGTCATCGCCGCATTCGATACTCGTACCACCCGAAGATTGGGTGTGATTATTAATGATATCAATGTTGTGACTGTGGGAGATCATGCGCCAGATAATAGGCAATTTTGTTCGCATCAGTGTCAGTAAGTGGCAATTATTATTCACCTCAAGGCGTACAACCTCAAAATTCAAATTTATGCGCCAATTACCTCGATTTATTGACCCAGATAGCAGTGTCTGTGTATATTTTGGGCTGCGAAAAGGAGTCCTAAGTAGCAGGAACAATTTATGGTGCAAAAGCAATTGATCACCATTCTGAATATTAACGATGAGACGTCGAGGGTTTAGTTATTATTGCGGGTGACAGCAAATCATTGTTGTCATTATGAGATTGCAGACGTAGGATGTCATATGTGTATTTGGCGAGAGAGTGATTACTGACTAAAAAGCCACAAACAATATTAACAAACAAGAGCCTTCATTGCAGAGACAAATTCAAGGGAAGTGCATTTTCTTCTGCTGTGAAGAGCATCACACTTTGACCCATTTTCACTTCCCAATAGAGGTCCTTGTAACTGGTTGCAAAGTGAAATAACAATCCCAAACTTAGCTGAAGAACAATCGTCTGAGCTACTAGCAAGAGGTTGCCGTGTTTTCTGGAAGCTATGGAGCAACTTTCCGGAAGCACCCATCATTAGCGTGGCTTTCAAGTGCACCTAAAGACTGAAAAACAGTAAGTAGCTGATAAACTTACAGTTTAACGTAGAACTAAGACCCAACTTTGATTATTCTCAAATCCAGCTTCAAAACCAAAAAGTTGGAATGCAAAAGTCCCTTTTCACATTTGCCTATCTAATCTGCTCAAATTTATCACCTCGTGATTTTATCTAGGACAATTGGTTCCAGTCTCAGATGCTTATAACCTCACGTGCGACTAATTCCAAATTAATTCCTATTAAACAACGAAACGCACATTCGATACTCTCCTGTCCCATGTGCACATGGCCGGTGTACTGTTAATATCCGTTAGCAGGAAAATGGAATTCATGTGAAAATATAAAAAAATTCTCTGAAGACTTTGAGAGAATGGAAATTAATTTTACTGGATTTTTTTCTTTCGTATATCTGATTCAATTTAACTTGTTCAATGTGTTCCTCCCGTGTGTGGATATTTTTTTATTTGTTGATTGAGGTAGGTGTATTCTACGTGATGCGATTTGTTTTTGCTTTAAAGCGATTGAACCTGCTGAAGTCGAAATTGGGGACTAAAAATGTTTATTGTAGTGTTTTTTAAACTTTTTGATTTTTTTAACTGCTTTAGAGATGGGTTAGTTATTTAATGTTATTCACTAGTTTTGGGATGTCTAAAAAGTTCTTAAATCGACTCTCAGCTTGAAATAATTTTAAAGGGCTTCCTTCAAATATTAACCTACTAATAGGAAGTTATTAAGTGAACATACCTAGCACAGAAGAAAGTGGAAACACTGGATACTAATAGGAACTTTCTAAATGAGCACTCCATTTGTATAATAAAGCTTACATATGGTTCCTATTAGCCATAGACAAATCGATAAGTGAACAATCAACTCAAGTCCAACAATTGATGTGATACTCAGCGAGGAGCTGACGAAAACTGCATAAAAAAGACCCATTCCCCTAGTGGTTCTATATATAAACTTACGATTTCTATTAGAAATACTTTACCAAACCTGATTCATTCTGAATTGTATGTCTGCTGGGCACAGTGTTGTTATAACGTGGGATTTATCCCTTTTTGTGGGAATTTCGAGGTCCGAAAAGCCTTCCGTGGGATAAAGGGATAATGCACCAAATCGTGGGATTTTCAGAAATCTAACAAAAACACTTTCAAAATATAAATTTTTGGTGAAATTCTACCCAAAAATAATAATAGCAGTGTTACAAACTGCGGTTTTTATACTAAAGGGTAATTTAACTTGATTTTCTTTCCGTGTAATAGAAATTTTAGTTTTGAAAACTGGATTTTAATGCAAAAAGTGTCGTGGGATTTAAAAAGGGAATTTGAGTATGGTGAAAAGGGAATAAAGAGAAAAATGACCACGCTTCGTGGGATAAATGAAGAGAGAGTGCTAACAACATTGGCTGGGCACCATCAGTCGTAACATTGTTAAAAAAAGGAAATTTACATAGTTTTTAGATATTTTTTGTCCCTCTCTCTCTCTCTCTCTTGTCAAAACTGCACATAACTTATGAGCTTGTGAGTTTGGAAAACAAAAAACAACCAGACACACATTTTGTTTAGCTCCTTAGAAAGTATTAAAAACTTTATGCCGTCCTGTTGCCGGTTTCGAGAACCTCTAAAATTTGTGGAAACTTTTGAATTACACTCGAAACTTTTATGCACTTTATGCTGTGGATGGACTTTGGTTTGAGTTGCTTTTTCCTCCTATAAAAGTCGCATACCATGAGAATGGGGTGTACCTATATATTTCTTGAATGAGTGCAGGGGCGATAATATCTACAAGTTCGTCAGCAAATTTGTTGAATTTTTAATAAATAGAAAATGTTTTGTGGTCTTGCTTATTAGATATGTGCCGAACAGTGTTACGTGCATGTCATTGGATGCGTCGCAAAATTTAGTGAACGGGATGAGAATTCAATCATATTAGAGGTTGAAGAGGGTCCTCTGTTTAACAGCTCGAGGGGGGATATTCACTTTAGTCAGCTTAGTTAAAGAATAAGAAGTCAACAGGACTGGGGTTTCCACAAAGCGTCAGGGATCCCTATGGGTATATTTTGATGAAACAACTTAAATGGTGTAGGTACTCCTTAAGAAACTTCTAGTCTAGTGAACAAATTTGAGTCAGAATAATCGCTGCTTGATGTTACCGTGACAGAGAGACTACGTTTGCCCGAAGCGTTGAGAATATTGCTACTGCCGTCGCAAACGAGACAAATCAGTAAATTTCACTGCGTTTTTAAGAATTGGGCCTCTCCTAGGCCAAATTATGTCGAATTTTACGTAAGGAGGCGTACACCCTTACAAGATCAATCTGACTCAATAACTAAAGCCACTTGATCATATCAAGCGACGTTCGTTCTCGAATTGGGCTCTGGACATGATGGGAGTAAATAGAGAATTTCATTGCAAAATCATCTTCAGCGATGAAGCGCATTTTTGGTCAGACGGCTTCTTCAAAATGAGTTGCTGGACCGATGAGAACCCTAATATGCTTCATGAAACAGCACTTCATCCGCAACAAGTCACTTAGTACGGTTTTATATCGGTGGAGTCATTGGACCGTTTTTTTTCGACGATGAAAATGACCGTCAGGAGACTGAGCTCTTACACTAAACTCTCGCTAAACTAAACATAGGTCTCCACAAGTGTTTTACAAAACTTTTCTGTGATGAAAAAATATTTCCCCTATAAGCTGAATGACAGAATATCTACCCCAATAAGTTACGGAGGCGAATGTCATAGCATGTGTTACCTCTCGCGTACCTTACATTGCCATTATCAATTTTAGATACATCTTTTAACAAACGTATACATTTTCCGTACCACGCATACACGTGTGGTACCTACTTTTACTTTTTTTTTTAATCACACAAAGGTCGGTATTTTTAAAATGTACACAGTTAAAAACATTTAATCCCTTAAGCAGTCTATTACATTCGAGGAATTGAAGCATAAATGTCACGCCACTTGACACTTTTGTCACTTGTTCTGTGGTCGCTCGTGGCTATTAAGTTCAAAAATTAAACTCAATTGAAGTATTGATGGAAATTCCCTTTTAATTGAATTCAATAACAAATTAAGTAATGAAGACTTAAGGACAGAAAATTCTCTCTCTTGAAAGCAGTAATAGCTCACAACCTTATTGGAAAACAGTTTTCAAACCAGTTCAGTCCTTTTGGTTGCTTTTAGTACTGAAACGAAAATAAAAAAGAACAGTCTTGTATCTCTGTATAATTTAAAACTATAGACCCCCAATAGTGAATGTCCTTACAGGAAGTTTCATCTCTTTCCCGATTCAGGTTAAGTGCACGCTTTCCGAATTGAGTTCATTATGTAAAAATAAGGTAAATGATTTAACCATTCCGACTCCGGTAACTAAGAAGGTAGCAGAGCACTTTGCCAACATAATGGTATTATGTACCAATTATAGGTAGGACGTTGAAGGTATATAGTATGATTTATGATAGCTTTTAGGCAAATGAAATACTCTACCTAATGTACCCTAGTCCGGTATGATTGGGACTCATACTTTGATCTTTTGAGTTGGGAAAATACATTCGATGTGGAGGCTTTGTCGACTTTTATAGATTGCATTCAATTCTACTCGTGATGAAACTGTATATTGTGTGATGGTCAAACAGAAACAAAAATATTCCTACAGTCCCTTGAATGAGAATGTAGACAGGTTCCTTCCCAAATTTCTCAGTACTTATCCGGCCTTAGATTGAGAACTAATCATCATTTGGAAGTACTTTGAATAGAAATAAGAGGTAACAACAAGGAACTATTTAAGAATTTTATCAATTTTAAAAGACACCAGGAAAAGGATCTTTTAAGGAGAAAGCTTATTTTTTGTTTACTTCTTATGATTGCGAAATCAAAGAGTTTTCTTATCACTGACAATGAATGACCCAACCTCTGTAAATGCAACAATTGGACTCGAGCAATGCTAAAAAAAAATCTCCAAAAAGAGAACAAAATAGGAATAGACCAAAAAACGCGGGTCACGTCAAAACTCTGGTTAGAAACTTAAGCAAGACCTAAAAAGTCGCTTTAATTACAAGTTCAAATGCGACTGAAATAAATACCTACAGCTTAAGAATCGCCCTCAAAAATACTATTTTCGCAAAAGAAAACTATTTCAAATAGTGTACGTCTTTAAATGTTGAATGTAAAAATAATAAATTTCATTTAGAAATCTTTAAAAATCATCTAAAAATGAACGAAAGCAAAATTTCTTAAAATGCGTAAAAAAATTAATCAAAACTACAGTAAAAATATCGTAGATGTTTCAAAAAAGGTAAACTTCAATGCTATTGGGAGATGTTTCACAATTTTTATTATTTTGTATTTTTCCCTTGTTTCATTTATTTCCTTACGCATCAAATTTATTCATCTAAATATGATCTAAAAATTTAGGAAAGTTGCTCAAAAAGCGACCGATAAATCATTCAATTATTGAAAATGCCTTAAAATACAAAAAATGTTGTCTTAAAACGGCTAAAAACGCCTCAATAAGCGTATTCTAAACAATTGCGTCGAAAAGTCTGTTTAAAAACGAGACCAACATTTAAAAATGTGTCCCGAAAGCGTCGGAAGAACAGTTTTAAAAATGTTTACAAAAATGTGTCAAACATTCTCTAAATAGTTTTCAAATACAAAATTTTTCAAAAAGTTTTGGTTTAGACATTAACAAGAGAAAGGTTGATGGGCAAAACAGAAAAATTGGTTTGATAGTTTTTTTTCTCACCGAGGCAGGATATAAGCGAGGTATTTTAAATTCAAAATTGAAATTTAATTTGAAAATCATCTCAATTCAGCCGTTCCGACCGGCTTGGCATGAAACTGTATGTTAGTTCCATTTGTCCCAAAAATATAAATTCACACAAAGCGAGTTGTTGCAGGAAGCTAGGCCTAGGGTACCTACCTGGACCTGCTGCGCCTACTGTTTATTTTATTTTATTTACTAACTTTATGCAAAAAAGAAAAGATTGTTGATCTCTGATTACCATCCATTATGGTTTTCAAATTTTGTCAAAAGTCAAGTCAATGTTACTTATCATTTAAACCTTCAGTACCTTCCTATGCAAGCGAAGTCTCCTCTCCGTTTGTTGTTGCGACACATCCCTGCGACTACATTCTACATCTCATAAATTATGAGTTATTTTCAAAAAAAATCCAAAAATTGTTCCAACGTATGCTTAGAAGTGTCAAAAACCGTTTCAAGAACAGCGTCATAAAATGTGTGTAAATGCGCAACAACCACGCATACATTTTTTTTGGCACATCTCTAGATAAAACTGAAACACTTTTAAGTGTCTCTTTTAAATGATTTAAAGGCCTTCCTTGTTACATAGGTAAATCTATGAAATACACTTGGTGTTGCTTAAAAATGAAGCGCCTCAAATTAAATTAAATTAAACTCTTGCAGCTTTAATAAAGCAGCAAACTGACAAACATTCATCTCACACCACAACATTAGGAAAACTTTATTATTAAGTGCTATAAATTGTATTTCACTTCCAGCTGGAAATACATTTTACTACCGAAACGTTGCGAAATAATTTTATAGACAAGCAAGCTGCCATACAGCCACCGCGCCGCCCGAGCCTAACCTACAAACATGAAGCAAATGTGTGTAGCCTGCTCTTAGTAGCTGCTGCTTCCGAAGCAATTTGCCAGAAGTAATTTATTATTAATAACATTAGAGTTGAATGCAGAGCCGAACGTACATTAAACATTCATTCGCGTGGATCGTAAAGTTCATTGTCAGAAATGCTCTGCATGCCTCGCCTCCTAATGAAAATACTGAAACTAGTGCAACTCCGGGCCATCTCCGATTCATTTGCGACCGGCCGCTAACTGACCTACACGAGCATAAATGTAGGAACGCAGCTCGTCAACTTCTCCATCCCAAGTGTCAAGTGCCTGAATGGATTCGGCCATTAGGGGAACGCGAAACAACCCGATCCCATATAGATTACCATACAGACTGCAAGCCATCACAAGTTGGGCCGGCATCTCCAGCCGCTGCTGATACTAACTTAACCCCAAAACTGATGTGCCAAAGCTTACAAGATGAACGGCGTCCGCCCTCACCCAATGTTTACTGTGCGCAAAATGATGGTGTACTATTATTTTATTTTATGTACGTGAGCTTGCTTTTCCGACAGCACCCTGCACAGCAGCGCCTCTTATTTAGTGTTATTGTGGTGTGACGGAAAACAAAAATATACACATTGCTGTTAGACATGTGATGACGTGTGGGGGGAGCCTGGAAACTTTCTATTGATTGATTGGGGATGAGCGGAGCGTGTACGCACGCTTTGAGGGTTATTCGTATTTCGAGCACACCGGCACCGACCGACACCTATTCACCCGTCATCGATCGAAGGGAGTGAGTAAATATTGAACATAAGTGCCTGTTTATACGAAACAGAGATTTTGCAGCAAATTCGTCTGAAATTTATATAATTTTATCGAACAGGATGTGCGCCCTGGGGTGGGGCGGGTCGAATGCTTTATTTTATTGTGTTTATTCTGTGTGATCGGTACATGGTGCAGAGTCGACAAGTCGGGCCGAAAGGTGATGCAGGGATTTCCGTATGCCAGCAGATTGGTTTGCTTTGCAACAATATTTTCTTTTATTGGAAATCGTTATAGTAACCTATACTGATGTTTGCTTCGGGTATGATTGATGCTCTATGCGAAAGCAATAAATAAGAGTTACGAGTTTGAACAGCCAACGATGCTTTGAAGGTTGCAATGAGTTCGACGCAGATTAAGTGAGCAAAAAGTTGGAAAGTATTTTTTTCCTTACTCAATGTTAGTATAAAAATTTTAAAATATTTTTTTGTCACAAAATCTGTATTTTGTTAGAATTTAAACTTTGCGCGTTTTTAAGTAAAATTTTAGAACACAAGTTCTTGATTTAAGAATTCTTTATTTAGGAAAATATTTCGTTGATCTATCACTGTTTTAAACAATAAGATTCTGGGATCAAACACGATTGCCTAAGATTTAAGAAGAAAGGTACTTAAAGTAAGAAAAGGTTCTTTGAAGTCCCTCAACTCATTCAAGAAACAGTTTCATAATTTTGTTTAAATTGTTGATCTACCAAACTTTTACTTCATACTACTGATAAATTGTCTCTCTGTCTACCGCCAAATAAATCGTGATAATCAGTACAAGCCAATCAGCCAAAAGGCTTAATCCGATTGGTAAGCTATAGTAACACAATTTTATCCGACACTTAGTTCTAAGGCATTGCAACTTTTACTTTATAAATATGACTTAGAAAAAGTTGCAGTATTTGGTTCAGTGTGTGCTGAAAAATAAAACCCAATTTTTCGGGAAGAACCGCCTTTTTCACATTATTTTACAGAATTATATCGATCTTGCTGGGGACAAAAGGAGCTGGTGGAAAGTAAGCCCCAACAAATGTTAATGCCAAATTATCTTCATCATAAAAAACATATCAAACTAATGAAAGAAGGCAAGAAAGCTGCTCATAGAAGGGAACTTTTTAGTATTAGTAATCGAGTTCTTGGATAAGTATGTATGAGACTTTCCCAGAAGTCGTTTTTGGAAAAAAAAATGTATTTGATGGGAAATACTAAAGGAAATTACAAGCAACAAATTTGCAAGAAAAATAAACGTCCTTTTGACGGATTTAGCACCTTGACAGCTCATATCCAATCGCTGTAGAACTTTTCCTTTCTAAGCTATGAAATTCTTAGAAAGAAAACCTTCCTTTCTTGGTTTCTACGGCAAATTTGTTACACGCCATCACACAATTGTCGTAATACCTCAGTTGCATAAAGGTGAATTGAAAGTGAGCTGAATTGCTTTGAGTTTGTAAAAGAATATGAATCACTCAAATGAGGTTAAATATGAACGAACCTAATCAGTGCACTATATGATCTCCCCATTCTTGTAAAAACTCATCAAAAAACAGTCATAAGAGAAACAGAAACAAGAACTCTAAAAAATAGCTTCGCGTGTTCTAAAATGAGAAATATTGTAACTACGTCAAAAAGTCTATATCTAAAATCCATTAAAAAACTGTCAAGAATGCATAAGAAAATGACTCAAAAGCTGTTCCGAAATTTACCTCGAGAAAGAAAGGAGCTGCGAAAGTTCCAAAGTCACAATGAACTCCATTAAAGTGTCAGAAATTGGCTCAAAAGAGCATTTCAAAAAACTTACTACAAACGGCGTTAAAAATCCATTTGAACTTGAGAACATTTTTTTTGGAATCCATTTTTTAGATCCATTTTTTAGGCGTTCTTGGACTCACTTTTGACTCGATTCTAGGAATTTTCTAAGAGGCTTTTTCATAAAACTTTGGAGCTGTCTAAAGTCGAAACTTAAACTAAAAAATATTTATTGGTAGGTAAGTCCAAATGCCCGATAATAATAATCATATTAAGGTAGATTTAACGAAACAGTAAACATGTTCTTCTGTTTTTTTAAATTGCTTTAACTTAATAGTTGAACCCAATATTGGTCTTAAAATGTTGTATAAATTATAAGGTTTGTTTATCAAAAAAAATTAGAAAGTCTTGGAAAAATAATTTTTTATTTTTCCAACCATGAGTTCAAACCAGGGATGTTACGGAGGTGGTTTTAGCGGAGTCGGAGTTGAATCGGAGTCGGAGGCGGAGGTCGCACGCAGACACAAATTAATTATTAAAATATAAAATTTTAAAAATCAATTTTTTTTAGAAAATTAACAAAAAAAAAAAATACAAAACAAAATTGTATTGTAAGTGTAACATGTCGCAACTCGATAATTCTTTGTCGTTCATGTTTATCGGTCGTCACCGATTTCGAACGAAAAACCTCCGATGTGATTATATCGGAACCGAAGCCGGATTCGGAGGTGTAATTTAAACCGGAGGTTCCGACATATCGGATTCGGAGTCGAAGCTCCGTATCAACCCTAGTTCAAACATTAAAAGTGGTAAAAAAGGCAAAGGATAATGTTTACGGTTTCGTCTTATGGCTATAACTGAGGCCTTAAACAGCAAAAAATTTATACATTCGCGGACTCGCGGTTCAGGTACAGATCTTAATACACGACAAACATTTTATCGTGAGTTTTGGAACTTGTTTTCACATGCATTTTGGGCTTAATTTTTGAAGAGTTCTTGGAAAGCTTTCGCACAATCTTTGAAGTGATTTTGTTTTGTGTCTTCAGGCGAGACTTTTTAGGCAATTTTATAGGCATTTGTGTACTCTTTAGACATTCTGTTGGGAATCGCTTTAAATTATAAGGAATTAGTTCCAAGAATTCTTTTGAAGTACACAGGACACAAATAATTATATTTGTTGAACCAGGGTCCTATTGGCCAGGGTCTTAAGAGCACAATTTGATGTTGCCCCAAAAATCAGATGGTTTTGTTTATCATACTGAAAGTAGCGAATCTTAAATCTAAAACAGGGGCTTACAGTCCATCAGGCAGACTGTCCTCAAACAGAACAGATTTTTTGGTTTGTTTGAGAGGAACAACTTGTTTTGTCTTCAACGAACTGTGTTGATGTAACACCCTGGTAAAGTTACAAACACCTTGTCTCCGCAAAACTCTGACAAAAACTAAATTAATTCGAACTCAGCTACCTCAAACACAAAAATATACTGCAGTTCGACAGATAAATCAAGAGGAAAGTAGATCAGACATTTAAGTACGTCGACGGACCAACATACATCACGGTGGTAGTTGCTGCGAACAAATTCATTGGCACCGATGAAGTTTTCAAGTACCCACCTACTACCACAGGCCATTATCACCGGGCACTAAAATTTCGTGGAAAACTGTTAAATACTGAATGAAACAGAAGCGACGAGCGCATTTAAACGAAGAGTAAAATTTATCATCAGTATTCTGGGAGAACTAAATTGAAATGGAGTGCGCACACAAGTTCTGTAGCTCACCTTTCCCAAGAAGACGACAGGAAATGAACGAAACGAGAACGGAGTACTCCTTTTAATGTGTAATAACAAGAACAAGAAACCCATAAAAGAGGGTGGGTTACTAAATGAAAAAGAGTGTTTATTGCGAAAAGTGGGAACAAGTTTCCACCAAAAATGCACAAGTGCATATATATCTTCAAACTTATAGGTATCCGAATAAAGGGTGTCCCATAATTCACGCAAAAATTTGAATTTTGCGCCATTTAATAGCACAGTGATGCCAACGGAAAAAAAGGAAACAATGTGACAGCTGACAGTTCGGGGTTAGTTAAAATGGAGCGCTATATGAAAGAACAACGCAATTTCTTTGTTGGGCAATATTTTAAAAATAATAAAGGTTTGTCAGCTACAGTCCGCAATTTTCGTACAAAATATTTTCATCTTCGTTGATCGTCAAAGATGTCGCATTTGGGGTTCAGAAACGAGTAATTTTTGAAAAACAAATGCTTCCAAAACGCGTGACTGTTTGGTGCGGATTTTGGGTATTATCGGACCATTCTTCTTCGAAAATGCGGCTGGTCAGGCAGTAACAATGGTGTTCGTTATCGTGACATGATAACCCTGATTCTAGTGCCTAAATTACAAGATATGGATGTGACCAACATGGGGTTTCAACGATGCGATGCCACATGCCATACAGCCAGAGAAACAATTCAATTACTGCATGAGTCATTTCCTAATCGTGTAATCGGCAGCTTTTGTGATCAGAATTGGCCATCAAGGGGTCGAATCGCTTCGTCCGTGAACGAGCATTACGTGACGGAATTTGTTTTTGTTTCATATGTAAAATTATGTAAATTCCGTGAACATATGGCTTAGCTCGTTCGCGAAAGTGTCGATTCGAACCCAGTTCTTGCGATTTATCGCCATTGGAATTTTTTCTTTTTGGTTTTTTGCAGTCAAAGGTCTATACAATGCCTTGAAAGAGGAAACTGGGAAGTGTATTAATGAAATTCAGCCACATTTATCCGAAACGGCCATAGAAATTTTAAATAAAAGAGTACGTACTTGCCAGCAAAG
The DNA here is from genome assembly GCA_948293265.1 of Cheilosia impressa. Classification (NCBI taxonomy): domain Eukaryota; kingdom Metazoa; phylum Arthropoda; class Insecta; order Diptera; family Syrphidae; genus Cheilosia; species Cheilosia impressa. Next base: position 3,260,441 of record OX411883.1, on the reverse strand, counting down.
CCTTGGCAGCCATTTATCCAATGTGCTTTTCCATACATAACCCCAAACTTTATACTGACTCTATAAAAATTTTAAGCTTTCTAATTCAAAATCTGTATTTTCTGTCAAAATTACATTTTGCGTGATTTACGGGACACCCTCCACGGGAAATCCAAATTATCCCATAACCTGATCTGCTCATTTGCAACCCGTTCATACCATCAAAGGTTAATACTCGTACAATGGCTGACATTAAATATCAGATCCGGCACTGCAATTACCCGACACATCGAGAGCCTAATCTAATTAGCTGCAAACAATCCTCCTATTTATCGAAACTGTTGCGCCCACTCCAAACCTGGCATTAAGTGAAATGTGTCATTATGGTCGAGTGTGTTGTTGTCGAAAGCAGCACTTGTCTGCTGCCAAACAGATTAGATGAGCATATAATTGACAGAGCGAAAAGCGGCCGTACTCAAGCTAATTGAGTAACAACAAATTTCGCTCTGGGCTGAAATCAAATCCGAGTTTTGCTAATTAAACTCAGTTGCTCCATAGGCTGACAGAATATGCGAACTAAGTCGAACTTTCCGTCTAACGTACCTATACAGAGCCTAAAGGATTTCCACTCCATATTCACACGGATTATAGATGTAAAGAAGGAGAACAAATCGTTAAAATATCCCCATAAATGCATGCAAAAGGATTCGAACGGCAAAAAGAAACTTAAAACCCGGTGGGAAAAAGGTTCCTTAGAAAGCGGATATGACCACGTTCAGTGTTCACATGTGTCCTGTGTCAATAGGGTTTGTGAATTTATGCGCCTCTTGTTGTTCGTGTTGAGGGCGATCGACTGGGTAAATGTGTCCTTTGGGACTTGAACGAATTGGATTTCCGGACCCGACTGAAAGGTATAGAAAACACTGACATCCTGTATAAAAGAGTAAATTAAACTTTTACCAAGAGAACTTTGTGGCACATCGATCTCAGCGATGGGTAGGTGTAGTGGGGCTGGCTTATGGAGTGCTGTGGTCTGTCGTTATATTCCCAATGTAACACATGTTGACTTTAAAGTTGATAACAAACTACCCAAGTTATTGGGAACACGGACACTTTGGACATCATGGAACACTCGGCTTAGGTGCGATTCCATCTTCTCATAAAATGAACGTTTTCTTGCGTAATCTACTACGTTTGCTGTCAATTCTAGTACAAATTCTATAAAGTGTCCACTCCTCAGCATCCCAATTGTCCTAGGCTATAAATAGTCACTCAATCGTTTAATATCAAAACTCAAATCCAACGAGTCTGTTGGACTTGACCGCCAAAATATTTAAGACAGCGGCAAACATCCAAAGTGTCATCCTGTCTGACATGCAATGTTAAAATTGTGACAAAGTTTTAGAATTGACAACGTTTTAGATTTGGAAGGTGCTGGGAAGGAGTCTGGAGGGCAATCAACAACTTTAAAATCGACGCTCACCACATTTTCATCCCGCGATACTAATAATCCTTTTTAGTGTCCAGACCAAATTTATCGAATTCACTGGGGCGAAATTGAGTATTGCGACCTGCAAAATTTATAACGTGCAGGTTGGAAATAATTATTGGTAAGTCCCATCGACTTTTAGGTCGAGCTTTGTTAGTGGAATGACGGCTTCTCTGTGAAGATTGGAAATAAACCTCACCATGATCACAGATGTCAGAAAAGGATCAAAGGTGATGCACTTTCGACAGCTTTAATATTTCTCTACGTCAGATAGAGCGCGGGACAAATGCGAACATGGAAGGCACAATTTTCCACTCGATTCGCTCAACTACTGGGGGCTTGAGCGCGATATCACAAGTAAATGCCAGTCCCAAGTGTGAGGGAGACTTTCACAGTGATTAAAGAAAATGTAACGTTGGTTGATAACAAACACCTCCGACAGATCGTCACTTTTGATAGTAGGGACTTCAAGGTTGTTTGGGAGTCTTTATCTACCTCGAAGCAGATGATTTTTTAATAAACATTTAATAAAGATGCTGAAATTTACCCGGTACAAAACTCTTGACTTGTGGGGCAAGCTCTATAGAATCCTTGGCCAGTGCGCCAAGAGTTGGTCTCTAAGCTAAGCACAAAGGGCAAGTTGGTAACGTGCTGGCAGTAAAGAAATAGCCTCTTCACGAACATGTCCAACTTTTTATAACCTATTTTCAAAGCAATCATAAGCAAGGGCAATAATTATACCAACAGAAAAGCAGACAAAATTTACTTGTGATCAAAGTGGAAAGTATAAAGTGTTACTTAAGCATTGCTCGGCATTTTATTGGCACTCGTATCCTGCCATAATTGTGAAAGTAGCATATATTTATGACCCGAGTCATAGCTTCCCTAGAGTTTTAAATTTGTTTTAAATTGATGTCTTTTCCGAAAGTCTAAAAGAAGCTTTATAAAGTCAACTATGCACTGGACTGATTGAACGAGACTGAAGAAGGACTGTGATAGGGACGCATTTCCATTGTTTTTTTATTGAAGGTTTCAAAGTAGACCCTCTCGCCAACACAATAGCTTCTGTGGCCACCTTCTTAAATGAAATTCCGCAAGACTGCAGAATGATGATGAGGCCATTGTTGTTTCGTGACCGTTAAATTGTGAAAGGTGGCTTCCACTCTCCCTTTCTAAATGTTGCCCTGGTTTACCTGCAAGTAATTACCTACAGCTGTGATTCAGAACCTTAAAACTAACTTCATCTCTAAAAGCGGGAAAATAGCACATACAATGAATTTGCGGTTTGGGATGCAACTATTCAACGTTCCCTTTGAGGTGACTAGCACTTTCCCCCGTCGTCAGTTTGCAATCATAGCAAGAGCTACAACAGGCTGAAGCATTCCGTAACACACACAAGTTACATTAATTACAAGGAAGCTTCCCAGGCAGCCAACTTGCTTCCAAGGCCGACTTTAGAAGGTACTATACCACTTTACGAATTTCTGCCACCAACGACTATTAAACGGAATTGCAGCTGCCGTACAGCTACAGACACCCATTATTCTGAATGCAGTGTTTATTTACTAAGAAAAACACACACGCACACGAGGAGCAAACAATCAAAGTAGTGTGCTCGCTCCAATTGGGCTTCGTGCAGCACAACTTGTATGTGTTTGGCTTGCACTAAGCGGATAAAAGCCAAGAGTGGCGAAGGAGTTTCTTGTTTTTTTTTGGCTGCAAATTGCTTTTCGTATTTATTCCACCAGCATAAGGAGGACTTTCAACGAACTTACTACATGTGAGCTGCATAATGCATGGCTTGCCTGATGTTGTTTTAAGTTTTGTTTCATTTTGCTGGCTTCTTCTTTGTCACGGACCTTACAAAACATGTTATCCGTGACCTTTACGAGAAGTGCTTACCTAGCAAGAAGAGTGGGTCCATTACAGTAAGGAGCACAACTCTCCTTGCTATTTATCAACAAAGTCGCATGTCCTTATCCGTGATGTTGACGACTGCCACGGTTCTTGGTATGTTCGCCTGCATTTTATGTTTGGCCGTACATCCCCGCAAATGGTTTCGCAACAACCTGAATAGCGAACATCGAGTTTAATTAATGAACAGATAAGAGTTGCGATTTATCATCATCCACTGTCTAATGACAGTTTTACTGCCGAAAAATGAATTCATCCGTGCGAGCATTTAAAGTGACAACGAAGTGATTTTAAAGGTCGCCTTCCCGGGCAGAGTGTAGAGGAGGTAATCTGCTTAAGGAGTAAATGGCTTGGATGCCATTATTATGCAAACTGTGGGAAGTTTTCTCTCTTTTTTTTCGCCTGTACCGAGAAAAGTTAAATGAAAATTACCATTAAAACGAATGAAGCGGCAAAGACGCAAGGCTCAGGCGACACAGGAAAGTGAACTTTTAGGCCCATGGCGGGGCATCAGGACGAAATCATGTTAAAACGTTGATGACCCAAAGTTTTCGAAGCGACAATTTAATGATATTTTATGGGAATGTAGGGGACAAAGATCGTCATAATAGGAATTTTGACTTTAAGCTGACAATCAGGTGGATGGACCATGGACGTGGACGTGGACGTGTACGTCCTTTTGCGTTTCCTTGAAAATGTTGAAGTAGATACATTGAAAGTTGACTGTGCATATTAAGTGGGTGAGGCGGTTATAGATGATTCTTCACAGAATTTAAAATGGAAAGCGGGTAAACAGGGAAGAGGAGTTTTCGCATTTTAAAGTGAAACCGAAAAGGGCTTAAAAAGCTGTTCAATGCTTTAAGTTAAAATTCGTCGTGGGTTTTATGCTGAGGAATTCCCGTCACCCGTTTTAAGGACCAGTATAATGCGGATCTTAGGGCGGTTGCCTGCGTACCAAAAATCACTGAGGATGAAAGTCGCTGAAGTGTCTCCTCCGAAAGATGCTCTTCACGGGCCGTGGTCTTTTTAGTAAGCTGTAAGGGCCATCGAACTTGTTTTCAGTTGTAAAATAAGGACTTGAGATCGAACTCTACCGTTGTTTTTAATTGAAAACAAGTGCAGTTGAGGGGCAGATAAAGAGTTTGCCATTGATGCGAGCCACGACCATATAGACGTACCGTACACGGAATAATGAAGAAAAGAGTTTCTGCAGCACTGCGTACCAAAAACAAGAGAGCATGATCTCTTTATCAGGCTTGACTGTATTTTAATAATCTCACAATAGCATTAAGCTAGTTGCCTTTTTCTGTCAAAGTGTACTGAAGGGCCCAGCCCATTCGTTGTGTTGACGGATCCGTCCGGCAGTTCCATAGAATCGATGACAGCCGATGACAGTTTCTCTTATTATCTCAAAATTTCCCCTAATGAAAGTGCTTTCACTCACGCTGTGCCAACTGTCAACGGCTGCAACGCACGGAAAAGCAGAAAGTAAAACTATACTTTATGCGTCGCAACCGTCGGCTGCTGTTTATTCTATCAACGTTGCCGAAACGAACGCGACGGATTTTATGGGTTGGGCTCTTCACCTTTTTACAGTACATCGGTTAGTAGAACAACCCGCTAAGATAGCACAAACAAAATAATATGAAGACGAATAGTTCTTATTATTTTTCGTTCTTTAAAGTCGCATAAAAAGAAACCTACATAAGACAACAATTCAAGAGCTTGGGCTTTTTCCGTAGTTTGTTTGTTTCTGATGTAACTGCAAGTTTTTATAGTTAAATTATTATTTTTGGGTAATCAATACAAGATTTTATGTTTTTTGTATATTTTTCCATATAAAATGGCAACAATATTTAAACAATTTTTTAGCGTTGTCACAAATTTTTACGGTTCAAAGACATGAAATTCAACGTCTGTATTTTTAACTGCGTACATTTTGAATGTTATATCAAATTAAGAAACGACCCACTTACAATCACATTAATTTGTTGCCCCATTGATGTGACATTTGACGGACTTGACTGTAAATACACTGATGCACAAAATTAGAGAAACCCATCAAAGATGAAAAATCTTATTTTTCTTTATTCACTTTTTTTTCTTCGTCAATCAAAGTGTCAAATCGAAGACCTTTTGACTCCCGGAAATTTTAACATAATATAAAGCCCATTTAAGAAACATGTAAAGATAAATCGTAAAAACACGAATTTATTTACTTTTTGCTGACAATTCTCTCAACGTGTTCAGCAGTGTTTTTTGCAACATTTTATTTATGAATAGGGACCAGGTTTGGCATCACCGATCTGACAGTAGTAACTAACATTTTTTTTTAAATTAAATGCTTGTAAATATGTAATAAGTAATTTTCACTTTATTTTAATTAAATTGCTTACCACTAACTAGCGAGTTATTGGATCGTTCGTATGTACCTGAAAGAAAAACACAAAATAAAATGGTTAATTAGCTGTGTAGTACATTTGTTTATATTTATAAATTACGCAAAAATTCCTCCATAACATTTCCCTTACACAAAAATAATATTGCGAATAGTTTTACCAAAAAGTTGATGAAAAATATATAGCAGATTGTAATCCATGTAAAATTAATGAATATATTTAATGGAAAGATATATCTTTTTGTGTATTTGTGAAGAGACCTATTTACAAATATATAAATCCATTGATAGTTATTCTGAGTTTTACAGAAAAGCTCAGAAAACAAGTGAAAAATTAAAGTTTTTGCATTCCATGAGTAGAAATACTGACTAAAGGTGTTCAACTTCTTATTTACTGTACACCATTTTCTGATCCTTTTTCCGAAGTAGGATAGACTCGTAAAAAGTGTCAAAATCACCCGATTTTCGTTGCAAATGAAAAAAAAAAATAAAATCAAAGTTTCTGCTAATCCAAACTCTAATTGTGTATTGAATTTTGTGTATTGTGTATTGAAAATGTATTTTTCTTACTAAATAGAGTTGAAAATGGCAGTACCTACCTATTAATGTATTCCAACAGGTGGAGCCTTTGTTGTTTCATGGAACACGAAGCTGTACATTTTCGTTCTGAGAGTTTTCACTAACTTGTGCTGTTAATCCTCAACAAAAATAATTTATATCAGCAAAAATAAATAAAATAAAACATATATTTTGTATGTGGTGCTATATTTTAGTGATTCGAAGCATAACCCCTATTACTTCACTTTGCGAATGCAATATATGAAAAATATCAAGTGTCAGGAAAACTATTTCAACGTCACCAACATCAGCAGCAGTCAGGGAGTTCAATTTTAATTACTCCGAAGTATAAATTAAAAGCATGAAAAGCGTAGGGTAGAACTATTCATACGGACTATCTCTCACAAATGTGATGTCATGTCCATTTCCTTGTCCATGTCTGTCTCTTGCACTTAGTGCCACAAAACCTTACACAGGTGCATTCCAGCTCCGTTCTGCACTCCTTTCGTCCAATAATTTGAATAGCAAACAACATTGCATTTGAAATCGTTTGAAGGAAATAACTAAGCAGTTTGTAACCCCACGGTAACTCTGTAGTATGAAAGAAACGCTGTTCAATTCAACTTCAACATCATAGTAGGCACATATCTCATTTCTCATATCGAGTTCAGTAGTCACATAGAATTTGAGCTGAATAGACGTGAGACTTACTTCTCAAATACAAATTAACGTTAATAATAAAAACTGGTATATAAAATACAAAAGCCAATTTTGGGTTTATTTCTTTTAAATTCTACAGAATCAGAAGTGGGATAACCCGAAAAGGAAAGTGAAAAGAATAGTATATATACCTAAATAAAAACATCCGTAAGTTTAAAATACGTAATAATAATTTGAGTTGTGCGTGGTAGAAGGGGTGCTAAGCTCACGGCGCAGGCTAAGTTCACGTCGGCTGTTGTTAGCCAAGTAAAAAAAATAAAAAATTATAAATAGATAATGCATTCAGTAGGCCTAGAAAGTAGGAAACGGGAGAGAGATGTACAGTACAGCCTCGCTAGTCCGGACACATAAAGTTTCTACCGTGTCCGGAATAGCGAAATGCCCGGACTATAGAGAAAAAATTAAATACATACAATGGACAAATCAAAGACCACAAATATAAACTTCCAATGAGTAAATTTGCAACGATTAAAATGTCTAGATTCCAGAGCCAACTACAAGCGACAAAACTAGAAGGGGATTCCCCGTAATCGTACGAACAAACGTTTTTTCCAAGAAACAGATACAAATAATATATGTATGTCCGAAACATAGAGGTGTAATATATGTATGTCCGAAACATAGAGGTGTCCGGACTACTGAAGTGTCCGGGCTAGCGAGTGTCCGGACTAGCGAGGCTGTACTGTATATGAATATGAATATATTTTTTTATATAAAAAATGTGTGATTTGTTAATATACTGCGCAGTTGTTAATATGTGAAAATTTATTTTTGTTTTTACAATTATGGTTGAAATATTTTTTTGTATGACGGCAAAGCTATATAGATGTGTGCGAGTGGTCTACTGCGCATAAGTTATAACGCCATAAAAAGAGTTGTGGAAGATGAGATTATATAATAATGTTGTATATAACAAACAAAAATCGTCACGATATCTACGGTACACGTAGTTACTGATCCTTTTGAGAGTTAAAAGTACATGTACTTTGTCGAGTACATGCAAAAATAAAAAAAAAATAAAAATTAATATTTATATATATACATATATATATTTGAGAAATATCGTTTTAATAAACGAAGGAAAATCATTTTGTTGACATGTACGGTCTACGTATAAGTTAACAGATTTTTCCTGTTGTCTTTGAAACTGAAATAGAGACGAGGACGTGTTGTCGCATGAAAAAAAAAAAAAAAGAAGGTTACTTGGGCATGTGTCCCAATGTCTGGAAAAGACAATGTATGGCAAATTAATGTACGTTAACATAATGATACAAAAGAAAGAGTGGACTTAAGAATCATTTTTAAGTAAACTAAGAAATGCAATGGTTTTACAATAGCGGGAGGTTATAATAAGTGTATAATAACATAATTTGACTAGTTTTTTGGAATATGAGCATCTACAGTATTTGTAGAAGTTAATAAGAAAAGGATAGATATCATCATTAAAATTTAGAAATTATAAATTGTTTAATTATTTAAAAATAAAAATTAATAAATAAATAAATTAGATGGGAGAAATTATATACAACTAATACAAGTAATTTTGAATCTAAATATGCCTTACTAATTTTTCCTTAGATACTGAATAATGGAAAACTTGAATGTTAAACAGCTCCAAGCTGAGCTCAAGGAAAGGAATCTACCAATCAGTGGAACGAAGAGAGTTTTATTGAACAGGATATTGCATGACGATGAGCAGCATCCAACCAATAGGACAATAAATGCATTCGGAACAAGAGGTGTAATTGAGGTGGCCGAGTGTGTTGGTCAACAAAGGGAAGAACAGAATATAACTAGGAGTTCTGATGTTTCGTCTATAGACGACGACTCATTGAGAGCTAGAGAATGGGACCTAATCAAGAGGGAAAAAGATTTGATCGCAAAGGAACGAGCGTTGATTATTCAAGAGCGACAATTAGGAGAAAAACTTAAACTTCTTGAAATAAGACAGAACGCAGACGGCAATTCTGATAGGCCCACCATAAATTGCAGTATAAGGGAAATTTCAGATGCATTGCCGATGTTTTCACCAGGAGATATTGAGTCTGTATCAGCCGAGTGTTGGATTAAGCGAGTTGAGGGACTTATGCAAATCTATAATTGGGATGAGAAAGCTCTGTTGTTGGCTGCAGCTTCAAAAATGCACGGACCTGCCCGGTACTGGTGGGACTCCAATCAAGAAGGTACTGCTACTTGGAGTCAGCTCGCAACCGGACTTAAATTAAACTTTCCTCATCAATATAGTGAGATAGAGGTACATCAACAATTGGTGGGAAAAGTCAGGAAACGTCATGAAACCATAGAAACTTATTGTTTTGAAATGAATATGATAGGAAAGAGGATTCAACTTTCAGACAAGACTATCATACAGTATATTTTAACAGGTTTAAATGACCCTCACATGAGTTCGAGTCTGGCTGCTGGCCACTTCAGCGACATTTCTGAATTAATTTGTAAAATTAAATGGTTTGAAAGTATAAGAACAAACGCTCGGCAGGGACTTGTTGGTACTACATTTCCTAAGCCATACCACAATAGTCAACGTGTAGTAAATGAATCATCTACCTGGCAACCTAGACGTACACTTTCGCTCCAAAAAAACAGAAATGAAGTTAGTTGTTATAACTGTAATAAGCCCGGTCACTATGCGAGGCAGTGTTCTCTGACCAGAAAGAGATCGTGGCAAAATACTCGTGACAGTAATCAAGCATCTACAAGAGAAGATAGACAAGACCGAAAATTTAAAGTGAATATCATAACTAACAAGGTCGAAGACGATTGTTACTACAAATGGGTGACTATTTGTGGAAAAAAGTATACAGCTCTCTTAGACTCAGGAAGTGAACAAACAATTATTACTCAAACTGTAGCAAAAGACATTGAAGCTATCATAGAAGACAATAACGCCACATTGCATGGATTTGGAGGAGGAAGTTGCAAAGTAGATGGAAGTGTCATCTGCACAATTCAAATAGACGAATCACTCTTTACAGTGTGTGCTCTGATAGTTGCAGATAATCGCCTATCCGATCCAGTTTTGGTCGGTAAGGATATTTTAAATAATCCTGCTTGTGGGATGAGCAAAAGGGGTAATATTCTTACCGTGAAACGGACAGATCTCAAAACAGTAGACGTGAAGGGAATTGAAGAGAACCAAAGCAAACCGAAAATAACACCCGACGATCTTCAAGTAAACCCGAATGTCGATTCGATTAAATTGTTGCAACTTCTGAATGAGTTCCGGGGTTGTATTGCAATAAATCGGGACGAATTAGGGCGCACCAATTTTGCAGAGATGGAAATAGAACTCGAAAGGAATGAAGTGGTAGTACATCGACCCTATAAGGTACCCTACGCCAAGAGAGAGGTACTGACATCAATGGTTGAAGAATTACTGGACTGCGGAATTATTAAGGAATCCCAATCGAATTTTGCTTCTCCTGTAATTCTGGTGAAGAAAAAGAATGGAGAGGACCGAATGTGTGTCGATTATAGAAGACTCAATAGGATAACCAAAAAGATAAAGTTTCCTTTGCCATTAATTGAAGAACAGCTGAATGAGCTGCAGGGGTATAGATTCTTCATAGTATTGGACTTAGCATCAGGATATTACCAAATTCCAATAAAACCGGAACATACACACTTTACAGCCTTTATTACTCCTGATGGTCTCTTTGAGTTTGTAACAGTACCATTTGGCCTCGTTAATGCTCCTGCAGTCTTTCAGAAAATGATGAATTCAATAACCAGAAAGATGAGACCATACCAAATCATATGTTATATGGACGATGTGGTAATTCCAAGTAATACAATTGAGGAAGGAATGGACAAGTTGAAGAAATTTCTACAAATATTAAAGCAGGGAAATTTAACGTTAAACCTTAAAAAATGTTGTTTCTTTAAAACGGAAATTGAATACTTGGGACATATTATTACAAATAATACAATTAAACCTGGAAATATGAAGACGCTTGCAGTAGAAAATTTCCCAGAACCAACGAATGAACATGAAGTCCGACAATTTATTGGGTTAACGAGCTATTTCCGGAAATTTATAAAAAACTTTTCACTAATTGCGCAACCTTTGACAGATCTTACAAAAAAGAATTGTGACTTTGAATGGGGAGAAACGCAACAGAAGGCATTCGATGAGCTGAAAAATTGCCTTGCAAAGAAACCGGTTTTAGAGTTATTCAATCCTGCTTCGGGACATGAGCTACATACCGACGCCAGTGCACGCGGACTTGCAGGAGTGTTGATGCAGGGTGAAGGCAACGAATTACACCCTGTGGCATTTTTCAGCAGGAAAACGACAAAGGAAGAAAGTATTTATCACAGTTATGAACTCGAGGCTCTAGCCGTGGTCGAATCAACCCAAAGATTTCGTCAATACCTTTTGGGATCTAAATTCATTATTGTTACTGATTGTGGTGCACTCAAAACAGCTATGCAAAAGAAAGAACTAGTCCCTAGAATAGCTCGTTGGTGGCTCAAAATGCAAGAATATGATTATGAAGTAAAACATCGACCCGGAAAGGCAATGGCTCACGCCGATGCTCTTTCTCGACGACCTGTCGAACAAGCAAAGGAAACTGAAGTGGTGAATATGAATATCTTTAGGATAAATGTTGATGAGGATGATTGGATATATTCCTTGCAACTACAAGATCAAGAAATTGCTAAAATAGCTGATGTGCTTAAGAAAACCCCAACTACAGAGCTTGAGAAACAAATTCATAATGATTACGTTCTTCAGCAAGGAAGAGTATATCGATTTGTGGAAGGTGAACTGAGATTATTTGTACCAAAAGGGGTTCGAAATCGTGTATTACGCAGTAGCCATGACCTTATGGGTCATTTTTCTGAAAGTAAGACCACTAAGCACATCAAAGCAAGGTACTGGTTTCCTAGAATTACTCAGTTCGTAAGAAAGTACTTAAAGGCGTGTGTCGAATGTGCCTACAATAAAAAGGAGATACAACCTCGTGGAGAACTATTCCCTATCGAAAAGAAAAGTATACCATTTGACACAATCCATATCGACCATTTAGGTCCATTTTTAAAGTCTACAAAGGGAAACACTTATATGATAGTACTAGTTGATGCTTTTACTAAGTTTGTATTTCTAAAAGCTACTCCGAATGCGCAAACCAAACCAGTAATCAATTTTCTTAAGGAAACGTTTTATCTTTTTGGAACGCCTCGAAGGATGGTAACCGACCGAGGAACAGCATTCACGTCCAAAACGTTCGAAGGATTCATAAAAGACTACGCTATACAACATGTACTAAATGCGACAAAAACTCCTCGAGCAAATGGGCAGGTCGAGCGCTACAATCGAACCATTCTTCATGCTTTACTAGCGACTGTAGAAGACGAAAATAAGTGGGACCAGCAAATTAAAACCGTTCAATGGGGCATAAATAATACTTACAATGAAGCCACCGGAAAAACAGCGCATCAAATGATGATGGGATATATTCCTCGAGATCCCTTAAAAGACGCTCTTGCCCAAAGTTTGGATCTTAATCAAACTGAAACTCAGATCGACCAAATACGAAGGGAAGGCTCCGATGTTATCTCAAAAACACAAAAACTACAAAAAATTAACCATGATTTACGACATAAAAAGGCGAAGAAATACAAAGTTGGAGATTTCGTGATGATTTTGAATGATAATCCAAGCAGCACAGGAACATCACGTAAACTGGAGGCGAAGTATCGGGGACCTTACATTATAACTACCGTGTTACCACATGATAGATATCAAGTGGCAGACATTCCATTCGCTCCACGGAGTCAAAAACCGTATTCTGCAGTATGGGCGGCGGATCGAATTAAGCGCTGAGTTCGACGAGGACGTCGATGAAGTCAGTATGGCCGAACCTGTAACCCCACGGTAACTCTGTAGTATGAAAGAAACGCTGTTCAATTCAACTTCAACATCATAGTAGGCACATATCTCATTTCTCATATCGAGTTCAGTAGTCACATAGAATTTGAGCTGAATAGACGTGAGACTTACTTCTCAAATACAAATTAACGTTAATAATAAAAACTGGTATATAAAATACAAAAGCCAATTTTGGGTTTATTTCTTTTAAATTCTACAAGTTTTAAAAAAATAATGAGCAATATATTGCTCAGTTTTATTTGGACCTTCATAAAACCATCCAAGCATTTAATTTTAACAACATATTTTCAGGTCACTCGTATACATAAAATACTGGCAACATATCAACACTTAAAGGTCAGAAGCGAACCACAACGAACTAAGGAATCATTAAACTAAGCACAGGCGAATGACCAACGTGTAACTTTACGCTTCAATTTTATGGCACTTTGTTATGCGGAACCGCAATGGCGGCATTTGAAATATAAACATTTCTATTGTGACCGAAAAAATATGCAAGTTGCCGGTTAAAAAATGATTGTTGGTAAGCACTTTTTACCACCGTAAGTATCTTGTAGGTCTCAATATTATAATTGTGAATTCCTGAAATTTAGTTGATAACAAGTTCTAGCCTTTAAATTTTAAGGACTGCGTCGATTACTCTACACAACAACGCTCTTATTCAAGACAATTTAATTCATTTTATTATTAATTCGGAAAAAAAGCGGTGGCGCGTAACACTGAAAAATTCAGGTCACAATATGAAATTTGGAAACAACTAAACGGAACATTTTTTAAAATGTTTTTGATCCCGGTAAGGATAATTATGTCTCCGAGACCAGAAAAATTTCACAATTCTCAAACAAACTTAGTTCGATTCATTTAGAAATTAAAAGAGTGACCCAAGACCCGTATTTGTTCATGTTCCCGATTTTTCAGCGACTGTGAATGGCATTATAATGCGGCACCCTACGGAAGGGGTACCAATTTTCATTTGCATTTAAAGTAGGGCTACTGCCGTTTTTCTGTGATTATTGCGACAGCTTACGTTTGGTGTCAACTTGTTATAAGCTACGAGGAAGTGAGATGTAGGGAGAAGTACATTATGATAGAGGTTTGTGTTGTGGCTATAATTTTTGTGTACTACTTAAGCCACTCTTATGATTTTCAACAATCGCTTAAAGTTTCTAGGTTTTTTCACGAAGCCAGGATTCGTTAAGACACATTTCAGTGGGTTGGGTTCTCAATTTTGTTGGTTGTTATTAACCTCCTTCAACTTGCAGTCATTTAAAGCAATGATAAAAATTGTTAAGCATTTTCTTGATACTTTCCAGATTGGTATTGTCAGTAGGTTCACCCAATTAAATACGAGCTGCTGTGGGGCAGTTAGGTAGGTTGGTAAATGGAATGTTACATTTTTTTTTCTTTTTCGCGCATTGTAATCTACTACCTACACCTTTTTTTTAAGAATTAACTCATCACGTCCAATTTCAATCAATCTCCATCAAGCCGCATAGTCAATATTCGCCGGGAGGGCATACAAAAAGTCAAATTTCCGCAGCAATAACAGTTAGTAACTCGTAATTAACCAGCCCTGTTGATTATACATCTGGATAATCCGACTACATAAATCTCAGTTTAGTTGGCTTAATTCGGCTTTCTGCCATAGGTGATACGATCCATAAATTAACACCCACACGGTTCAGCCCTTCTCCCATAGAACATGGGGCACTCCTCCAGCGGCAACAATGCACAACATCCCACAGATAACAGCAACGTATCTATTAATATTTAGGACTGGCAAATAAAATACGTATATGTATCTCTCCTGCTGCAAACATGCTTTTGCGTGTACACACACCACCCTGAGGACCAAAAACACACTCTCCCTTCTGCCTAGCGAACGAACAATGCCCGACAACGCAAACAGAAGTTTTATCTGATAAGCTTATTTGACTTAATAAGCCTGCCCACCCGGTAGGTGGTAGGTGATAATCAAATACGCGGTCGCTTTGCATTCATTCGGAAACTATGAACGCTGAACAGAAAAGGGATCATTTTTATCTCAGCGGCAGCATACCCCAATTACGCACCACACCCGCATCAACTCAAGGGATGGCTGGATGTGCGCAGCGCAACGCACATCCATCCATGTTATGTTTTCATTAAAACTTTGTAAATAACAATGTAATGCGAAATGTAATTGTGTGTATCGAGCCGTATGTGGTGAATTCGAACCTCACTCCGAGTGGCATCGCAGACCCTACGCCCACCCCCATCCCCATGTACGTGCCACATACGAGTATTAGCTTAGCGCACAGAAATAGAAATAAAAGCGACGCCGAGTGGGAGCGAGTCGCGTTTGTTTAATGTGGGATTAATTATCTTTCATGGTTTTTAATCTCATGCCGCTCGCCGTGGTATGGGTGTGTGTTTTAATTTTTTTCTACTTGACTAAAGCTTTCAATTTTATAATTCGCAGCCGCTGGCGTTTTTAATGCATTTTTCCTGCAACTTTTGTCTAACTTGTGGTGGTTGGGATTTTTTTGTGTGTTCTACCTCACAAAAAAAAATCAATTTTAAAATATTCCCATGCTCTGCAGAAGGATTCATCGAAAGCCTTTCCGTTGCATGAACATGTGAGGGTGGTTTTTGGAAGGCTCTCTCGTTCTCCGAGGGTGTGGGGGATGGGGTGCTACCTCTCAGATTCACTCATGTGCGTATACCTGGATCATGGCAGAGGAAGGATTTTGAATATTATCAGTTGTTTGTCTGCCTTTCACCTTTAGGAGCAGTCCCTTTGGCCGAAGGTCATTGTTTTTGTTTATAACTCATCTTGTAGTCCTTTCGAGCTATGGAAAAGCAATATATCCCTCTGCTTTGTGAAGGTGGTTTGTTGCTTTGAGGCCTAAAGCCTCTTTCATCAGGTTTATTAATGTGGGAGCGGTTTCCACTCAACTCTTATCGATTTTAAGAGACTGTGAACCAACTTTTACTGAATATTTAACAAAATGGGTTTCTTGCCTATTTTGCATCACAAATAGAAGCAAGAATCCAATCACCTAACGTCCTGTCAGAGGAATGCAAGTTCTTCTTTGGCAGCCTTGTGCAAAGTCTGATGTATTTAACAGTCACAATTAGTGCAAAAATCCTTTCCCAATTAATATTAACCTCGTTTAAAGTTTTTGTAGAGACAATGAGGAATCAATAGCTCTCCCTCCACCCACAAAACTCCTCTTCTCTGGACATCCTCTTTCGCTGACAACGGCGTTTTAGGAAAACTTTTTTCTCGTCTTTCAATAATCTACGACATGAAAAATGCACCGATTTCCACAGTCGCTGGTGCACTTTATTGCATGAGTTAAGGCCCATCACCCGCTATGCGGGCATTAAGTGGAAATTTATTTTCACTCTGTGGACTGCTGTTCTAATATTAGAAATATGAGGACTTCAAACCACAACCACAACCACCACTATCCTCTGGTGCATACTAGAATCGTTTGGACATAAACACCGAGCGCATTTCCTCTGTCATGTTTAGTAACAAGTTTGTTTACTTTCTCTATGGTTGCAACTAATTTAAGAAAATAGAACGGAAACTACTACGACAACACTGAAGGGCGGCATTGTTTCTGCTACAATATAACAGAATGGTCTTTAACTCGAGCGTATTTGGTTTGAATGCGTTAAAGAGGGCGCCGTGTGACTGGGGGCCTTCATGTTCTTGTACCATCAGCCACTTTTTGACAGTTTGGTGAAGAAATTCACTTTTTGCGGTTTCGTAAGTAAATTCACACCAATGAAGGGACTTGTATGTATATTCGAAACCGAATTCGAAGAGACTGCGAGATGACAAATAACTCGGTATGGGAGCAGCGAAGGAAAGCACGAGTGTGTTCGAAAAGTTGAAGTGCTTAGTTTATTAGGCTGACTTGATGTGTTTAAATTTTTTTATTTGCCTTGATCGGTCATATAAACAATTTTTTTATTTGACGTTTATGGAGGGAAAGCCGAAGAATCTATTTAAGAATTCCATGACTTAAGTACCAAGTTGGCAGTTCGTAAAAGTGGCTGACGCATGGAAAGTGACGTTTCCCATCAATCTAGTCCAGACCAATTTTGTCCAGACCAATCTAGTCCACTATATTCTTGAACGTGCCTAATCTTGACGTTCATCCATAAACTTTTAACTGTATAAGATGTGCGCCAGAAAATAATCCCATAAGCCGATCAATGACTGGATATAATCTCCGACAACAGAAGAAGAAACGAACCATCATCAAGCCGATTTGGCAAACAGGGTAAATTCATTTTCCCCGAAAACTGTTTACAAATAATCCTCTGAAAAAGCTGTATAACTTTTTTACCGACTGTAAGGTGTTTGCCCGAAATCAACCTGGGCCCAAATGTATTACAATATGAAAAATAAACAATAAAGTGTCAACGGCTACAAATATTCCAATTGCAAGAATGTCAACAGAAAAAAAAACAAGTGACGTGACAGACAAAATCTAAAATCAGGTCGCGAATCTGAGAAGTCCCAGTCGAATGCCTCATTAGCGCCAAAATTTTGATCTACGAACTCACAAAATTCTCCATATAAAATAACCCACTGTCACCTATGTAGTGCGAAGGATAAACATGATTATTAATAAGGCTCGCAGGCTATTACATAAAAATATCACGCTGCAAAAGCACCTTTTTGGATTCCATCGAAAACCTGTGTACCCAAATTAATGTGCTACACGTATTTTTCCATCAGCTCTTTTTAATTTGTTAACCAAATCTATTCCACCAAATTACCTTAAAAAAATCCAACTGTGTCCTTGCGATTCCGACGTGTATTCATCTATCAACATCTAAATTAGCGTAAACAAACAACATCTACAATGGTTGGGTTTGTTTGCCCTCTGTCATGATACGCCCATCATGGGATATCCCGTCACTTTCACCTCCAAGGACGCCTTGTTAAACATCACGGTTATTACAACTAAAACAAGGGAGTGGAAGCGCTGAAAACCTGCCAATGACAGTTCAATGGATATCGGTCCCTGACACAATATTTCTCAGTATTTGCCTCGCTTTTTCATTATTCCCCACCCGTGGCATATTATTCGATTTCATCAATTTCAATAAAAAGAACTTTATCGACAGCAGGTGGCTGCTATCAATTCGACGCCCCGTGACAGGTTACTTTTCCCATAGAAATTTTAACCCAACTCATCATTTAAATATCATCCCATTCGGCTGTCCAAAAAATAAAAAAGACGCAATGCTAAAAATATGTAGGTATAAGTGGATCGTTTTTGTATTCATTTTAAATCAATCAATCTTTCGTTTGCCTTAAGTAGGTGCCAGCCTGTTTAACAAAAACCAGCAACAAATATTTTTCATCCCGGGCTATTGTGTGCCGATTGAGGGCTATCAGGAAGAGTTCTTGCGTTTTCCTAATTATCACTGCGTACATCTCTTCAAAAGCGCTTTGGAGAAAATTGTGTATCTTTCGTGTCTATTTATATAGGAAGAGTAGAGATATTTATTGTTTCCCCAACAAAAATAAAAATCAAAAATCATGTGTTTAGCTTTAATTGCCTCTTGTTTGGGTAATTAATTTGAACTGTTTATATTTTTAAAAGGCGAGCGTTTATAGCAAACAGAAATGCAGAAATACAAGAGAAAATTTTGCAACAGCAAATGAAGGAGCTGAGAATGTTCTTTTCTGTTTTATGCACATGTACAGTTGGTGATCGTTAAATTTGACTGCCGAATTTACACAAAGAAGCAGATATTAATTTTTAGTACTCTGCCGATTTCTGAGAAAATTCAAAACACTTTTAGTAAACACATTAACATGAAATAGTGTTTACTTATGAGTGAAGTGTTTTTTTTAGCACAGCGTACAAAAAATTAGTTAACAGTCATGTGCAATGTTGGTGTTAATCCTGTGTCCGTTCTCACTTTTTCGAGCAGTCTTTGACTTTAAGGATCTGACTTGAGTCGTTGGCTGATGTGACTCATGGCGTTTAAAGTTGTACACAAAATCGTATGCGACAGTTTGCGACATGCAAAAGGGAGGTATTTATGTAAATCTTAAATCGTTATGAGTCTCGTCAGCAAACGGGCCCTAAGGCTAGTTGGTATAACTAACAACCGAGCTGCCACGAAATATACGAGTAGATGAGAACATGTGAACGGCAAACTCAATACTCTTGGTCCGTAAGTCTCAAAAATTCTACATGACTCCCTGAATTAGTCTTAGAAGTCTTAAAGGATGAATTCACTTAATTTAATCAAAAACAGTGAAGATGACAGATATCCAACGTGAGGTAGTCTCTAGAGTCCCTTTTAGGACTAATCAGGGTGCTGAGAAAAAGATGATTGAATATCTTAATAGGCCAACGCCAATCTTCACATCTCCGAAGTGGGTTATACTGCCACCGGAACATACGACCTACTGTCTAACGAAGGAAAATTTTTTTTAGACTCAATGCCACGCCACAAGACCAAATAAACAAAATGTTGGCAACCCATATTAAACGCACGTGAAATCTCTAGACATAAAATAGGCCCTATGAAGCCGAATAACTAAAGAGACTCTTGATAGGTGCAATGAGGAAAACAACAGCCATATAGAATAAAAAAGACCAAAGAAATATAAAGAATTGAGCAAAAGGCGAGTGCTGCAGCCGTGTATTTAAATGCGGATTTATGATAAGTGGAAAATGTAGACAAGAAGTCTTCACAAAGGGACCATATTTCAAAACATCCCACTGACTGTTGCTCACCCCCCATAGAGTCAGTGATGATGCTTGCAAGGTCTACGATTTTACGATATTCTTTAAAAGACGTAGATATATGAGGGGTGTAAGAGGTGGCTGAATAAAGTATAAAGGTTGTTCTTGTTGACTGTGCGCCGAACTAATAACAAATTTTATAGCCTCAACTTTAAATATACGAAAGCTAACAATTTGTAAAGTTTCTCTGGAATATATAGCTATTTTGAATTACCGAAATTTAAAGTCAAACCTGAAAAGGTTCAGAGTCGAAACTAGAAAGGTTTTTTTGCAGAACAAACTCCGACTAATTGACCTTGCTGTTGGGGAAAGGTTAGCACTGTTAGGCGAAAAATAAATCGAGGAAAATAGATTTCAAAGACGCAATTTCGTACAAGGGGGCAAGAAGATCCAATGACTAATCCAAGACTAACCAATTTAGGTCAAACAAGCCACTGCGTGTACAAAGAGCTCATCAAGAATGAGATGACAATTAACTTCGGTAGGATAGAGTCTTCTCGGCTTAAATAAAACCTTATTCAGAGTTTCTTTTTTCGATCTTTCACAGCTCTCAGCTGCTCTCAGATGCTCTTGACCTCGACTAGTTTTAGGGGTGCGTTCTTTCGACAACAAATCGTCTACCTGATTAAAGCTTTATCTCTTAGAGCCTTGATAAGATCGTCGCTTGTTGGATTTGTTAGCTTTGATTGTCCCGATTTGTTGCGGTTCAAAGTCAACCATCGGATAGATCTTCGCACTTTGGCGAACCTTGGAAAATATTCCAAAAATTCCACACCGCCACAAGTTGTAGATTTTAGGGCCGTTTGCTCATACGACTCTTAACGATTTAAGTTCTACTTAAATACTTATGGGCTACTTTTTTCAGGTCATAAACTATCACATAAGAGTTTATGTGGAACTTAGTTCGCTATGAGTCGTATCAGCAAGCGGCCCTTAATGTTTTAATGATTATACAAAACTTGGCAAGTTTGCACGACTTTGGCACACTTGTTCGTCTGTTCACGGGGTTAATGCACAAATCTCGCAGCGCTATCAAAGTTGGATAGAACACTACCGAAGCCTTTTATGTCAAAAAAGTTTTAAGACAATTCGAGGCCCTTTTAGTAGGTACATTGGTCGACATTAAGCATCTTGACACGAGTTAATATTCGAGCCACACAATTTTAAGTCCTCTTAGCTACTTGCGTGATCTGAAACTGTCAGTATAGACCGCATTTGCAACTGAGGTGACGAAGATAGTTGTGGATGTAAATGACGATGAGAGTGTGACGATATTCAAAAGAATAAACATGAGTACAGTGAACTACTATAGGATCAACCCAGTGTCAGAAGTTGGAAACCTCCAATGAAGTAGTCTTTTAGCAAACTTTTCAACTATCCTGGTTGATAACAAAAAATATAAAAGACCCCCGAAATAAGCTTCTAGAACATCTGGCAAAATTATTTGTCTACTGGACTGTTGAGAACAATGACGAACCTCCTTCTTTTCTCAGTGAGAAGACAAGGTTTTTGAGTCAATGTGCCTGTTTCTTTTTGCTGTCAAAAATGCAAGGGTGTGTCAAAAAGGACTTCGATTTCGATTTACACTAGTAAATTCTTTGTCTGCACATATTAAACTCAAATTTTTTGAAAGATATAATTCATCAATTTGGTGGTTACATTTCTTAAAAAATATGTTAGGTAATGAAAAACATTTTTCACCATAACTGATGAGCTCAGTCCCGGTAGCAATTTTCACAGCAAACATTCGTAGACACCGAGCGTTCATCTCTCTGCCGCAAAAAGAATATTTTCTTGTTTCCTTACTGATGGTGATTTATTGTCTGTAACATTTTCATATCTCAGCGGGTTTTGGAGCACATTATGCCCAACCCACCAAAGGCGTATTCCTATTCTGCGGGAAAAGTTTTAAACTAAAAGTAATGACCCAGATAGGGCTTTATAATTTTTCCCAACTATGCAAGTGAAGGGGAACACTGCGCACAATTCCTTTCTTTTGTTGAAACTTTTATAATTTGCACAAAATTCTGATGACGACTTTTGTTTGATTAAAAACTAAAGCCAGCCGACCTTCAGCACGGAGTACCTACAATGTACGCTGAGGGGAGCTGAAAAATCGCAATTAACAAACTTACAAAATAAGTAATGAGGCAATTAATTTAATTAAACACCACAAAGTGTCCAAAGAGGATCATGCACGCGATGTACTCAAAAAGATTGCCTAACATGTATCCCACAGTTTTAGCCAGCAAGGAAAAAGGGTTAAGTGCTGTGATTAACAAGATATCGATTTTGAGTGTCTAAAATTAGTACCATCCCCAATTTCAGGGCGTCCCAATGAGTACAAGTACAAAAGGAATTGCCTGCCGGGGGCACTGGCCACCGCATGCGAACAACAAAAGGCCCAACAACAAGCAGTTGGCACGGCCTTTTTGATGGCCCAAAAACAAGACCTGGATACCTACAGTTGCAATTAGCAGTAAAAGTTGTTGTTATAATATATCTTGTGTAATTTCGCCTGGATGGATGCTTACCGAAATGGAAATTCCTTGCTGTTGCTCCTCGCGCGGGATCCGGCAAAACAAAACAAATGGTTATCCGCAGGATGGAGAGTACACGAGTGCTAGGGGCAATTAGTTCACTTTTACTTCCCTTTTGTCAATGTTGTTTTAAGTATTTTTATTTTTTCTTTGGTGTAAAATATTTCCCGTAAAACACAATAATAAAAATTATTTGATTTTCTTTCTTTCTTTTTATTGCACTTTGGAAACTTTTATCCGCCTTATTCACTACGAGTATATCCCCTTTGATCGCCGCACTTTCTTTTTGTTGTCGGCTGTATTCTCTAGAAGAAGGGAGGGAACATTAAATTTAAATTCAAAACTTTAGTTTTTAGGACAGCCGGCGTATAAACAGGGCACAGCGTAATGCACATTAATTATTCACGAAGAGAAATAAAACGGAAAATAAAAACAACAGAAATTGAATAAAAAATTAAAAGGTTTTCAAAACTTCCTCTCCAAGGACTCTGTGTGCTTTTTTTTCTGGAGGCGTACTGGATTATTGCCAAGTGTTATTTTTTATTTAGATTTTTGAAATTTATAGAATGAAGTCGCATTGCACGTTTGAGTTGGTGAACTATCCTACTCTATTTTCACTTAAATGTGGGACACGCTGAAATGTAAACCCCCCAGGGGATGTTCACGGGAAAAACTAAACCACAACATTCCACCTAGGATACGGTTTCTTCGTCCATTCGGAACACATTAAAAATATTTACATCTACCTACTAATTGGACTCGGTTAGTGGCGCTGGGTATACATACAGAAATAGATATAAACGCACCCAGATCCAACACACCTGTGTATTGTGTACCGACACCAAGAAGCACTTTTTTCTTTTTTTTTCTAAATCACAAAAATCTGAAAATTTTCACCGACCGTTTTGGAGGAAACTGAACTTTTCGATTTAAAGCTTGCCAAGAGACTAAATTGGGCAGCAGCAGCCGCACACTCTGTAGGGGAGGATTTGGAGCTGAAACTTGGAGCAGCCATTCGATTCCGTAGTGTACCTGATCCGAGAATAGAGATATGTTGCTGAAACATTCAGTCGACCTAGAATGAACTGGAAAAGTGAAACAAGCATATCTTTCGGAGTGCTTTGCTTGAATGCTAAGAGTAAACATTTGTAGCCGGAAAAATAGAGGGTGGTTGAGAGGGCTGTATGGGCGGACTCGAATTGGGGGTTTTTGCGGTTTTTGGCGGGAAGTTAGTACTGATAGAGCGAGGCATCCTTGCGGGTGATGTAAATGGGAATGCGACGTGGGTTTATTTTTTCCTAAAAAATGTTTTGTTAAAACTCGGCTTTTCTTACAAACGTCTTTGTGGACAATAGGTCTAAATGAATATTGGGGGCGACAGGTCCGAAAACGAATGTTACTGTCGCAGTATCTGCATCAAATTCCAGAAAAGGGATTCAGGCAAACGTGTCAAGGATGAACTCGCGATCGTTATTTCTTGCACTGAAAGGCTATTGTTCCGGTAACTGATCTAATAAAGACGTGTATACAGTACCATCCCGCTGATAACTGGTTTCAAACACACTCAGGAAATAAAATTACCTCTTGAAATTAGTAGGCAAATGAGAGTGTTCGCCGAAAGAGTGATACGGACCATATATCCGTTCGGCACCGACTTAGCATCAGAGACGTAAATAGTAAGAAGAGAGCGAATAAATAGCTCCGTACTAATAATAAAATTAAGCCGACTATTTTATGGAATTTATGGAAGCTCACAATTAGGAAATTTGTATGGAAAATAAAGCCACCGTGAACTACTTAACTTTACTGTCATAGAAGCTGGCCAAATTTGATTACAGATTTCAAGTCCATAAACCTTGTGTGTGAGGACCTAGCAATATATGTAAAGTTTATGTTCCAGTAGACGCAACCACAAGGACTAAAGTTATATGTTCCCAAGTTCAAAAGGCTTTTAGTAAACATCAGTTGTCAATCTCCAGACGATGCCAAACACCAACAGAATTAAAAAAAAAACTACCGGCTAGAGTCCAAGCAAGACGAGAGTTATAATCCCATAAGGATGCAAGAAAAATAAATTTTTACCATAATAAACGGAAGATCATTACGCAAGAAAAATGTTCCATAATTTTTTGAACTGAGACTTATACCGTGGTATAAGTGTTAATATTGAAAAATGGGATCGTAACGAAAAGTGAAACGCAATTCAATGAGGTCCTACCGAATTGCGATTATTGGTAGTTGAAAACTTTAACCAATTGAATGCCAATACTAAGCTTGCCTTATGCCTGTAGTACACTACGTGCGCATCGACTCCATTTTGACTTCAATTTAGTTTCAGTTATACGACGAACAAGATGTAAGTGATTGTTGGAGACGTCTGTTCCTCGCCTGGCTTAAGAAATACAGTGCAGGGTACAGATTACAGCTCTTGCTTTTCCTTGTATACAGTTATGCAATGCGTTGAGCAATGATTTTGAAATGACGCGCTGCTCATTATCTTTTCAATGCGTAGCTTAGTTGTTTTTATTTTCAAATTTGATGGAAGTTGTGTAATGTGCGTCGTAATTTGTCCCAGTTGAACCTAATGCGACGGTACATTGATTAGCATACAATTTCCTTGCTGTTCGCTCTACCGATCCCGCTCTTGTTCTCACTCTCGCCGATACCGCAGTTAGATATTGAAGCTAAATAACACTAAAACTATCATCTGTCGAACGTGCTCAACATACGATTGTTTGCTTTTAGTGAACGAGGGTATTAACGTTTGCAACTAGAGCAATACATGTTGTTTTGCCAAAATTGCACAAATGGACGAGTGTACTTCAACAACTCGATCAGTTGACCGATTTTATGCACGAGGTTATACAACAATAAATTGAGTATAGATTACGAAGCGATACCAAAAATGATTACTATTGTATTTTACAATACCTAATCCACAGTAGCGAAATTGAAAACAAAAAAACTATTGTGACCTACAATGAATTTTAACTCAAAATATTGCAACTAGCCACTGTAAACAAAAAATGACTAATCGCCTTCCTTACGAGTATGTATAGTCTAGAACTAAATAATTTTTAGTTCACAATAGACAGCTGTATGTAAAATATTTCAATATTGTGCAAATAATCATTTTTAGTGTCCACAAATTTTAGATGTAAAACTACCCAATGTGTCATACAAATTACTTAGCGTGGAAGCTGCGCTATCAGTAAAAACTTATCACTCCCCCAAGGGAAAGGCTCAACGGCAGTGATTCTACAAACATTGTGAATCACGTATTGCTACAAAAAGAATTAAAAAATAATTACTTACCAGCCTGTCAAAGCAAACCCAACATGACCATGCACAAAGAGCGCCATTAGGAAAACTAAAAACCCTCAAAGATGATTCTATCGATCAAATCACAGAGATTGAGAGATATAGTCCAGAAGACCTTAAACTACCCGAAAAGTATAATTTGTTGCGCGCCAAATCCCACATCAAAGGAATCCCAATAACTCTCTGTCTTTCTGTCTCTATATTTCAATTTCCACTCCTCGTAGAAAAAAGAGGAAAACACAAAAATCCCAGATGTGACGTAAACACCGAATAAAGCCGTAAACAGAAGAACTCCACTAGCTTTCATCTCTTTATACACAGACACACCCTGACACCGCAAAGTACTTTCCACTGTTCTGGTAGCCAGTGTGCCAACGACTTCATTTCAAAATTGAACATCTCTTTCTACAAAACAACACAATACGAATGCGAATACGAATACGAATTCGAATACTCTCCGTAGATAAAATCTCATTCCAGCAACAACACAATAGCATTTCAACTGTAGGTAGGCCGGAAATGTATTTCGTTTGTTTATTCGATTCTACAGCACTAAATACTTGCACCAGCCGGCGAACTTAAAACCAATTTCCATAGATAAGCGAGATTGTGCTTTTGTGCGATATTCAACTTGAAAGTATCTACAAATGGAATTCTAAGAAAATCAAACAGAGAATGTTGCTGATTTTCGAGGAACACTATCCAGAGATTGGGAGAAAGATCAATGACCAGCGATGCGCAAGTCTCAGTTGAGGACGCTCTCCGCTATCCATATACAAGATATAAGATATAACACTGCGAGCGGCTGGGTGGAAATATTTGTTGACATCATTTTCTCCTACCAGCAACCACCCACCTGTGAGAACTCAAAATGGAGGGTGGCCAGCTGTTGCATTTTCAAAAAAAAAACAGTTTTGTTGTATTTTTATAAATGATTACAAAAAAATCATAAATAGTTGGCGCAACAGGTGCGGTTAGCTTCTCAAAGCACAAGTCTTGTGTTAGTTTTTTCATATTTAGGATGAATGGAAGGATCTACAATTTAATACAAACCGCTAGAAGCTCTTTCATGACAGCTCCATTACAAAATAAATGTCAGTCATTACACATTAGCGTGTGTAGGTGTAGTGGTAAAATCTTTAAGTGTGATTTCCTGTAATCGAGGCTAGGAGCCCTCGCCTAGTAGTCCAACAAACTAACCACTAAGCCTCTGCTGGGCCACTAATAAGTGAAAAATTGTTAAAAATATTTAAAAAAGACTCGGGTCCTTTGGATATTTATGTTCTTTCTTTTGCATCGATTTAGAATTATTTGATCGAAGGCAGGGAAGCAAGAAAACATCACGTTTTCTTAAAGAAATGCTCGCAAAAAGTAGGCGTGGTTAAAAAAAATGCACCTTCGTATAAATAAACAAAGCTGCTCAAAATAGTTGTCTAGCGACTTCAGTTAGAACACAAAAATTGTACGTAACTGACTTCAGACTTCAGAAACATTTGATAACACTTTGGAAACATTAAAAAAGGAAAACTGATCGGAGACATTTTTATGGCCACAGCTCAAGTTAAAACTCCCGCCTGGTCACACCATTATTTCAGTTGTACTGCTCCGAGAACCCCATTCTGCAGTTCCAGCTTTTTCTCTCTCTGACTCTCTGCAAGTAAACAGAGTAAGGAGCCTTTCAGCAGGACATACACATTTTCCGTCGCCCGTTCCCTATTCCAAATCCCGAATTCCGACTGTTCCCTACCACCACCTGTATGCGTTTACTTTGCACTAACCCCAACTGTTTTGTTTAGTGTTTACGGTCACAAAAATTGGATCCCGGGAAAAAGAAAAACAGGTAAAAGTTGAATAAATGAGTACCTATACAGCACGAGCATAATCCCTTAATCCGTTTTCAAATTGAAATTCTTTGCTCTGGTACATTTCTGGTGGGACATAGAAAGGAAAACTTTCAGATAGATACGAATTTAGGGGGTAAATTCTTCACGACCCGGCATTGTATCCATATTCCGGGTTTGCAGAAGCCCCTCAGGACCATTTGGTATTCGGTAATGGTAGCTTTCATCTTTCTACTGTGTGTATGGGTGTTTGTTGTGCGTGTAAAGGTCGATGATGCTCCTCTTTATTTACACAAATGTCGTCATCATTAGGGACGAGCAAGCAAAACACACAAGTACCCCAAGGGAAATACAATTTTTCCCCATAATACCTTTTCGATTCGAACATTTTACACATTTGCGGTACGTTATGTGGTACAGATACAGGTAGGTATTCCCAACCAGGAGGGACACATTATGCATTAGCAATGTTGCCACATTTTTTTCTTGGGAAAATGGAGTGCCCCCGTCGTTTCCTGCTGCCGTCCCAGCGAGGGGCGGTTATCTATCTGTTGAGCGTCGTTACGAGTATATTATACTAGCCGGCACTTTGTCTGGGCTAGTGCTCGTCATGTACACTGGGAGTCCTGTTTTTGTCTGCAAATATACAGACTTAGGCAATGCTCGTATGTGTTCGCATGGCACATGTACCGGGGTCAGACGTTTATGTTTAGTGAGGGTCTGTGGAAGAGGCCCGCACTTATTGTCGCCGGATGGTGGGGGTATAGAAAGTTTCCTTCGGAGAAGGTGCCTTTTTTTCTAAAGAAAATGAAGAATGATTAGGTCATGGGAATTTTCCTTTTTAACACATGTGATATATGGGACCCCGCATGCCACTTGGGTAATAGTGATTGTACTAGTGGGTTTTGGAGCACATCACCTCGGGCCTCTTTCCTTTATCATGCTGATGGACGGTTGGGTGGGGGTGCTGTATGACGGATGAGTTTGTAAAACGTGCTTGAATTTTCAGCCTCTTCCTGAATTTGGTTTCCTAATATTCCATATTCTGCTATGGAATTGGATTTGTTAAGCGTTTTGTGCTGCGAGGACTGGAAATAGTTTCGCTTAGAAGGGGTTGGTTGATAGTATTAAAATTTCTGACTGTTGGAGGTTTGGATGCACGTGGGGAATTAAGCTGAGGCAGGTCTTTTAAGGAGGTACAATCTTGTAAAGCGATTATAAAGTTTATCAACTTCATTAAAACAGTGGAGCCTAGCCCGAAAATAAATTAAGAAACTGCACACAGGCAGGGTTCGGTAAATGCAACGGAAATATGGACAAAGTCGTTTGCTGCCTATTTAAACTTAGTAAGCAGATGTGGTTTTCCTTCCCAAGAATCCGAGGGTGGCTATGGATTCCTTTGTGACCCTTTCATAAGGCATCTGCTGCTTTTGTACTCCATAGATGTTTATTCTACCAACTAGTGTAGGAAACGAGTTATTTCTTCCTTCCCGTAGAGAGTGGTTATCGACCGAAAGAAAATGCAGATAGTCCTAAAATCCACTTACCAAATATTAATGACAGAGAATGTCCAACAAATGCGATAGCAAACTATATAAATTGACAAAGGAAGATTGTACATGTCCTTTTGCCCAATTGTTTGGGTTCCACTAATGAACCATGAATGCCTTGTACTTGCGCTTAGGCAGCCGTCGGCTACAAGCTTTACAAAGACTGTAATTACTGCTCATATGGTGGAATGCTGTGTCAGAGGAATGTGGCCTTTTGATGCCAATCAACATGAGATTATGAATGCACTCGCAGCAATTCATCAGCACATTGTTTCCTGCATGCGGAGCCTTTATGCTGGCCAGCGGAATTCGCTTTGCTGCCTCGGTTCGTGAGCTGCATCATTAATCATGTATCCGCTTCAAAGGACAACCCACTGTATGTGCCATGAATGCCGTTCAGAAAATATGGAAAACCATTCATATTCGTCTTTTCTACGTGCGCTGCATTCATAACTGAGGTGGTGTTGTTGAAATGAGCTTTCTATGCCGAGGAGTTTTCATATCCATTTCAAGGAAGCACGGAATGGTGTTTCCTATAGTTTACATAGAACCACTTTGGCTCGAATGAAAGTTCCCCAAAACACAAAGATGCAACTAATTCAATTGCCCTTCGAATGAAACCCAGCAAAGTCCGCTCGGATCTAATTGAAAAGAAATTGCTACTTTCAGTTGCAGCAGACTGTCGTCTCAGTAAACCGAAATCACTGTGCCCGCAAAAATAAATCACTAAGAGACAAATCATCGCAATTTCATTAGGTTCGAGTATCCAGAATACACATCTGCTTCTCCGTGCAGTTTGTGTGTATGGATTGAATATCCTGAAAGCACCGTCATTGCTGAATTTTTCTTCGATTATATTTTACAAGTCCACAGCAAGTTGCAGTGTAAAGGTTGAGTCACAAGATTGAGAGACTGGTATTTGTGTCCCCTTTTTTATTGATAAGGATAATTTGATTGGATCCACGAAAAAAATGTGCGCTCCAGTACGACGGAAGGAAATAGGGGAATAATGAGAATAAATTGAATTCGTTGTCGTTGTATCAATTTTT
This sequence comes from Cheilosia impressa, assembly GCA_948293265.1. Lineage (NCBI taxonomy): Eukaryota > Metazoa > Arthropoda > Insecta > Diptera > Syrphidae > Cheilosia > Cheilosia impressa. The sequence continues at coordinate 3,230,395 of OX411883.1, read as the reverse complement.
CTTGTTTGTTGCGATAAAGGATTACGTCTCCATTTGGGATTGCAGATGAAAAGCAAAGACGACGTGGTTGATGGTTAATCAATCGTTTTACTAGAGATAACCAAAAGATTGGAGTTTTGAGGAACCGAATTTTGAATTTTAGGGATCATTTCACAATTACCTACCTGGTTTCGAAAGGGGAGTATTGCTTTTAAATGACTCACGAGGCTTTAACACCTTTCATCGCTGTCTACCGATTTTTCAATTCAATAGTTTGAAAGTCAACTGTCTGTAAAGGAAATAAAACTTGATTGTGCTTCTATATAACACAAAAAATTTAACAAAAATCACATATGAATTACGCTGTAAGAAACATGACAGAAAATGGAAACATGGACATAAAAAAACTGAATGATACTCGTACCTACTTCTAGCGTTAAAAGTAAAGAGAAAGTAAAGAAAAAATAAATGGAAACAGATCCGGAGGCCCTAGTCCTTGCTTCTCACAACCATTCGTTTTGTGAAAGTCGTTTTATTTTTGCGATGAATGCATGGGACCTACATTTTTATGCCGAACCCAAGTGGCTCAATTGCGAAGCTCTTTCGTGACAGTTTTAGTTTCGGAAGTTTGTCAGAAGTTCGAGAGAGTGTAAAAAACCTTGAAATTTAATTTGTATTTTTCAGGGGATCGAATCTGAGACCCCTCGCTCCGTAGTCCACCACACTTACCACTGAGGCACTGCGCCCGCCAAAATAGCAATCACCCGACAAAAAAAAACCTTATAGGCTACTTCTATTACGACATAAACTGTCACAGAAGAGTTTATGTGGCTCTTAATTCGTTATGATTCGTATTAGCAAAAAATACATCAAAATATTCAACAGAAAACGTGTGAGCAAAAGAACTTAAATATGCGACATAAGAGTGTGAAAACCTATCAAAAACTGTGTTCAAAAACCGACTGTAAATGCTACAAAAGCGCTGTAAAGGATGCAACCAAACGTAGGAAATATCTTTAAAATTGCATCCCTTGAAAAAGTAATCGAATCCTCTAGAAAATGTGTCAAAAACATGTGAAATTACAAAAAAAAAAACAACTTTAGAAACACGTAAAAATTCATGCCAAAAGCTATAAAAAAAACGCTTCAAAGAGCAACAAGAAGTGCTTCAAAAATAAATTCGTAACTGACCTGTCACGTGTCACCGCTCGAAGCATTCGTACAAAGATGTAACAATGAACACCCTTTTCTTTGCGACTGTTAAAGCTATACAAAGACAAATTTCTTTTGAATTCTTCAGACTGTCCTAGGCCGTAAAAGTTTTGTAACCTTATCCTCTTAAGATTGAAACCTTCTTTTGACATTGTTGTTGAAGAGATAAATATCGATTTTGGCCTGTTTTATACCTTGACAATTCTCCAAAAATGAAACATAGTTGTTTACGTCGTCCCAACTTTTTATAGCCAAATTTACAACCTACAAGAGAATTCCCTATGTATTATAGAGAGCAGTTTGCCACAATTCCCTCAAGATCTAAAAGCCACCATAACCCTTATTTCAGCCTTGCCACAGCAGAATTTTTGACTTTTAAAGCAACGCCAACGCTTTGATCAATTTCATGAAGACTATCTTTCTGTAATGAAAAGTGTTTGATTTTGTCAAAAGCACCCTTTATAACGAGAAAGGCTGTGCAACGTCTCCTTTGCAACGGAGTACACACTTTTACCTAAGGACACTACCATTTGCGACCAAGAATAGGACTCTCTGTGCTGAAAAAATCTCAAGTATTGAATACTCAAATATATTTGGTCCTCCTTGTACAGAGAACATTTTTGTTCATACTTTTGGTTTACCGTCACCAGACTGTTTAGCAAATTGTTTAGACTCTCTGGGGCTTACTAGTTTTAAGAACCTTCAGACTAAATATTCTGTAGGTCGCTATGCAAAGTTTTATATAGAAAATTTCGCAGTTTTGTTACTACCAATGAGCATTTCTGTTTTTTCTTGCCTTTGTTATAAACAGATAGTAATAGACGCACAAAGGTACATAGTCCCAAAGTATCCGTTTCCACTTCCCACTGGGAATCATATATCCCATTCAAAGATAATTTATCCCCAGGATCAGCAAAGTCAGGTCAACATCTGACAACACTCATACCTGTGATTAGTATATCTGCTCTTGACATTTTCATTTCCAAAGAATAACATCAACTATACTTTTTGTAATCCTCCTTTTACATTCTTACCGCAGCGAAACAACACAACTCGTATTCATCCTCAAGGATTTCGATTCAGTTCTGCACAATTGCCATCCAACAGAATCAACAAAGCCAAGCGAGTGCTTTTCGTTTTCCTTTGTCGGAAAATACTTTAAACCATCATCCGCGACACACAATAAGAACGCACAAGCAGGGTGCCTTAAGTCAATTTATTCCCTCGTTCTTAGAAATACCAAATTCCATTGAACAGCTTCGAAGATTCTTATTTCTGATCACCCTAGATAAACATTCACACAGTGGAATCGATAGTGTTGAATAAAACTTTCATTGATGGTTTTGGTTTGGCCGCCCACGCTTTCGCTGCTGCCGGCTGTTTATGTTATCAAGGTGCACAAAGTTGAGTGGGATTCTATAGCCTCGCTATAATTCCAATGGCAAACAAAAATATATTCTGAGGAACGGAAGATTTGTATACGTTACGTATACATACAAAAAAGGTAGACAGAGTGCTTGTCCCTTGTCTACGATGGCATCGCAGGGTAGCTCTGTGAATACACTCGTATCTATTGAACAGTGGGTGACTCTTGTTGCCATTAAGTTGTCAATTTCAAAAGAAAATGTTTTTCTTCCATTAGGGTTGTGTTTTCCTCCCTGTGGCTATGAAATCTTTAAAGTGAAACAATTTTCCCTACAACACGAAAGGTGTGACAATACTTTTGTGGCAGCGCCTGCAATATGAACGACCTTTAAAAATCTGGCGAGGTGCCAACAAAAATATACATCTTCGCAGACAATTAGGCAGTCTTTGAAGCACTTCCATTCAACTCAATTCGATCTACTGCAGTCAGAAGACTGTACGATGCATTGCAGTCTCTAGCTGGACATAAGACTGTTGAACCTACGAAGAGCTACGAGTCTCTCCTCCGAGCTATTGCAGCTACCCACTCTGTCGATGAGCCTCATAGAGCTTGGTCACTTTTTGAGTAGTTTTGGTCAGAACTTTATTGCAGTTTTAAGTGGGTAATACTGTTCAACTGGGATTGACCAAACCTACCTCGTTTTGCCTCGGTCATAAGACTAGTCAGAAAGAGTTTATTTCTGAAATACTTCTGTTTGGCTAGCTGAGCCTTTGACTTAGTTTATCACCAGTCCATGCACTCACGTTTCCCAATTAGAGATACCTCTGAGCCAGTGATCCCAGATTGAAAAATGGGAAAAAATAAAAAAACTCTTTGAAACTTAAATTGCTTAATGCCGCATTTACACAGTCACACATTCCTATCACGGAAGATTAAAGGGATGCTAAATACTAAATAGCCGTGTGAATGAAAGGGACGGCATTACCTAACACGCAAAAAAACGTGACACGTTTTTTCGTCGCCCATCTAGTTTACGTGGTAGGAATTATGGGAAAGCTACGCATGTTGATTTTTTTACAGCGACGGCTCACGAAATTTCGCTTTCCTATAAAAAAAATGCCTTCCGGAAGTAATGAGCGGACAATTATTTATAAATTTCGTACAACTGATTGATGCGTTTTTGGTTTAATTTACTGCAACTTAAAATCGCTCTCATTTCACATGTTTTAAATCAGAAATAGAAATACTTTCAAGTGATTACAGAAATTATAACCCCCGGAACTTGTGTTTATTTCCGTTTTACGTATCTATAATTATGGGCAACACATGCATGACACTTTAGGCGTCTGATTTGTGATCTCATTCTTACTCCTTTACTAGCATTGACTGGGGAAAAACGGATTTCTCTGTCACGTCTCGTGCAAAAATGCGCGTGCGTGATGGTGTAAATGAAGTTTAAAACTTAAACGCATTTCGTTTACGAATAAATTTCAAAGTTTACTCAGAATGAAATGTTCACACTAAATATGAAAGAATACAGCACATCGAACGTCTACGTAAGAATTTTTGTGTAGGTATCTGAATGCATTCACTCGATTTGACGTTTTGTCTAATAGAAAAGAAAATAGGTACGTTCAAGTATGTAGTTAAGTAAGTCTGACAGCTGTGTGATTAGATGTACCTGGGTTTTGATTGGCTGACATCGGTCATGAGCAGCTGTTTCAGTTGACGTTTATGGAGGGGTAGCCCACGAATCTAGTCAAGAAATTCGTGACTGCGTAATAAAATGACAGTTCTCACATGTGGCTGACCCAGAAAAAGTGACGTTTCCGACCAATTTAGTTTTTGCGTGGGAACTTTTTTCGAATTTAGCTGAAAATGATTGCCTTTGCTGATTAAATAAGAGGAAAACAGTCTTCACAGTCTGGGACCACTGCTCTGAGCTGACATCTAAAATTGAAAAAGTTGTAGTGAATCAGAATAAGTCCGCCAATTGCAATGAAACAAATTTTTATGTTGCTCCATGACTCGCTATTTGTTTTTCTGAAAAGTCAAAAAGATTTGATGATCAGATTTAAGAAGCTGATGCTCGTTCAAATCCACAGCACTAGATTTACAGTTTTCATACGGATATATGGAGTTGAAAAAATGGAATAGGGTTCAAGAACTCAACAGATAGGGATGTTCGTAAGGGATCTCAACTAGCTCTGCTTCAATAAAGAGTAATCACCCGGTGATAAAAAAAATGCCTTATGGCTCGCTACATGGAAAAGAGTAGTGGAAAACAATTACTTTGGCGCCACGACCGTTCCAAAGACCAACTACAAGTCTGAATTAACGCAGCTTATTAGAAGTCCACCTCCTCTATGAACAAGAGTCGTTTTTCGTTTTCATTTCCAAAGCAAACCCAGGCAATGGCAATAAACTGGGAAATCCAAGGGCACATAAACGCGATGATGTATTATCCGCAGATTGGACTGCACTTTAACGATAATGCATGTTTTAATGCGTTTTAGTGCACTATCATCATACACGGGTATTTATCTGTCCATTAACTTAATGGAGGCCAAGAGTGCGATAGTTCTAGTTAAATGAAACCCGAGGCCAGGAAATGTTTGTGCGGTTTCCATCTCTTGATGTGAAGAAATGCAGCTACCGAGCTATCTGCTTTGTTTCCGCTTTCTTCCTGGTGTCCTTTGACACAGACTTCTAACATGTGCCATGTTGAATGTCAAAAATCTCACCACTGCGGTATCATTGCAGCCATTGCACGAGGTAGTAACAAAATAAGACCTCAGCCTGACCAGGAGCCATCTGCTTGGAAAAAATTAAATAAACTTTTCCAATTTCGCTGAGTGCATCCAATTGAGATTGAATCGATTCTCCGCCCTGCTGCTCGCAGAGTCCAAATTAGTGTGTCGCTGCACACTGTGGGGTGGGTGAAGGTCTTCCTAAAAATATAACCGCCACGTTTCACCTACGAAATGGACTGCTTGTTCTGTGTACAACATCATCGTCCTTGCATCACCACGAACGAGGTTATATTTACGTTGAGAGGAGACGATAAAAGCCCTTTATCTCTGGACTAGGAAAAGTGTCATGTGTTAACAGGACACGAGAAGTTTGATACTTAATACTAGATAACTGGCACGAAATACGTGTCCTGTGTGCAGTCATTGGAGCATTTATAAACCGATTCTCGCACTAATGCGATAAGGAGGCGCGTTTCGAGAGTGTATGATCTGGCTCTGCCATAATGCTGATTTGATGTACCTACTCGTACACAAAGTGGAGGGAAATTATGATAGATACTGGTTCGTAAGCGAAGGACAAGTGTTTTGCATTAAAGGGCCGGAGAGTGATGGGACTCGTCTAGGTAACAGATTGGCGATAAAAGTTCCTTTTTTCCCTCGGAAGGTGTATACCGACAACGTGACCCAAATCGTTTATTGGATGCCATAAGATACTGCTATAACTAAGGACTTGCTGGAGTTAATATCTGGATTATGGAGGAAGATTCCTCCAGATAAGGATGGTGGCAGAGCAAGTTGATGGGCACTAATGAGGGTGTTGTTGCTTCAAAATGTTTTTAGGTAATATTCATTTTCCTTAATACTTGATTTTAGTCCACATTTACGTGGATGAAATATAAGCTGACGTACTCAGTCACAGCGAAGTGAATGCAAGTGCCTATACCAATTGGAATTGGAACTGTATTTACGCAGTAACAGGAGGGAGTACAATCGGTTCTACAAGTAATAAAAAGAAAATAAGTCGTTGTCAGTGGAGAAGAATGTTCGAAGGGAGGTGAAAGAAGCTTAAGAACTCAACGAAGCAAGAGAAAGCCGAACTAAGAAGGTGATCGGCAATCTATTAGTAGGTTTTAAGAACACCTTTCCTTACAAGACAAAACTACGGATTTTGCTACTTGCAGGTGTACCTATTTCCGTACAAAATGTATGGCCACAACTAACCTGTAACTCCGAATATCCCTCGGCGCCGCATCAGAATCTTCACAAATCACAAGTTTTTCAAATATTAATTACAAGAAATAGCTCAATAAACTCTAGTCCGTTTGGAGACTTGCAAATATGGTAAAAAGTCCAAAAGCGCAGGTAGAAGAAAACCGTCCACTCGATACCAAGCTTATAACCCTAAAGTTAACAGCTGTAGGTTGGGCATATCGTTACAAAGAGAAAAATTTGGTCAATACTCCATCTAACAAGGCGCATCTTCTAGGCGAGATATAAACCCCTTTTTCCCATAGGAATATATGGAATGTATGTGCTTCCCTATAGCCATAGAACTAAATAAAAACGTTGAACAATTTTGTTTGCCATCAGTCTATTTTTAGCTTAGAAGGAAGGAAGGAACTTGAAAGGCATCAACTTATACAACAGTTCTACTTATACTTATACAAGAAGAGGAAAATTTTCATTTTCAGTATCGAAAGTTAGGTTAGGTTAATGGGCCGGTGAGAGGGAACCCGTGCCACACTCTAGCGAAAGGTCAAAAGATGTTGACCCTTACACATTGTTAACCTTCCTGTAAGTACTGTAATTGAAACCATCCTCAGGACTTGATGAAGTTCATTATTTTTTCTATTTATGTACATACAATTTACTTCTGGTATGCACAAGACCTGGGCAGTGGAAAAGAAAGTGGGTTGTTTCCTCAAGAAGTTGAAGTTCTTTATTTGCGTATAGCCTTTTTAAAGCTGGAGTAATTTATTCATGTGCCCCTGTTAAAAAGGTGTCGAATAGTAAAAGTGGTTAAAATGTTTTTGCTGTTGGTCCAAAATAGAATTTACTTGATAAAAGTTTGTCACTAAGCGAAAACATTTTCAATCTCGTTTTTAACCTATTTAGTACCGATAGTTAGATTTGTTATTTAAGTTGATATATTCTTCGCAAGCTGCCCCACCCAATTTTGAGGGAAGATTCGTGGGCGATTCCTCAAAACCAACGCGAGAGAACAAAAGGCGAACATCTAGAGAGATAAAATGCAGACTCTGGCGAGTGAAATATAATAAAGGCGAATTGTGCAAGTGCCCAGAAGAAGATTTGACAATTGTGAAAAACTAGCTGAATCCGGCATCGCTCTGTTCCAGCAACAATTGGCCAAAACATGTGAAAATTGTAAATAAATCGATTTTCAAGAATTTGCTTTCCACCTAAACCTGAAATTCAGCCTACGAGCAAAACACAAAATGAATAATGAAAATCGAGTTATAGCATCATCGAGTTTCAAAAGATATGCATTATGCAACACAAAACTGTATTTTCTTGTAAAAATTGTTTATATTGAAATTAATACAAGAACTGTTTCTGATCACAATTAGATCCTGTCAAGTAATATCTTCTTAACAATGAATTTTTAAAGCTGCCTCTATTTCTATTACTCACTGTACTCACTTAATACCTCAATTGAATGACAGATTCAAAGTGACGCTTATGACCGAACGAGTTTCTGCATTCCCTAGAATTTTCGTACTTATATCTAATTTGAGTCACTCTCAAACGTTGCTGCAGGAACTGAAGAGTGTTAAGTTGCCCATTGTTTGTTATAACAGCTCCGCTTTCCATTGTGGCTGAAACCGAAATGATTTATGTACAATATACACGAATAAAAGCGCTCATAAAAACTAACCACTGGACTGGTTAGGGTAAATGACTCGCGTATTGGTAGTCCAATTCATTTGTCGTTTGTGTTCGGGAGATTAATGGGATAACTTTCCTATCTCGGACACTGTGTTCTATCCACTCTGTTGCTGGAAAGTATACAGCTTTGCAGAAGAACTTTATCGAAAAACTTTTCCATCCGAGATATAAGTATTTTTCCAATAATTTTTCTTAATTGGGGTTTAAATAAAGCGTCACATACCGCGCTTATACGAGTTGATTCTGCCATTGATTCCAATTGATAAACTTATGTTCACATCTTCTGGCTATTGCACATAATACCCGGGCATATGCCAAAACGTTAACAAAAATTTTGCGTAATCAAATCCGAAATGAAATTCATTTAATTTACCTAATTTCGAATTAAAATCCAGTGGACACAATCTGCCACATAATGATAAAAATGATTAAATTCTGAATCAATGGAACGTAATCGGATTTACTACTCGTATTTGTGAAAACAAAACACCGCCTCAATATTTGCATTTATTATTTTTTAAGCCCCACCTCAACATTTACGGTGGTAAATGGGAAACCAGATATATATACAAAATTTAATTAACAGCAAATATGAAAATTTTCATTAACTTTGGCCACCTCAGGCCGCCGAGAGCTTCGAAAACTGGTAGACCTCAATCCTTTATATCTATCCATATGCATTCACAATCGAAGAACCCGCAATGGTATGCTACACTGGACAATCGAATTGGAAGTTCCTTTTGCCGCCAACGTGTACGTTACATACTCATATAGCACATATATGAACGTAGGATGAATACGGTTGCATTAAACAGATACGAGTATCTCCCTTGGAAAATAATTGTGTAAGCGTGTGAATTTAATACACCAGAAAATCAATGAACTGGAATTTTCAATCAAACCGCAGAAGAGAAAATGTTTTTCATTTAGTGGCCATCAGCTGGCAACGACCACCATTGGATGGCGTATCATCGGCAGTTATCGATTTGAAAATTGAAACCACCAAAGCTCATTTGGAAGTGAACACCATCATCGGCGGTGTTGTGTAGGTGGGATTTAATTTAAGTGAGTTATAAAAATAATTGCACACATTTCAAGATGAGGTTTTGCTTATATGTCTACTTTACTTACATGTTTCACTTTAGGAATAGAGTGGAGACACCAAAGGCAAGATGGCCGCCACTGTGAGGGTGAAGTCGGAAACAGATTGACGTACAGCAATATTAAAGGAAACTTTGACAGCTACAACGCATTTTTTGAAATTTTTAGAGTCACTATTTTGAGTAAAACATATCATTACAAAAATATCGACATTAATAGGCGAGTTTTTTTTTAGCTTCGATCTCAGCAAAGCAAAGTGAAGTAGAATTTTCATGTTTCATCACACAATTACAACAACTACTGTGAGTCCTCGAAGTGTAAAGAAGAGCGCAGTTTATGTAATTGTGTGCCGAAAAACGTGCTTTAATTTGCTTTGCTAAAATCGAAGCTCAAAAAGCAGGCCTAATGTCAGCCATAAATCCAATTTCAGTTGATTCAAGTATATTTCAAGCGTCAAAAACATAAGATGCTTAGCAAAAACAGTGCAAGTGCTGTTTTCTAAATAATCTCCAAGCTGCAGCAATATTGAATACTTAACTAGCTGCCTACCAAAATCGGTTGTACATTGTTTGTTAAAGTACCTACACATCTGGTAATACTGCTGCATCTTCCTCAGCAAATAAAAGCCGGTAGAACTGAAAATACATCACCGTAAGGTTGGCAGCATTTGCTCAACAACTTCGCATTCAAAATTCAGATGAAGCGATGATATTCTTATTCCACTGTGACACATGGGGCCTTGCCAATAAACGCTTTAAACTTCGACTCTAAATTTAAGTAGTTCACAGTGGCTTGTTTTTCTTGTTTACAAATTTCGCAATTGTGAGCTTCCGTTTGTTTAAAGTCGAGACTAAAATTTGTTAGTAACGCGCATGGTTTCTTATTTTACAATCAATGTGCGATACTAATAATCATTTTTAGTGCCGAGGCTAAATTCCCTGTAACTCACAATGGCGGAATTTTTGACACACAAAGTTGCATGTTGTGACCTATAAAATAAATAGCGTGTAGGGTAAAAATGATTATTAGTAAGTCCCAAAGTGAAGCGTGAATGTAAATGGAAATATTAAACAAAATAATATAAAAATTACGAAATCGTGAGATTTAGTTTCACGGTGCAACCCAAAAATTATTTTTGACATCGCAAATCCAAATATACCCTTAGATAGCTTTTAAATCAAGAAACTTATTTTTCTTAGTTAATCTACGCCCTGCGGTTTCACTACTTTTATTAATTTTTACGTAGCTGCGACTGTCATTATTGTCGCAATCGATAGTTTTGATAGTGGCCAACATTATTTTTGAGTTGTGCTTTTCATAAATTTAAAAATAATGTCGACTTACAGTCATGGAAAGATCACCTCAGCAATAATTCAGTAAATCTCCACAAAATTCCTTATGAGGGTAGTTACTCGTAGCCGAAGGGAAGGATTAGTTCCGCGAAACAAAAACTACTTCAGTTTAATTTGACTTGTTACAATCATTTTTTTCTGTCCTCCTTCATCAGCACTTTTTTTTGTAATTCATATGTACGGTCCAAAAAATCAAACTTTCCTTTAAGCTACTTTGTCCAAAGGGGTTTTTTTTTCAATAGTCCTATATGCAGTCCTACAAAAAAATTACTTCCACCTCGCTTAAAATCATACTTTCGTACTAACACGCTGGAAGTCTATTTTCTTCCCATACCAAATTTTAACCACTTACCTACCTAAGCCAGGACAAACAATTGACCAAAAACTAATAGAAGCAGTTCTGTCCAGGGGAAAAAATCAAAAACTGCCACAAACGGCGGTTCTCACTCGGATCAATTGTTAAATCCCAATTCCCCATTCAACTTACAACTGAAAAAAAGTTTGATCCTTAAAACGCTCTTTTGACAAAAAAAAAACAAGTTAAATGGGAATCAGACACGGGTACGAGTACTCTTGCGAATTTGGTGATGACATCAAGGACCCACCTAAGACCCGCAACGATACCGATATGTGTAAATATTTGAAATCTCTCGAACATACCTGCACGCAACTCCTTTACCATTGAAATGAATAAATTACCTTTAGTATTACCGCACATGTATATCATATTCACGGCGAAATACATTATTTAGTACACCGCTGCTCCCATAAATGTCCCAAGTAGGTGATATATATTTTTCGTATTTTTTTTCTTCTGTTCGCTCTCTCTCTGTCTCATGTCTCCACGTAAATAATTAAGTTTTGCCATTACCATCATTCGTCCGGAATATAGTTCGTCCTTAAGGTAGTGATGCCATGCTCAGCACGAGATATACGAGCGAGGTATTATTTTTGTTTGAACGAAGCGCATGAACATGTCCTCTGAACTTTATGCGAAGTAATTCATGACTCCAACAAGAGAGGAAGAGCGGCCAACCTAACCAAAGTCTGTCGGTCTCTGTACGCGGTGGCTTCCCCCTCCTTGATCTGCCTTAAAATGTGTCACATAATTATTGTTTATGTTTGTTGCTCATGAATATGCGATAAATCACTTTCTTGTGGTGTTCCAGCTCCTGGCGTATCTATATATTTTAACAATTTCCACATACTACCCACCAACCTGAGTTGTCTGTCTAAGACAGCAACCGTAACCGGCTAAATGAAATACGATATAGACGAAGGGAGCCTGCTTGCGCTTAGCTCCGTTTGAGTGGAACGGAAAATGGAAATTTATCACGACAACGAACGCCGGCCCGGATCAGAGAGGTAGTTGTTGTTCGTAGGTAGGTAGGTAGGTGCACATAGGTGGGCTGGTAGGCTGATAGCCTAAGACATTTGTCGAGCAATGCAATTACGACTTTGCAAGGAAACGATAAGGGCGACTTCTACATCAAAGCCACTGGAACTAGTGCTCCAAAGTATGTATGTAACCATGCCGCTTGGGTATACATCTGCGTATAGGGAAAATGTTTATCATCCCGACCCCAAAGCCAAAATTGAAACAATCAACATAAGCATAGACAGGATTCGCCCTGAAGCGCCCTAAACCTCCGGATTCAACCAGAGCATATAATTCCAAACAAAACTTTGGCTGTAATCTCTATTTGCACGCCTATTATCCTGAGAGATTATATTATTAAATTTTAACCAGAAAACTGTGTACCGTGGGTTAACCGCCGGCATTTACACTTCAGCAACCGACACATCCTTTCCCAGCAACTGCTCGGGGGTATAAATTATCTACAGCTGGCCACAGATAGAGGCGATTCGTATCTATGGGAGGGTTGCGATTCGCCCGGGACCAACAACTGGATAAGAAACGGGAAAATATTGATAAATAACCGTTGCCGATGCGTCAGGATACCAATCTAGGTTCATTTTTCTCATCAGTCTGATTACGATTGTGTTGGTGCCAAGACGAATGGTGTCCATAACACGGTAATGGACTTGGAGCTTCTGGATATATGTTCGAGGAAATAATAGAGGTTGAAGCGAAGACAGCAATGGGACAACTCACCAGCAAAATGAATGCCTCGAACAAGTCACACGTGATTTTTAAAAAATCGGCTGATCAACTGTGTGGTTGTAAGAGAGTGCAAACTGCTACATTTTACATTTTTTGATTGCTGTGCTTTTTGTGAGGGAAAGTGCTGCCTATAACTCAGGGTTAATAAAACTGTAGGGGATTTTTTGTGTGTTACCCATATTGACGTGAAAACTACTGGATCGGTTTCGGTAAACCCTCCTTTGAAATGATTCGTAAGACATCCAAAAGACTTTGGGTTACGTCTTTTATTGCCACGCCTACTTTTTGCGACGCCTGTATTTCTTTCTTTTTTGACCTCACCGCCTTTAACTCGCCATAAATCAAATAATCCTTAAGAGTAAACCAAAAAAAGGAGCCATGTCTTCCTTAAATATTTTAAGCTTCTTAACTGCAACTTTATAATGCCATTACGACTGAAAACTATAATCCCTCGAACTGTGAAACTGATCCCAAAAGTATGCAATTTAAACAACACTGCTTTTAGAATATTTGCGAAGAGACAGAACAAGACAAATGAACGGAGTTATCATAATGCCAGCTGTCGCTTTCGCTTGATTTATTTCATCCTTTAAAATGCGACAGCAGTTTTCGTTTTATTTTGTATGCAGAATCTAATTTGGTTATTGATTTAGAGGTCTTAATAACCGCACCGACACTTTCCTTTCGATTCGGGCGGCTGTACTGTACAGTTAATCAAAATAATTCTCCGAAACATCAGGGTCATTCATTTCGTGGTTTCAAATTGGTAGCACTGGCATTCAACACCTGTCAAACTCGGCTGTCATTTGAAGTGTCATAATATTAGTTGAATGTTTGCTTATTTGGATCGCTTAAAAATCGAACAACGCGTTAAAATTACTAAAACTTACTACAAAAGTGTTGATTTGAAGAGAGTGGAAGCGTTACTGATACTGATGTCGTAAGGTAAGAGGTACCGTTGCTTCAAGACAAAGTGACTTTTGGGTTTGCTCTATGGTCGAAAGGTGTCGCTGGTCCGTATTTCTTCAAAGATGCCAATGGACAGACGGTTACAGTCAATTCGGAGCGACATGGTCGAATGATAACCGATCCTTTTGGCCGGCGATTAAAGATCATGATTTGGACGATATGTGGTTCCAACAAGATGGGGCAACAAGCCACACAACACGACCAATTACAGCTTTATTGCTTGAGAAGTTTCCTGGTCGCGTAATTTTACCCAGATCATGCGATTTGACACCGTTGGATTTTTTTTCTGTGGGGCTACGCAAAGACCGTGTTTACGCGAATAATCTCCGAACTCCAGACGCATTAAAGGCCAATATTACTCAAGTTATGACCGAGAAACCTCCCGAAATGTGGGAAAAAGTGGTTAAAAATTACCTCAAAAAAATCGCATGCCGCGAATCTTCCCGAGGCGGCCATTTGAATGATATCGTATTCCACACTTAATGCCAAAGTCCAAACTTAATAAAAACAAATAAAGTAATAAATAGACGGTAGGGACTAGCTTCTCACAACCATTCGGTTTGTGTGAGTTTTTCATTTTTGGAACGAATGGAAGGGATCTACAGTTTTATGCCGATTGAGAAGCTCTTTCATGACAGTTTTACTCTTGTTTGTCAGACGTTCGCGAGAGGTGGTGCAGTGGAAAAATACCTTAGATTGGAATTTGGGTTATCTCGGGATTCGAACCTGGGACCCCTCGCTTTGTAGTCTAATACACTCACCACCGCCCAAACTTTATAATAAAATAAATTTTCATCAAAAATGTATCGCTGTGTGAGTTAATATCTGAGAATAGATTTACAGGCTACAGGACTATGAAATCTGAAAAACATGTTACCTAAAATAAACGTATGTACCCGTACCAGTGACTCGATAATTTACAGCAAAATCAGTGGAATCCCTCAACGCTATTCTGCAACAAATTGATTTCTTCTCTCTTTTCGAAGTTTGCGACTCCATTCTGAGGTACGGCAGTATTATGCTCCGCAAAATTTGTGATTGATGTGCGACGTCTCAGTGATGAATGAGCACCTGACAGCAAATTTAATAACATTGAAAAAAATTACCCTGCACATTCACGGTTGTGAAAAGTTCCCGACGAGTTTGTGGACATCTCCTAAAAGTTTGTTTTTCTTATTACATGAATACTGCCAAAAAAATAAGTTCTAAAGCAGGCGTGTCAAAGATATGGAGGAGGACAGGACATGAGCGGCCCTCGATACAATTATCTGCGACATCAATTCAATAAGCTTTTAATTTCATGTGCATTTAAATTGCTGTCGCAATGCAACTAGTGTATGTCTCTATGACAAGTTTCGGAATAATCAAAATAATATTTCGGCTTATTATATTTACTTAAAAAAAATGTATATAACCTTTTTTGTTTTATATACTTCTTACTGATATTTATATATGAGTATCTAGTATTACATTTTACATTTTATTTTTAATGAGGCCTACTGTCATGCTTGAGACAAAAAAATTACACTTTAGTAGTCTGAGTTTGACACCCCTGTTCTAAAGGCGAGTCCCGTAACAGCGGACAATTAAAGTGATATTCACTCAACAGCGAAATATTTATGTACGCAAAATATAACTTTTTCTTTAACTACCAAAATTGTTGGTTTGTATATTTTCTACCCGAAAAAGTGTCCTCTTTACATCAGCATATTTTGTTGTTCCATCAACTTTCAGCTACTTGGGTTTTGCATATCAACCCTTAACCAGTCTAGGTATAAATAGGAAAGAAAAAATCCCCTAATCCTTTAAACCCTATTAAGCAGCCCCTCGCCACTCGCCTGCAGAGCAGAGAAATTGGCGCACATTTTGAATTAAAAAGTTCAACCAATTAATAATAACTCCTACTCGTTAGGTGTCGCTCACTAATTAAGAGCTTCCCCCCATCATTAGTTCGTTAGTTCGTAAGTGAATCAGAATCCATGAAAAGTTTTTTTTTACTCGCACTTTTCATAGACTATTACAGTGTATCCCATTATAAACTCGCTCATGAATTTATGTGAAGATATAATGAACTTGTGTCCTCCTCTGGGCCTTGCCTCTTTAAATGTGGCTGTAATTTGTAAATGGGACATCCCAATTCGGAGGACTCTGTCAGACGACCCTGGGAGCCTTGTCTCCATCAAAAGGGACATAACCTAATACAATAAATCTCGTGAAAACCTAATTACACGCTTAAAGAATTAAAAATTCGATTAGTCTCCGACAACGACGCAGGGAGGACACATTTTCCAGCTGGTAAGTTTTTTTTTCTTCTGGTTTCTCTGGCAGCCGTCACCATTATCCTGTGATATATAGTCATACACACACACACATGAGTTTTCCAGCGAATATTTAATAAAATTATACTCCAAGTGCTTTGGTTTTCGATTTCCCTTACGGATAGGGTGGATCAAGTGATTTTGTGGATTTATACAGTGGGGTTGGAAGATTTTGCTCGTCTTGGGGAATTGAATTAAGTTTGAGGGGCGCCTATGTTTAAAAGAAAAATAAGTTCCTTTGCTCGATTTTAGTGAATTTGTAATTTTAATTCAAAGGCACAATTTTGCGTCTGAAGAAACAAAGAAGAAGCAAGACAGATCGTATTCTCGCTCTGAAAATGGATTGATAATAAAACTGGAATAGGGAAAATTAAAAATCAACTTTCATACCTCTATCAGCAGAACTCTTAAGACTATACCTGAAAATGATAAATTTTTATGACTCCACATCGACCCTTGCAAAGTACATCACAACTTTCTGCAGCCACTGTGTATAGACCCACTCTGCCCAGGGATGAAAAATGAACTGTGTGGACTGTAACTAAATCTTAGTTCCGATTGTATTTTTTTGGGCTCAATTGTATTTTTTACTTTTTCGTATAGGAGTAGTAGTAAGATATAATTTTTTTTTTGGGTGGAATATTTTTCGGGCGAAACTCACAGTAAGGCTGAATAACAGAACTATGTTTTAAATGTAATATGGTCATTTTTAACTTAATGGCAATCAACGTTTTTTTTCCTAAAGCATACCGTATAATCTAAATTATTTTGTTTGTTTTCTATAGGCTACATGAAAACAAATATTTTATCCAAAATGCATGTAAAATTTCCACCATTTTCTTAAAATGATTGCATTTTTCGTTTCCCTCTCGAATTTAACAATAACGGTACCTTAAGCAACGACTCGTATTTCGAAAAACATATTTTTGATTTTGATAAAAATTAATTGGAAGGTGATGTTTGCATTTTCAACAATACTCTTTACTTAAAATTTCAACAAGTGTAAATGCAAGTAATACCTAACACATTATTTGCGATCACACACTTTCATTCCTATATTTCTTATTACAGTACTCATACTTTAAGTATGAATATTTTATCAACAGAAACACTTAATTTAACATCGAAATTGAAAGAAACCCCTGGATTCGGAATATTGTATTTACATTGAAATAAATTTGCTGTTCCTTAATTTCATCAAACGGTTATTTTTGTTTATGTGTGTATTTGAAACTGCTATGTATAAATCTCAAAGAAAACAAATTGAAAGTTCGAACCCCTGAAGTTGACTTTTAGCTTTTGTCATAGATACCTGTTTATCTTCATAATTAACTTTAAAAAGTCAAAGTGTTATCATCGGGCTTGCCGATACCCTCCACTGCATACAAGTCATGCTAAATTGGTTTTGTATGGGAGGTACCAGACCTACTTGACCGACATAGCCCATTTTCAATACCAGCCTGACGACGATAAAAAGAAGTTTTTTCTATGTCAATTCCTTTGGGTGCTATCGTGCTTTCAACAGACAGACAGACAGACGGACATGGCTAAATCGATTCAGAATGTGATCCTGATTCTAAATATACAAGGTGGGCCAAACGAAGTCATCCGACGTAAACACGGTACTTCAAAAACCCCCACAAAAAATGTCTGGAATGGTTAAATCCGGCGATCTTGCGGGCCAGTGCAAATCACCAAAACGAGAGATGAGGCGACCCGAGAATGCCACATTCAGAATATCGGTTGTGGCTCGCGCAGTGTATGCCGTAGCTCCGTCCAAGAAAAACCACACCACATGTCTTTCAGTCGTAATTCGTCCAATTGCGTCAGAAAAAACTCAGTTATCACGGCCCTATAGCGCGCACCATCCACTGTTGTCATACATCCCATTGCTAAAACGAGCCCGTAAGGCAATCAATTGTGACGGCGCCCATTTGGCCGATATCATCTTCTCGGCTTGACCAATAAAATTCTAAAGGTTCAGATAAACATAATCAAAAAACAGAATCATAGTTTTTCATTTAGAAAAAATATGAGAGCCAAACAACATCGGATGACTTCTTTGGGCCCACCTTGTATGTATATATATACTTTATGAGGTCTCTGGGTGACCCCTTCTTGGCGTTACAAATGTAATGGCAAAGTGAATATACCTTCCCCTGTGGAGGGTATAAAAATCACCAATCTATTGCAATAAGCATTAAAACATTTCCGACGAGATTAACAAATTTATTTGTGGATAAACGAATACAAAAAATTTTAATAATTTATTGTATTAAATAATATGCGTTAT
This sequence comes from Cheilosia impressa, assembly GCA_948293265.1. Classification (NCBI taxonomy): domain Eukaryota; kingdom Metazoa; phylum Arthropoda; class Insecta; order Diptera; family Syrphidae; genus Cheilosia; species Cheilosia impressa. Next base: position 3,212,020 of record OX411883.1, on the reverse strand, counting down.
TGCAATTTTTCAAAATAAAAAAATACTCTTTGATTGTAACTTTTTCGGACCGATTGTATTTTGTATTTTTTCAAAGTCCATTGTAACTTAAAAGTTACGATCGTAACACGTTTGTCAACCCTGACTCTGCCTACAGTCTTTTATTGTGATATTCTTCAGGTTATTGCTCTTCGTTCTTCCGACGGAGAAGGTAATCCCCCATTGATTGATTCTTTGTCTTCCTTTTCTCTATTTAACATCAATCCTTGTGCAATCAACCACGACCGCCCCACCTCCTCAAGGCCCATGAAAAAAATGAAATGATTTTTTTATTAAATTTATTTGTGCTTCACAAAAAACAAATGGAAAATACCAAAAGAAAGGTAATAAAAATCAATCCTCTCGGCCCGGAGAAAATTTCGAAAATTTATTTCCTTTCGAGTAATTTTCTTCCTTCGTTTTTACGAGCCCAATCCGAGATGGCGTAAAACAAAAACAAACAAAACAATAACAAACGGTCGACGGGATATAACTATATGTCTGTCTGAAGGATATCTGTGTATCTGGAAAGTTTCCTTTTCGCGGTGATATCTAACTTTCACTTTCGGCTCCTCCAGATAGAGAGATAAAGTTTCCTTACGGCAGACAGGGCATATCCTTATCGATGTCCGATGATAATGCCAGAGTCGTGGGGGCTGCCAAAGGTGATAAAACTAATAAACATGAATTTATGATAATGAAATATTTCCGATGTATGAACTGCTTTTGCCGGAGTATGTTCGTGTGGCGATGATGATTTCTTCGAAATGATACTTTAGGCTCGAAAGATGGGCATTAGTTCCGGAAGAGCGCGTGCCTAATGATTTACATGTAAGCCATGACGCACACGTAACGTAGGCTGGCAGGGTAATGGTTTTCCGGGTCGGTTAACATGTAATGTCGGAATACTAAGCGGCAGCAGAAAAGCTATCTGATAGTCAATCCCGTGTCCCGTGTTTAGTGGCGAAAAGTGTGGGGTAAAAGAAAGAACGCTCTGTCATCAGATAGCAGAAGGCGGACATTTTTCACAGTCAAAGAAGGTCCACCTGGTAATTTCGCTCTCGATAGAAAAAATCTCCAAGCTCCAAGCTCAAGGCAAGAAATATTAATTTCACTCAATCGTAAAAGTCGTAGGTATAATTCCAGAGATGAAGAATTTAATAATTGAAACTCTCATCTCTTTAAGTGTAACGCACTCAACAAATTAACTGTGCCCCACAACGTAACAAAATGTGAAAAACGCCTCCGTCTGTAGTGTACTACTCTTAAATTATCGTTTGAGCAGCACAGTCCCCTTTTGGGAAACTCCTCTTCATAGAGGGGGACTTTGTCGTCTGTCGTTTAGTAAATCACATATTAATGGCCGTGTAAACGGGGTGCTCATATTGCTGTATAATTTAATTAAATTCTAGACGTTGAATTAATTTTGTTGTAATAACGCGAGGAAGACACTTTCCATTTCCCTCTTTTAACCTTGTCTGTTGGCCTAAACCCTAAATGTTGTAACGCCATACGAACAGGTATAAGCGACTAAGTATTGGAAACGTAAAATCCATCTACGTCAAGGGAATTTCACAAATGTTCTTATAATTAAATTGAGTTCTAGGTGAATCAGAAATGATTGTTGAAAGTACCGAAATGACAGATTTCGAGTATGAAATTTAAGAGGAGGTTTCTTCGGTCTTCGATGAGTGGAAAGAGGAAAGACCTGGATCGGTTTTGTTTTCTTTCCTATGGAATCTGTTGAGCTTTTGTTGAATGGCTTTACTTTTTCGAAAGTGCCATTGAAGTTACAAGTGTGGATTGCACAACACGATCTTTTTCAGTTGACATAAAAGTCATAATTGCAAGATGTCTATCGTAAGCGGTATTTTCCGGTGCGATAATTGCATTTAATTGTTTAACCGCCTTACTAAAAATAGTCGTTTTTATTGTCCAAGCGATATTTTCCATGATTATTAGTAATTTCAAATGAGTTTTATTATTTATTATTTTTTAATTCCCCAAAGCACATAAACCTCTTTTGGAGCCCCTTCTAAGTTAGGCCCGTAACACACTGTATTCCAGGAATAAATCCCCCACTGTCCTTTTAAAATTTAAATCTTAAAGTAAATATGTTCAACAACCTCTCGCTAAATGCTGCGATGAAGTTCAGATTTCATCGTCGAGATATTTCCAATTATTTTATTTCGTGGCCGTAATCAGTGATGCCATTCTGGCATTTTTAATGCTGCATCAAGTACTTTGGAAAACTTAAAAGCATTTTTTTTTTTTAAAAGAAAATTGCCAAGTGATTTTCTGGAATATTTTTTTTATTTTTGCACGTTTTTACTGGAATTGTGATCACTCGTGTACATTAAGCTGATATATAAAGTGTATCGAAGCTTTAGATATTTACCATCACTTTCATACGCATAATTATGTGAAATGTGAGCGGGTAAAGTGTGATTGCGATGAATCCAGTCTTTTGTGTATGTGGAGATGAGGAGATAGGTACATGGAATAATGCAGATTTTCGGTAAAGGATTTATATTAAACAGAATGCAACCGCTGTATTTAGACTCCCCGAATTGAAAGTGTCAATTTTATTTTTGAGTAGGTATCGGAAATAGTTCAAATGCAGGTGCTGTTTATTCCGAAGACTGATACTAAACAAAATTTGTTGCTTCAAAAATATGTTTTTCATCTGTTTTAATTTTCCAACATATTTCAAGGCACGGAATTCCTTACTAATGTCCGTATGACACTACATATTTTCCTCATTTTTATAATGTTGAAAAAGTGTATTACGATAGGGGTAGCAATTGCTTGCTAAGCAACCGCAAAATTTTGAAACCTTTATTTTTAAATAATCTTGAAATGTCAAAAAAAAACCTGCCAGCAGCTGAAAAATGTAATTTGAATACATTTTTAATGCAATTTCTTTTGAAGTTTCTACATTAATAAAGTTGGTGTGTACGCACTCACTCTTATCGGGAATTTTCGTTCTAATTTTTCGTACTGCTCTAGTTTCATTGTAAAAGCAGAACAAATGCAAAAAAAATGTATACGGGCTTAAAGGAAGAGAAAGAGATTTTATATTATACAGATAGGCAAAAGAAAAATCAGCCGAATGTGTATTATAAAAGACAAAAAAAAAATAAAGAAAAACCTAATGAAAACACATTTTGTTTTATTTAGCATTTTTTTTTAGCTTCATATAGTTTACACATTTTTTTGCAACTTTTGTAATTCTGGCAACACTGGCCATAATTGATCTCAAAACTCTTAAAACGATTACAGTTGAAGACAAAATCCAATTTAAAACAGATATAAATTGGTAATTTGAGAATTCACCAATTAGGAGTCCTTCGAGTGGATAACTTGTGATTTGGATGATGTCCTTAATTTGCCTGTGTAATTGATTTTGAATCTTTAATATAGAATGAGGTAAGACTTACTACATGTCTTCCTTATGCAATTAGCAAACTGTCCTTTATTTTATTTACTTATTATTGTAGAAACCTGAGTAGTCAAAGTGTGCACAAAGTCACACCTAACCCATTATAACAAAAAAAATTTTCGGAGCTTGTAGAAAATTACGCCATAGAATAACCTGGACTGGATAATTTTCTAAATAGAGCCTAAAAATCTCAGTTAAAAAAAGGGCTGATTTGTCAATTTATTTAATACATGTTTTCAGGGCGGCGTTTTTCCCAAGACTTGGAAGTGCCAAAGAATTATCCAGCTGCTGAAAGGAGATATGAATCAGTTTGCATGGGTTCACCTTTCCTCTCAGCTGCTGGATAATTCTTTGTCCTATTTGTTTACTACTTTACTAGACACTAGATTCGTAAAAACAAGCAAGTTCAGGTGGCGGCCTCTTGGAACCCGCAGTCAATACGGTTGTAAATAGAGTCCAAGCCGCTCTAGTGGGTAGTCGCTGGAAAGAAGACACCAAAAATATACTGCGCTTCTAAATGCGGCGAATTGGAAACGTACCATAAGATGTCTCTACCAAATCGAGATGTCAAATTATCTTCGTAAAATTATTACGGGCTTGGGAGAAGGTAATTTAATAATTCCTTACTCGACCTATCGCTGAAGATGTCTGAAGTCACTGTCCTTGGTTTCATATAATTTTGCCAAAGCAATAGAGAGAGTAGGGTGTTCCAATATATATTCTTGCCTTGACCGGAGGTGAACTGAAACAGGATCTAGTCGGCCGAATCAATGCGATCAGAGTTCCGCCTCAGATTCGGCGAAGCAATACCACAAAATCGGGCTGCAGTGTCGACGAAATATGGCTGCTAAGGAATTCTGGCAGAAGCAGTTTTTTAAAACACAATTTTAGGAGGCTTGTTTCAGGAATCAATGAGCACCGAATCGGAATTATTCGTTGGAGAAAAATCAGTAAATCAGGAACGAGTTTCGAAAAGTTAACACCACCCTTGAGTACCGCACGATGCAATAGAACCCAAAGAACTCATAGCGCAGGCATAAATTAGGGAGAGTGATGAGATATATTTCCAGAAACCGTAGGTGAAGTGGAGGCCCGAATACCAACAGGGGAGAACAGAGCTCGCAACAATTATAATGAAAAACTAAATGCTACACGTTAGTAGTTGGCCTATTCCAAGTTAAGTCTTTAAAAATAGAAGCCTCTACTGACCATGCGCGAACCTAATAATCATATTTAGCGTCCAAGCAGGATTTCATGAACTCATTCCCATTGTGATGACCTACTGACTGTTTATTAGTTAGGCCGTTTGACTTCCGGACTTAGTGAGAACTCTTTAAGTGCAACGCGGCTGCCTACGACTAGACGTACAACACTCTTAAATATAATCAGAAAGATGCCATTACATTTTTTTCAATAAATTTGGCCCAAAAGGCGCTTTCTGACAAAAGAGTGTTGTGATGACCGTCTCATGGTTCGACCAAATGCCGGCCGACAACCACAACTCTGTTCGACAAGTCCTCCCTGACATCCTCGACACCGAATCAATTTCCAGTTCGAGTTAATTTCCCTTCACAAATCGAGTTACACCCACATTAAGCGAAAACTCGAATTATCTACATTTTCACACGCCAACCGTCGTTGTACGTCAGTTTTATTTGCCACATTATCTCGTAAACCGTTTGGTGAATCCAAGTTATTGCCCCCATTTCATCGAATCGCTACTTTTCGCATCAACAATTTAATTTCCATCGTCGCGCCATTTCAAATTTATTGTCGGTTTTATTCTTTGCCGAAAACGGACTTCACATTTCCCTACAACCACCGCGCCATAAATCATACATTATGACCGAATAAAGCCGGCTCTTTATGCGTTTTCTTTGTGAGGACATATTTTCCAAATCAGATGGCACTAAATTGGCCGTAATTATCGGGTGGTTTTATTACCGCCGAACCACACACGCTGTCAAAGATCAGAAATGCAAGGATTTTATGAAAACCACACCACTTCGTGTGTTCACCGTAGCGGATCCCACTCCACCCTTACGCAGGTACTCCCTCGAAAATTTATCTTAAAAGCTTTTCAATTGATTACCATCGTCGTCATCTCCATCATCATCATCATCATCACCACTACCACCGACATGCTCATCGAAAATTGCGCCGTATTATTACACAGCCAGGCAGCAGGGAAAAATGTGTTTCGTCTACAGGATACCCATTCATACATCCACGATCCACCATCGACCGACACCTTCTTGGCTGGAGATGCTCTACTCCACTTCTGGCCTAGATGTCCTAGGTAATGATGTATAAAGAGGCAAAAGAAAAAAAAAATACAAAGTAGAACAGCAAGGATTGCCGCTGAGAGAGATAAGGGCGCAAATCGCATTTGGAAGTTTCGTCAGGCAGCCCTCTGTGCCCTTGAGGTTAATGGGTTTCCCACCTTTGAGTCGCTGAAGGAAAGCGAAAGTGTTGGTGGTATTTCAAAGTGCGAGGTGGGGTACTTGTGTTTTTCCTAAAATTTCCTATGAAGACAGAAACTTTGCAATTCGATGTCACCGTTCAGTGTGATTGTACGGATCGTGATGGTTAGGGTGATGATTTGGTTGTATCAGCCATCGGGAGGGGTCGGCGGTCGGTGGATGTTTGGTTATCTGCATCTTTACGAAAATGTTGTTGGCAAGTGGAATGATTTGCTTGATGTCTCTACTTGGGTAAGTGGCGTAGCCGATATGAAGGCGGGCAGATTTAGATTGAAAAAAGGACCGGTTTTTCACAGCCGATTGGACAGAAGAGTGCGTGACACAGCTTACGAACCAACTTCTGGAACAAACAAGTAGTGGTTGCAGTATTGAATACGTTGGCGATATTTTTATTTTTATGAATGGGGCAAGGAATCGCCCAAGCAGTAACTTAGGGCGGTTGCCACCATCCAAAAAAAGGTTAACTCAACTCAAGTCAACTCAAGGACTCAAATTTGTTCAGCGAGTAAATGCATCATACCTTTCAACTGTTTTGAAGTACCGATAAACACTCTTGATTCGGCACCTTTCTATGGAAGACAAAGCTTTGACTGGTTATCCCAAATCGTTGACCAAGGATGTTCTTTTGAAGGTGACAAACGACCAGAATATGAAAATGACTACTAAAGATATAGGTCAGGAACTAGTCTTTAAAGAACGGACCGTTTGATGAGTATTTAGTCATCGCCTAAACTATTTGAAGAAATCCGCTCTAAGGGTCTTGAATGCGGACCTTAAAATGAGCTTTCGTCGATATTTATTTTAGAAAATTTTAAAAGCGGTGAATCATACATACAGATAGTATGTGGATTTGTAACTGAATTACGTCAAAACTACTCACCCAATCCGAATGGTTTTCTCAGGCGTAACATCGGACTTGATAGCGCAACGTGGACCTTTTACTTCATATTAATAGACCAGTTTGTTTAGGATATAGGTACAACTTTATAGAGTTTCCAAAAAGAGTCCTGATTTCATTGTTTGTTCACTAAAGGCGCATACATACAACAAGCTTACCTGGTATAAAATAAAATCACAAAAGATGATGCCTGGTGGTTTTATAAGTACGGAGCGGAAATCAACCAAGGTACTCGTACTCAAAATTGGTTTTCCCCGTCAACACCTGCTCGCGCACTCATAAAATCCTCGGCGAATTTTCCGCATAGCTTCGACACACATCTCTCTGTCAGGCTTCGAGTATTTTTAAATGAAAGCCCCTCTTCTGCTTCAATCTACATTCGCCTATCAACTAATTACGTCAAGTGCACCAATCAATTTTCTCCTTCACTTCACAACACTCAACGTGCAAGGCATATTTGGGGTTTTGCTTGCGTGTGCGCACCACCCCCGATACTCTATACTTTGCATACCTAATTGAAAATTTATCGATTCATCAGAGCTGTATTTCAATATCAGGCATCAGCAATGGAACCACCAAATGAAGAAGTACCCTCAATATTCATTGAAGATACTGAACTTTGATGGCTCCCCTAACCTAGCTCAGAACACACTTTCCCCCGTGCACGAAGCCCTTCGCACACTCTCAGCATTAATTTGCCGGATGCAAGATGATACTGCCACTGCTGCTGGTGTAAAATCTATGCACCGCATAGCTATAGCGTTGCATGTGCAACGGACGGAAGTGAAAATTAATGGAGCGAATTAATTCGATTTGATTTGACGGGCGCACACACCTTTTTATACAGCGGCAGCATCAATTAACCCGCAGTTTGATACTTTGCACAAAGCCATCTTCATTATCCTTGGCTCCGATGGACTGTGCTAGGGTGGACTAAAAATGGCTGCATTTTCTGCTTGCTCACTTGTGCCGTGCTTTTAACTCAAAGGAAAATATTCGTCAGCATTAAAACTGATTAAGTTATGACCTCGAGCGGGAGAAGGACGACCAAGGATGAGAATGAGACTTTTTGTGTTAAAAAATATTCCACCCGTCGGCGGCATTCAGGCAACCATGTAGCTCGTTGCAATTCACACTCCTGTAGTCGGTTTTTCCTCGCTTAAAACATCCTTAGGGATTTTCTCGTAACATAATCAATTTCATTTTTGTTCTGTCGGCATTGTGCGTTGATTGATGGCGACAATTGTGTAATCCGCGTGAGTGTATTTGAAGTTGATGGATACATTCGCAAGTCAAATTGTCACAAATTGATGATGCATTAAAAATAAATGGTTTCGTGTGTATTGGGATTGCGGTGCGCAACGGTTTTCCATTGAGAGTATTTGCAAGTAATCAAAATAAATGGCAGGACCTTTCCTCTTACCGAGAGGTCAAAGTTGGAAGAACTTTGTGCGGGCAGGCACAAGGGTTAGCAATTCACTTTAGCTATGTGTAACCGGCTTGCTTTGCCTGTGCCCAATAATTGTTTGGATAATGTTTTTGTTACTAAGGAAGGTCGGAGATTTCTCTTCGTATAAGTTTCCAAACAAAGTGACTGCTAGTCTTTCAGGTCGAATTTGATAAAAACACTGTAAAAAGACTGTTAAAAAAAAACAATAATAAAGCTTTTCCAAAATTCATCGAAGAACACCTAAAAAAACGTCTGAAAAACAACACAAAAAATGCTAGAAATATTACTTAAAAATGCACTAGAGAGCACCCCATAAAAGACCAAAATACGCAATAAAATTCGTCGATAAACGCCCGGAAAATAAGCTCACAAACACTCAAAAAATGTTGTTGACGTTAAGTCCCAAAAAGTAAATAAAATGCGCCAAAACTTATTCGAAAAACAAACCGAAAATCACTACGAAAACTCCGAAACGCCCACAAAAAGAGTCCTACATATCGAACCAAACTTTAAAATACTTTTCGAAAAACACTAAGCTCCCCAAACCACCTCGAAAAACGCCAGAAATACTACCCAAATATTCACCGAAGAATACCCCACAAAACGTCTTACATGCACTATTAAAACTCGCCGATAAACGCCCCGAAAAAAGTAAAAAAAACGCACAGAATAACGCCTCCAAAAACATCCCGGAAAACGTTTTGAAATCGGCCCGAAAAACTAGGAAAAAACACATAAAAAACGAACTGAAAGAAGTTTTAATCATATCCCAGAAAGTATCCCTGTAAGAAAAACACTCATCAAAAATTGTTCATGTCTCAAAAAATACTGATAAACGCCACAAAAAAAAAGGTTACCTAGCGTTTGTAGAATAATCCGAAGCATAAAGAAACAGAACAATGCAGTTCTGCACTGAGCACGAGCGATTAACAGAACGACGGTGACAGTTTCGATTCTGTGAATCGTTCTCTCTCTCTGTTTCTTTTTGGTTTTTGGTAAAAGAAGATTCTTTCCACGCAACTTCTGAAAAATGCCTCTGGTTAGTTTTAATTTTAAGACGACTTTGTAAAGTAAACTGATAAAAGATAGTAAAATAAATATACGTTTAAAAAAAATCGATCTGGAAGGAGCTTGAAAGTTCCTCAAACAGCGCTTAGCAAATCGCCCGAGAAACGTTCAAAAACTTTCCGAAATGCACCAAGGAAAACCCCCCGAAAAAACATTATAGAAAACTCACCGAAAACAAATCGATATAACGCCCGTAATAAAAAAATACATTGCATTGAACACCCCTCAAAAAGAATGACAACATGCCAAAAGAAGAAAGAGGAAGAAGAACCCACCGATAAACGCCTTAAATATGCACCGAATAACGCCCGAAAAACATTCCAGAAAATGCCTCAGAGTCGCATAGAGAACTCCTCGAAAAACAGCCCAAAAATTGGTCATAAATCGGCTCAAAAAATGTCCCATTAGCTTATTTCACAAACAGTTCTTAACATATCTTCGCCAACAAAAAAAAAACTCATTTACAAGTATGCGATTATCTTGTCGTCGATTTTAAGACAAGCGTCAGGAAGAAAAATACGCCTACAGTCCTCAAACTATCCGGTCCAATATTTCTTTTCGAGCTGTCGCTGATTACTTGTACTTCACAGTTATCTCCCACCACTATGATCCTAAAAGTTTTGCAAAGCCTTTTGATTTTGACCCCCGAACTACGCTTCTATTTTTAAGGTTAGTTCACATGATCCACATTGCGATATTCGCAACACGATTCGGCCCAAGGCCCGTGCAACCCTTGTCAGCTTCCTTTCTTTTTTCCCATCTTCCTTTCATTTCTTTGCCTTTAATAATGTTCAAAAGCCATAAAAATGTCATAAAACACAGTCGTCATAAAAAAATACCCCGTGGCAATGTCTATATAAATATTTATGTTTCCAAACCCCGCGAATTAACTACATATGTTTCCTTGATTAATAAAATTTTAACAACAACCCTTAGCAAGTTGCTGCGACCGAGGAAGATTTATGTGCGAAATTATCTTATAATGCCGTCGGCCCTCATCCGCAGAACACACTTTTTGCCATAAAATCCCTTTTTTCCCTCCCGAAGACGAAAACATTTTTCCACCTGGCCCAAATGAAAAGTCTAAGTCATGCACCCATCCCCCCTGCCCCCCAAAGAGAAAGCAACTTTATATCCTGCTTAATCTCATGTCAGCTTTGGGTGTTTTTTTTTTTCCTATCACCACAAAAAAAATATGCGGTTCACGTCGGCATCATTAATCATCTGAAATGTACCGTTTATTTGGAATATACAAATAAAAAAAAGTAAAACATTTTGTCTTTGCGTTTGTCGGTTTCCTAGCGGTTTCTCTATTACAAGGATATATGCCAAATTAAACATCACGACAAACTAGCAACGGATATTAATATTCCTCAAATGTTCGTAAGTCGTTCGCTTGGTTGAGTTGCGTCGCCCCACATAATCCTGTGTTACAGAAACCAATCGCTGTGCGAGACAAAGAGGGAGCTCCAAAGGTCCCGACAGACACGGTATAATGCTTCTGTGCTAATCCAATTGTTATTCTAGGGCGTATCCTTTGGCGGAAGTTAACCAGAGGGAGTCTGAGGGAGTCGCTTTCGCTTTATGTCAATTTTTTTCCATTTTACTTCCATCAACGTGTGCCATGCATACAATCGCATTGATTAACTTATTCAGGACATTCGCAGAAGGAACGTGCATCGGAAGTTGCCAACTGCATTAAATTCAAACGATATTGTGCGATGGACGATGTCGGTCTGTGCGAAGTGGGGAGGCTAATGGAATAAATTCCATCAAACGTAATTTATATGTAAACCACTTGGCGAGAAAGCGAACGTCGGAATGATGGCTGCCATCTAACTATTCGCATATTTATCTGGAGGAAGATACTTCGCACTCAAATGGCACGAGGATTTCAGCTTATTTGTGTTATCCATTGACATTTTTAGTGTCAAAGCCTCGCAAATCCTTTAAGTCAGTCGTGGAGTGCAATGGAGGGTGGAAACTGCGGTGCTTACTTTGGTATACCGTACACGTGAGGATGGAAAGTTGGGAATTTAATTCCTGAAGCAATAAGTATGTCGCAAAGTGGGTAAAACCTTTAGACATCCCGCGGTTTGTTGACTTAATTTGTTGTCCTTTTTTTGTAAAATTCAGCAAGCCCAGGGGTTACAGAAATTCGTATCATGTAGTTCAGAGCGTGAGTAGTTTGTTCAGCCATGAACAATAATATGGCGCCTGGTCCCTTTAAGAGTAGGAAGGTTCTGTGAGGGTTCCAACCTGACTGACTTTCAGCATCGAACTGCCTTCCCCTTGCAGGTGCATTTTTAAAGGACCCATCCGCGTTGGCAATTACAGTTCTGTAATGGAATTCCGTGTGTGTTTCGTTAAAATGTCAATGGGTCATGAATATTCGTCATTTTTTGCAAATAATTCAGTCGCAGTGACTTATAAACCACTGAGAGCCTTGCTTGAAACACCAAACTCCCTGCGAGGTAACGAACATGGATTACCATGCAGTTGCTGTCCTTCGCAAATATTTCAAAGAACCACTTCAGAGAGTAAGTCAATTTAATGTGTACACTCCTTGAAAGCCTTTCATCTCTTATTGACTGAATAAGGAAATAATTAAAATCATCACACACGCACATACACAACACACACCGACACTTAATTCGGGGAGCTTTCTTCATCCGGGGAGCCCATCGCAAAACTAACACAAATGATGAATATCCCGATTGGCAATGCTATTGCTATCAATAGCACAGCAGCTGCCTATGTAATTTGTTTGAGACAATGTGTGCGATTGAAATTGCTAATTGACAGAAATGTATCCCCCATCTGACAGTTGTAATCTCCGCTAGATCCTATCATCGCATCGCATTTAATTAATTCGCCCAAGAGACAGACGTACGCACGTCTTTACCCGAAGACCCTTACCTGGAACGAGCAATACCCATGAATAAAATGAAAGGCTCCATCAATCAGATAAGCCAGCTGATAGCCTTCAAAATTTCATTCAAACCTGCTGGATTTGTGCCACACAAAGTTAGTCCTCGCACTCGTACGTGGTCCTGCATATTTAAACAGCCTGCGCAGCAATGAAAAGTTTACAGCAATTTGATATGCTTAACGATTTGCTCGGCTCCGCTGGGAGCTATCTCTTTCACCTGGCAGCCAACCGAAAAAATAAGGATTACCAGCGAATATTGCAAACGGAAAAAAATGCTGATGAGTTTCTCTTTTGCGTACGGTGAACTCTTTTTGGGCGACTGTGCGTTCGAGTGGGGACTTTTCCTAATTCCTTGTGAATACGTGATTTGTCCCTTTCACACTGGAAGTCTCAAACTTAAAGCGAAGGTTTAGCAAAGATGCCCCCTGTCCTTGGCGTTATCGTATAATCACATCCAATGTTTGTCCCTTTTTTCGTTTCATTAGTTCCAGTAACTGCCGCAGGACATTTTAATATACTGGGAGTCTACGTTTTTGTTGGGTTTCTTTATTTTGTTTGAAGAAAACAACTGCAAATGGAATTCGGAATGACCATTGGGGAGTAGATTGCTCTTTAAATTTCCATCCCTTTTGTGCGATCACGAGCTCCACCCGTTCTATAGTATGGCCGAAAGGGTGAAATTGTATTCGAAATGTGCCGGGGAATGGGCGCCGAGTTTCTTTTTATTTTTCCCTATATCCAAACAAATTAGGCAATGAACTGGGATTTTATTTTCGGGCTTTTCTTTTCATGGGAGAAAGTCAGCAACTTTTCTCCTCATTCTTGTGGGCCAGCACAGCAGTCCCTAAGGGTGGAATTTTATTCACTTTTTTATGATTTTATGAATGGGTGGTGATGGAAAAGTTTGAGGTCAGCGCATTGTTTGTTTTTTTTTTTTTTTTTGTGGTAAATGGACCTTTATGAAATTATGGAAAGGTGATTTGGGAAAATAAAATCTTCTTACCGGTTATTTGAAAATTTCTATTCCCGGCCGTACTTAAAATTAATTACACAAGTGAATCGATGGGGAGTTCAAGTCTTTTTAGTAGTTATTAAAGCTCATTGGGTGCTATACGGGCCGCTTACCATTTTGGCTCCACTGGCATCAGAGTAATGTAAATTTCCCCACGGCTTCTTTTCGGTTTTTGATTAAGTTTTGATAAAAAGTCAACAGTTTTATTGCCAACTTTCTTAACGAGGAGAGAGCCTATCACTTATATCAACAAGAAGGAAGACTCAACATAGATCGTAGAATCGGAGAGAACGTCTTTCAGACAGCCAAAAACTTCGTCTACCTAGGCTCTGCTATAAATTCTGACAAAAATACCTCGGCTTAGATTAAATGGAGAATACCAGTAACACTTGCCAAGGGCTGTTTCTCTGGGCCCAGAAGGCAAGTGGAGGAGCCTTTTCCTGTGGATTTAAAAAAATACTGTTTAAAAAGCCTATTTAAGCTTTTTATGCGTTTTTTAGGCGTTTTTGATACATTCTATGAGGCATTTTAGTCGATATTTTGAGAATTGTTTTACGTTTTTGACGCGTTTTTGAGCATGTTTCTTACATGTTTTGGGCGGTTTTTTACGATGCATTTTTGACGCATTCTTTGAAGCATTTTCGACTTGTTATTTTGAAAATTTTTCTAACCTTTTGACGTGTTTCTGGGCGTATTTTGTACGTGTTTTTGGAAGGCTTTTTACGAAGCGTATTTTTGAGCGTTTTTCAACTCGTTTTTGAAGGTTTACGATTCGTTTTTGAGGCGTTTTTTAGTGTTTTCAACTAAGTTTTTTTTTTATACGATACCTGCCTTACGACGATAAAGCTTGGACTTTCGAGAGAAAGATGGTTTCAGCAATTACCGGTTTAAATATAAATGTAGAGCGAATAAAAAAGCATATTTCGGCCCGTATGATTCTAATACGAAGGACAGCGCAGTAGAGAACAACCTCGACAGTAGAAGAAACCTCAATCGACTTGGACTGCACAAGTGGAAGCATTTAGCTAAGAGCCGGGCTGACTGGCGAGTCTTATTAGTTGACGGTTGACATCAAACTGTGGAGCCCGTAAGTAAGGAAGTTTCCGACTTGGCAAAACATTTGCTGAACTACGTGGGAACCAATGGAGAAAATAGTTGCAAAGTAAAAAAAAATAGGAGTTTACGTAACCTTTGGTCAGCTCACATAAATCAGTAGATAAACACTGCATAGATAATTGGGACACTTCTGCAAAGGGTACCTTCTATAACACACTCTACACCAACTTGAATAGAACTGCCCAAAAGAAAGTTCCGCTTCCATCCACAGGAGGTGTTCCAACCTACGATATGTTTAAGGCTATAGCTCGGACTAAACTGATTATTTGCTTCCGGGGCTACACTCTGACAGCTCAACAAGTCTGAAGAAAAACAACAGCAGCGAAATAAATACTACCTGCCGTTTATTATTGGCGTTCTACGTCTTTGGTTGCTCCAAATTTTATTGCCTTTTCTATTTCTAATGCCTTGGGTAGCGAAATGTATAAAATGTAATATTGCTGGACCGTAGTTTTGCTGCAAACTGCTCTTTTGTATATCTTAACCGAGTCTTCAAAGTTACTCTTAGACCCAACTTTCGATTTTAGAACAAAGGAACGTTGCGGGCCCGACGTTGGGCGCCACCTGTGAAACGGAAGTTGTTAGGGTAACCTGAAATCGAAATCTGTTTGCAGGCGATATTTATTTAAACGATTGTATACTTAATTATCTTTGCAAATCAAAAAAATTGCCACAGCTTCATTGACTTCCGATTTTGTTTCATTTTCAATAAATTGAAGTTGAAACTTGCCTTTCAATTTTGTTGCTTGCTCTCTCAAATATCATGATTCATAAATATACCATTTAAATTGACGATGTCCTTTATTTCATTCAAAGCTCAACATTCACCTGACGTCGGTTTTATTATTATTTATCACCGCGACTCGCAAATGAGACAACAGCATAAACCAAACTTACGTATACGCCACCAAAACTGCTCTTGGATAACAAATCACTTTGAATTGACACCGAGATTGAGTTAGCAAATTAATTAGTTTTTCTTTTAATCCCTTCCCTGGAGGGAGGACATTCGATTACGCTTACATTCGCTTGGGTGATTTTCTGGAAGGGATCCCCTTCTCAAGCGCACCATGCCGAGCAGGCATTTATCTCCACAGAATTCACCATGAAATAAATAACATCAAGAGTCCTTAGCTGTGGAAATCATAGATACTGCCGCTCATCAGATTAATTCCAGATTTGGATTTCAATTTTAACGGTTTTTAGAATAATCTCCCACTTGACTGCAGCCATTCAGGTCGCCGTGTGGCCTCCGCCGCGCGGGAGTCTCATTTGAAATTTTGATTTCGATTTTAATTAAACTCTGCCATGTTTCTTTGGTATGGATTTTTTTTTTGTTCTCTCCTTCAGTGATGGCGATGAAGAAACTGAAGAACAGGACTCACAGCTCGAAATGAAATTGTTTGAGTAGAAATTCAGAGCACAGGAATTTGCATAGCAGCCCCGGCACCATGATGACAGCTAAGAATGGTTTCATAAGTCGCAGAAAGGATATAATCGCATTGTTATGCTGGTGTTACCTCCGGCCGGTCGGTCGGTAGAGGTGCGACGAGTACCAATTCAATTATCGGCGCGTAGAACAATGGCACTGGCAAAGAAAGACAGGAAAACGCAATCTCGAGAGATCAGGCAAGCATGAAGTTGGAAATGCCAATTAAAGTGGAAAAGAAACGGCTCCCGTTCCGGTTCGACTGATGGTACACTGAGGGATTATCGGAAAATGGGTTGAAAACAATATCCTTAATGGGTGGATCGGTCCACTTTAATTTGTCACATGGAAATTGAGAGGAGAGGTAGTGGGCTAAATTTCAATGGCGCATCCTTGTTGTGTGATCGAATTAAGAAGAGCTTTGTGATGTGGAGATGAGATAAGAAAGAGGGGGAACGATAGACCTTCATGTTGGGTGAAACTTATTGAAGACAAGCAATCGCCAGGAATAGTACTTCGGTCCTGTAGATGCGCTATCGGAATCTCAAGACCAGAAATAAAAGACGGCCGTTCTTCTTAACATCTGCTTTATAATTGACCCTCTTCTTTCTTTGATGCTGTACTATGTACAATAATAATTTGTTTACAGTATAAATTCATGGAAAAAAAGAAAATTCGTACATTAATCAATACTGTAAAGGTACCCAGTGAGTTGGAAAGATTTAGCAAAGCAGGGCTGGTCCCCACTTTACTTAGGTCATCGTGGGTCCCTTCATTTAATGTAAGTAATTTAATCCACCCACATGATTAGTGGAAGGAAGGGTCTTGGGGTCGTTTTCGACACATATTTTAAATGCGACACAAATATTTGATGATCCTCTTCGAATATGAATCTTAGTTCGAGCATTCTCAATCATTTGTCGCTCCTTTCTTAGTCAAGGTCTTTTACTTGCGTCTCCATGAAATTTCTTTCGTTTAAGCTAATAAACAAATAAATTCAAAGCTTGTGGTTCAATAGAAAAAAAAACACGAAAGGAATTAAATCAGATGCTAGTTATTGAACACAGCCTTCCATGCTCCCTGACCTATTCAGTGCAATAACACTCGATTCTCTATGATTTCTCGTTTTCGCAAGAACTTTTATTTTGGCACACAATTCTAGTACAAACTGTAAAGCAAATGCAGCACCAACCAAGTGATTTAAAAATGTATATTCAAATCAGTTGCCAAATCTGACTACATATTTCCAATATTTTGTGTCGACAACTTAGTTTGGGAGACTTTTTATTTGCAAACTGTGCATCATGTCCCCTTTTGTGTCTGGCAAGAAGTCCGCTTACTATTGTTCTTATAAATCTACTTCTTAAATCGTTGAATTAGGACCAATTTGTGATTGTACATTAGCAAACTTAAGTTTGGCTATACGCGAGGCAGTGAATTAATGGCTATACGCGAGGCAGCCTGCAGACTTGCCTTGTTTGCGATAGATGAAAAAACTATCGTACTATACATAGACAGCCAGGCAGCAATAAAAGCCCTGATTACACCAACAACTAGATCTAAGTTGGTAAGACAATGCCGGGAATCTCTCAACGATATTGCGGACAGAGTTTCATTAATCCTGTGTTGGGTTCCAGGGCACAGTGACATTCCTGGCAACTGCAAAGCGGACGAATTAGCCAGACAAGGAAGCGGCTTTCAGTCGAACAACAACAGTGAACCGTACGCTCCCATACAATCCATCAAATTCTTTTTATCTAAAGAGGCAATAAGGGTCGCAAATAACAGGTGGAACAGCATTGACACCTGCGCCACATCCAAGCAAATCTGGCCAAAACTGGATGCTAAAAGGACTCAGAAACTTCTCTCCAGTAGTAGAAACAGAATCAGCTCCGTAGTGGGAGCATTAACAGGACATTGTCTGATAGGTAGGCACGCTCGTAGATTAGGAGCCCCCTACAACCATTTTTGCAGGAGCTGCATGGACGAGGAGGAAGAGGAAACCGTTCTCCATCTTCTGTGCACCTGCCCGGCTCTCGCAAATATGCGCAAAACACACTTAGGCAAATATTTCTTCGCAGACCTTAGTGACTTGTCTCTCACAGACACACGCAACATCAGCAAATATATTACCAAGACCAAATGGTTGCAATAATTTTTCACATATTTTCCAGTATCTTAGCAGCTGGCCCCATCAGTTACTATTTTGGATGGTTTGTTTATGGATGGTAGCGGAGGGGAAACTGCATCGGTCACCCCTTCGTTCCTACCTTATACCAACCACCACTACAATTCATTATATACTCTACTCGATAAGTTGCCAGAGGATACAGGCGAGGGTACAACCGTTTCGGTTACCACCGCCTATCCGAAGACTAGCTGTCGACCGGTCACTTCCTCTTTGACCAAGCTTACAGTTCACAGATATTGGTCAATTTTCGGACGTCAATTCGGTCGAGAGGTCGGAGGATCACTAGCGGAGGGTACACTGTTTCGGTCACCCATCGCTTATCCGAAGACATGTCGTCTAACTCGGGGTCGTCCGAGGTTCACGGGCAAGGGGTAGACTGTATCGGCACCCTTCCCCAGATCCAAAGACAAATCACCACGGATCCCCTCACAGCCGTAGGCAAATCGCCATAAGTATTCGGCAGCAACAACGAACCCACCAGCATGTCCGGTGTAGCATATTACCCTGGCCTTCTATTTCTTCTCCCCCCCATCATGTGGTATCACAAAGGACCTA
This sequence comes from Cheilosia impressa, assembly GCA_948293265.1. Lineage (NCBI taxonomy): Eukaryota > Metazoa > Arthropoda > Insecta > Diptera > Syrphidae > Cheilosia > Cheilosia impressa. Next base: position 3,193,426 of record OX411883.1, on the reverse strand, counting down.
CTTCTTTTTTGGTCTAAGTGTGTCTTTCCAGACAGCCACCTTACCTAACCTAACCTAAACTTAAGTTTCCTAAAACTGAAATTGGCATCACTTATAAGCTTATTACTCCGAATTTTCGGAATCGCTCCTTATTTGTCTGAGTCCAGCGGTATTGCGTTCTTTTTCACCTAAAAACTCTGGTTTTACTTGCTGTCGGCTATTTATTCAGAGTGGAATTTGATAAATAAAACAGAAATTCAAAGGAAATGCAGGGACATAGATCAGTTTAGTTCTCGTAGCACTCGCAGCCAACTTAAGACGGCCATCTTTTCACACCTCAGTTTGATTGTGCTGACAAAATTCTTTACTAAACTTTCAGCTCTAAACATGGTGCGGTTGTTACATAAATGCCCATCAGGAGTGGGTACATACAACCCTTGACAACTAAAAGCACTTTAGTTTTAATATTCCAACAATGTACAAAGAATTCACGGCTGGCAATTAAACTCCCCAACAACTAATTTGGGGGAATACATACTACACTACTAATGGTGCCAATTCTCAAGACGTTAATTTGGCCCCAATTAAGACGTGTTATATTTTACCCACCTGCTAACCAACCTCATTGGACGCACCAAATCCCAGCCAAAAGCCCAAAACATGAGCCAAAAACCCCAATTGCCTTACTTTGTCAAGCAGCACAAGTACACAGTACACATCACCATTGGGGATTAATTTCCCAAGGATAAGATAGCGAAAGCAAATAAAAGAAACACCATTCCTACGAAAAGAAACTGGCAAATTAAATTCTATCAGTAAAAGAGAGAGGAACAAAACAAAAGCAAAAAAATAAACCGTGACCGACACATTCATTTTCATAGTGGCAAAGAAAACAAAAATTCCCAAGGATACTTTCGACTCTCCTTGTTGGCTCTCGGCCAAAAAGTAAATAACTCTGCATAATTGCATGCGAAATACGTTTAAAAAGAGGAAAAATGCAAAAAAGCAAAAACATGTTTGCGTACCGCACAAATTTGATTTTTATTCAATTTGGAGAAGATCGCCTACTTGGAAATTGAAATTGGAATTGGGATTGGGACGGTTGCGTGTGCTTCTAGAATTAGGATGGACGCAGACTCCGCATCCGCGCACCGCACCCCAACCGAAGTCAATTCACTGCGGAGCGCAACACTAGAGATGCAAACCTCGTAATCGTGATTTCATTTTGTATTCAATTCGGAGAATGCTTTTGCAAATATGATTTTTTTTTTCATGCTTTTATTTCATTTTCTTGCTCTTGCCGGATGGCGAAGGGCACTTACGGTATGTTGTGTATCGGTGGAGCTTCATCCGACACAACGAAGGGATGCGTGTGCCATCGTCCCGTGGTGGTATGGGAGTAGATGTTTTCAAAACAAATCCGGTTTGTATTTCTTTCAATTTAAGCCTTTTTTAGCTCTTGTAAATATTATATACATAATTTAAAGTGATTTTAAAGGACATTGAGGGAAATTTGATTTTTAATTTATTTCATGGGTTGGAATTATATTTACTTTTAGCTGGGATTGTTTTCTTTTATTATTTTTGAAATGAACTAAGTTGAAAGTAAAAGCATTCGAAATGAATAAAAACAAATAAAGAATAAAAGTCTGAGCAGTGATGCCTAACCGGGTAAGAGTTTTCATACCCAAACCCCAAAAAAATTCTGCATTTTTGGTAAAAAAGCTAAAAATTGCATATTTTAAATAGAAATGCACGAGCCTACAAGTTGATTAAAATTTGTTAACAGAACGTTGAGCGATCCATTGGTAATTAAAACTTTTCTGATCTCTGTAGTCCAAGGTTTGGGTTTGGTGAGTAAGTAGAGCGCAGAGAATTGGAAAATAATCATGACGCACAGTTTTAAATGAAAATTAGTGATGCGACTTTGATCAAAGAAAATACGAGATTAACCAATTTTAAAATTTATTTGTTTAAATTGATTGTAAAAAAGAAATCACAAGAAGTTGCCTTTGTTCTAAAAATTATTCCTCAAGCATCGGAATTATGCCGCACTTGGCATCACTGTGTCCAAGAAAATGTGTTGAGCATAAATACTTTGAAGCTGGAAATAGTTAGGTTCACATTGGTGCATTTGTTATGTCTTGAGTAAGAATTCATAAAATAAAAATCAAAATACAGCAAGAATTCAAAAGAGTCTGCAGAATTTTTAGCATTCACACCCCCGTTTTAATAAACACTGCGCAAAAGTTATCAACACGTTACTCAACAGTTACGTCAAATTTGTGTATGCTATCTGACGTCTACTAACCAACTTACCTGTGCACTTTTGTTTATTGATAAGGCACAAAAGGCTCATTTGAGAAGCCGCAATGCCAGAGCCCCCTTGATGGCTCTCCCGCTCTTTTTGTTTATTGATACGGGAGATAGTATTTATCGTGTTAAATTTTTACCATTGAGAAATACACCCAAATCGCTCGTTTGAAGTGTACATTCAAAACCCCAAATCCCATCTTCCACTAATTGAATAGCATCTGGTTAGCGTAGCGCATCCAGGTTAAAATTTGCTGTGGCTGTCTGCCTCATTCTCTCAAGAGAATACACCCCACCCGCGTTGCCGCTTGGCACGTTTAGCGGCGAAATGGTCCCTTTTTGACTCATGGAACCCATTTTTTAAAAAATGGTCCCTTTTCAGTTTAAGTAAGATTTTATTCTTTATTGCAACAAAAGGAATGCGAAAATATGGAGCAAAACAAGTGTTTCGTTGTTTTTGTTATAAATAAAAAATGTCTTTGTTTTTTGCAATATTATTGTTTTATGTGCAGGCCTTTTTTGATTCGTGCCCCTTTTAATGTTTTTCAGCGGCAACGCTGCTCCCCACCATCAGCAGTTAGCATATATGAACTCACTCATTCAGATACGAATCCTTGACATACTTCCGCACAGCTGGCTTTCACCAACGATCTGTAGGTACGCTCTTCCATAAAAAAAAGAAACACACAAATAACTACATTAATGCACACACACTCGTAATATGAAAAGTATAAAAACATTTAAGTGTCATATCCCCAGCCTCAAAAAGCTATATACCCTTACACCAGATGCGTGTGAGTGGAAAAGAATTGCATTCTACCCTCCCGGTGTTAGTGGCGCAGTATTCCATCCTCTTAGCTTTGCCGTGACACTTATGAAAGCAATCAGTCATGCGGGATGTAACAACCATGTTGGTTTTTATTTTTATTTTCCTGAATGACGGACATGTATAATGACAAGGAGGGCATGCTTCTGGTAAGTACACTAAAAGGCTGCATATACATGTACTCCGCGTTGCGCATTCTAAAAAAAAAAAAAAAATTGAAACCCTGGCCCCACTAACTGCGCTGCAGGGTGAATAATTAAATCCACCAAGAGGACGACAAGGTGCAGTAAAAGAAATATGAAGAAGGAAGAACTCAAAGAAGCAAGTTCTCTGTGTTGAGACTTTTCTCACTTATATGTGCCAGAGACCGTATTACCACCGCATCTGCTTTTGAGGAGAGCTTCTCAGTTAACATGCTGCCAACATGTGGCTTTCTTCGACTTGGAGGGTTTTCCATTCACCTCTGGAAACTGGGTCCTCGTCACCGAAGCAAAGGCAACAGCAAAAAGGACATTGTGCGGTGAATGGATTTTATGTGTCAGCTTGTGGTGGTGTTCAGTCCATCATTATTCTCTTAGTGCTGGCATATTGCTGTGCATTATGTTGATTCCAGAAAGTGGTAGTGAAGTAGATGCTGTTGATAGTAGTCGGTTAGCGATGAAGACTTCAAAGGAAAATGCAAACGCGTGACAAGGAAAGGGCCCTTCTTGTCGGCTTAACATTTGTCTCCATTTGACATTTGCATTCATTCGGGTCTCATGTGTTATTCGATTGGGATTGTTCAGATTCGCTCTCAGATTTCAGTTTACAGATTTCGATTTCGTAGATTGTAGTTTAAGAACTATGAAAATGAAAAAAAAAACTGTTTGGCAGTTGAATCTAGTTTAATAGCGCAAAAAGCTGCGCAACCTAGACTCTAGATGAAGGTTACATTCTTTTGGTCTTGCTAAAGCAAAAGTCCAAGCGCCCCATTGTACAATACCATCACTTTTCTACAACCACCTACGTTCCAACACAATGTCCCATCCCAAAACATGCTTTGGCCATCGACAAATTGTGTACTTATCCTGCTGCTAAGCTCCCAAGATTATCTTCGGGGCAAATGTAAGCCCTGAAATATTATTTCCGTTTTTGTAACTTTAACGCAACGTGGCTATAAATAGGACTGAGCTAACCTTCGTCCTGATTCCCACTCCAAGTCAGCTCTAATCATACTCCACAGTCTCTCTGTCGGAATAATACGTTTGCAAAACCTTCTATTTGCCATCAATAGTCCGCAAAATGAAAGTCTTCTGCACATTTCTGTTTCCTATTTATAACTAGGTTGGTAACTCGAGTTAAATCCCAATTACAAAAGAATCCGTTGAGTTATGCCAACCCAACAAGAAGAAGAGGTTAATTAAAAAATTTCATCGAATGTAGCCAATGGTACAGCAACAATTGCCCGTGTGTGTGTGTATCCTTGCTCGCATTGTTATTCCAGTGGTGTGTACACTTTTTTGTGTCTGTAAAATGTCTGTTTGCCTGTTAGGTCTTTTCAAGGACATACAGGGAATAGTTCGCAACCACTCGTCGTATAAGAACTGCACTTGTTTTTGTGCTTCCAGATGCAAGGAGTGCGAAGGGAGGCAGTCGGAAAATTGCCGCAGCTGTTATTGTGCAGCAGTTTTATTTGAAGAGCAAGAGTCCCCAGGAGGTATATTGCATACGCCAGCAATACCCATTTATCCTTTTCACAGCTGGTTAGATAGAGGTCCTTTGTCTGCTCGGCAACAGTTCTTTTATTTTTTTTTGTTTTTCCAAGTGCACAGTAGGGTAGGAAAACTTTCCGTCATTTGACAGTTAATTACCGTCGATAAAACATCATATTTCAATGTCACTGGATTGATAGTCTAATTTGGGAAAGTGGTCGTTACAGAAACGCGCCACCAACTGCTCAGTACCCGCCGGTCATTGACGATGATTGCACCGTCCAACAAAGTCGACCTGAGCTCGCACCTCACACTGTTGTGCATACTGCTGCAAGTGTTTGGGTTCTCGGACTTCAACTACAGCCGGTCAGCTCGACAAGTCGAATACAGTTGGAGTCGTTCGCGAAAGTCTCAAATCATCTTCAAGGTTCTCACCGTCGTGTGTGGCATTGTTTTCGTGCTGACGTTATACGCCTCAACAGAGTCCTACTTCAACCCTGCGCTGGACTCGACTTTGATAAGTGTCGATGTGCAGGAATCGATGCTTCAAAATTTTGCCTATGCCACGGAATACTTGAGCGTGATGATTTTAGCCGTCAACTGCATGAGATCCCGCCGCTCGCTGCTGCTGACAATAAACGAAATGTTTGACATCTTCAAACGGCTGGAGAGGAAGTCCGATTCAAGGGTTTTCTTCCCCGCCCCATTTGCCGGTTTTCTCATTTTCAAGATTGCTCTCTTTTGCCTTAGTCTTTTGTCCGGGATAAGTAGAAATGTAGCCTCCGTTTGCTTATTTATGGACCTCATCGCATCCTATGGTCAGATATTGCAACTGCTGATGTTCATGGGCCACGTTTACTCTCAGTTGATGCTGATGTGTCTCTACACGAAGATGGGCGAGATCCTCCAGATGAGGTCCCCGAACAAAGATCAGTTAGCCAGAAATATCCGTGAATTTCTGACACTTTCCTTCCGTATCCATCAGGTCAGCCGTAGCCTGAACTTGTTCTTCTCCGCTCTGTTTTTGGCGACTTTCTTGGGACTGTTTTCGGACACGCACGAGTTGCACAAGATTCTCAAGGTCGTGTTCTATCACAAATTCCACGAAAATCGGATAATGAAAATCGGCGAATACATCCTTCATGTGAATTGGAGCCCCTTGCTGATCTTAAGGATGACGTATGACATATACTTGATTGGCCGGCTCTCGGATATGTTAGTTCAGTCGGAAAGGACGTTTAAGAAGACGATAATGTTGCTGATCTACCAAACGAGACTTACCTCGAGCAGACAGCTTGGGTGGCACGTAAGTAATTTCGATCTATAAAGGTCTTCACGGAAGTAATTATATTTTCGATTGCAGGTCCATCGGTTGAGGACTCGGAATAGAACGACTGATTGCCGGCCAATAAAAACGGATCGGGGACTCATTTTGATTTTTATTTCTCTGACTACGTTTTTGCACTTTTATGCCACTCATTTGACACGCAGGATTTCTGAAGCACAAAAGTGACGTTCACTGTTAATAAAAATTTGTTAGAAATTACAAGGAGGGTTATTTTTGAAAATGTCGCACTTAACCAATGAGAGTAATAAGGGCCCAGCTCACAAATCTGGTCATCTTAAATTGACTAGAATTGTTTAAACTAGATGTAACCTGAACGGAAAAACTTGGATGTTCGTAAACGCCGCTTCATACGTCAAGTACACAATCGAAATGTCAACTGGGTACTCAGTAAAGAAATTCTTGACTAGATTCGTCGGCTATCATAAATTTCAGTTGAAAAAACCGCTCATTTCAGCAGTCTCAGTGAAACACATCAAGTCCATCAAGCCAGTTGCCAGCAGGATTTTGAACGTTCTCAAAGGTAATTCACTAGGACTCGATATTTTCTGACAGTAGCTACTTCGTGGGGGGGTAGTTTTGTTCACTCATAAGAAAACCGAGCTACGACAGTGGTGATTCAAAATTTAGATCTGCTGACGTTACATAAAGTAATGATACTGTTCGTTATAAAAGCTTTTGTCAAATCAGTCCAGCTTTATCAGTAATGGCGGTACCTTTTTTCCAGCCAGCAATTAGACGCAATCGATAAGTAAGTCGTGTCGCAGTGAAATGCTTTCGCGAATCTTTTTTTATTCTTTCATTCGAGATTCCAATGCACTGAAGGTATTTTCCTCCTGAGTATGGTTGGGCAATTTTATAAAATCCCCCAAAATAAATCAAAAACGCCCTGAAGGAAAAGAATTTGAAGAAATATTGCTACAAAACGTAAGAACTGAATTAGCAATTCACAGAAAATAATGCTAAGCTTCCAAATAGGAGCTGGGTCTTGTCCTTTATATAATGATCAACAAAGCTTAAGTACCCAGTGTTAGAGAGTCGGGGGAAATTACCCATTTTGTAGGAATTTTGATGCCAACAGTTTGTCAAAGATAAAAAACTTTCTGAGTTCCCTGTTGAAAATTTTAGAATATTTGGACATTCTCGGTGGTGAGTAATTGCTATTTAAATAATGTTTTTCTTTCTATGAAATTATTAAGGCCGGCCGCATATTGGACTCGTTTGAATTGACTCATCCGAACACAACTGGCACGAATAATCCCGGCGTCCCCAGTACTATAGGAGCGCGCACGATTAATGGGAATAAGTCATACGTATACGTTACGTACGTGTAGTTCCGACATCCAAAAACAATCCAAAGTTGTTGGAATTCTTAAACACTTTAAACCAAAGAAGACGGTTCGAACGGAAAATCACCTGTTCACTGCCTATTTGATGGAGAAAGTTGTGTTCAGTATGCGAACTCAATTTGCCGAGTAAAATCGATTGAATTCAGTGACGTATAACTCGCTCACGGATGCGATAATTCGAAACAAATTCGTGTTCAATGTGCGACCGGCCTAAGTTTATATAGAGGCGTCATTTCCAGTTCAACAGTCGGTAGGTTTATTAGTGGCTTCGGATTTTGAGCAGGCCATTTGTTGATTTTAAGTGTGGGTCACATTTCAATCGGTCTGTGCATTTCTGTGAAGTGCTCGGACTGTGAAGTCCGATTGTAATATTCCACTTACTAGTTCCAATGCATGAGCAACCTTCACCGATATTCGCCATGGAGCGTCAAGTGTTTCGGAGATATGTGAAGTATTTCTCGCGTTAACCAACAAAAAGGGTTCCTGGTTGGAATGCAAACAAATTTATGTCCTAAAGAAATACATCAGCATTCTCGTATTTACACTATTCGCAATGGCTTTACTGGACTAAAATTTTGAAAACCAAAGTTTTCCACCTGCTAAACTGATACTAGTTGGAACACTTAATATTAGGTTCATTCCCGTATGCGGTTAAAATCGAACGCAATCAATATAAATCGATTGCAAACGCACAAAGTCTGTACAAGTTGTCACCAAAAATGACAGAAAAAGAGAAAAATAGCAAAGTAACGAGTAACGAGCAGTTCCTCTTTTAGATCGAAACAGCTCAGAGAAACAAATTCAAAATCCGTCTTTAAAATAAATTGCGCAGAAAAATAAATCCTCTAAAATGAAAAATAAATGCATCTGTCTGAGAAAGTTTAGCTCAGTTTTTCGAGTTTGAAAGATTTTTAATGCTTGGTTGGGGAAAGTTACCGAATAGACTTTATGATGTTCATATTTAAGCGACATTTTGTTTTTTGTCGCAGCAACATACACAACGGGTATTAGCTTGTTTATTGAAAGTTCTTCCTTGCGAAATCATATGAAGAAGAAGGATTCGTCTTGATTTCCAGCTATCTAATCCTTGTGGCGTTAGTGCCTAAACAAAGAATATTTTATTGCTGTATATTCTCTACAAGAAATAAGCTACAGAGTTGATTCTAAGGCCAAAGGCCGTTCGCACACACTATGTTAAAATACAGAATCATTTTAACACCACGAAAAAACACCCAAATAAAAATGCCCTCCATTCTTTTTTTTTTGTCTCTTTGTACGACAAATTTACGAATGAAAATGGTGAAAAACCAACTGGAAATCCAAGCGGCTTTTTCTAAATTGGAGACACAAGGCTGACAGGAGTCATTTTCAGAGCCTCCAGTAAATTTAAGGTTAAGTTGGGATGAGAAATGCTAGTGTTTTATTTATTTTGTGGCACACTGTTCACAAACGGAAAACTGCAACAGTGAATGGAATGACAAATGATTAATACAGCGTAATAGGAGAAATACCAGAGTGCAGTTGTATGGAATTTCCAACTACCTCCGGCGAGGATTACCTAAATAGAGTTCATAAGACACAAACACCAAACACTGGAGAGATCAACATCATCGTCGTTATTGCACAACAAGCATCCATCACGAATGAGTTGCCCTCAGGTGGCAAATTGGTTGCCATAACCAATCGCACACTCCCACCCGACATTGATTGGAGTTTTCCTTTTCCAATTGGCGCAGTAGTTGGTTATCTGAGTGGTACCACAGCTGCATCAGAAGGTATCGGACCGAAATCCACAAAACCTATGCCCCGACATCCGACTGAGGGATTTACTCTGTGGGTGTTTGGGATTTGCTCCATATGTCCTGTTTGTGGTGCAGCCTGCATACACTTCCCTATGCCAGCGTCTATGGCCATTTAATATGATAAGACCGTACAAAGTTGGCTGGGCGCCAAGTAAGTTGCATCATGTGCGCTTCAGACCGATAATACCATTTCTCAGGATTACAACTAATTTATGCGTTTTAATTAAGTCGAATATGCAAAGCATGTGTAATGGCTGTGGGGGAGGCTTATCCCGGCCTTGTTACGACAAATGGGCCGATTATGCACATACTTGGCTCAGATTTTCTATATTCGCTGGCTGCATGCGGGAGGAATAATTCGGCAGCCGTTCATGTTGTTTGTAATTAAATCAACAGGGACAGAAAGGCTTTAACGTCGTTGATTTGTTAAGCTTCCTGTGTGCATAGCTGTGGCTATATGTGACAGGACATTCAAGGAGGCGAATTGTGTTACTCTAAACGTCTCTGGTACAATGTTGTTTACTTGGACTATGACATGGATGGACAGAGACTATGTGGGTTTGGATGGACGTTTCTTGAACTGCATCGCAATGGGAAGGGAAAGATAAATTAATTAATGCAATCATTGTTTAATCCGATACGTGACTGGTTGGGTGCACAGTGGATTTCACTTGACCGGTTGCATTGTTTCACATTCGGTCTGCAAGACTTATCAGTGTGTGCTTGCCATGTTAAGCGAGTCGCCCATATCCGAATTATGTTTCTGCATTTTGGCGATTGTATTTCTATTCCCATTCACCCGACTTGGCAGCACTCAGCTTGGAGTGACGGCTTAATATGATCTGAAAATCGATTCCGTATGGAAACAGCCGCCTTCGCTCGCATAGCTGTAGACGAATGTGTGCCACAGTACGGGCGGCCATTGGCAGGTATTCAATTATTTGGTCTTAGAAAATACAGACAGACGGTTCAAATGCCGATTGGAACTTCGTGCCAAATGTACACGAGCATGAGGTTTGCTAGAATATACCTACCGTCACGAAGAACTGATAGAACTGATAGCAAGGCTCTTCTAAGTGTGCCCGACTCGTCGGGTCATTAACAAATTACCTCCTACCATCACTGGATCTGTTCAACATTCAACACTCAACACATTTTCACAAAATTGAAATTGGATTTCCGCAAAGCTGTCATAACACGAGGACCATCACCATCAGGTTAAAAAAGAAAAGGAAACAAAAAACAAATGCGTTTGGAAAATAGAGAAAGAATGTCAAAATTTGCGCCCATACTATAGACGCCCGCATGTCGATATACGCATCGTCCCCGAGGTTATTTGGGAAACATGAAATTTCAATTACAACCGATCATCGGGACCAAGAGCTGTTCAGTCGGATTATCCTCACACTAGGTGTGGATGAACACATTTCTGGTATGCTGCTGCTGCCGTCGATGACGATGACGATGATGATAATGGCAATGTTGTCGACGATGTCCTTCGGCTGGCTGGATTGACATAAAGTGGCTTGATTTCGTACTCTGAATGTAAAGCCAATAAACGAGTCCATCGGGTATTACTGGGGCCGGGCCATCCTCGTACCATAACTGAACGCCTGCCATAGTTGGCTTTTGAATGTCGCTGTGTTTTCTCTGCTCCTTTTTTTTGCCTCATCGTACATTCTTCGCCCGTTCCGATACATGGATATTGGGTTTTTCATTCAATGCCTCCCTTGACGAGAATGCAGAGAGATAGAACAAGGCGAAATATAATTTCAGTGAGATAGCAGATAGGAAAGCGAGGCAAATGGGATATTAATGTGAGAATTTCATGTGAAAATTGTTCTGACAGCCGCTGTGCGGGAGGTAGCGGGGTGTTTCACATTTTTGTCGGGGAGCTGTCGAATGCAATCAGCGATGGGTTGAGCGAATCGATTGTTGGAACTAAGCCGGTATAGACAAACAATCAGGTGTATGGGACACGTTAAGACAGTAAAATGAAAGTGCCTACTCGTTCTGATTAGCAATGAGGTGTCCCAAATGATGATGGGTTGTACGAGTATCATAAAGATGGTAGTTACCTATGGGACTCTCATTGATTATGGAACGTGTGGATATCTGTACATTTGGACAAGGCATTTGAGGGAAATTGACGAAGGTGGTTCGAAAAATCGCCGCCAATTTGGGACCGGGTAGAAAACACCTCATGGAAGACGGGCTGAAAAGAATTATTATGAATAATAGTGATCAACAACAATATACTAAAGAGGACTGCGTTCGACTTACTTGGAGATGCCTCCACTTTTAAGGAGCCTACTGTGACACTGCGGCCGTTCATCCACATGGACTAAGTGGCTCTTTCACAAAATGTCGGACAATGATGTGAAATGCGCTTCACAACTGAATCATAAATGCGATGACAGTTCCACAAACCAGATCCAAGTATCACCGGCACAATGGAACACCCACTTTACGCCCAGCCATGGACGCAGCAAACAAAGGTGAATCCCGAAATTAAATGTCACCTTGCTGATTGCATTCGAGGCTCAAGTCGGAATACCACTGCTGGGCATATAACAAACGATGAGCGTCTATTTCAGATTCCGAATGAAGTGTAGATGCTAATGGAATTTTTAGTTGAACAATTGCACTGCATTGGAAGTGACACCGAACAACTGTGGATTGCCGCCTCCATAGACAGAGATGTGCTGCATTTGGACGAGGTGAAAGTGAAATGGGCGCCGCTGCATGTGCGTCTGTATGACACTAAGTGATATTTACGTTCGAGGAAAATTGGATTTTCTGTTCGTATAGAGGAGGATGTGGAAATTGGTTATCTAAAATGAAGGTTTTCTATGCCAAAGCAGGATGTTGAAATGAAACACGGTATCGACTGTTTCCGACATGGAAATGAGGGAAATGCAGTTGGATACAAATGGGGGGAAGTGAGGGACGGAGTCTGTGGCATTTTGCTGTATGATTTTCATTTGGTGTGCAGAAATTTCACACAATCGGTGGCGATTAATCATTGTCATGGGGAAAGAGTGTAGCATTTTTTTTTCTCTACAAATATTTATAAATTTGGATCGTGCAAAAGTTTTTGAATTAAATACAATGCGACAGTTCGGGGCTTGCGTTTTACTTACGGGAAAATTTATTGCCAATCCAAGCACCTGATGCTATTCTGTACTGATATATATCTCAGAACTTGGTAGCGTAACAGTCTTGTTCGCGATCAACTGCATGTCCTACGTCCCCGTGATGGCAACCGTAGATGGTGGGAGACCTTAAAACACCGGACTACTCGGTATAACGTCTGTAACAGAGAACGCTAACCAATTGGTAAAGTTGTCCGATGAGGAAGTGGCAGTTCAATAATACCAGAGTTCCATATCTAACCACAGAAAAAAACGAAATTTGTCACGCTCGTAGTATATTTATGAAGCTTACTACTAGTAGAGATCACTCTTCTATCACCAACTGTAGGACTGCGACACAATAAATCAAGCGGGTCGACTTTTTTCTATTTTTTTGTTACGTATACGCCTCAGTGTACGTGCACAGTAGACACTCGATACAATGAACATCGGTAGAGGCAGTCTAGCAAACACTTAAAAGGTTAATATCTAACAAATAACCGAGAATGAAACTGTCTTTTGAAGATCTCTCAACTCGGCCATTCCAACTAGACATACTTAATAACTTCCGTCCCAAAAGAAAAATTTTACAAAATCGAATAAATATGTTGCGCCATCTACTCAGATTTTTTTGTAACACGCCACCGCTGTTTTGGTGTATTTTCTTAAGGCGATTGTCAGGGTTTGTTAGACTGATTGTTAGTGGTAGAAATTATACAATTTGGAAAAGAAATTGCAAACAGTTTTGCATCTTCCCGACAAAAAAAAATCAACCGAATATGTTGTGGTTAAGCATTGAAAGTGGTTCTTAACTATTTCCCTTCGCCTATTTATATAAAAGATTGACAGCTACATCCTTCTGTTCTCAGGTGACCCAACTGGAGGCAAAGTTGTCGGTTTTAAATTCCTTGTTTGTTCCAACTCTCACCTATCGCCATGAGACTTTCACATTGATCGAAGTAATAACAATAATAACAAGCTGCCTATCTTCGGTGAAACCAGAAAAATGTGTAACTCCAATTTTAGTGAAAATAAGGTTTAAGCGACATCTATTTGCTCAACACGATATCTACCACTTTGTAAAATGGGAATCCCCTATTAAATCAAATTAATGCTTCTATCGCTGATATAGAATATAGTGTAACTCCGTATTCAGTATTTTTGGTAAGAAAATTGTGTATCTCCCCTTTTAAGCGATAATGGGCCTTACTAATAATCATTTTTAACCTTCACACTAAATATTTTGTAGGTCACAATATGCAATTTTGTATGGAAAATTTCGCTACTGTGACTTCGAGAAGTTTAGCCTGGACACTAAAAATGATTATTAGTATGGCGGAATAAGTGCGTGATTCACATCGTGTTCCTAAAAAGTTTTAATACTCTCCTGAAAAATTTGCTAATATGGAGTTACACAGTTTTCTGGTTTCACCGACGCTATGTTGCATTTACTGTCGGGGTGAGTCGCTTAGATGGAATAAGAAACACCAGATACCGTCAGTATATCGAGTCGCTACTGACATTGCATTACGCATCTCACTGTTTCCCGAATGGAGGTTGCCCCTGACCAAAATAACATGTTCACTTATTCTTGTTAGCACATCATCATCAGCATTTTCCTATCCATTACAAGGTACCCCCATCAACTTTGGTCCTCCTAATCTTAAAATAAATTCAACCAACTGTCCCAAAGATAGTAACAGTGAACCAATTCTGCAGAAAAACTCTGTGCTGCTCGCCCGGAATGAATACCAAGCAGACCCAGCTCAAACGGACACATATTGGTCGCCATAGGAGAACCAACTGCAAGTGTATTTCATTCCCAAGCACTGCATGACTTCGATGGATTTCACAAACTAAGACAAAAACAACACTTCGCCGTTATCATATATTAATTCAATTTATTTGTATTATTTATCTGTTCTGTTCAGAATATAATAGATATCCCTCTTACATAAATATACATACAGTATTTTGTATAATAGTTTTCATTTTGGTTTTCTTTATGTATACATATATATAGATATTTGTATAGACCGTCTACTATATTTGTTGTTTATATATTTTTATAAGTGTATTTTGTTGTTGTTGTTGTTTCCATTTTACATTTTACTTCACAATAAATTAATTTAAGGATAATTTAACGGAAATCATTGTTGTTCCTTTGCTTCTCTTGATGAAACATGATTTACAACTCAACGCATGTATAAGATAACACATTGTGTACTTTATTTCGAGCAATGAATAATTTTTATTGTACGAATATGAAGACGATTTTATTTAAAACAAATTGTCATGTATGTGGTGTATACGCGATTGGGAGACCCATTAAGTAATTTTGTTTGTAAATATTATCGAAGCTTGTAACTTTAAGTATAAAATATTTTTATTATTAATTATAACATAGGGCATAGTTACGATTTCTTTTTATTTCAATTAGAGAGACAGATCAGTCAGAGAAATATATATATTTTTCTTTTGCTTATTAGATCTTCTTTGTTAATACACATTTAATAGTCGACAATTATTATTTTTTAACTTATTTACCATTACATGCACATATATATGATTCTTGTTTTTTTGTAGAATGTTACTTAAATGTTTATTTGGTTTGTATGGTTTTGTTTTTATGAAAATTCATAGTTTTACATCAATGACGATGGAGCACATAGAATGTTAATTTAATGCTTACCTATTAAATTATTGCATATATTCAATATACATGTACAACTAAAAAGTAATTTTTAAGTTTCTCTTGTGTATAAGGAACCAATTTATTTTCTTCTTCTTATAAAGTATAGATAAAACAAAAGAAAAATAGTTTATCAAAGTACATGAGTAATAAACACTCTAAAAATGCTTTTCTACCGGAAGACATTAGCACATTTTGGATTGCGAAAAATAGAAACTTAAGAAAAATGTTTTAGGAATCCAATTGAATTTGTTATGCAGGTTTGTGAAATGATATTCAGTTCCCTCTTTATGATGTGTGACGTGTAATGCTTGCATGTACATGTTTTAGAATGCTTATCTCATTTTTAGAAATTTTATAGCGCGCTCTGTGCCGCGGTCTAAGTCTACTAACATAAATCTGATTCTTTCTGGTCAAGTTTGGAGTGCATCTAAACAAAAAGAATAGTTTTCTTCACATAAAATTTATTTCCTAGCGATAGTTTGATTTGTTTGTTAATAAAATTGAAAAAAAAAATTATATTAGGCACGCGGCTGCTTCATTTATAATTAAGTTTGCTTTTTGTTTTATTTGTATGTAGTCTTGGCAAATTCATGTCACCATCGAGCAGCCGGCCATGTTTTGATACAGAATGAGGTTGCGTAGTCTCTTGGGATAGGCGTCAGCGGCTTTTGTTTTAGTTGTATTTGCCGCCTTTTGCACAAAACCACTGTGCGTTTTACAAGTTTCACAAATGATAATTAGTTTAGCAGTATTGTGTGAAGTGCCACCACTTCGAACTATAATATTTATGAAATACAATTTTAACAACGTCATTTGCTGGGAGCCATAACTTATCACTACTTCGGCTGTCGTCTATTGCAAAAGAAAAATGTGGCAATGTCAATGTGGCTACCATATTTTAAGACTGTTAAAACTTTTACCAGTTTTTATTTCTGTGTCTTGCATGGTTTGCTATGCATATATAAAGTTTATCTGTTTAAACGGTTGTACTTTGAATAAATATTTGGAGAAGAATGACCGTCCAATATTGGAGATCGTACCCCACGTGTTTATTTATGAAAGAAATTGAATAATAAGTTTTAGCTTTGTCTGGGACTATCCGAAACACGACCTACACTTTCCGCCAGAAGAATTCTAGTAAGCTCGTTGGAATAGATAAATATCTCTAGTTTTATGGAAGCATGGCCAGACTGAAGTCCAACTTAACGCTAAAGCAATGTACCACGTATGGTTCTTGTTAAAAAGATACAACGAAAATTAAACAGCCGCAGTAATTTTATGGCAAGCAACTCGTTCACTTTATGGACATCGA
Source organism: Cheilosia impressa (assembly GCA_948293265.1). Taxonomy (NCBI): domain Eukaryota; kingdom Metazoa; phylum Arthropoda; class Insecta; order Diptera; family Syrphidae; genus Cheilosia; species Cheilosia impressa. The sequence goes on along the minus strand of OX411883.1, from coordinate 3,176,980 downwards.
GTTACTTTATAATCTACCAGTATCTGGTTACTTCTACGGCATGTTCCGACAAAATAAAAGTAAATTCTCCATCCCTTCCAAAACCATTACCATTTAAAAACCATTTTAAAAACAGAGACAAAGCCTGTTCCTATGCGGACATGTAACTAAACCTAATCCCAGAGTTTCAATACTCGACGATTTACTAAAGCAGGACCAACTACATAGCGACAAACTTACACCTAAGAAGCTACGTGCATCGCCCCATCTGTATTCCTTCATTCAAATTAAAAATTTAGAATTACATCAATTTTTTTTTAATTTTTAAGTAAAATTGTTAACTATATTCTTAAATAACCATGTTAAACATGTTAGACATTTTTTTTTTATGTTTCTGTTAGTTTCTTGTGTATAACAAACAAAGAAAGAGAAATCAAATTTTTACCGGAAAAGATAATTTATTCGTAAAAACAGTTTTGCCAATCATTTGTTTCCAAAGAGCAAGAAAAAGAAATTAATTTAAATTATAAATAAGAATAAAAACTATCACAGATCAATATATTTTTCATATATATATATGTTTGTTTATTTATATACTTTGTTTTATTTTTTTTAATATATTTTGTAAATATTTTTTATGTGTAAGATAAATTTGAGATGAATAACAATGTAAATTAAATAAAAGTCGTTAGTGCGTCTTAAACAAAAAAAGTAATGCAATGTGTTCAGCTTTTTTGTTGGAAGCAAAATCAAAACTTATGACTCCTTGTTGTGTATTAAGACAGACAAACTTTTGGGTTTGGTTGGTTCGAGTGTTTTTGTTTTTCCGAACCTGAAACCATTTGATGTTTTCGGATTTCGACTATTAAACAAAACAAAAAATACTGATAACAACGAAACTTATATTAATTCACTCTCGAAATATGCTCTGTCTCTGTGTGACTCTTTGTCGAACATTGAGGTGTGTCCCTTTACAAAATATTTACGGCTCCTCAGATGTTGCGCCAAAACTTCGGGGAGATTCACTAAACCCCGTGCCGCCTGCTCAACGCGATTTCTTCTCGATTGGTGCAGGTACAAAATAATAATATAACAATAATTCTATTACAATAGTGTTATAAATAATATTCGAACAGAGGGTGCACCTCTGCCGATTTCCAAACTTTGAACTTTCAAGTCATTTCATTTGTCGCGACTATATAACTGAAAAAGAAAATAACTCCACCTTAGCGGAGCACAGCTCCATCTCAACGTGAGATATGCTTTTTGATGAGTGCCTGCAGGAGGCGGGCTTTTGCCTTTGCCTCTTTATACTGGGCATAGGTGTCTTCGATGGACTTTCTGTCGTTCTTCAACATTTTTCGACCATTTTGCTCCTCGAATACGGTTTCGTATTCACGAATGGTGCGCTTGAGGAGCTTTTTCTCGTCACGAGCTTTATCCAAGTGTTCCCACAATTTGTCAATGGACAGTGTATGGATATTCTCGCCGAGCAGAGATTCATGTTGTTGTTGACGCTTCCGTGTTGGTGGTTGTTCACTGGCTTCGGGGGTGGAATCTGTCGATGCTGCTGAACTGTTACTATCCACGATGGTAGGTAGAGACGATTCACTGGGACTTGTGGTGCTGTCTGTACTGTTGGAGGAGTGTTGTTGGGGGGTGGATTCAAATACCATTGCCTCGTGTTCGAGTATGGTTGGAAGTTCTGGTGCTCCTGGATTGTTTCCTGATATGGTTACACTGCGTGATACCATTCGCTTGAGGACACGATAACGATCGTAGAGTGGGCGTGCTGCGTCACGCTCGTCCTTGGTCGATGGACGACCGTAGAGAGACTCGAAAAAGAGAAGTCCATGCTGGACTGCGGTTTTCTCTTGGACAAGTTGGTCGGGGGTTAGTTCCTCGAGGGTTTCGGAACGGTTGCCGTCTTCGCGCTTGTCAGATAGGTTCTGAAATAAGAAGCAAAATAAATACTTGTTAGTTACGATAACGATTGGAGAGGTGCAATCAACAAGACAATTTGAGACGTACTAAGTTTTGTTGCTAAGTAAAGTATTGGCACATTAGTTTAGTTACAAGAAATATTTGTAATGGCCCTTCCAATATCATCTTAGAACTGTACGGGCTTTAAAACGTACCGGATATACAGTACAGCGTTTGAGATGTGCATATCTACCCAAAACGCAGCTGAGGAAGACTACGCTATGGTGCACGGACGAACAAATCCCAAAAACAATTGAGAAACTAGCATTATCCCCTCCTATAGCTGTCCAATTAAGTAACAATAATTTGTTACCTCTTCTGCTACTACTAACTACCTACTCGAAAACGTGTCGCGAAAATTATCATAACTTACGTCATCATGATGTCCCATTGTCTGGCTGTTGTAGAAATTTATACGTTAATGATCAGCAGACAGCTGGAGATTTAAACAAACAAGTTTAATCCAGTACGGCAACGCGCGACAATCATGAAGTATTGACTCTACTTACAGCACACTCCAAGTACTTTGAAAACATAACCCTAACGCCATCATTGAAAGTAGAGAGTAATGTTTCCCGTCATTGTTTCTTTTTTAAATTTAATAACGTGATTTAAACGAACAATAGCATGAGCTTGACTTTGAGTGGTTGTGCACTTAAAAGCTTCGAGAATTAGAGATAGATGGTTGACGAACAACTTGGGTTAGAACTTACAGCATTTTTTGCAGCGCGTATGTTTTCTTCAACCTACCTACCTATTCAACGTACCTGCGTTGAACCAGAATGGAGTTTGACACAATTTGTCTAATATTTGGGAATGTGTTAACGTAAGGCAACAGATTTATCGACTCTAAACAGATGGAGCGGATCGTCTTAAACCATATCTCAATTTGTTTACTTGAAGTTGGCAATCCTGTCTCTTTTTATAACTCAAATTTAAGTGCAACAGTGATGTAATGGTGAATGCTCTGTGTAAACCACTTACAAAATATATACCCCCGTATTAATAAACGCTGCGTAAAAGTTATCAACTCGTTGTTCAGCAGTTACGTCAAATTTTTGTAAGCTATCTGATGTCTACTAGCTAACTAACTTGTGCACAATTGTTTATTAATAGAAATAGTTTTTTTTTGGAATTTGAGAAACGCCCCCAAAAAGTGGGCGTGTTACATTAAATTATGGATTTGTCCGCAGAATAGGTACAACTCTTGAAAATTGAATTCAGAAACATCTCCACAAATCCAACATGCTATTGTTTAAAATCCCCTCAATCTCGATCAAAGGAACAAAATGTCTTGGCCACAAAGCACCCGTCCTTTGTTTGTAGAAACCCACGCCTTCTCGACGAACTTTTACGTTTGTCTATAGCCTATACGATTTGAAAACATCCACCCCAAACCGCGTTTTGCGTTCAAAACAAAAGCATTTGTAAATAAATGTAAAAACGATTATATCACTTCGCATACGGAAAAAGAAAATTTCTAAAAGAAAGCCACAGCATTTTCTTGAACATTTTTCTGTCACGTGCGCTTGTTCTCAACCGATCTGCCCACTCAGCAAAGAAAGTATTTCTAAACATCCCCCCCCCTATGGCACAAGTAATAAATTCTCGTTATGACTGAACTAAAAATACGATTGAGTTTTTTTTTATTCAAAATTACTTGCCTAAGTTACCGCCTTATAAATAAAATAAAAAGCCAATTTCATGACTAATATTTGGACATGTGAAGGCCACGAATCCGAATACTGCGCACTGTCTGTGGACGATTTTATAAACAACAACCCAAACAGAAATATAAATGTAAGACTATTTTTGGATTTGTTTACAGCTACATTGACCAATTCGCTAAATAATAATTATGTTGGTTGCAAGACTCATCGGAGGATCGCACACAAAAGGCGAAATTGGTCGCCGATTTTTGGCACGTATACATCTTTCGAAAAATCACTTACGGAAGTCATCGACTGAGAATTACACGTCTACACCTGGGATTGGCGTGGTGTATATTTTGCAATTGTTTTGCGTATATTTTCAGAGGATATTTTCGATTCTAGTTGATATTTTTGAAAATCTTTTTAAATATCCACAGGTGAGCTTTTATTTTGCAGTTCTCTGCCAAACGAAGAGAGGAAACTTTCCGATTGACCACACGATATCTGTGATAGTACAACCGAGTGTTTTATTTAAAACAAATATGTCTACACAGTAACACAAACAGCAAGTAATCCCGAAAAGTGTCCAGCATAAAATGAATAGAGTTCATTTTTCTTCTTTCAATTAGAGGAGCGGGTTTTCGTTTTCAACTTAAATTAGAACAAGTCTAAATATGGAGACTTTTATGGCACCGCAATGTGACAGACAGGCAGTGCCTTCCACATATTAGGTTAATTGCTTCATGGTTTTTTTGCGCATTTTGAGGATGACAATTTTTTTTATAGCCAGACGATAAAAAGTGTCACGTCACGTTATCGAATATTTCATCATGAAGCGAAATTGGTTTACAAATTGGAATGCGTTTACATTACGCGCAGTTGAAGTGTACAACAGTGCTAAGCGAGGTGTTCTCTGGTTTAACTCTACCTCAGTTCTAAAAATCTGACAACCACCGAATCGCATATGAAAACAGTTCCTCCTCTCTTACCTGTTCGATTTCATTCAGCGTCGATTGCATCTTTTCGATCTTCTTCTCGGAATCCATGCCGCCGCTCACTTTTAGGCCCAACGCAGCCATTGGATCTGATTTGAGTTCGTGCTTCTCCTTCTTTAGCTTGCTGATCTCGGCCAAGATGTTCTTGATGTGCTTGTCGTTTAACTTTTCGGCCTGTGACGGCCTGTAGCCGTTCTTCTTCTCGAACGCCTCCTCTAGCTGTGTAGCCTTCTTCTTCAGCGACACCAGTCGCTTGTTGACTTGCTTCAAACGCTCCTCGGGCGTTTGGAATGACATGATCGACGGTATCACCTGCTGCATCACTTCCCGTGTCTTGATGTTCTCCAAATGAGTGAATACCCGATAGGGATGTATTGGTTCCATGGCATCGTCTGCCATAATGGAGTTTGGTGGTTTATGAAACTGTTGCGGGTAAGGCATGATCTTCGACAGCTTGGCAGCGATGTCTATTGAATCGGGATGACGAACAGCCGCAAAACGACGACTCAGTACAGGTGTCTGATCCTCTGGTATGGAACAGTCCCATGGCAGTGCTTCAGCTTCAGGTTTTGCTGTTGCGATGATTGATTCTGGATGTTGTTGCGAAGAGGATGGGGTCGTTGTTGTGTTGTTTTGCTGTGAATTCGCATACTCGCTACGAATGATGTGGAAATCGATTAGATTATTGTCGTTGTAATCATTGCGCTGTCCATCGGCTGCCTCCTCCTTGCGCTGGAGGCGTTCCTCCACCTTAATTTTGCTGGCAAAGCCTCTGCGCTCGTATTTCATCGCGGACAGATCATACTTATAGGTGTTCTCATCGCCACGCATTTTGGTGGGCAGAAACTTTCCAGACTTCTTCATGACTCCCGACTTGCGGCCGGGAGGTGCCCGCGTCTTACTGAAGCGCTCGCTGGAACGCCTGCGTTCGTGCTCCAAGTCACTGTCGTCGTTATACTTGTTGCGTGACTCACGATTGGGCGACAGCCGATGCGAACGTGCCGGACTGCAATCCAAACGAGCCCGACGTGCTATATCCTTAGCACCGGGCGAGATATACAACTCATTGTGTTGCCTATTGGCCAACAATGAATCGTTTTCATCGCTGACAATTGCCTTCACTGAGTTTTCGTCCTCTCGCGGAGACTTCTTAAAGTCCTCCGATGCGACGCGTCGTATGGTATCGAGTGCAACGACATCGACACCATCGACCTGTTTCAAGTTGTTTGTGTCATCACCGGCTGGTGCTGGCGGTGACGGTGGCGCTAAAATGTCTTCGCTATTCGAACGGACCAACTTACGGTCTTGCGTTATAGATGAAGTGCTATCTAGCCTTTCCTTACGCTTTCTGGATTTTTGCCATTCTAGTGGATCAATAAATTCAGGGAGATACGATGAGTTGAAGATGACTGAGGGTGTGCTGTTCTTGATGTTATTAACATGTTCGCTTGACGTCTCTAGGGATGTTGTTCCCTCGGTGTTGCGCGATGCTAGCGGCGAAGATGTCTTCGATAGAGTTGATTCTATTGCTGTTCCGGCTGCAGCAGCACTACCTGTTGCTGCTCCATTAATAGAAGTTGTCGGTGAACAGAATTTGGTTGTGGTTGTTGTTTTATTGCCATTATTCGATGGCTGATCATGTGAAGGGGTTGTTGATGCAGATGATGATGATGATGACGATGAACTCGATGAACCGTTGGTAAGACGACTTAGGTCGTCTTCGCTCAGGCCAGTGGTAGGATGGCGCATGCCGCACTGAAAGGAAACAAGAAGAACAATTGAAACTTCTGAAATCGAAAATGAAATGTTTCTGTTTTTCTTTCTAAATATTGCTACAAATCTGTGAATGTCCCATTCCCGTGGATAAGTACGAGGTGATACATGTTTCTTTCTCTAAATTGAATTGGTTAGTGCTCGTAATGCTAAAAGAGAAATTGCCAGATTACTGGTGCGGATGCTCAGACTGCCAGCAATGTATGAAAACGCACAAAGCAAATGCAGACTATCTGCGTATTCAATGGCGATTGTTACATAAGCGAACAATTTGAGCTCCCACCTAATGATTCAATAAACAGGGAATGCAATCTTGTTTTACTTTCTGCGAATCGGTGTTCAATGGAAAATTTCCGGAAGCAACATATTGTCTGTGACGCAGCAGAAGTACTCTCCTAAACAGACTTTGGACACTGCGACAATGGATTGCACAAGTACATAATTAACAACATCAGAGCACGTCCTTTGTATTTCCAGTAAAAGTTATTTAAAAACGCGTGGGACGTTATCCACGACAAATGACATCATTTAACGGAGTTCCCCATTCTTTTCAAACAATCGCGGCGAATATTTTGTCTGTGCATCAATGGTTTAAGTGAAGTAGGGGTAGATTTATTTGCTCTCTCTTTTGATGAGAGTACACTCTTATATGTAATGATAATGAGTTATTGGAAAACTCAATTACTCGCCCAGTTACACCCGTCTTGAGACTAAGACAACAGCAGTCGTCTGTCTCGTAGTTATTTAATTTTTATTGGCATACCCATTCGAATAAACTGTCGGTCGTTCACTTGACTTTTTTTTTACTCTCGTGAACTGATAAGAGAACAGTAATTGTTCATTTTACCGCCTTGCATCGTAACTCATTGTTGTTAGCCAAAGATCAAACATATTTGAGAACCTAGTTTCATGTCAAAACTCTTACACTCAACTGTTCAGCATCTGAAAGTAGTTTTCAAAGCCACCTTGTGAATCTTAGGTTATACAAATACAGAACGTTTACGTTGTTGTTTGTCTATAAATGTCGCATAATCATGATTAATGCGCACGAAGCTGATAGAAAGGCGATCTCGAACTGACGTGGTAGCTTTTTACAAAGCCCTTCTGAAGTAATGTCAAAGAGACAAGACATGGCCATGACAGTGCAAGTTCAGTGCCATACGAGTATCACTGCTGGATGATTGCGAGGAACTTTGACACTTGGGTCATCTTCAATGGAATGCTATATAAACAAACAGTTCAACGCCCACCAAGTGGCATGACAATTTCATGCTTTTAGCCTCCCACTAAACGCGTCACGTACAAGATCAGTGTCAGTCAAGTTCCGATCCGCGCCATTGTTTTTGCTTGTGTACAAAATGTGATATTTCTCAGTGTTCCGAATAGAATAACATTTTGGCAAGCACACCTAAATCATTTGCGTCCTCAATCACTTGCGTTCTCAATCACTATCAAGATTTGCCACAAAATAACTTAAAACTAACAAATGTATTATTAATTTTAGTTGTCGTAAGATTCGACAAGTATTTTGTTTTTAAAATACATTTTCACCGCCATAAACTGGCACTTTCGACTTTTCGTCTGTTGGCAGAATTGTTGTTTATTTGAGAAAATATTTCGCCTATGGAACTTATTTTAAAATAGATCGGGATGTGATTGATTGATTTTGAAAAATGCTAACAATTTAGTAAATTGAGTGAAAATTTACCGAGGTTCAAGACTTGTACAAGCAAATTGTTACGACGCCTACGGCTCTTATTTATTATTTAAAAAGGGAGACTTACGAGTAAGTTTGAACAAAAAAAATGTGCATCAGACTGTTTTCTATGTTCTTTAAATAATAAATTAAAATTATTTTAGGAAGGTACTAAGAAAGGTCATAGGGACATTCTGTAGACTATTTTCATGACTGAAGTACTCCCTCGTGAAGGTTAAATCTTTCTCGCAATGACTTTATTAAAAGCTGTAGGGATTACGGAGAGGATGAGCCTTTGACTTAAAACTCTGTAGCTGTCCTTTCTTATTTCAAAGAAGACAATGGACCTTACCAATAATCATTTTCACTAAATGTTGGTCTCATTATGCAATTTTGCATAGAAAATTTCGCTACCAAAAATTTAGCCTGGGTACTAAAAACAATTATTAGTATGGCAAAAACTTTTCTTCATGCTTTAAAAATTACAATTGGACTCAGTTGGTTACAGAAAGTTCGCAAGTATCTGAAAGGCCACGTTTGATTCAAACTGAAAATGGAAGAGTCTTGAACAAAATAAATACTGCACAAAATAGAGATAGCCATATTTTTTTTTATATATATATTTCGTTAACGCAAACTACCAATTTTGACTAGGTAGCCAGCAGACTTCAAAGAGCTTAACCTTAAAAAAATGTCCTCATGAGAGTGCAATAAAACGCAAGGAAATTTCATGTTGTGGTTTGAATAATGTTAAGGGCATCTCCACTGTGGTGCTATGCAAAGGAATGTGTCTATTGAAACCATCCCGATGCGCTCAAAAGCTACAGTCGTTCCTTTGTTTCTCGTACACTCCACATTCAACCTAAACTTGGGGCAAAAGTCATCCAATTGACTCGTTTTACAACTGCAATTTGCAATCCTAACCTATCCAAATCTCTCTTTTTTTTAATACAAATGAAATCATTTTAAATAATGTAATTCATCTCGCGCTATTTATCCAATTCCCAAATCACGTCCTCTGCAGAAATTGCCCTCAACTAGTTAGAGCACAATCGGGACATTTTATTTGTAATTTATAGCACATTGCGCCAAATAAAATCTGTGTTTACATTGAATGGAATTAAGCAAGTCAGCAAAATGTTAATTGAGATAAATTGAATATCCACCCCATTGGACGATGAGTCCAAATTCACACAAACACTCTCTCCGCGTGCACACGTACACGTAGTTGGCGAACTTTTTACATCACCCAGTTGTGATTCATCCCCAAATAAGAATATGCCCGACATACCGCAAAAATGCCATAGAAAAAAATATATATCGATACCGACGACTTTTAAAATTACGATGAAGCAATAATCAATTAATCGACTTTTAAGAGAACGGTTTTCTGATTTATCTTCGTTTGCAGAAACTCGCACCACCACCGATTTTGTAGTCACAAATAATATTTATGGTGATTAAAAATTAGATGTGAGTTTAAGATGTGGGATAAAAAAGGGAAAACCTTGCTAACATGCAAAATTAGGAAGCAAAATCATACCAAACAAAATGTTAAAATCCTCGGAGTCATTTTTTTTTTTTGTTAAATAAATTTGTTATAAGCAAACCACACAACAGCAAATTAAAATTAAATATGCAAAACAATTATCACAGGATACTCGTAAGTTCTATATGTTATTTGTTCTTGTTTCCCGTTTACGTTTGTATAATTTCCACACTCGACCGACGCGACGTAACCACGGGAGAATTTATTTAGCACAACTAGAATAAACTGGACGCCAATCAAAGACCAATTAGCCTATTAGGAACATGGTAACCAACGCTCAAGCAATGCAACTATTTAACAAATCAAACTCAGCAGAGTACGTTTTTTTTCAACTCAATTTTTTTCGAAAAAATATATTTTACCATCAAATCACTACAAATCTCCATGCAGGCGGTTTTTATTTTCCGAAATATTTCAAAGGCCACTTTCCTTCCAATCAAATGGGATTTTTTTTTCAATTTTTTAACTTCACTGGTTTTATTATTTTTAAAATCAATTTCAAAGTTATAGTTCTTTTTTTTAGCTAGCGTACACACAAAATAATATTCAAGGTGGTTGCTCCGTCAAAACACGTTTAGCTTTTGAGCTCATTTCCAATAAGGGGTGGAAAATATATATAAGAAAATATCTCGATCGGCGAACTGCTGTGCGCTGCCGGCAAGAGTGTAGAACGTGAGCGGCAAATAATTTGTGTAACGAAATTTGCAAAATCGTGGAGACATAGAGAGCACGCAAGAGAGCGCCAGCCAGATAGGTAAAATATCTCAAAAGCGGACTTTCGCTCCGTGCTTATAGTTATTCATGCTAAGTCATTTGAAGAACGGGTGATCGCTGAGTAAACACCTGTTCACGAGTATGGTGGGAGGGGGGGTGGCACTGAGCGATCACAAGACCGTCTGTCTGCATTCGGAGAACTGTGAGAACGGGTAGGCAGAAAGAGCCCAGCAGAGCGGAATCGAACTTTTCTTATCGTCCGATTGGAGACATAAATAGAGAGCCGAAACAGATGGACGGATTTTGAGTGTGGAAAAGTTGAATCTTTAGTTTGACGTGACGTGATCCAGTGGCAGTAAAATGTGTATTACTCTTTGAACTGAGCAGACCTATAATTTGCCAGTTCGTAATGCGGTTCTACGCGGTTTACGAGCGCAAACAGCGTGAAGCTACTATAACGAGGTGGGGCGCGCGCCACCGTTGATCAGGCGCAAATTGTGACGTTAATTGACAGGCATGACAAATAAAGTAGTTTTAGCTTTTTCTTATTGTCTTCCCGACTGAATTGATATATTGACGTGCCTAGAGGTAGACAAAGGTAGACAAGCGGGAAATCAATGTCAATTGGAAATTATTGAAGATCGCTTGATGGTCGTGGGAGTTTTTATATAGAAACGATTTTGTGAAGACAACTTTGGTTCGATTCCAGACTAAGGTGGAACAACCTTTATACCGACCATATTGTTATGGTCGGTAATAAGTCTGATAGCGGCCTAAAATGTTGTGACGAAAGCGATGCCATGGAGTGTGCTGCTATCGAATTGGATCACATGTTCTTTTGACCGGGCACCTCGAGTTCAATGTTCAAATTTAGTTGGTATGTTGCCGTGTGAAAAATAAAGAATTATGTCATGCAAGGCAATGGACACATTCAAAAACCTGGTTATCTGCAGTCGACTAGATTGATCTGGATAACATGTAACCTGAACTAGATTGGCCGGAAACGTCAGTTTTCCTACGTCAGCCGCATATCGGAACTGTCAACTTAGTCGCGAATTTCTTTACTATATTCGCCGACTACCCCTCCATAAACGTCAACCGAAAAAGGTGTTCTAGACAAATCAAAACTGACACACAGAATGTCAGGCAGCTGTCATATTTATTTAACTAGACATTTAAACGTCTCAAGTTGGAATTAGCTTCAAGTAGTTGATAGTTGTCATCAGGCACAACTTTCAAAAACTAATTGGTCGTCGAAATATGTACGAAATCGCACGTACAAATCGTTGTCGACCGTGTACGTAGCAATTTTCAATGACAGAAGTACAGAAATTATCGAAATTAGTCGGAAGTCATGGTGCAGTATTCTGAAAGGTTGATGCTGAACTCTGATTTAGAAAACAGAAATTGTGCACAACTGGATCGCGTGCAACTTTCTCGTTTATTACAACTAATTATGCTGCGTTTACAACAAATCCTATTGATTTATTGATTGTTTATAAACATTTTCCAAATGAATTTTTTCTTCGAGTAGAAAGATTGTGAGAACTACAAAAGAAAGAACTACATCGTTTCCATTAAAAGGGTAAACGATGTAGTACTTTCATTTGCAGGTATGCACACTGCCATCGATTTTTTTAGATTGCGCTTTAATGTCACTTTCATTTGGTTGAAGATATGCCTTTATGATTAAAGGAGAGCTACTAAGGACAACGTATTGTTGCGAGGTAAGAAACGATTTTAATTCAATGTGTGGGGTAGATTGTGCGTTTTTAAGCCCCTAACCAACTTTGAAATTGGCCTGCTGTTTGCAAGACCTCGTTTCGCCTCGTTTATAAGGAATTTCATAAAAAATATATGATATTCAAGAGGCAGACTGACAGAAAATTTTTACGGAAGCCATTAACTTACATTTATGTATTTTCTGTCAAACTTTTTACCAACAACAATATTTTTGACGTACCCCGCTTAGTCTCCCATTTGTCCTAAGGAACGAACAATACCTGACTAACATCCAAATTAAGGACTAATACTATATCAGTGGAAAGTTGTAACAAAATTTACCTTCGCCCTTTTAACAAACGTTCAAAATTTGTTTACTTCGACACTAAATCATGCGACCACCAGCACTCGTGCAGCCTGTAGATCATGCCACCGACAGCAGTCACAAGATTTCAGTTTGAACCAGAAATCGTGTCTTACTTTTAAGAGGACACTAATGCAAAATTTATGAACGCATCGTAAATTTGTTTATACATTTGTTTTTGTTAACAGGTAGGTGCAAAGTTATTTCAACAAAATTTAATATTCTATTTTTAGATACCAATAATAGCACATCAGAATTATTGTGCTTTTGCTTAATGTTTTAATTAAATAGCCATGACCGTGTGCAAAAGTGATGCCAAAGGGTATTAAATTGAAAATTTTGTTTACGTCTCCTTTGGACACGATTGGTTTAATAAATATAATAAATAAATATTGTCTGATTGCCCCATAAAAATATTAGTACCTTTTCGAGGGGATGATATAAAAACAAAAAGGATCGTGATGGTCGCATTTTCTGAGACGAGTGGATCGGAAAAAAAGGGCGAATTATCGGCAGAGGTATAATTTTATATATCGTTAGAATTCATAAAAGAAGAGGGAAGAGCAGTTTGCAAAGCTTGGAAGTGGAACCATTCATCGAAAGACCATTTTAAAATACCTCCATCATATTGATCTTTACCTAGCGCATTCCGGACACTGAAAAGGAACAACCTACGTCAGATGTTTATGCCCTCTATTTGTCTTAGCTAATTCTGCTAGATTATCACATGTCATACAACACGCCTGCTTCATAAATATTTAATTCCAAACGTTCCCAATATATTATTAGCTTTACCTGCCAACCAGCAAGCCAAAGATTTATGTCCATGATTTATGACCTTCGCTTTTCAATTCAAAACACAATATATCATCCCTTATATATTTTTTGAAGCCGAAACCTTCCATTTTGCGAGAAAGATAATACAAAAATATACACAAGCCATAAAAACCGTTTATTTACACACAAAATGTCACATTAATTCCATTTAACTTGGTTCGACATTTATTTCCTTACGACAGTGTGAACTGGGGAAAGCAAACAAAAACCACTCGGCCTGAACTGACCACTCGGCCCACATCGATCAAAGTTTAGGGAAATTAGCAGCGCGTTCTGATGTCTGACTAATTGATTGATAAAAGTGAGCAAAATGAATCGAGATCGAGTTATTTCGCAGGCGGCTTTTTGCAGTGGGCCTTACTTGCTTATATAAGGATTCAAAATTATTTAAGTCTTGCATAAGAGTTCTGTTTGATGGCGCTCCAACGATTTCTGGCATGCGATTCGGTCGCAATAAATTAAAGAGCGAAATTTAGAAGTAAAAAAAACAACAACAAACAATTTGTTTCGATTAAGATTACTTTGTAGAAAGTTTCCGCTTCTACGCCATTGGACTCGATTAATATTAGATACGATTCGTCTATCTTATAAAATTTGTTGTTTATCATTTTGTAGACGATAAAAGACATCAATTATGTTGATGACGCTGGCGGATCGTGTTAATTATTTGTTGACAAAAGAAATTATTATTTTTCTTTCGTTATTTGGATTTTGTAGGAAGAGGAGAGGCGTTTTCAGGAGCAGACAAGACAGAAAAGATTGGTTTTAGAGAGAATAAGCAGATGACAAGTTAGGGTCTGACTCTTTTACTTTTTTCAAAAATAATCTCTTGCATTCAGGAAATGCGGGGGAAAAAAGCTTTCAGCTTGTGGCTGTGGGTAGAATGTAGAGAACGAGGAAAGCACAAGCAAAATATAGAAAGGAACTGTCTCGCTGGTTGGAAAGGAGTTTACTTTTACTTTTTCTGACAATGATCGTAAAATATTTCAAGTGCCGGCTATATCTGGGAACCTTATATATTTTTGGTATATCTTTTTCAAATTAAATGTCATAGCCACCTGACATTTAATTTTAAAAAAATCTTGGACAACTGTCAGAGAGTTCGAAAGTGAACAGCTCGATTACCGGATTTATTTGTGTGTTCGTGTTTCATTGAATATACTCATCAACGGAGTAGAAATGTAAAATAATCTTCCGATTCTATCAGTCAACAATTAAAAACAGATTGTACACAGGCTGCCATTATTATTTAAATTACTAACTAACTACTAAATATTAACTATAAGCAAGGAAATTGATTGTAAATGATTGAATGTCAATCACAGCAAATATTTGGAAAGACGGCAACTGATTAAAGAGAATAAAAACAAAGTTGATTGGAAATGATAAAAAAATGAATACAGAAAAATGGAATTGACTAAAATTGAATGCAAATAATCTTTTTTTATCGATAGCAAGCGATTGGAAATGATTTTAAGTGACTGAAAACGATTGAAACGATTAAAAGTTACTGAACACGATGCGAAAGTTCACTACGCACCTTCTCCGGGATAGTAGACTTAAACCTTGCTCCTATAGGAGTACAAATTACAAACTAGCCCAGCCTCTAGGGGCTATAAGCCTCAATTAAAATCTTTCGTAGACTAGGCCAATGCTAGATTAGCCATTTTATGATCATGCACAGATACAAGCCTAGAAACCTTTTTACTAAACAAAATTGCAAGCAAATTCTAAGACCTTCCTGTGGGTTACATAAAACGTTTGTGAATAAAAATCATCCCAAGTGCAAATGCGCAATAATTGAAGTTCAAACATTGATTGGTTCTGCAATGTATGCTATGCCCACAATACCGAAAGAACACTGTCCTCCCAAGCTATAGTCACATGCATATATTAATTGACAATGAAAAACTGATTTCAATGAGAACGAGCGCGTGTAGCAAGCACTTTTCATCTCCTTAATTTTTTTTTTGTGCGCCTCAATTGCGCTGTCACGTACAAAGTGAGTTCAAAAGTTGTATATCCTTAACTCGGTGGAAGTCATCAATTGTCATAAATTCTCTGCATGTGATCACATGGAGCTAATTTTAGTCATACTCAATTGCCATTAGGCTTCGGTATGTGGTCTTTCAAATAATTTAAATTTGCTTTTCAAGTAGGCGGGGTGAGGTCTGTTCACATCAGCAGACGATTTTTTTTCTTTCTTCTAACATTCCCCGAGTGTGTTTGTTTTGATAAAAAAAAAATCCCATAGAGGCGTGGATGACGTATATATGAAGTCATAGAAAAAATCGTAAACATTCCAAGTGGAATAAAATATTTTTATTTTTTTTAATTAGCGCTGGTACTCCCAGTTGAAAATAAAAACATCGCCTGTGAGTTTTGCAAGTGCGTGGAAGCACTAAATTCACTTGTGGTGGCGGCTGTTGTGTGTAAGCAAAAAGCACACGCTAAAATTTTGTTATATTGCTTGGCAGGATGTGAGGTAATAGCTGTAGAGTTGTAAACGTTTATTGTTTATGTTTTTAGCGGAAATAAATGAGTGCGTCATTTTTATAGAAAGAAATTTATCGCAATGAGCAGGTTTTCTTTACGAACCTACATTTTTGAAAATGTCACACCAAACTAGTCCTGCATCCGCCAAGAGGCCCAGAAATATTTTCCAAATTCCATGATCTCCCGCAAAACTAGCATCTGCCGGTAGTTCTACATAAGACTGATTTATCGATCCTTTTAATTGAATTTACCCAACAAAAGGAAG
Organism: Cheilosia impressa; assembly: GCA_948293265.1. Taxonomy (NCBI): domain Eukaryota; kingdom Metazoa; phylum Arthropoda; class Insecta; order Diptera; family Syrphidae; genus Cheilosia; species Cheilosia impressa. The sequence continues at coordinate 3,160,955 of OX411883.1, read as the reverse complement.
GCAGTAGACATCACTTTCTGATATACACTTTCAAATGTCTTAATTTTTAAACTTTGGCATAAACAAATACAAATCTGTTGATGAAACAACTGTCCCGCTCATTAGCCCTTGAACTTGTAATAAATTGCAACCTCAACCCCCATCGCATCACACTCCTACTTGACAATGATTGCTGACAGCCTTCAGACCGATGTGTAATAGAAAAAGCGTGTTCATGAACCAGACACTCCTTAAAACTCACATTCAAAACGAGTGCCATGCAAATCACATCATCATTCTGACACCAAGAACACGCATTTGCACTCTGGCGTATGTGGAACATTTTACAATTCATCCCATTCCCGTCACGTTTAAGCAAATACAGCTGCCTCTTTCCAATAAACTTGTGGAGAACGCTGTCAAACGTCAGGTTCAGCAAGACAATTTGATGCATGTCGCTCAATCTAAAGATTGATTGAAAAAGATCTAACGGTATAAGAACTTGAAAATAGTGAATTTAATAAGGCAAACTTGACCATGGAATTTATTTACTCAGTACACATCGAAATATACGAAAGAAAACGTGTCCCACACGATTATAGACTTATGATGTTGACTAAAAAACACAACTATCTCTTTCAATCACGTAAGTGCTAGCTTCCGTTCCACACCAAAGTGTTGTACTAAGGAAAAGCAAACCCTGCCCGTACAATGTTCTCTGTTACGCGAGCAAACAAAAACAGCCCCACTCAGCTCTATGCAATAAAAAAAGGTATTAACTCCCCTCCTCTTACGCAACAAGACATACGTTTGGTAATAAAAAAAAATGATGATAATCCGCTTAAGCGGCCATGCAACACAAGAATCAAATGGCAAAACAAAGGCACAACGACACAAAAACGAGCGCGAAATTAAATTAATCCGCCGAGTATCTGGAATTGTAAATAATTTCAGCTAAAGCCATCCACCATCCACCAAGCCGCTCGAAAGTGGACTTGTGTTTCTGAATATCTCTTGTTGTTATTTGCAGAACAAGCTGATTACTCATGTGGGAGTTTGAACCAAAACAAACCGGCTAGAACCACCTGGTGCCGGCATCTAGACTGCATTAAAAAACAGAAAATAGTAGTAGACATTCTCCGATGGGCCAGACTCTGATAAGACAAAATATTAGCACAGCTAATTCTTTCGCCAATCGGGTGAGGTAATTTAATCAGAATTTGAATTTTAGCAGAGCGCCGATGTCAAGTTGTTGGCTAACCGCGGTATTACCTCGATTCAGATTATAAAATGCAACAGACTGTATGTCACTAAGTACATATTTGAAGCTGCAAAAAATGTAAGTAATTTATTTATTGCTGTTCTTATGGGGAAATTTTGAAGTGAGTTATTTTCTGCAATGACATGGCGTTTCGAATTCAAGGCTATTGCCATGGGGGTTCATTTCAAGGTGGCGTGGTCTGAATTTAAGATTATAAATCTAATTTTCCAATAAGAGGTGTTATTTTGGTATTCAAAGAAAAATGTCATTTTTTGAGATAAATTATCGGATGTTTATTTCATAATAAAGAGGAAGGTATGCTGTTAATAATGAAAAACAACATCAGCCAAATGGCCACCACGGCACACATACAGGACCATATCCTTTTCATGAAATTTTCCATAACCAAATCGCAAAGTGGCTGCCTATGTCCTCGATAGCCTCACGAATTTTATCTTTGAGGTCTTGAATCGACGCTGGGCTGTTGGCGTAGACCTTATCTTTCACGTTCTGCCCCAAAAGAAGAAGTCGCAAGGTGTTAAATCACAAGATCTCGGTGGCCAATTGTGATCACCTCTTCGAGAGACAACACGGTCCGGAAACTTCGTGTTAATGGTTTCGTTGCTTGTGTGGCACGTAGCGCCATCTTGTTGAAAGTAAACGTTGTCCAGATCAATACCATCCAACTCCGACCATAAAAAATCATTTGTGGAATGCCCAATTCCAAAGAACGACGAGGAATGGACAAACCTGGGTTTTCTTCAACACTTTGGGCTACAGCAGCAATATTCTCAGTTGTTCTTGAGCGACGTGCACGGGTTTTATTCTTCACATCACTAACTTGTCCCAACAGCTCGAATTTTTCCACCAATTTCTGTATTGCGGTCCGACAAGGTGCTTCACGACAACCAAAAAACGCTTGCGAACTGTGACTGCAAGATTTTCACCATTTTTGTAGTGAATTTGAATAATTTCAATGCGTTGTTGAAGCGCGTATCGTTCCATTTTTGTAATGGCGTAGTTTCTACTTGTCAAATGTCAAAAAATTAAAAGCTTCAAAAGTGACAGCTACCGAAATAGCTGGTCATTCACAATAACACCTCTCATTGGAAAACCCTTTATATAACCAATTAAAAGAAAAAGATAGCAAGAATACATGGGCAATGGGACTGTGATTCTTTAAAAAAAAAAGTAGTATGTTTCAGGGGGCCAAAAAGCTATTTTTAAAATACTTCGTAACGTCGGGTAGCTTCAAGAACGCTGCTCTAGATTGGGGCATTGATCATTTACAAATTTTCAATGACACAAACAACTGACAGAACGAGTTACTACTGTCATTTGTTTGTGTTTATGTTCATTATTATAACAAACTGATTCGCAAAATGCATCGAACTTAAATAGCATCATCCGTTGTCGAGGGTTCAAATGTTGGGGAGTAACAAAAACAACTCCTTACCACAGGGTGTTTCAATAGAGGTAAGTTTTGTTTTAGTGAAGATTTTCCTCAGTCTGAAAGAGATTCCCCTTCCTCTAGTAGGTTTTGTTTATTTCTATTGATATTTTTCTGTTTCTAAAAGCTTTTCGCCTCCCTATCGTAAATTTTTAACTAGATTTCCAAGCACAGGTAACAAGCTTACCGTGGCGTACGGCCGTCAATGTGAAATAATTTTTAAAAAGTCTCAAACCAACGCAAAATTAAAACAGAGAGAAACGCTGACTGTTTTGAACCAGCCTGTGAAGCCAACACACAACATAAGGCAATTTTATGGAACAAATCCAATTTCCCCAAGAGCAAACATTTAAGTTAATAGACAGTCTCCCACAATGCGGTTCAAGTAGACACTGAATACTACGTCGCCAAAACAGAAATTCAAGAGCATTCAGCACGACAAGGGTTGGCGGCGCGTACCAAATATTGTGACGCATAGTTATTAAACTGACTACGTAATGTATTCCGAAGGAGTTGTGCGGGGTTCTAGACGATGTTCTTGGGAATAGTGTTGGCGCCACTACCCAATGGAAGACAATAGACATGCGGATGGGACTAAAGTTTAATATTTCCTAATGTGGCATGGAAGTTGGTAGGTGGCAGAAGCCGTTTTCTTTTTCTTATGTTAACAGAAGGGGAAAACTTAAAGTACTCGTATATTAGGCATTTTTTGAAGTACGCAAAGCTTTAATTTTGTTTGGCAATTGTTTGTGATAAAATGTCTGACAGTTTCAAAACGGATGCATGTCTTACAAATTGACTAGTAAGTCATTGGGGTAAATATGTTATTAAAGCTTTATTAACGAATAAAGGGAAGTGGAGCAGAAAATTAACTTTAGTTCTTCTGGTTAAACGACGTCGGCAATGGGAAAACAGTTGTCCTTGTTGTAGAAGCTCCGAAAGCGTTTTTTTTAATCTGTATGTTCCGGCAACAGCTGTCCTAGCCGTATAATTGAACAAACCAGTTTTTATACCCTCCAGAGGAAGGTATATTCACTTTGCCAATACATTTGTAACGCCAAGAAGGAGTCACCGGAAACCTTATAAAGTATATATATTCTGAATCAGGATCACATTCTGAATCGATTTAGCCATGTCCGTCTGTCTGTCTGTCTGTCTGTCTGTCTGTCTGTCTGTCTGTCTGTCTGTTGACGTAGGTGAATGAAATTCGGTGAAAGGACTTCTTTTTATCGGCGTCAGGTTGGTATTGAAAATGGGCTATGTCGGTCAAGCAATTCTGGTACCTCCCATACGAAACCAATATTGGACCCATGTGCCTCTCTGTCTGTTGAAAGCACGATAGCGCTCAAAGTAATTGACGTAGGTGAATGAAATTTGGTGAGACCACTTATTTTTATCAGCGTCAGGTTGATATTGAAAACGGGGTATGTCGGTCAAGTACTTCTGGTACCTCCCATACAAAACCAATATTGGACCCATGTGTCTCTCTGTCTGTTGATAGCACGATGGCGCCCAAAGTAATTGACGTAACTGAATGAAATTTGGTGAAAGGACTTCTTTTTATCGGCGTCAGGTTGGTATTCAAAATGGGCTATGTCGGTCAAGTAGTTCTGGTACCTCCCATACAAAACCAATATTAGACCCATGTGTCCCTCTTTCCGTTGAAAACACGATAGCGTCCAAAGGAATCAACCTAGGTGAATGAAGTTTTGTGAAAGGACTTCTTTTATCGTCGTTAGGTTGGTATTCAAAATGGGCTAGGTCGGTCAAGTAGTTCTGGTATTTTGCATGACTTGTATGCCGTGGAGGGTATCAAAGCATCGGCCAGGCCGATGATAACACTTTTACTTGTTTACATTCTTTTTGTTGCCTAACTTGGCAGCACTTAATATTTGAATGGCGCAAAGGTTCATTTTCGCAGCAGCAATGTCCTCTACCGAATAAAGTTACTTGTTTGACTAATGTCTATGTTGGGAACTTAAATCAAAATTAATTTTAATTTCGAATTTCGAAGTAAACATGAAAATTAGTTGAATAGAGTTTGAAATAAAAACCCTTCGATTCGTTTTTCGAAATAAAGTATATGAAAGAGCTTTCCGAAATTAAATCGAACTGACAAAAAAAGAATGTTTTCACATTTCTCACGAGTTTGTCATAAGCTGTCTGTCACTCTTTCGAAGTTCGAGATGAAAATCTGCGAAAGTCTGTTCCTTTAAACGCAAATCCAGGTTTAGTGAATATGATTTCTGAATTCGATATTTTAGTTGAACTTGGCGATGAGAGCTAAACTCACACAGGAGGTTTTGACAACTCTGTCAGTCTACCCATGTGTATATACCTCCGACTTCAACTTCCTCGGTTTGAAAGAATTATGAAAGAAGCGAAATCGTAATTATTATTTTAGACCCGAAAATTTAGCTGCTCTCTTTAAATTAGTTTTTCGAATTTATTAATAAAAACCCTATAGTAGCTGAAGTGACGTTTGCAATAAGATGGCGTACCTCACTCAATTTGCACGTAACAATAACTTACAGTCGGCGATAAATTCCGATAGCTTAAAGACGGCGAATGGTAAGAGTGCGGTTGTGAACAGCATTAAACTTGGGATCAGTGTGACCAGGAGTTAATAAGAATATTTATTTTACATGTATGTAAAAATGAAACAGTTTTGTTGTCTAACCTAAAGAATATTTTAGGACAAAATATATAACTTTGGTAAGATTTAAATTTTTTTCACTAAACTATTTAAATAAATATTTTTCGGTTTAGAATGTGAGTTGACTGAGCTGATTTTCAGCGGAGCTTGGGTTTGGGTCGCTTTGCAAATATAGTTAAAGCTTAAAGATGTATTTTTGGGAAGACATTTTCTTTTTTAGGTCTCGCATAGTTTTACCTCATATTTTAAACTTAATATTATATTTAGCTTATATGTATAAATTTTAAAGTAATTCGAATTGGAACAACTTTTTATTTGGTTCAAATATTTTTCTATCAACCATCTGACACTACTTCTGATTTGGTACTTTTATCGCTATTGATTCCATCTGTATGGTTTATATTTCTTTTTCGTTTTTCATTTCTTACCGGTTGTTTACGGAATCATATTGCTCGACAAATCGTGTGAATGAGATATTTTAAGCAATTTGTTCAAGTTTGCTTGGTTGTTGGCGTTGAAAAGCTCATGAAAGTTGTGTTTGATTTCATTTTGGCTATGCCACCACAAAAATTTGTTTTATAATGAATCGTGGGATTTTTCAATCTGAAAGCCGTCGGCAAAAGTACACGATATGAAGAATTATTTCGAAACAAGCAATTTCCTCTTCAAATACCTCGATGTCATGCTCCCCAATTAATGAACGGAACAACATTTGTGTATTTAAATGTAGTCCCTACAGCCAAACTATTCTACTGATGCTCACCCTCTTGAACCGACAAAATAAATTTCAACGAAGCCTTGACACATATCCTGGACAACAAGAATTACTCGATATAGAATATTGTTCATGTGTGAGGTGGGCGCCTATTCAATTAATCAAGTTAATTAATAGCTCAGAGAATTTTTTTTTGGGGAAACCAGGTCAACAAAAATTTTGTTGTAACTAAAGTCAATTATTTCGAGGAAATTGTTCTTTAAAGAGATATCTTGGCCTCCAATAAATACTTACAGATTTGCTGACCAACAGCAACCGCAGATGAGTGAGGTGATACTCGTATTTTATGTCTTGTGATTAACACGCGCGCTGGGTATCAAAAGCACTGCCAGCTAGACTTAAATCCACATATGCACAATGCCTACAAGTAGGTCAGGGACAATCGCGCTAATTTTATGCGTATGTATCTATATTTTTCTGCAATCGAACAACAACACAAAGAAAGGTCCAAATCGAAAGAGACAAAAGCACACGTGACGGGCCACTAGCCGTTGGCTTTCAAATTAAAAAAAAAAAGTATGCTCTGTGGCATATGAGTCAGATAATGTCTATCTTTAGAATCGCAGCACAACTTCGTTTATAAGAGACACAAGACGCGCCTTCGAGTATGCCCATTTACCGAATTTACTTATTTGAATAAAAAAAAGTTAAAAAAAAAAGTTTCACTTATTGACGCAATTAATAAGGGGAAATTCGCGTTCAATTAAATAAATATTTATTAAACTAATTACAGTCAATCTTTCCGTAATCCTACCCGCCTCTATGCCGGGTGACCGAGTGCCTGTTTACAACTGGTACGACGGATTGTTTTGTCGGTTCGTTCGGCCAATTAGTGAATCACACACCGAAATAATTGATTTTTTTTTCTTTCGAGTTCGCGTTCGCTACAACAAAGCACAAACATAAAAACACTACACCCCTATACGCATACACCAAGAGACTAGAAGCAGCAACAACATATAGCCAAACGAAAAACCGGCTAAAGTAAGTTAACCCAATGACATTGATAAATCCGACGCGTCTGACGGTTGCTCGCTTGAAGCTTTGGCTTCTTATAACGGTTTTACTTTCGATGAGAGCCAGCGAGATCTGACACATGTTCCAATTGGGGGGTAAGTATTGATTTTGGGTCATGTAGCAGTGCGAGACTCTTCCCGCCGACATTTGTGGGGATTCCTTTAATGGTTTCTTTCCGTCGTCTTAGTTTTTTGTTTGGAAGCCGTGAAATATAAAGACAACACGTGCCAACAAGAAAATTAGGACAAAACCACCCTTTCGTGCGAGAGAATAGATAGGAAACAAGAGGTTGTAGAACTTAGTTTTGTGTTCGGTAGAATTGTATTCAACTAGTCGGCGGTGCTGTCCCATGAACAAAGGAAATAGAGTAGAAAAAAAACCGAAGTGGAGAGAGATTCATGTTGTTTCATAAATTGAAGGCGTAGGATAATTGCGTGACCCAGCGATATAATGCTGTGCTCGTGGAAGGTATTGAAGTATGACATGCGAAGGTGGAAAATTGGACGCACTTCCTAAGCACAGTACTTCTTCGCAAAGTTAACGATTCCGGGCTAAAGGAACTTTCGGAAGACATAATTTAAACGTGGACGTGTTCTGCAAACATTTAGTCTGTAAGTCGCTGCAATCCATGTAGAATGAATAGCGTGATTCGTTGGCTCTTTCCCATTAATTCGGAATTAATGGGCGGTCACACGAGCCTACGAAACAGTATGCTGGCAACTGACAAAGTCTCTTCAAAGACACTTGTAAGGCAGGTGCGAAATCGTGTGACTGCAGCACTCGATTTGGAAAGGGAAATCTTTTAACCATGCCGAAAAGAATTAGTTCCGCAAAAGGATCTGTCAAAAAAACATTTTTTTTTAAATATGACATGAGTGATTAAGAGTCTTAAGTCTGCTTCCAATTATGATTAACAATGTGCGGCCAAGATCGTTGTGACCAAGTTATGGGCACCTCTTATGAAAACAATGCAGTTGCAAATTGGCTTAAGCTGGATTACTCACATGGAATTCTTTCAGGGCTCTCAATGAAGAGATTTTTACACTATGCTAACGTTTTTCCAAATGGTATGATCATCTAATGCACAGTGCTTCGACATCTTGGTCGTTGTACTAGATGACAGATCAAAAACTGAACTAAATCCAAGGCTCCTTTACATCAGGGCAGTAGATAATTTTGTCAACGAGACAATACAGCATATTTCTTGCCAGGAAGTGGGCCCACGCACTACTGTCAATTGTGCAAGCGATGAGAATTTACTTCAAATGTAGTAGATCTACTTCATTAATTTATTTTTATGCATCTACTACTTAGTAACTTATTTATTACTTACTTAGGTGGCGCTACAGTACGAGGTAGACTTGGGCTTATTTCTACTATTCTACTTAATTTTATTTCGTTTAACTTATTTTTATCTTACATTCATTTTTGCAAATTGAAAAATTCACTTGCTTGCTCTGAATGCACTCATCGGAAAAATCTACTATGGCAATTTGTTTTACTTTCTGGGTTTAGAGTTCGCAGCCTTACACTCACGTCAATTCGATGATCATTATATTCCTCAAATATTGAATAGAATGACAGAACCTCATTTAATTTCTTTCTTTTTTTTGTTAACAAAATTCCTTTCTTAACGTAGGCATGTAGTATTTTTGTTAAATAATGCAATTGAGTACGAGTGAAGAATGTTTGGGCTTCAAAAGTAAATACCAATGATCTCTTCGCATTTCACGGTCGTTTAAACAGTTCAAAAGATTCGCCCAAACAGATGTGGCTTGGAATTAAGAAAATATTTTCACTTGCGTGTGCGTGGGAGAACGAAGAATGCACTCATAAACGAATTTTACGAACTCTGTTGAAAAAAATGTTTCCAATTACCCAAAACCATAAATAAGAACAAAAATATCTGCCCGTTCAAGTGCGGTTCAGAATAATTCGATTTCTCGCCTTTCGGTTCGAAGCATTTAAATGGGAGTCTCTTTTCTTGATGAACAGATTCACGTCAGTAACTCAATTTGATTCCACTTAGCGTGCATTCCAATTAGCACCACATCAACATCTGGCTGTGTCTGAAAATAGTACCGCGAAACGAACTGTAGCAGTTGGGACTCGAAAATAGGCAGCTTAATTTTAAAAATAAATAAACAACCTACTTTGTGACGTCTGTGGATGAGTTCTCTTGATTTAATTCAATTGTCCGAGTCCACTGATGAGATTGCATGTTCGATGGATGACGCACGCACGCACGCATAAACTAAATATAGAAACGTGTTCGTTATTCGGTTAGATATTTCAATTAAGTTTGCACTACTCTTTGGATACATTTTCTCGCAAGGGTACTTGTATACAGATCAGATGTTTGTATGGAAATTGCCCCATCAAGTTGTGGGATTTCTTCTCGAAAATTGTCCCAGAGTTGCAAGTGGTCTCCTCATTCAGAGAGCGCACACACTGCGAGTAGATATGAATGCAAACATTGTCTAAGAATAAAATCAATATTCAATACAGCGACGACGGGGTGGTGCAAGTTCTGGCAATTCCGTGTGTTTTTGAATGGCCAGGAGATTGTTATTATTCTCTAGGGACCAGGAGTGTTATTGAACTGCAGTGAAAAACTTGTGTACATTTTTAACAATTGCTTAAAGATTTTGACATAATGAGGCGATAATTATTTTAAATGCAACTTGATGAGCACACTTGTTCGGATGAAACGCAACTTCGATTGGGTGGGGGATGTGAACTTACATATCAGTTTATTCAGTGGTAATGAGCGGAGTTTTAGAGGCGCCAATAAATAACAAAATATAAGAAAATGCAACGTTTTAGAAACGAAAATTTTAAGCGCGGCGCTGATATTATTTTTTAGTACCTACTCCGAACTCAAAATGGTGGAATTTCCCCTTTCCCACACAACATGACACAGTTTGACTTACAACTAATTTAGGTTCAGGGTTAAAAACGAAATTTAGTAAGCAGCAACTTACTTTACTTTCTGCTGCGTGTACAGGTGTGTTTGGTTTTTAAAGGGCACCCTCTGACGTGGGTTATCCCTCTGACCACCATTTGTTTGCGGACTCTCTCCACAACTTTTACAAAAGCCCCCCTAACGAAATTGTACTCGGAATACCACACACAGATAATGTTTTTGTGCCCTGTCAAAACAACTGTCATTCCACTCGTCAAGAGCAGATAACACTGCTACCGCCCACTGCGTAGCTTACTCCATTTCGCCGGTAAATTTCCAAAGCCGGCAATAACCTTGAGGCAAACACAGCCAACAGCCAACCTCCCTCCCCAAATCATACAACAACTGGAAATAATTTCGGTTATTTTATAGCACGGAAACAGACATAAAAATGATTTAGAGATAATACAAATACAGCTCCGTTTTGCATCCGTTTTATTTAGCCAATAAAAAGCAGAAACAAGAAAAATATACCACCTTTTGCGAATAGGCGAGTTTTACGGATGCGTTTCATGTCATCGACAATTACTTTTTAACAAGCAAATATGTTTCGCAAACAAATTGTCTCCCCGTGACCAAACCATCAGCGATAAGAATAGACTATTGACGTGCTCGCTGTCACGTACACAGAAAACACAAAAAAAGGAAAATAATTCCATTTCGAAAGGTAGCATTTTCGAAATGGGTAGACACACCCGCTAGGAATGGCATCGTTCATGACCTTTTCAAGGCATATTTTGAATTGACATCAATTTTGTTATTTTGTCGGTTTATAAGCATCCCACGCCACTGTAGCGATAGGTACAATTTGATTGATACACAAAAATGTATCTGACAATTTTCGTATTGGAAGAGTGGGTAATTCGTTCGTCAATTACCCCCTGTGATCTAGATAGTACAGATAGGCAGATAGGACATGCGGAGTTTACGACTGGTTACACGTGTGGGAGAAAGCTACACAGAAATGTAATTGGTTTGTATGCTTCGCCAGGTATAACAGAGGTCCTACATTCAGTAAAATAATTAATTAATTTCACTTAAACATAGCTGACCAAAGAATGCTTTCACGGAGGAATCGTGTAGTAGGAGAGAGTGTGTATTAAATGAGTTACTTAACTCCCGATGCAAAAAGTTCCAAATCGATTTATTTTATGTAAACGCTCAGCCAAAGTTATAAACGAGTTTATGCAAACATAACATCAAATTTGGGCATGTTATCTGACTTTAGCTGCTAAACTAACTTTTCAATTTGTTTGAAAAGGTTCTTTAAAAAAATTGAGTTTCACATGTTTAGAAATTATGTTTGTCCTCGACTTATTTAACTTTTATGCAAATATTGGCAGTTCTGCCCTACTTTGTTCGATTGTTTTGTTAATAAAAACTAAAGTTTCATGTTTGGCTTTCTAGTTCGTTCCACGCAATATTTGTGCGTATACTGTACGAGTCTAAAGGCGTTTGATGTCCACCCAAAAGTCCAACAATGGTTTTTCAGTTTGCTCTCAATAAAAAAACAGCAAAAGACAGTGAATATGTAAATATAAAGATAAGTTAAATGAATGCAAAGAAAAAGCTGTCACCCCCTTTCACTCCTTAAAAGGGGAATTTTCAAAGTTAAAACTCCTACCCCCTTGCCCAAATTTCTGAATATTTTGTTTACTAAGAGTCCGATTTAAATAATTGTAACCACTCTTGCAAGTTTTAAGTTTTGGTTATACAAGGAAACAAACGAGAGACTGCCTGCAGAAACATTCTTAATCGTGGAACCATCGAAAGTGGAAGCCTTCGATCTTTTGAATTGCATTTGAAGTCTGATCTCAGCTTACTCGATTTGTAATGTTGCAAATTTGCAGAGATGGTCCAACAACTTTTGGAACAAAAATGCTAAAATGGCTCAAAGACATTTTTAAAGATGAAACTAAAACTTTAAGAGACTCTATACAAACGGCGACAAAGAGTGTTCTAGCTGAACAATCAGTTCAAGACCGTTTAGACAACGAAAGCAAAAATGGCCAGACATGTAATGGAAGTGAAGAAGGCAGGTTTAAATATAAGCCCAAAAAAGACTGATAAGCTTACCAGTTTACCAGCCGAACTTTAGGGCAGCGAGAGATTACTCATTACAGAGCATGCCCAGTGCTAAGCTCACGCATTAACTCAATTTTAAAAACTGGTTAAATATTTGCATTTTTGGTGAATGGAATCTCTGAATCGTTAAATGTCATCCATAAGAAACGCGGACCTCTTCTCCAAATCGCGTACGATATTATAATATGTGAGTCATTTTAAGAGACTGGTTGAAAGATATCGTTAAAATCAGAGTCGTGGGCTAAAATAGTACATACTTCTTCAGGTCCTAGAATAAAACTTAAGTTCCATTAACTTCAAAGCCATCTACAAAAGCACATATAAAAGCAAGCCATATCTAGGTTTCTACAAAACGCCCTGCGTTGGATTAGAACCAAAAAGTACTGTTAGAGCTATCTACCGTTCGTTTCAATTTGTATGTAATACAGCTGACATATTTTTCTTACAAAACTCACTGGGGGCGTTTAAACATCTGACTTAGTCAGTCTGACAGCTGGCTGACTTGATGTGTCTCAGTTTTTATCGGCCTAGATCAGTCATATGAACAGTTATTTTTGATTTGACATTTATGGAGGCGTAGTCGACGAATCTAGTCAAGAAATTCTTGACAGTGTACTAAGTTGACAGTCCGCATATGTGGCTGACGTAGGAAAAGTGACGTTACCGGTCAATTTAGTTTTTGCTTTCAGGGTAGATCTAGTACAGACCAATCTAGTCGATTTCAGATAAGCAGGTTTTAGAATGTGTGGGCTATAATTAATAATAAAAATTATAATTTTAAGTAGAAAATAAACCTCAAAAATATTGTAGTAGATCCTGAGGCATTTGTGAGGGCGAAAGACAACTTTTTAGGAGCTAAAGCCGCTTACATTTGGGAATCAAATGACGTTTTGAAATCTGATAATAATGACTTTAGCTACCTTTTTGTAATTTTAAAATTTTTTAAGTACAAAATTTGACAATGATATGACGCATTGAAACCAATTTATCAAAATTGATCTACTTGAGACTGCCATCTATTATTAATCTTATCCAATTCGACCACTATTCTATATTTGGTGTACAAACCTAACCTCAAGTGAATGTGATAAGAACAGACATTTGGTTTTTTTGGTATATCAGCAGATTTCATGTGAAGAATTGCGATTTTTCAGGTTCATTGACTGGATAAGGACAAGTCGATTGATTCGCATCCTATAGAATCACTATTTATTTATGAGCTCTTTCTATTCCCCTTCATCTTCTTAAACACCTCCACAGTATAAACAACAACTGCACATTCTTTGATAAACAAATATGAAACTTCCACTCCAAGCTGATAGAGGCTCTAAAAATAGCATGCATGCTCCGGGACGACTCATAACTAAAGCCGGTTTATGCATCCTCCACTTATAGGCAAATATTTTGATTACAGAACGTAACAATCGGATTACGTATAGACTGGTGGACTTTGTAACAATGCGGACTTGCCAGATATACTTTTTGGTTTTAGAGATTTAATCAAGATAATCGAATCGAACAAACGATCCTCATAATAACCGCGTCGGTCATAAACCATGAAATTTAATCGGTTTTTAATGTGCGGCGGCTACCGGTTACCAAATTAATGAATTTCATGTGATAAGCCATCGTGGGAGAGTTTATTTTTCATTTAAAATATGACTAAGCGCATTATAGCGTCTTTGTAAATTTTTTGCGATGGTGATTATATGCTCAAGTTAACTTGATTTTTACTTGAAAGAAATTGAATTTAATTTGTTTTTAAAAATATTTATGAAGACGGTGTTGTGATAGAAAGCACACAGTCTTTAGGAAAGAGTTGCAACGAAAAATCCGTTTTGGATGAGTATTCGCTTCATAGACCGTCCAAAATGTAAAGTAAGTAAATTATGGAGTTCCACAGGAGTTTATTTTATGGTCTATTCTTTTCTAAAGAACATTTAAAACATTTAAAAGTATTTCAATATTGACAGCCCAAAATCGGCGTTGGGTTTGTTAATAGAACATGAATGAGTCAGTTTGGAATAATAAAAAGGAAGATGCAATCACCTTTCTTGGTATTGAAAAGAAAGCCCATGATTCTTTCAGGACAAAAAATACTATTACGTCTATTCTTTCAGCCCGACAAATATGAGCTATGTGATAACCGAAATACCTAACAAAGAAGTACACCATCCTGACAAGGACCTTCTGCATTTTACAATACGTCTACCAAAACAGACTCAACCAAACCATTAACTCCATTACCAACGGCATCATTAGCAGTGGTAACACTGGCATAAGAACTCTACTACTTTTGAGCAGTAATAAATTTGCCAACCGAGACTACGTCGAAGAGTCGCATTTGATCCAGCCAGCTCATCACAGGACCTCATTTGTGAAACACAATATCTTTTGTATAATTACATATACGTTTTTTAATGAATTAAAATATACTAACGAGTATTATAGAAGAGGAGCATTTTTAGCGATAATAGGTAATACAGTTGAAATGTTCGCATTAGAAACACCCTAGCTGTCCCACTGATTGAGTTGTTACTTCAGTTCTGTTGTAGGTGAACTCATTCCCTTTGGAAACATTTGCATAAATCATTTAACAAAAAAAAATACTATAATTCTAAAGAAGCACAGACTTAATAACTGAGCTTATCGATTGATAATACTTACAACGCAAGCCTTAACGGACTTCCAAATATTCCTTGCGAAGACTTCAATTTTGATGAATTTATTATTTAACACACTTTACGTTGAAAAGTTTGCACTCTCCGGCTCGGGTAAAAAATGTGCCTCTACCCGGTTGGAAAAAACAAAACTACAAACAAAACGAAAAATCAACAAAAACAATTTTTTTCTTTAACAACTTTGAGTTTTAAGATCAGACCGTCGTATTATTTCAGACACCACCAGCTATCTCTCTGTAGGACCTCTGTATTATCTGAACTCTGTGTGATCCTCAATCCTTTGCAAGATTTCTGTTTTGGCACCAAAGTTAACGAGCTGTGTAGTGGAAATTCCTCGAGCCCAACGGATGCTTATTGTTGGTCGTCGTATTTGATTTTTTTTTCTTTTTTTCTTTTGTTTATTTTTGTTAGAAGATGTATTTGGATTGCTCTCTTTCTCGTTCACTCTCTGTGTGTCTCTCTGTTCATAAACTCGTAAATGACTGTCCACGTTCCACTTAATTAGCTCGTCGTCGTCGTACACACACTCTCTCGCTCTTCGTTCGTTCGTTGTCCTTCAATCCACCAATCCCGAAAAGTTCCTATTTAAGTTTGATTTTTTTCTTAACCTTGTACTGTCGATTGCGTTGATCTATGGCAAATTCATATCGCGATCTCTGCACATTTTCGCTGCTTAAATTTTGATAATCTACGCCGAACAATCGGAAAACTCTTAACGAATACGTTGTGACAGAATTTCTGGAATCGGAATGGAAATTGAATTCACACTCTCAGTGCTGTGGTGGAAGAGGGGTGCTCCTTTGCTTCAATCCACAGTTGGACTTCTACTTTGCTGTTGCAATTTTAATGGCGTTGAATGGTGGTGAAAAATTCTGATTTTACTGACTGTGTGTTGTTTAAAATGCGTGGCTTTGCATGAAGACGAGGTCTAGATAGATACTGGCTCGAGGGGGTGGTCCCTTTCGATTGACGGCGATTTATTTCGATTTTCGATTAATATCTTAATTATAGTTAACACTTAATACGATTACACATTCACTCGCGCTAACTGGTTGGCTGATTGATTTATGGCTGCTTTAAGAAATGCGTTGACACCAAACGATAGTTTAGCATGTGAATTTGGCGCTGCTGGGTTTTAGTTGGGCGTTTTTGCCTCCTTCACTTTAGCACAACAGAATGTTACACTTATTCGCAATGGGAGATGCTTTGCAGATACTTTTCTTTATTTTTGGCCAACTACTTGACGCACTACAGACCAAACCACCGACTCACAAAAGGCGCATTTCCATTCTGACGAGAGCAAAAGTTGAAATTATTCGATTTAATGATTTTACGATATGCTGCTGCTGCTGCTGCTGGTGCTCTCCGGGATACAGACACACGAGGGTACGTATATATTTATGCTGGTGCCGGCGCACGAGGCTCTGTTGTTTACAAGACGACTTCTGTATATGTTGCCTGTAACAAACGCTGAATAGCTTTTTTCGCACAGTGGCACAGTGTGCCGATTTCTCACTTTCTCTCTCTTCTCAGCAGAGAAAAGCTTTGGCTTCGCAATTTGCTTTTGGCTTTATGAACTCAACAGCTATTACAATATCTTCGAGCACAATATTTCATAATATATTCACTTTGACGTGGGCTAATGTGAGTCAGAAAAACTGCAATTGGCTGTAAACAAGGGGTGTGTTTGGTGTTTACTGCTTGCCTTTTTCAATAATAACTCGCGTGTGTATTCAAGATTCAAGTTTATGGCACCTTTAGGTAGAAGCTTTTTGTTCTCTTCTCTTGGATAATGTCGATGCGATTTTGTCGAGAGTTCTTGTATTTATTTTCGTAGATTTTACTTATCGAAATGTATACTTGTTTGTGGGTAGCCACAGACGTGTATTGAATTTGTTGTTCGAACACGTCTGTTTGCTATTTTTACTTTCGCTGTTGTTTAATTATTATTTATATGCAACGATGCTCGTTAAATTAGCTTTCATTTGATTAATGTCGAATCTGGAAGAGAACAAAAAGAACAATGGTTAGTTATGTATTTAAAAATTAAAATAAAACTAAAGAGAAATAAAACAGGTGATGTCCTTCACATATGAGTGTGTGTGTGTACGCAAACCCTTTTCGTCGGTTAGGCGTACACAAAAGTTCGCTTTTTATGGCACCCCTCACAGGGAGCATACAATCCCCAGGTATATACAAAAGCGCACCTGAGTCCATTAACCGGATGTTAACATTATTTCCCATGAATAATCAGAAAGCGTGCCCTCTTCCACAAAGCTAGGAACTTGGAAGATAATAAATCAATTTTTTTGATACCAGTTTCAAAAAGAAGCCAACAGATGGTTTTACTCAAAAGTAAACCAGTTTGCTTTGCGCTTCCAATAAACTCTCCCTTTTCGTTGTCCATCTTTCAGGGATGTCTTATAATCTGTCCTTTTGCTTGTTTTTATACAGCTTATTTTAGCAATTGACGAAACACTTTCACCCAAGACAGTTTCAATTCCTACAAATACTGGTTTAGCGTCGAATGGACCAGACACTTATGTCGCCATTTTGAAATTCAATTTTACGTCAAATCCGACCTTTGACGTTTGGCTTCAATTGTTGCACTTATCGAATCCTTTACTTCTCGAAAATCCTTACTAGAAATAATAACAACCAAAGACTCGCTTGCGCAGTTCATTTTGCAGTTTGTGTAGTCATTAAAGGATGTCAGGTCTGATTTTGGAAATAAAGATCCACATTTTGAAAGGGTTGTTGCGTCGTAAGTCTTTTTGTTTAATATTTACCAAAATATTCAGAACAGAGAACACAAAATGTCATCTTAAACCTTAACTAGATTCACAGATGACAGTTTACCCCGTCAAATTGATTTCGTGTGTAGATGGCGTTGTTCAAGTGATTGAACTAAAACAAAAATATAACTAAACTCATCGTAACTGACAGGTGGTTTGTAAATTTTAACCAATAATAGTTCTTGCGTTATAAGAAATGCACCTAGGTATTCCATGATCTCATGATCTGTGGTAGAAGGAGAAGAAAATAGCGCGGAATTAACAACTGAACCAAGTTTCTAGAATCGAACGTGTTCAAAAATGTTATGTTCTTAAGTCGACTAGATTGGCCTCCACTAAAGATGTACACTGAACGCAAAAACTAGATTGGTCGGTAACGTCACTTTGCCGTCAGCCATATTTACCAACTGTCAACTGAGTACGAAATTTTTGCCAATATTCATCGGCTACCCCTCCATAAACGTCAACTAAAAAAACTGTTCATTGTATTAGGCCAATTAAAACTGAGACATTTTTAGCTACCTGTCAGATTATTATTTTTGAATTCTTGAACGTCCCCATTGTTTCTCACTTAAATGTCAGTAAAATTGAGTTTGTCAGTCGCAAACAAATTTTAAAGGTCTATTTGATTCGTCTACAAAATTTCTATGGTCGCAGCAGTGTAACAGAAGACAAAAACGACACAAAACTCGAATAAAAACTGATCAAGTGAGCACTTAAATTGCTGGAATAGTTTTCTCTTTTGTTGTGATGTGTAACCCGCCCAAGTGAAAAGATGGAGTTCAGTCAGCTTGAAACACAGTTTGTAATAAATAGAATTAAATTTTAAAATGAGCATCTTTCATTTTCAACTATGAACAATGTACGTGCCTATCCATTTAAATAAGTTCCGCCATGCTCTTAGATGCCACACTTGGAAAACCTTGACAGTTTGTTGGCTTCTGTTGCCGGTAGCGGTACTCTGCTGTACAGTATCTAAACATAAGCAACAATGAACCGAATATAATTGAGTGGGTACTACCGTTTCCGTTTTTAAAACATTTCTCGACGACGATGGTCTATTATTCAAGTCGCCGCTTGACGTAAAGAAATGTCAAATCCTCTTAAAATACATATTGGAATTGGCTTCAAAAAAATGAAACAAGTGCGTCGCAGATACCTACCTAGCCGAACAAAGTGTGAGGCCTTCATAGGGATTCTTGTTTGGAATTGTTTTTGTTTTATTTTTTTGGCTAGGCGATAAGTCTGTTATGTGAAGCCGGCAAATGTCGAATTAAGTTACACGTTTCTGCTGTTTTGTTGACAGGTTGCTTACTTTGTCGCCTACTCGTATAGTGCGGACTTGGCTGTGCCATTGGATCAATATATTCCCCTCATAATGACGTAGTACAGATAATTATTCATATTCCGTAACTCACCCAAAATTGTGTCCGCTTTTAATAACCCATTTAGGGCTGAATTTTTTGCATTAATCACCACACTTTGGCGGTGGCGCGATAATAGCCCTGCATTAGTATGCAGATTTTTGTTCTCTCTTTTGTATTGTTCTTTCAACTAGAAAATTCATTGCCGTCCGCATTTGTATTGTTCTTTCTCGCTGGCAATTTGAATGTTATGAATATGAAATGAAAAGCCACCACCATCCACATTGCTCATTACATAATGGACACTGTTGTACTGCGGGTTGCAGGCCATAAATTGGAGTCAATTGATATGTAAATTTACAAGATTCTCTGCAACCAGTGTAATGCAATCAATGCGCCAGAACGTGTGGATAGAAAATCATTAAATTTGAACGATCCGTTTATGGGTGCCTATCTGAGATTTCTCGTGATTTAAAAAAAAAAAATTATATCGGGCAAGAATGAACAAAAATTGAAATAATAAAATTGACGTGCGTTCACTTGAATTTTGGCAAACACGCGATTTTGTCGAACGGAAATTTACAATCTGACGCAAGAAAGTTGAATTTTATTGCCCCAGGTCACGTATAAAACATTTCACACATCCCATGAGCTGTTTTCGCAGTATTCAACTATTGTTGACAATGCGACTGACTGCTGGCAATGAAATTTTTGCAACTGGTTTGCAAGGACAGCTGGCAGTTTAACATTCGCTATCAAAGAGTATTACTAGGAAAACCAAATAAATACTTGGAAACGTAAAAAATATATAATAATAATATTAATACGTGAACATCAAAAGTTTTCGTACACTTTTTACGTAGATATTTATTAGGAAATGAGGAGAATGAAACTTTTACCATTCGAAATGTACTGAGCCATAGATGAGCGCAAACAAAACATGTTTGTGACATTCAATTTGTCGCCGCCATTTTACCATAGCAACCTATGTAAATAACAATCATCTTAGAATAGAACCTATTTTCGAAGGAATGTAATTTACCTATCCCTAAAAGTAAGCAGCTGTTTTATTTTCTTTTTCGATAGGCCTGTTTTCTTGAGCTTCGATCTCAGCAAAGGTAAAGTAGGATTTTCAGCACACATTTTACAACAACTACTGCGAGTCTCGAAGTGTCAAGTAGAGCGTAGTTGTTGTAATTGCGTGCTGAAAATCCTACTTTACTTTGCTTTGCTGAGGTCGAAGCTCAAAAAAACAGGGCTGATATCAATTTTTTCCTCTTGGGGCATATTAAAAGTAAAACTTATTTTCAAAGGGGCGTATTTTTTCTATATCTAGATGTCGCTTTTTCGTTTATAAAAGAAACAACATAAATATCAAATATTCTGGTACCTTTTTTAGTACTACATACTTTTAAAAGGTATAGTCGATTTTCGACCCCAAGCGAGACTGGTAAACGCAATTATATCATTTAATTTGCTCACTTAATTTGTATACGTCTCCACAACCTAATTAAGTTGACATAGGAATTCATCACGACTGACGATTTAATTTGGATAGCCTATGGCGTCATACATTTAAAAATGATTTCGGACAGTTGCCTACAACGGCTAGACCGGACATACCTCTTTCTGAAAGCCCTTACGAATAACTTGAGTTGTATTTACGTTCAAACTAAGGACATCTTCGTAACCCGACAAATTTAAATATTCAACTATCCCTCCAAAGTTCTTGTGATACAGCCTTAGTGCGTACACACTTTGTTGCCGCTGCTAGTGGGCTATGGATGCATGTCGAAACGAAATATAACGCAGTAGACATATCGATTCAGTCTGTGAAGCCAGTAAATCAAGTCCACAGGGAATGCCAGCATATTCTGTATCGAGGGCGTATACGTAACATTTTTACGAACAACTCTTTTCTGTTCAAATAAGTGGTTGTTAGCATAGCCTCATAGACAATTTGAACAAATGATTGTCTACGACGTCATAGCGCCATATTATTGGTACTTTTGCTTAGATGGACAAATAAAACAGCGACGAGATTACGACCAACTACGACGTCGGACCAAATGACACGCATGTACACCTCTTTCGCAATCAACCCTTTCCATGGTGAGAACTTTTAGATCCATGTCCATTGAAAATTTTGTTTCGAAAACTAACAACTTTTCAATGGGGAATATTCAACTTAATGAATGACACAAGCGGATGAAAAAATTCAAATAAAATCCAACGCACTCTGGCCTGTCGTACGCCAAGAGTCTCCGGAGAAAATAAAAGTGTTCATCCACAAATTATGATGATCTCAAAAACTAAGACCCGGTGAATAAAAAAAAACTACCCGAAATCACTTTCATTTTTCCGGCACCAACAACAAAAAAGGCAACTTTCGCAGAGCTCTATGTGTTTGTGCACCTTATTGAAAATTGTATTGGATAATTTTATTCTTGTAGCTAAATTAATAAATTAATTCAAGAATGGTTAAAAATCAATAACCTTATCAACAAAACTCATTTTAGCAGTAGAAACAAATCAACATACTCACTCATACACTTTCGACAAGACAATATTCAAATTGAACAAATAAATCACCTCCGGCGCTGGAATTCCCTGCGAATTGCCACCCCGCGCTCTCCTTGAAATATTCCCAAGAATATTCTACACATTTACATTAAACACAGCATTTTGAATTTTTTCTTTTTTTGATTTTTATTTTCCTTTAGAAAATAATTCAAGTGGGAAACCAAAAAACTTTATGCACTTTCAGGGAAACTCCAAGTGAAACTGGAACGTAGGGAAGGACAACAGTTTCATAAAATTATGTGAAATTGTCGAAAGACTGAGAGGGAGTGTTTCTCTGTACTCTTTCGTGGATTATTCTCTTTCTCCGATGAGAGCAGGAATATAAATATAAACCATTTTATAAGCTAAAGCAAAACAGAAGAGAGACCATGCAAGTTCTCTCTGTTTCATTCAAACCGCTTTTTGCGACGCAATGAATTAAATCTAAACGTCCTTGGAGGTAGGGGTAAGGCACAATAAGTACCTTTGTACTTTAATGATTACAGGTTGTAAGGGTGCGTTGTTTATTTGACAATTTGATAACGTTTGCAGTGGAGTCCTACGATTGAATATAATATCTAGCTACAATCGCGGGGTGGAACATTAATCAGGCACGAATTGTGTCCTATGTATCCACCTGTAGACTGTGGATGGAATATACCAATAAACATACTGCGCATTCGATTTTTGGCATCAGTTTTGAAATATATCCTCTCCCTATGTGTGTATGCGGTCTTTTCTTCAGTTTCAATTTCGTTCCAATCTGATATGCGAAACGAATCACACGGTCTAATTTTAGTTTATGCCAATATTATTCATGTTCCCGAAAACCAAACACACGAATGTATAAGCGGGAAAGATAAATATGAATGTAGGGGTGGGCCTCCGGAAAGTAGAATAATATTTGCATACGAAAATGTTTATGTTGCGAATACATTATTAATCGATTTTGTAACAGCCATTGAATTGTTGGGGTGGTGTTTTATGTGCCTTTGCCTCGTTTTCTATGAAATGGATTATTATTTTTGCGTCAAATAAAATCATCCTGCATTTTATGAGTTGGTTGGGCAGGGGCAAAGAAAACCAAATGAATCGATTTATCTTGGCTATCAAAGTAGGAGGTTAAAAGTGCTCGCTTTATTTCAAACCGAATCAATCGTTACTAAGACGTTGGTCTGGATTTGCTGTGGCAAATATTTTTTTCCTTAAGCCACGTCTCACGATGTCATTTACAGTCATCGAGAAGCTCAACTTAATTCCTATGAGATCATAAATAGCACCACCAAGTCTACTGAACTGCTTAAAATTTTATTCGAAACTCTTTCTTTGGTGCAGCGTACGTTAAAAAAAAACCCAAGCGCCCGTTTAAAATCGCTGAATTGCTCACTTCTTCGGCTGCACCCCCAACACTTGTAGTCTTGACTTCAGATATATAACCTATAACAAGGTCTCTGCCGCTCCACATACGAGCGTAAGTAATGCGGGCAGGCAACAATTTTGAACCTTTTTCACAACTTGAAAAGGCATTTCTCAGTCACAGTAATTGGGAAACAACCTTGTAATCTTTAAAAATGGTCAAAGCTGGTTTTATCCCTTAAACTCGAATGAACTCACAAACCAAACAGCAGACTAGTTCAGCATTTGAGGGTAAAACCCCTATGATAAGCGTTGACTACAGAGCTTGAGAGAACGTTACAATTTAAGACTCATAAAAAACCACAAAAAAAAACGGACAAAGAACTGTTCCTTCCAATCGCTGTTTCTTATCGCATACAAACATTCCCCATCCGACTTTACAATAATCTTCCAAGCTTTGACAGCACGCCAAACTTATAACCTTTGAATGCAATAAATATGTTGAGTACTCAAGGCCACCAGCACACAATTCAATGCCAAGCACTGATTGGGCATTTCACCACGTAACCAAATATTTACAGTCTGTTTGTGTCACAAATACAAAAATATTGACACAATTGTAAATTATTTACATGCATTTCCATTAGAGGAGCATTTTTCTTTTGCTGTTTTTGCAAAACCAAATAATCAAAGGCAATTTAAGACTCACATGCGACGCGACGCCATGACAACTCGCTTGATTTGTTTTGATGAACAATAATTTACCCACATAAATTTATTGATGTAATATTTCTATTACTGTACAAGTGCCTCTGGCCGCAAACCAACCTCGATGAGGGGAACCAAATTGTATCAAAGTTGCATACTGAAAAAAGTAACCATTGGTTGGGCGCAAATTGCCGGAATGCAATGAGTGTGCACAATGATGTCGCAAACAAACTCAAAAGAGGTCTTGCTTGAGTGTCAACAAATCAGACGGTGCGATAGATGGCGGGAGGGAAATTGCATTCCACATAAATTGCTGGAAAGCTTCAATGGGATTGTGCAAAACTTAATAAAAATTACATAAGGGCAGATACGAGGATTGCGCAATGTCAGCTAAAAGTAAAGGAGTCTTGAGAGTCACGTCTAGCCGTACACCGGCCGGCACTTGTACTTTGACTAAGCAATGTGGTGTCTTCGTTGGGGGAATAGTATCACTGATTGAAGTGGATGGTGCGAACGGTGTTTGTACATATACTGACAGAAAATGTAAGCAAGTTGTTGCTCAAGGTATGGTGCGTTGTAGATATTCTTAATAACAAATGGCTTCGAGAACAGCGGAGGAAAAGGCAACACGTTCAAAAACTTTGGCCATCTTCGAGAAAGATTTGTAGAAAATTGTGCCGCGCACAATAGCAAGGCCACCAAGAACCGAACTTCTAAAGGTAGAATTGAATTCAAAATGCTCCAAAGAATGAAAGGTGACTTCCACAATTGCACCAGTTGAATCGATAATGGTGGGTTCTGCAGAAATGACTTTCAAAAATGCTGACAACTGCAAGGGAAGCAGCATATGAAGCTCACTGAGTTTGAATTGAAGAATAGACAGCTCTATTTTTCGATTATGGAAACGGAGATCCGGGAGCAAGAAGACAAGCAACACTTTTTAACATCTGAGCAGCCTCATGACTGCCCTTCGAGAAATGTCCCCAAGGCAAACATCTAAAAAAAAGTAGAGACATTACTTCCATTTGGCCGTCAAAATGCGTTTACAAAAAATAAAATGTATTTAAGTCAAAAACAAACTTATCATTTTTGGCCTAACCCTGTAATTCGTTCGCTTAACTGGCGCTCTAAAGTGTCGGGATAAATAAAATAAATGTAATACAAGCAACCTGCTAAACTGCATTGATGTTGTTAGTTACAACAAATCAGAGTGGGTTTCTATAAAAAAAAGAAAAACGAAACGAAAGCCACTTTTGCATTAAAAAAACGAACGAAACCGAAAACTGCTTTGTTTATTCTGTAAAAATAATCATAGAATATGAAAAACGTCAAAACGTCGATTATGTCCTTTCGCACGAAATAAAAAATATCTTTCGTTTTCGAAGTTACATAAGGCAAACAAAAAACGAAAACGTCAAAAGATTTCGTTTTCATTCATTCACGCAAAATAAAATTATTTTCATCTTCGCAGTCATAAGACGTTCAAGCAAAAAAAGTTACCAATAAAACACGTCCCTCAAAAACCAGACCTTAATCGAATATAGCTCTTCAAGTACTCATCAGAGCGTCTTCCTATATTTACGCATTGTTTTCGTAATGCAGCAATAGGAAAGTTACCCCCAGTTTTGAGTCACGACCAATGGGTAAAAACAAAACACAAACACTATCGCTAACACAGCATGTAGTTCCTTTGCACAACAATCACCACAGCCAAACAGGCAGACTAAAATTATTACTTCATAGCTTCCTAAAAATCGTAAAAAGAAACTGGCAAATAAAATGTATACGTGATAAGGCAAAATAAAACCAACCACCAGCCGAGTAATAAAATTGTTTGTCAACAAAGCGTTCCACTTCTAATCATCAACAAGCGATAGGTCCTACTCCGTTACATCTGATAAAAGGTATAATTTAAAAAAAATATATATAATCAATTAACTTCGCGATAATAATTAGAACAAAAATTACGCTACCAATTCAAGTCAGACAACAGCAAAGATCAGGCCAAAAACCAGTCAGTCAGTTCGGCGTGTTGCCGTAATTATAGCGTTCGAGGACTCTTGCGTGTCTTATCGCATTTAATAGTATTTAATCGAAAATTTACTGCGCAAAATACAAATTTGTGTAAAAATCAAAAAGTAACGAGCAAATTATTTTTAGAATCCCCACAGTCACATCAATGCCATCCCAAGATTGATGTTGTTGTTTTTCCGCCCGAATCTGAACTTGTCTGGCGGAAAAATAACGACTGTTATTTTTCCCCATATATATACAACTATACCTATACTTATAGATAAACATGTACAGATTTGGCGTTCACCCAAAATTTCGCCGAAAATTCCAAAATATTCGTTTAGTTCATTGTTAGGGGGGCGAATCTAAATGTTATTATTTTCTTTAAACGAGGAAGTACTTAATTTCATGAACAAATTTAAAATTTTTCTTTCAACTCTTTAGGAACTAAGCGAACATTTCGCATAAACAAAACTTGTTAATTGCGGACGCCATTCGGCAATGGATATTTACATGTCTACCAATCGCAGCTGAAAATGATTTCTGAGCCTCAATGGACGAGGGGAAATGATAATTATTGTGAAATTCATCACATATGGGTGATTTGCAGAGAAGCTGATGTCAGATCACATTTCGCACATGCCCATTGGCCGTATTTGTGCATGCAGAATGTGCAGTCGCCTTTTTTGCAATTGAACATTTTAGCAACGATGAAACCGAAAACCGACATTCGGTCCGAATGATTCCATTCCAAATATGTCGTTATTTTGTTCTGTTGACAGATGCTTTTCTTTTTTGCGATTGATCGCCAGTTGATTGAGTGCTGTGACCTCGATTGTAGGTTGTTAACATTACATTTGCGGTACCTTTAAAATTGTGGGACACATGTTGGAATTTTTTTGGTTATTATGATGTAATTCTGGTTGTAGGAACCAGAGAGGTGAGAGGAACTGTAGCGCAATTGTGAGTGACTTAAAGGCTATTAATATGAGAGCGAACAAGCGAATATTAGTCAATTCTGACATTTCATTTACATGAACATTGTTTTGGTCGTAGATAACCTCGAATCAGTGTCAATTTTTAAGGTTAAGTTCGAACCAATTTTTCATTCGTAGATGTAATGATCGCGACGTGGATGTGGATTGTTAATAAAGTGTTGTAAAGTTCGCTTTTTAAACAAATTGGGACTCAGGTTTTAGTTTTTTTGTTAGATCAGGTAAAAGATTATTTAAAAAGAATGCTTTTGTGGTATAAGTAGGCTAACTTAAATTGATTTCTTCGCAATTCGCTTTCATGTGAATTGTCCTATTTGTCGAATTCAATGACAACAGGAAATGGTTGGAATAAAATACACGAACAATTTGACGAGGTTCCTAAGGTCTTAACGGAAGACTGACGTCTGCAAAGTTAACTGATTTTGTTTATAAAATCATTCAGCCAAGTGGGGCTCACGATTCTTCGTCGAAAGGGAGATATTAAAAACAACTTCTTCTGGTAACAAAGCCATTCCATTTGTCAAGTGTTATGCGTTCGAAAGGTACGTTCAGGGGATAAGATTTTTGTTTTTTGACGGGTCTTTAGAGAAGTCATTTGCCTTTCTTGCTTCTTAATTCAAATTTTAGACATCATTCCCAGCGATTATCTCCATTTCGAAGGACATCTCTACAAATAAAACAAATAGGTATTTTCTAAAAATAATGAAAAAACAAAACCTTTTTACCATCATTTTGCTGTGATCCACAGTAGATACGCCTGCTTATCTGAAGTCAACTGTCAATAAAATTCCATTAAAACCAATCAGAAATCTATAGCGTTGACGCACTCCGCATATGCCATTGCTAATGAGTAATTACTTCTCTGAATATTCCGCCACCAACTCCGCTATCATTAATATACTCGTATTAATCCAACAAATCAATCGCAAAACACAATATGTTTGCTATTTTGAGTCGATTACCTCAGACTTTCGCTGGACACGTCGATGAGACTACGAAAATCGGCCGCTTCTATACGTAACCTTCGGAATGTTTTAATTTAGAAAGTCTAGGTTCTATTTATCTAAGAATACAATAACCGATATGATTAGACAAATCACGTGCGTTATCTAATCTGAATTGCATTTGCTCCGAAATTGAATTGAAATCGCTTTGATTTGCAAGTAAGTGCAGGGGAAAACGACGTCCGTGGAAGAATATCCGTTCAATCGAAAATTTTGTTTGTAAAATGCACCCAGTTGCTTGCGCTTAGCCTCACAAGCACCTTCGAATTTGCAGTTCAGAGGCATGTCTGCGCTCACTTATTACTGGTTATACTATAAATTTCGCTTCCAAAGTAGGCTAGCGTTGTAAAGACATGTACATTGTACATGGTAATGAACGTCCAGGGGTTAGTAACCGACCTGGAAAAGTGCATACTAGAGATCTTGTTTGAATTTGTAATTATCTCGGACGCATGACTAAACTGCTAATTGGTGGTGGTGTCAGTTTGAAATACAAATTACAATCCCGTGTTTGTATTTTAGCGTATAATAAGGTTCTGAGCAATTTGATTTGTTAAGTTTGCATGTTTGAACTTAATAAAGATATAATTGTGCCGAACGTGGCCGGGATGGGATAGATTAATTGTGCACATGGAAACTGCAGCGAGTGTCATTACCGTATGGTTATAGTTTGGTCTTACACAAGTTATTTTTGACAAGATCCGTATAAGAGAAACACGAGATAAGGTTCTTTGATACAGAGAGTCAGTAGACTTCACTGACACGACTCTTCGGGCGACAAAACTAGGTGCCTTACGAACCACCAAACACCTTTTTTCGGATAACTGCCAAGAGGGCAATGCCCCGCTGAACTTCTCTTGAGATTGTCCGTCCTTCTCATTTAACTTTCATAAATGGTATTCTTCAGTTATAGATTCTGGATTACCTAGACACTCGGAGTTAAATCATTCCAAGGAACTCCATTAATGCTGCCTAGGACCACTGATCGCAGAAGCACTTTTTCCGCTATCGAACTCAGTTACAGCAGGCTCAAAAATATCATTTCATCATTTGCATTTTATGTCACGTTTAATGCAAATAAGAGGCATCACGTTATTATAGTTTCTTTGTAAATTTATTTACAGAACGTCCCCTTACTACTTACTTACTTACTTAACGGGCTCCCGACCCGTGGAGAGTCTCTGCCTGAGACACTGCAGCCTTCCATCCTCTGCGATCCCGGGCACGCTGCTTCCAGTTATCCAGACCAAGCGCTCTGGCATCCGCGATGGCTTGGTCTTTGAAACGGAGGTTCGGTCTTCCTTGTCGTCTCGAACCTGGCGGCTGGGATTCGAAGATCCTCTTAGCTGGAGCATTATTGTCCATTCGCTCGATGTGGCCGAGCCAATGTAGTCGACGTATTTTGGCCTTTTGGACTACATCCACATCTTGGTACAGCTCATAGAGTTCGCGGTTGTATCTTCTCCTCCATTCGCCCTCCTCGCACACAGGACCAAAAATCCGTCGAAGAATTTTTCTTTCGAAGGAGCCCAGTATCAGCTCTCCCTTCCTGCTTATCGTCCAGCACTCGGCGCCATAAAGCAGAACTGGCAGGATAAGGGTTCTGTAAAGCATACATTTTGTCCTTCGAGTTAGGAGTTTTGAACCCAATTGTTTTGCCAAACCGAAGTAGCAGCGGTTTCCTAGGGTAATTCTTCGCCGGATCTCCACTAGGATGTCATTTGTAGAGTTCATGTTTACTCCGAGGTAGATAAACTCCTTAACTACCTCGAAATTGTTGCTATCAATAGTGACGTTCTGTCCTAGGCGGTGGACAGATGCTTGTTTGTTTGTTGATAGCATGTACTTAGTCTTGTCCTCATTTACTACAAGACCAACGAATTTCGCCTGTTCTTCAATCGCCGTAAAAGCCTCTATCACGGCACGCTGGGAGCGACCGATGATGTCAATATCGTCTGCATACCCCAGTAGCTGGACGGATTTGTTGAAGATAGTGCCTTCCGTGTTGACACCTGCCCTGCGCACTATCTGCTCTAGCACGAGATTGAAGAAGTCACATGATAGTGCGTCTCCTTGCCGAAATCCGGTGCATGTTTGGAATAGTTCGGAGGAACTACTTCCAAATTGCACGTTGCAGCGTGTGTTCTCCAGCGTCACGCTACATAGCTGGATCAGTTTTGCCGGGATCCCGAATTCGGCCATCGCCACATAAAGCTCCTGACGATGAATGCTATCATATGCGGCTTTAAAGTCGATGAAAAGGTGGTGAGTCTCGACTTGAAATTCATTGGTCTTTTCCAGGATTTGCCTCAGTGTGAAAATTTGGTCTATAGTCGATCTGCCGGGCCGGAAGCCACACTGGTACGTGCCGATTAGTGTGTTGCAGAACGGTTTGAGACGTTCACACAGTACGTTGGATAGGATCTTGTATGCGACATTAAGCAGGGATATGCCTCGATAGTTCTTGCAAGACATAGGATCGCCTTTTTTGTAGATGGGGCATATGGAGCTGATAGTCCAGTCATCGGGCATACTTTCTTCCACCCATACTTGGTTGATGATTTGGTGCATGCGCCCTACCAAAACATCACCACCGTATTTGAAGAGCTCCGCTGGTAAACCATCAGAGCCGGCGGCCTTGTTGTTCTTTAGCTTTTTTATTGCTAAGCCGACTTCTTCCATACTGGGCGGTGGAACTGGATCTTCATTGACTGGACGTGGGTTCTCTTCTTGCCCTATCACTCTCTCTACATGATGCCCATTTAGCAGCTGCTGGAAGTGCTGCTTAAAAACATCTACTATTCCCTGCGCTTCGGTGACTAGGTTTCCATCACTGTTTCGAAGAGCCTGCGTTCCGGTCTTGAAGCCAGCAGCCAGTTGCTTGGCTTTCTTGTAGAACTTCCGGATGTTGCTTCGATCGCGGGACTCTTCGATCTCCTTGAGCTGGGAGACTGCGTAGGCCCTCTTCTTTCTACGCAGGATTTTCTTCTCCTCCCTCCTCCTGGCTCGATACTCTTCCCTCGCTGCCCTTGTTTTGCGCTGCAGCGCCTTCATATGTGCATCTTCTGTCACCTTCTTCCTGCGTACGCATTCATCATCATACCACGGGCTCTTTCTCTGGGGTGGCTGGTACCCTAAGGTGGTTTCGGCTACCTCTTTGATGATGTCGCGATACTGGGACCACTGGGTGTTGGCATTTGTGGTAGGTGAATGCACTGCGGAGAGTTTCTCACTCAGGCGCTCTTTGTAGACTCTGGCTACTCCAGGTGTGCTAAGGCGTCCAACGTTGAATTTCTTCTTCTGGGCGGAACGCAGCTTCTTCTCGTTGGATAGTCGAGCTCTGAACTTAGCCGCAACAAGAAAATGGTCAGAGTCGACGTTTGCCCCGCGGAATGTGTGCACGTTGAGGATGTTGGATGCGTGCCTCGCGTCGATTAGCACATGGTCGATTTGGTTGGCGGTTCGACCGTCTGGAGAGCGCCAGGTTGCTGTGTGGATCCTTAGCCTTGGAAACCTAGTGCTACTTATCACCGTATTACGAGCTGCCGCGAAGTCAGTTAGTCGGTAACCGTTGTCTGTGGTCGTTTCGTGGATTCTGTGTTTACCAACTAACCCGCCAAAGATGTTTTCCTTTCCGATTTTAGCATTGAAGTCCCCGAGCACAACTTTGACATCGTACTCCGGACAGGCTCCGTAGGCTCCATCCAGGAGGTCATAAAACTCCTCCTTGATAGGGTCTTCAGCCTCGTCGGTAGGGGCGTGTGCACATATTAGGCTTATGTTTTGGAAAGTAGCTTTGATGCGGATCACAGCTAGGCGATCACTTATCGGCTTAAAGTCAATGACTTTTGTCCTAAGCCGGTTTCCCACGACGAATCCGCATCCTAATACATGCAATCTTTTATGGCAGCTGTAATAAATATCGCAATTTTTCCTTTTCATCATACCTGATCCTATCCATCGTATCTCCTGGATCGCGGTAATATCTGCCTTGTACCGCGTGAGGACAGACTCAAGTTTTTGAGTAGCACCTGGGGTGTACAGCGTTCGCACGTTCCAGGTACATACTCTCAAATCGTTGTCCGTTGACGTTCCGGGTCTAGTTGCCGTT
The DNA here is from genome assembly GCA_948293265.1 of Cheilosia impressa. Lineage (NCBI taxonomy): Eukaryota > Metazoa > Arthropoda > Insecta > Diptera > Syrphidae > Cheilosia > Cheilosia impressa. Next base: position 3,129,178 of record OX411883.1, on the reverse strand, counting down.
TGAGGGAAATCGTTATCCGAGGCTTCACGTGTCTCTCCCATAACTAGTGTTTTTTTAAATGGTCGGGAAGTTACCCCGACGGCACAACCCCCAACCTGGAGGGCCAGGCCCTTGACCTTAGGACAGCAGGCCGGTTATTCCGGTGCCAGTAACCCACTCTGGGATGTGAGCGCTGCCGTTGGCCCATTAAGGGTTCATCCGCCACCAACTCTTCTCCAACACCCTGGCTCGGTATTGGAAATCCCTATAGACCTGGTATCCGAATATGTCAGAGCAGCTCTATAGGGATTACACTAAATAGTTCGGCCTGACTGGAACTGTAGACGCCACCGTTGGCTCCATCTAGGGAACTCCTCCGCTGCCGTCTGGTACCAGAGGAGGTGTCTTAGTGAGAAAACAACACTCCTCCCCCCTCTCTCGTCTGCTGCCACCAACGACCTTCCAAAGGGGTTGGTTACCCAATCTCCAGTCGAGGTACTAGGCACCCACCAGTCACCCCGTGGAGGTGAGAGTAGGAGTTGATAGTGAGAGGCTAGGTGAGAACGCTTGTGTTGTGAACGTCCCCTTACAAGGAGCAATAATTCTTACAGAAAGAAAATAAAATTCCAGCGACCAGTTACGGAAACAATAAGCCACTGTTGACCTCGAAATGAGAAGACATATAAAATTTGTATTCAAGTTAAAAATAAGTAATATTACCCACGTCGACAATCGCTCTAAATAAAAACTACCCACAACCAGCTAGACACAAATAGGTAACCAAACCAATGGGTATGACGAAATCCCAGCGATAAAATGGAAAAGGGTTAAAATAACACCAAGCCAACCCGGTTTTTAGAACTCACAATTATAGCACATCCGTGCACAATGTATATCCGTACACTTGTCCTTTCGCTTTCAACGTGTACTAGTACGATGCCGAGTAAATGCACTTGTATGTTATATGTCGAGCAATTTCGCAAGGAATCGTAAAAGTTCCACAAGCAAATTATTCATCGAAAAGGGAAAACCTAAGAGATCTCTTGAATTCTCTCCTTGCTAGTAGGGGTGGTGGGGCAGACAAAAAAATTGAATTTATATTTAATCTTGCCACAAAGTGTAAGTGGGTTTACATAATTTACAAAGCCACACCGGGTCTATTCTTAGCGAGTCCCCAACAAAAGGGATGAGTACAATCTTGACCTTCACTTCTTAATTCGATTCCGTACCATACCCTTAGTCACGTACACACCCTTTTTTCATGGATGCCATCTGAGCGAGCAAAAAATGAAGAGCTTCACACCAACTGTGTTCCCTAAACAATTCCTCAAATACGTAGTAAGTGGAAAATGATTCGCGACCCATCACTATGTTCTTATGGCATGTATTGCCAGCATCATATGTGATAAAAGATTTATACATATGTCCTTGCCGTCGCCATTTGTGTCTTGTTTTTAGCACATTCATTGACAACAAAAATTCACACAGCACACATGTATCCGTATCTCTTGGAGCAGGATGCTACATCACACCATGTTTCCTCTTGGCTATCGCTTCGGTACATGGAAAGTTTTCGTGAATGGCGCGCTTTGTATCTACACATGCGCTGGGATATCGATTTTACAACGAGTGTTTTTTTTCAGCCTAAGTTTGGTGTAGTGCAGGGTAGGCATGTAGCACTTTGACTGTTGGTTTGGTGGCTTTGCCATAAAGTCAACATCATTTCTTTTTTGAACACCATTTCGGCACAACAAAGGAAAAACGTTTTTAAGTCGATCTGAGCGATACACTGCTAAGGGATAGCCAATGAAAGCTTTTTTTTTTTTTAAAAGCCTTGACATGAAAAGAGGACATTCATACTCGGTCATGTGAGATTTTATTCGCTGGCCGTCCTTCGATAGAATTGTTTTTGTTATCATGGCAAAATTTGAGGAGCATGATTAGACTTTAAAGAGCTTTTTTGTAGGTCTCAAGGCTCATTGCAGAACAACTGGAGTGTGGTAAAGGTTTATTGTTCCAAAAAAGTACATTTGATGGTACATAATTCATTAGCTTGCCAGACTTTTTGGCTGGAGCTATGAAACTGTATTTGTTGGGTGGACGGCGTCGTCATAAGGAGAAGGGTATTTCTTTGGGCTCTTGACATTAATTCAAGTTGATCGCAAAGCCTTCAGTGGTGAAATTCGACAGACAATCAACAAACACTACTGTCTACAGTTTAACAGTTGTACAACTGCAATGGCCTTCGCAAGTTACCAACCATGACAAGTCCTGTAATTGATTAGGATTTTCCTAACTTCACGATTTCAACGTCCTTAGTTGAATGAACTTGGAAGACGGTGTTCGTGACCATATTTTAATTGATTGAGCACTACGTGTTCCTATTTATAAAGGACCAATTAAACTTAAACAAACGCCATCAGCAAGATGTATCATTAGTAACTGATCTGTCTGCCAATAAAACACACGATAACACTGGTTGCGATAAAAAAAAAAGAGTAAAAAGTATTGTTTTCAATTAACTCCCAGACAAAATATTTGGAAGACTAGGGGCTTCGGGCTTTCTAGATGATAAAATGCTACAAAATACAGAAAACAAATTAAAGCTTCAACTGCACATTGGAGCAGTTTACTATTTTAGGAGTGCAGGAGATTTTATATCTTACCAAAATTTAAAACAAATCAAACATTTTTGTGAAAAGAAATGTAATAAAATGCAGAAAACAGAAGACACCAAACATTTATTACCACTTAAGCAAAATAGGTATTAGTAAGACAACAAAATGGTTTATTAAAGCTAAATAAAAACATAAATATCATTCATTCATTCATTAATAAATCAAAGACATCCGCTCACGTGGTAGAGATTGCCTCAACTGTTTCTCTAACCCAAACATCAAACAAGTAAACAGTTTATCTTATCTGGCAGCCGAGTTGTATTTCTCTGGTTGATTCAGCATACTTAGGTTAGCCAACGCCAGATGTGTACATGTCGGCATTTAATAAAAGCTGGCAAGTTAGCAAGAGGATCAGGTTCATCAAATAGCAAAAAACAAAAGTAATAAAGCAATTAGAAAGCGTTTGCTGTTTGAAAATAACGATTAACGCGGATTGTACAGGGAGTTCAAGTATAAATCGGGCAACCTCTGCGATTATATATGGTAAACAGATGGATTAATATCCTTTTGTGTATAGGAGATATGTCAAAATCAAGTTGGATACCTCTCCACGCGCACGAAGCTTGTAACGAATAAGACTATTATGTCAAAAAATCATAGCAAATCATTTGAACATAGGAATCAAGATTCGCGTAACGTTTGTCTAACTTTGCTTTGGCCTTCGCTTTTTAAAAAGTTTATCAACATCCGGAATTGGTTTCTGCAAACCTGCTTCACTCTAGAAGATTGCTTCCGAACAAAAACTGATCTAGTACTGCTCATCGAAAGTGCTGCAAAATTTTGCCATATTTGAGGTCATTTGTTAAAGTGAATCACACTTTGTTTTTAGTTCTGCTTAGACTTTTAAAGCAACTAAAACAAAAGCAGTTTGATGTTAATCAGCAGATTTGTATTTGGTCTCGAGAGTAGAGGCTGCGACCACCTACTTGGTAAGTTCTGCACTTAACTAATAGGAGGCTTCACTATCATGCCTACTCAGTGCAGATAAGTACACCAACACTTGATAAATCAATTCCTTTGTCGGGTAATCTTACAACTATAATTTCAACATACGTATCGTTTATGTGCTATCGGATGATGCTTACCTGAAAAACAAAATAAAAAAAATTTGGTTAACTTCAGGCAATAGAAGGTGCTAGATACATAATTGGAGATTTGCCAAACAGAACAGAAAAATCTTATTAGACCAACAAAATCGTTATATACCTATAGGTGTATAAAATATTCATTGGAATGCATGCCAAACTTTTCGAAACAATTGTTTTTAGGGCTATAAAAGTCTATACCAAGAATTTTAAAGATGTAACCACCCCGACCTTATGTAATATCAACCACGGGTGGGCATACAAATGTTGCGCACCAAATTTTCTGACAAGATAAAATAAGAATGCATTGAACGCGACCACATATCTACTTTGAGACTTCATAGCTGCTGCCTCGGCAGTGGAAAATTCCCAAAATTGACCGACCAACCAGCGCGGTTCGCAATACAGTAAACAAATTATGCATGCATAGCATATTACAATTAGGTAGGAATCTGTGCTGTGGTGCCATTAAGCCAGCTTTTAGAAGCACCACAGCATGAATTTATTTAGGGATAAAATTGATTATTGAGTAAACTGCTTATTCTATTTCGTTTACGAATTTTATTCAAAAGATTGAGTGTGTATCTACATGTTTACCAAATAATTTTACATTTTGCTGTGGCATCGATCGCGAAGAGTGAGGAAAATAATTACCGCATCGTATCAACCCACCCACATGAAACTTTTGCACACCGGGGGATGGGATCTGGGAGTTGAATGCAGAAAAGAAAGTGGGATTCCCTCCCAATAAGCAAAACTAGAGAACGTTCATTTGGCAAGGAAAAGACGATATTCATCCAACTTACTTGTTCATATTTCAGAAATTAACCGTACACGTATCGCTGCGCGTTCACTTGTTTTAATATCGTATGTTTTAATTGATGTAATAATTTTTCAAGGCGAAAAATTATCGCAAAAACCTAGGACACAAAATCACCTTTCGCGGGGTTGGAAATTCAAAATCCACTGAACTGCAATGCAATCGCGATTTTCTTTCGTACGATGAAGAGGAAAACTCGCTGAAAGAGACGCACACATAATTGATTTGAATAGTTGTTGTTGTTATTTTTGTGTTTACGCAAAATGCTAAAGATAGAGTAGTAAAGATGTATATTAACTTGTAAAGGAAGATGAAAACGTGTGAAGCACATTGAAGGTGGGAAAGAGATGTTAGTTGTTCAAAATCGTTCGATTTCTTTCTTTCGTGTTGTTGTTGATGTTCCGTTTCCAAGAGTCCGAAGTGGATTTGCTTTATATCGATGATTTTACTCAACGACGGCGAGTGATGCCAAATTTGGAACGAATTCAGTAAAATTAATAAATATATTAAAAAAACCGAAAAGGTTAAAGTGCTAAAATATATCCAACTGCTTCAACGGAATGGTTGTGGTACTGCATTTCCAATAATACATGAGTATTGCTACCAATGAATTCATGAGTATTCTTATGATAATTTGTATGGGCTGCATTCGAAAAGTTTACTGTAATCGTGGAAAAAGTTAAATTTTGTTGTAATTTCAATACAGTTTGAAACAAGGAACATTATAGATTTGAAATATATTTTTATATATTTACTTGTCGATTTTTAATACCTAAATATCTATAGCTAATAATACAAAACTTGTAAATGCAATTTTTTTTGCGTGGCAGACAGGTATAGCAAATTTTCTATCATTTCTTTTGACACTACTTGCATGTAGAGGCTACATTCAAGAAGATAAGACGGCTAAATTTCTAAATTTCTTTGGTTTCTAACCTTCTCAATCTGAATACCATATCTGCAACTCGTGCCAATTGGTCTTAGCACCTGTCAAAACTCAAAGTAAACTGGTCTACACCATTCAAAATCAAAATCGCTTGCACATGCCATCGGCCAGATGTCGCTAGTAAAAAATGAAACCACAAATACCTTTGCAGAAGTACAAACCATTCATTCAAAGAACATAACAAAATACCTGTGCTGTTGTCACCCGAGAAAATTGCATCTATTTTTTATACAAAACATTTAGTTTGAGGTACTCCGTGGTCAATTTATTCCCCCAAGGGACAACTAGCCAGCGAAAATGTCCCACATCTAAGAAATCCATCTGCAATACCGTGTTAACTTAGAAGAGGTCGCAGGCAAAAATGGCATTCCTATGTCCCGTCAGAATACGTCGTGGAAAAAAGAAAAAATGTAAGTAAACCTGCATGCGTGTTATGCAGGGTGGAAAATCCTTTTACAGAATTTCCCATAAATCTGCGGAAAATTCCACAATGTGAAATTTTCGATGCACAGTTTCGACGAGACAAACCAAACGAAAGAGTTGAATCGAAAACTTGTTTTTGTTTCCTCACATTTTCCCCCCGTGATGCTGGTGCAATCAAGTGCATCACCTGTTGGCATTTCATATTCTCATTTAGTGCGCCTTGTATTTTCAGCTTCGAACAGCGATGTCGACAAAGAGCTGTCGCGACCAGGCTCCGGACTAGGACTAAACCACGGAATGGGACGTATCACGGGCTCGGCCAGTATCGAGACACTTGTTCGCGTGGGAATCGAGAAAGAGCACGGCCTTAGTCCAGACTCGAAAATGGTGGTGCTGCATGACTTCACACCGTGTGTCGACGATGAGCTGGAAGTGAAACGAGGACAAATAGTGAATATACTTTACAGAGAGAATGACTGGGTGTATGTCATAGGGCAGGACACTCGCCAGGAAGGGTTTATACCACACTCGTACTGTGCTCCCTATAACACCCAATTAGCCGACTTAGCCATTAAAAAGAAACTGCCAAGAGAACAAAGTCTTCCAAATGATTTGACCGACGGGATCCACAGCGATGCCAGTAAGCTGGAGCTGTTGGACGATACAGTGCCGCAGGTGGGCGTGGGTGGTGTTGGCAGTGGCGGCATGAGTAACGGTATGCAATCTCCGCTAAAGAATTCACAGGCCAGCCTTAGTTCGGAACCGGATTTCTTGCCGTTTGCCAAAGATCCCAGTGGTCGATACATTGTTCTGTATACATTCATTGCTCGCGATGAGAACGATGTATCGGTGGAGCGTGGCGAATTCGTGACTGTATTGAATCGAGAAGACCCCGATTGGTATTGGATCGTAAGAAGTGACGGCCAGGAGGGTTTCATACCATCGGGATTCGTCTATCCCGCTGATAGTGTTCTACAAACAAAACCACTCGGCGGACAGAGTCCGGCCAAGCCGCTGAGCCCAGATTTATGTGGCAATGTCGGGGGAATGGTGAACAACAATAATAATCCGCTTCAGAGTGGAGGCATCGGTCCTCCAAACAACGGAAATGCTGTTGTCGGCCAATTAACACAGCAGATGAACAGCAATTGCGGAACGCTACAAACTCAAGGCAATGGAACCCAGCAGCAGCTCGGCGTTGGAGCCGACGACTTGCGATACCATGGCACCGAGTTGGTCATGTTGTACGACTACAAGGTGAGTTTCTCTATCCCACTAGTTTCTTCTTTAGTTTGCATTTTCGTTCATTATTCCAGGCACAAGCCCCCGATGATCTGTCGGTTCGTCGCGGCGATTGGATCTATGCAGATCTAAACAATCAAACTGTCGATGGTTGGCTATGGGCCTACGCACCAAAAACCCGCAAATATGGTTTCATACCGAAGGCCTATGCTCGTCCACCAGCCATGACAAGTCTCTAGACATCCAATTCACGCATAGGGACTAAAATATCTGTCTATCTCTTAAGTTATTTAACAAAAGCAAAACAATCGAATAGCATTTGTATATTTAATTCAAGAACTGTCTTACTCTTCCATTATATTGCTTTAACACACAATGATTTAGGTTTGATTGAAATGTTTCTTATATCTTAACAAGTTAACAACTGAGAAAGATGCTTCGAAAAGTGTATTCCATAAGTTTTATATAGCGAAATGCTAAGAAAAAATATATTAAAATAAAATTACTAGTAGAATGATAGTTTTATTAAAACCCTCTTTGTTCCGAGCGCCCTAATGGGTCTGTGACATTCGTCCAATGGAGGGTAACAGCAGAAAAACGCATTTGCTCCGTCGAACACACATTCCATGTCAAAGTTAACCTCCATCGGTTGCAATGCATGGAAAAGGCAATGCATGGAGCATCGCGTCCTTCGTAAACTAGAGACGGTATTTCGTTTCGTTCCGTACACGGCTATACATCGACTGCGCGGTAAGGTTTACTCAGTCGGAGCTGAAACAAAAACGAAGTCATCATCGAAAATCGGAGTCCTTCCCCAAATCGAAATTTTCATCCACTTCTGAGTCGCTCAGTGAAAAGGAGCCGACTTCTTGTACCTCTTCGAGATGTCATGCGTCCCGATGAAAACGTTCCAAAATAATAATAAAAAATAAAAAATCCATTCAGAATTGTAAAAAAATACTTTTAATACTACAATTGCTGTTAACGGTAAATTAATTGCTTTCTACTTAAAATCTACTGATACATTTCATAGATATGACATTGAGTCAAATTGTTTAGCAAGTTGCGTAGTAGTACAGAGTTATTTTGCAAAACAAATTAAATAATTACAATCATAGTCCTGTACGTGCACTCGTTACTGATATGTTATCTTAACCATAATTAAATAATTTGAGAAATATACGTTTTTGTCACTCTTTGTTTGTAACAAAGTCTTGTCTTTTACTTTTAAACAAAAAATACGAATGGTCATTCTTAAGGTAACTTAAACTTGTTAATAACTTATTGTATATTGCTTTTTACTTCGGCTTACAATTGAACGAAGGCTTCCTTGTAGGACTTCTTTTTCTTTAAATAAACAATTTTGCATTTGCCATACGGAAACAATACAAAAAACCTGCAACTTCTGCATCGGTAAAATGCTCATAGCGTCTGTTTTTCTTTTTGATTATTTATTGTGACCTTGTCACATTGTTATTGTGACAGTTTAGTTGATGAAGCACCATTTGGTGTACATTTGGGACATCTAGTTGAGGCTTTCCTGCAACAATAAAAAAACGCATAAACCTAAGTTATACATCGGATCGATCGAGTCAAGCCAATTCTAATTAGTTTCTGTCTGAAACGCACGGTTGTGTTTGCGAAATTGCGAACCACCAAACATAACGACAGCGCCATTCTAATCTAGTCTATAAATATTGTAAGTAATACTACCAGCGACAGCCAGATAAAAGCACTTATCAATAGAAAAATGCAAACAAAATATTAAAACATGACTCACTTTAAGGCCTCCCTGAGTTGTTCTTTTTCGGCCAGCTCGGTCCTTACTTTCTGCTGCAGACTGAGAATTAGATCGTTCTTGCTGTTTATTTGCATCTTCAGATGTGCTATAGTTTCCTCCTGCGCCTCAAAAATTGCCTGCAACAAACAAAAAATGAGGAATTCATGTAAGACTACAAGCCAACAGCATTACCCTGCACTCTTCCATGCTCTCCGAATATGTTGGTGGTTCGTCTAGACAGAAAAACTCTCGCACCAACTTGAACTTCCGTAGCTCCTCCTTGGACATAATCGAGTTGACGAACATCTGAAGTCCTTGCACGCGATTGTCCAGAAATACCGAATTGAAGTTGTCGCCGAAGATTTTCTTCCGTGGCAGGTGGAGTGTTATCAAAGGAAATGCCTGCTTCAGCTTATTATTTAGTCGCACAAAGTCCGTATAGCGACGCAGCACCAGCCAGCAGTCGTTAGTGAACGGATTCTCGACACGAAGTTTGTAGACAGTGAATCGAGCTCGTTCCTCCATCACTTCATAGCCGATGATAGGGATGCGGACGGCACTTGTATCGTTGAAGCCAGTTCTTTCACCAAACTCAGATGAAGGCACACTGCGATTGGACCGATTTGAAATACTACACTCACTCATCCTTCGCCTTGTCTCACTGAGGGATCCGCTATGTCCTCCATAGGCATTTGTGCTGCTACTCTCAGCATACATTGACCGTGAAAGATCTCGATCGCTTTGCGCACCTTGTAGGGGCATATTCTTATTTCTTGCGGCACCACTGTGCACCGTGTTGTGAACGGAAATTGTCTTTAGACAAACTTCGGACTTAGCACCAATTAGATTTGAGTTCCTGCTGAATGTTGCAGCCAACTTTTGCACATCGTTCTCTGATTTGGATGTTACTTTCGATGCATAGAGTGGCGTTGAATCGGACTTTGAGATGTCGGGATAGGATCTTGAGAGTTTCCTCAGTTGTGGCTGCGCTTCGGGAGACGAGAATTTCCTGGGTCGGCTAGCTGGTAAGTATTTTCTATAAGGCTTGGTGCTGTCGCGTTTCTTAATTGCACGCAGGGACATTTCAGCTGTTGTTGTTGGAGTGTCTAATTGTTTGTGATTCGTGACGGTAAAAACTGTTGCTTTCGTTGTGAATTTGCATTCCACTGAAGGATGAATGGATTTAGTTGAGAAATTGAGTTTGGAAAATTGATATGAGATTTGGAAGAATTTAGTGTGCAACAGGAAACGCGAAATAAAAACAGAAAATAACAAGCAACAAGCTAAGCAAAAATCTCTTTTCCTCCTCTTAAGCCAACTCCTGTCAAAATTGATGGCAGATGACTGAGCAAGCACTTTTTTTGTTGTAAGTTCTGACGTTTGCCGTTGTATGATGTCATTTAGCGGAATACAGGGTGGAAAAGTTGAGAAACACGTTAGCGTAGTGAATGGGTTCATTGGTAGTTGCTATAATCAGCAACATTTCCTATAGAGGCAATTGAGTTATGGAATCCGTCGAAGAAGTTATGTTCCGTTTGGAATGTAATTTGAAAAGAAGTTCTAAAGGCCTCACATACGATTTTTTAAAGAACGTCCTTTCCATCAGCTAAATCATGCTTTGTAGTTGTATATTGAGTCGCAGGAAAGGGTGTCTGTACGAAAGTATAACCAGAGACAATACTGAGACCAGAGACAATACTGAGACCACCAACTTCGGCCGATTTCCCGTTACTTAGCCTACAAGCTATATTTCTATGGGGTGGCAAATGCTAAGTGCGCTTGTATTGTTACATAGAAATTCGTATTGACAAATGTCACGTAACTTCAGAAACAAATAAAGTTTGTCTATGAGTATAACTGCCAAGTGAAAGCGTCGGAAATCAAAATTGCGCACACTGACGGTTGCGAGAAGATTGCCTAGCCTAAGCCTATTTTTATTCTTCTAGATGTTTGAAAATATAAAAAGGATCTAGCCAAATTCAGACAGAAACTAATTTGAATTATCTGCTTGTTTTATTTCAGAGTCAAACAAACAAAATTAACTTTTGATCTCATCATTAAGTTGCTCGCGTGCTTTCCTCAGTTGATCCAATTGCTTATTGACGGCATTGATTTCCTCCTGGCTTACAGTGACTGGTACTTGGCATTCCTTCTGTTCCTTTCGGATAAACTCCAGGTTTTCAACTTTCTGTTCCAAAAATAAAATCTGCTGCTTCTGCAGACTGTTGCGATACTCTTCCAATCGTTGTTGTTTGATATTTTCACAATGAATATGCGTTAATTTGCGTAGCGAGTCCTTTCGGGTGATCCAATGAAATTCATTTGGAGGAGGTTTGTAGACTATATCCAATTTTTCCAAAATCCATTCGAATCGTTTATAGTCCCAGCGGCGAAGGTATTTCAAGAATTTCTTGCGCTTATCGATCTTTTCCTTCAGTTCCACTTTGATAAATTTGTCTCGGGGAAATTTTTCCATGTGATCCTGAAAGCGACGAATTGTTGCAGTCATCTCGGCCACTGAAAAAAGCCAAATCCTTATAAAATATTTGCTTTACAAATTGAATCTGAGTCATTCACACATTTTGCTTCCATTGAGCCATAGTCCAGTGGATGCCTTTGAACATCTTTTATCAGCATTTCCCGGTAAAAGTTTGAGGTGTAAATATTTCGGTTGTTTTCGAGTTGAAACATGGATTTGACTACATCATCGGCTCTGTAAGATGTTTTAATATATTGAATTTGATCGGTTGTGTTTATAATTTATGAACTTACTCTTTCAATTCTTTGGAATCTCGAAATTCTGGGAGAAATTCTTTAGGATTTATTGGAGGCAGCTTCGAAAGGTCACCACTCTTCTCCGGTCGAATGCAGGGAATTTTTTCAGGACGCACCCATTTGATCTTTAAATCTGACTTGAAAGCATAGTCCCGAATCGCCTGTCGATTTATGGAATTGGCCACTTTAAGGCAGTTCACAAAATTGTTCATTTTATTTTGTATTTTTCGGAAGCGAATGTGAAAAAATATCGAACTCGTCGAGAAAATTTCCGAGGTTATGTCATCTGTCAAATATTCTTAGAAGGCGCGTTCACAGGGGTAAATAAAAATATTATATATATGAAAGCTTTTGGTATGTTAGCACCGAATTTATATGTACAGAGAATCAAAGTGGTTTAAATTTAAGCTCTTTATATTAAATATACTATTTGGACAACAGCATGAAAACAAAAAAATGTTTTTTTCCATTGATAAAACGCATAATAAACTGTTTTTGCTCGAGTCTTTACACAAATACAATGAAAACAATTCTGGGAATTGCATACGCATAATAAAACTAATTAAGGTGAGTTAACTATTTCCCAATTTTATTACACACAAAAGGATGTAATTATTATTCTGAAAACATATATATAAACGTCATATATGTATTTAATTGCCATTATCGTCTACCTGATGTATAAATTGAGGTAAAACCTTTTCTGGGAAAGCCCACACTAACGGGTTTTAATTAGTTTTACAGTTAAGAAATTTATTTGCATTATTCGTTTATATATAAAGAAGCATTTGATTATTAAGCTTCAGTTGAATTTGAAAGTTATTTACGTGTAGTACTTAAAATCAAGTGGTTGTTAAAATCAAATTGTGGGTAAGCTGAGTAGTTTGGAAGAGTGGTAATTTTTCTCTATAACAAGTATATGATAAAGTTTGAAAAAATCTTACGAATCACTGATCTGTTTGATTCAGTCAAATATATTAATAAAGTGTGAACGGGCATAAACCTAATCGACTTGGCACTACTGACCGGTAAAGACAAGACAAAACACGAAAATAATTACGCCATTTTGACAAATTGGACGTTCTTTGTTTTCCAAAATAATTTTTAAACATTTTACTAACTAAATGTTGATAATAAATCAATAAAATCTTGCAAAGTATACCACAAGGCAGATATAATGTCCTCACGAAGCCGAGAAGATCACCCACAATCGTCGAAGCTGAGCCTGGCCGAGAAACAGAAGTACATCGAAGATTATGATTTCCTCTATTGCGATGAGTCCGGAAAATACGAGAAAGTGGCAAAAATTGGACAAGGGACCTTTGGGTATGATATAAAGACAAATCTAGCTAAACGAGTGTTTACTTAACAAGCTGTTTTTCATTCATAGAGAGGTATTTAAAGCCCGAGAAAAGAAGAGCAACAAAAAGTTTGTCGCCATGAAGAAGGTCCTCATGGACAACGAAAAAGAGGGTGTACGTATTTTCAATCAATGACCGCCTGTTTAGTTATGTACTATTTGTCTTCTTAAACAGTTTCCCATCACTGCGCTACGTGAGATCCGTATATTGCAATTGCTCAAACACGAGAATGTTGTGAACCTGATAGAAATCTGTCGAACCAAGGCCACGTCGCACAATGGACACAGATCTACATTCTACTTGGTGTTTGATTTCTGTGAACACGATCTGGCTGGCCTGCTATCAAACATTAATGTGAAGTTCAGTTTGGGCGAGATAAAGAAGGTCATGCAGCAGCTGCTCAATGGATTGTACTACATACACAGTAATAAGGTGAGTCCGCTTTGAAAACATACCGATTGTTATTTCACAAATGTTCTTTACTTACTAGATCCTGCATCGTGACATGAAAGCGGCCAACGTGTTGATCACAAAGCACGGTATCCTGAAATTAGCTGATTTCGGTCTAGCACGTGCGTTCAGCATACCGAAGAACGAACAGAAGAATCGCTACACAAATCGCGTGGTCACACTGTGGTATCGTCCACCAGAGCTGCTGCTCGGGGATCGAAACTATGGTCCGCCCGTCGATATGTGGGGTGCTGGTTGTATAATGGCTGAGATGTGGACTCGATCGCCTATAATGCAGGGGAATACCGAACAACAGCAACTCATTTATATATCACAGTTGTGTGGATCATTTACGCCAGACGTATGGCCGGGTGTTGAAGAACTGGAGTTGTACAAAACCGTCGAACTACCGAAGGGACACAAACGAAAGGTAAAGGACCGACTGCGACCGTATGTGAAGGATCTTCACGGATGCGACCTATTGGACAAGCTTCTCACGTTGGACCCGAAGAAGCGGATAGATGCAGACACAGCGCTAAATCACGACTTCTTTTGGACTGATCCCATGCCCAGCGATTTAAGTAAAATGTTGTCGCAACATTTACAAAGTATGTTTGAGTATCTAGCACAGCCACGACGCTCAGGACAAGTGCGGCAGTATCAGCAGCAAATGGTTACCATGATGCAGAAGCCCCAGGACAACAGCTTGATTGACCGCGTTTGGTAGCGGCGTAGGGCATGTAGTTCTGTTTAAATGCTGCTTTCGTATTTACAAGTTATGCTCTTCGATAAAACGAGCAAATAAAATTAGTATGAGGAAGCGCAATTTGGGCTTTTAATTGTAATTCCGGTGGCTTTACATCAACCTCTCTCTGTTTCTGCATCCGTGAGACCCAAGTTCTATTTGCCGCAAAAACAATCGGAACAAAACATCAACTCTACGTGCAAGCATTCAACAGGGATGTACCATACCCAAGACGACGTCGACAATAGAAGCTGCATTTCAAAAATGGGCCTGGATGACTGTTACACCTTTCCAAAACGTCGTCGGATTTTGTACAGATTTCTCGTTTATTTACTTCTAAAAAGGAAGTACATACCATGGGTTCTAAAAATTACTTTTGTTCATTGCTAAACATACAAACATACGCAGGTTATTTTAAGTAACAATAATAAATAATAAAAAAAAAGTCAAATAAGTGAAAACAATTCGTCTACCGTGCACATAATTAAAGGTGAAACTGATTACAATTCAAATCCGTTCTCTTGCTAAATATAATTTAGAAAAGCGGCACTTATGGCATTGAGCTACATATCTAACGCCTTCGCTTGTTGGTCGAAGAGCTTCTGGAACGAGACCTCTTCTTATGGCGCGACGATGACGTCGTCGAGTGTGGCGAACGACTCGACTCGCTTTGCTTGTATTTCGAATGAGAGGAATTTGAATAGTTCCTCGAGTGGGATCGGGAGCGGGATCGCCGACGGTGCCTGTTTTTGGAACGATTTCTGGAAGATGTGGACCGAGAACGAGATTTTGAGCTGTGACGAGATTTTCGGGAAGACGTCTGAGATCGTGTCTGCGAACGATTACGGGAACGTGACTTTGATTTGGATTTCGCTGACGACGTCGACGAGCTTCCGGACGTTGAAGGCGAACTGGACGACGACGATGACGAGGAAGAGGAAGATGACTTTGAAGACGACGTAGAGCTATGCGTGCGTCTATGTGATGGCGATCTAGACCGTGATTTGGATTTCTTACTGCTGCCTTGCTTGGCGTCCTCATTGTCAGAGCCCAAGAGGTCGTATTTCGAAAGATCGCCATCTCCATCATCTTCCTCGTCGTCGTCGTCTTCGTCTTCTTCTTCGGTCTTATTTGAAGCAGCCTCCACTTTCGCGCCGTTTTTCTCTTTTTCCCTTTCCCTCTGTGGCTTCTTTTCGGGGTTTCCACGTTCCTCGCTTCTGCGTTTCTTCCTTCGCCCAAATTCATCGTACTCACTATCGGATTCCGCCCGTTCCTTGTACTCAACCACTCCTCGGTCATTGTAGCCACCGCCGTAGCCTAGAATAAGATAACGCATTTATATAAGTGCTCCAGAGCATACACAAGAAGCGCACAAAAACTTGGTTCCGACATTTTACGACTCACCCGTCCGTTCTTCGACATCGCAGAATTTTGGCGCGTTGCACATGTTACATGTCTGCCTGCGAGCCCAATTTACGTTCGCACATTTGCTGCACTGCCAATCCTCGGCGCTGAATAGACCTCGAGACTTCTCCGCTGCCGCCTTGCCAATTTCGGTGCCCAGCTTCTTTTTCACCAAACCACCGCCATTGCCGCTGCCGCCGCCGCCAGGTCCGCTACCACTACTACTAACGGCTTCGGGTCGTTCCAGCTGGCACTTGTGGCAGTGTGTTCGCCGTCCAAAGTTCACATTTTTGCAACTTTAATTGCATTTTCAAAGAGTTCATGCGTTTGTTTTGTTTGTTTTGCACATTTTTCGTTTCGGTTTTGAGAAGCATAATAGCAAGGGAGAGAGATGCCAAATGCAAATGGAAACAAGTGAATGAACATTTGGATAGATGAGGGAGAAATTAGTTTTGTTTTTTTCAATTATTTGTTTATATTGTATGTTTTATTTTTATTTTAAACACTGGAGTGATTTTTTTTTACAATTTTTCTTACTCAACATCACCGCAAATCCAATCATTTCCGCCGCCGCTACCAGTACTGCTGTCGGAAAGTTTTCCACTATCGATGACCGACATTTGGCGAATTGGTAAATTGATAGCGCTTTCCAATAAGTAAATTGTTATTATAGGTGGCCAGCTTAACAATATGAAATGGGGGAAAAAAATATAAAAAGAATCGCTTCTTCACAAAATTGACAAGAGCCCAAATTGACCGAATTTTTTACTGCATTGCGCTGTTTGCTTCGAGGGTTTTTTTTCTCTTTCGTTGGCGGCGAAAAGTGCTAGAATTTATTTGAGTGAAGTCGGTAATGTGGTGTCGAGCTCGGTAGTAGATGTTTTATTATACAGTGAGCAAAAATATATTTCAAACTGGTTTCTAAATTGTTTTAAAACAGTAATTTTTTTCCTAAACAAGTTTTTCAGCTGTCATTTAGTATTATTTCTACATCTCATTTGACTGCACTTGTCGCCCAAATGGTGTGAGTATTTTTTCACTTTAAACATCGATTTTGCAAAATTCTTCGATTGATCGACTGTTTTTTTTTGTACACACACACACTTCAAATACCTCCATATGAATGTTAAGCCATATAAGGCGCCTACATCTTGTATCTTTTCATTTTACCCTAAAAATTGCCCTCGAATGCGATGTTTTTAAATATTTAGTCGAGCAACATTATTTCGGAATAAATTACCAATTACTACACCGCGAGCAAAGATGGGTGCTAACATCGTCGGGACAACGAGGCGTATTTTGACGTTTTCCTTCTAGATTTAAGCTTTTAATAAACTTAATTTTTTAGCCAAATAGAGATCATGCGTAAGTAGATGGAGTTGCAAATGGGTTACACGGTGCTCTAGTGTCTGCAAACGGTTGATCTTCAATGAAAACACTGTCAAATTCACTTTTTACAATCATTTTTATTTATCATACATAATATGTCATTTAAATCTAATAAAAAATAAAAATTATAATAATATGTTCTAACACGTTACACTTATAACTAAACAAAATGTATAATTATTATATTTGTAAAATTATAACTCTCAAGATTCTAAAATAAACATTTATGTATTAATCATAAAATTTTATTGTAAATTAAAAAAAAAAAAAACTACCCCGCTGTTTATTTATTTTCTTGTAAACAATAATTCTTACAGTTAACAATATACATACAATATATGTATTTTTTTTTTCAATATTCAAACATACCTCCTATACACGTTTTTCTTTTTTAATAGTTTTCTTTATAAATGTTTTACTGTATATAATGTTATATAAAATTAAAATATTCTTGTTTTATTGATTTTGTTTAAAAAAATATTTCTTATGTGTCACACTATGATTTTTTTGTGATTCAAGTTCTTGCTATTTCTAGTACAATAATAATATAATAAAAAATAAGCTCATGAAAGACAAAATAAAAAAAAGGAAAATAGATGTAGGTATAATTATGGCGTCCGTATTGTTATTGTTTTGTTTTTAATTAGTCTACTGTGTTGTTAATTATGTTTAGTATATAAATTTACTGATTTTGTTAGTGGTAGGTATTTCAAATGCGTTTTTTGTTTTTGTTTTGTTTAATATTATGTTTTGTTGAGTGTGTGTTAGAATTTTCCTGGAGGGATGCAACTACTGTTTCTATATTTTGTTAAAAATCTTTTTTAATCAGGTAATTTGGTTTCTTTTCGTCGAATTTGTGACTTCAAATATTAGTTGGGATTTTCAATTTCAGCGCACATTGTCGGGTGAAGTTGTAGAATGCGGTTACGCTATGCGCAAGGGGCTTCTAGAGTAATGGTCTCTTTTTAGAAAGAAACAATTGAATGTCTGAGACTCTTGGTTCAACAATATTTACTTTACTTTTGGTGGCGTTTACAGTCCGGGGTGGACCGCGGCCTAACCAACAATCATGGAGATGGTTAATTTTCGTCGATTACGTGTAATTTCATAACTGAAACTATTGTAAATAACTTAATATGCTTAACCGGCTTGTTGAGGGCGCTTCGTTCCTCACTTGAAAAGAAAGACTTGGTTTTTGAATGCGCGTACTTTTAAGTAGGATTACAGATGTCCAGGAATTCCGGCTATGAGCTTCTACGTTCATAGGTTAGACTTATTTATTGAGCATGAAAATATCAAGCCCCTGCCTGGCACATATCGGCTCTATGTGTCAAAAGTAAAGGATACTAAATTATTGTCTCTATTAGTGAAGTAGAAGTGCGAAACATGGCAAGTACACGTTAGAGCATACAACCAATTCTGAATACAAATAAAAACACAATGAGGGAGAGCTTCATCTAAGCAATTTTTGCCATTGAAAGAAAGCCTTCGTTTTTCTATGCCCAGTCCATTTAAAAGACTAATCTTACTTTTTGCAAGGCGTAGATATAGCATCAGTTGAAACAAGCACACGGTGTGCGTTCCTAAAACCTAAAATGTCTTCGACCCTTTGTGTTAGAAAAGCTTTCCGCTTCCAATCATAGGTACTATACATCATACAAGATACAACCCCACTGCCCACAATGTGCTTTCAATTGAAAAAAAAAAATAAAATACATGTATCCACACCACTTTGTATTATATACAATCTATCCATTTGTTTCTAGTTCGGTTTTGCATCTCGCGAGCGATGTTTGTTACCCATAGCTTGGCGTTAATATACTCTCATTAAATCTGCAAAAATAAAAATATTGATGGAAGCATTGTTTTGTTTTGTGACAAAGTTCACTTCTTTGTCTCTCACATTACTCTCTACTATACGGTATCTAAAACGTTTCAAATTATAAACTACTAGTTTCACACACATGCACTGTGAGTATGTAAATATTTATAGCAAACAAACATAGAACGCTCACTTTTGTGACAAATAATTCATATACTTAGTAGTATTTCTAGCATTTCTCACCAACTCACTGTTGTTGTCCTTGTTGTCCCAACTGTCCTCCTCCGGCTGGCCGTGAACACTGTGCGTGTCCTCCCATTCATTGTGATGCAAATGCTGTGGCTGTCGGTTGGTGAAGTTGCGACGATGATGGCGACGATCCCACGTACTGGATGACTCGCTGGCCAGACTGCTTTGACTGCTGTACCGGTTGCTGCGACTAAAGTTGCGCGAATTTTGTGGCCGATTATTCTGGCGGTAAGAGTTTGGACTTTGGCTGCGATTGCCACCGCCGCCATTGTATGAGTCGAACTTGCCCTTTGGCGGACGCGGCAAGGTGCGTGCTCGCGATGAACTCCTGCTGCCTGCATCACCAACATTGCTGCTGTTGTCTTCGTCTGGATGACCATGAACACCACCACCACCACCACCGTTGTTGCGCCACTGGTCACGTTCCATTGAGTTACGCATCTTGTCTGCCTTTTGGAAGCGTGGTGGACGATCGTAGTTGTTGCGATTGTTGAAATTACGGTTGCCACCATTAAAATTGCCGCGTCCGCGTGAATTACCATTGAAATTCTGGTAGCCACCGTTATTGCGGTCCCAACCACCTTCGCCGTTGTTTGATTTAGTTTGAGAATGTCGCAGTCTGTCGTTGATGCTGTAGAGTCTTATGCTGCCATTGTCGCTGCGGCCACTTTGGCGATCTTCGTCAAAGCTGCCGCTAAAACGGCGATTGTTGCGACCGTTATTGTTACCCGAATGCTCATCGTCGGCTCGATTGAAACGCTGTGTACGCCAGCGTGGAAGTGGTTTCTCCTCGCCATGCTCCTGTTGTTCCTCCTCCTCACGCGGCAATGGTGGCCGCTCGTTTGGATGCGCATTGTTGGCATGGTGATTATGTTTTGGCTGCTGTTGTCGTGGATGTTGGTGTTTCTGTGGATGACTGCGCTGCGGTGGGGAGGTGTTGGGCTGTTCTCGGTGCGATACACTCTCACCGCTAACGTTCAAATTTTCAAACTGAATGGGGGCATCGTTCTCGTAGAAACTGTCCTCGCTCACTTGTTCAGACCACTTTTTCGGCTGACCGTTCTCATACTCATCGTCCTCGGCCACATTTCCATTCACATAGTTGTTCGAGTCGGCTTCGCTCTCCTCGACTAGATATTTTGTGTACATTTCCTCTAGCATGTGACCCAGATTGGCAAAGTTACTGTAATACAGATCAAGAGTCATCAGCAACAACGCCTTTGTAGATGGCAGTAAAGAGGTTTGTTCTATCAGGTTGCGTCGCACGTGAAACAGTAGTTGCGTGAGATCATCCTTGTGCTGTACCCGCATTATGTCCCCGTTGAGAGTTATCTGAAAGCAAAGTAATTCAATGGAATGCCGTCAATCTCACTACGGTGCATACTTACTTGAGACAGAACAAGCTTAGCTAGTTTAACGTCAATTATATCGTTGCCTGCAATTTCTCTGATAAGCAGACCCAGCAACGATTGGCCCAGGATGGCGATAGGCAAGTTGTCCGCCAAACGGACACGGTGGTAATATTCGCCCAGAAGTGTTATCGAGTTGTACAGTCTGTTCTTATCCTCCACTCTGTTGACCTCCGCATTGATGAAGTTGTACTCGAGAATTTTCAACATCTTGCTGCGAACTTTAGTGTCATTCATGGCTAGCGAGTCGAAATTGCGCGACGAAAAGAGCAGCGCAAATTTCAATGAAGTATCCCCATCGTACAGGACTTTGTCGTTGATGTACTCCATCGATTCACTGGAAAGAGAGAAGAATGTCGTGTTGTTTGTTATTGGTTTCACAATGAGAGCGTGTATTTTGCAATAAGAAACATTTCATACAGTCTAACAATATAAACAAAAACCAGAAAAACACAAGCAAGCGGTGTTTTCTAAAACACATCGTTGGCTGTTTATGTACGTTTGCTGCTCTACGACGTCGCACCTATGGTACGTGTGTCTTTGAATTTATCTAAAGACGGTCTGTTATTTTTTAGTGAACCTAGTCGCTAAAACAATCACCTGTATGCATTTAAAGACTCAACACTATCAGTTCTTCGTACAGAAATCTTATCTAATCACAAAGTTTAAAAGTGTTAAGTGATTGGGAGTGAAAACTTTCACTGCGAACCGAAGTGAGATCATATTGACAGAATTTAATTTTTTAAGATAGTTTTGAAGGGTCAGTCATAACTCGATTAAGTTAGCTGCAGCTAGCAACTCAAATGTTGTTGTCGCAGTGGCTCATGGTCAAAAACACAGCCTCAGCTTCTTTGGCTGGCATAGCCAATGGCAACTCGTCTTATAATCTTCAACAAAACAAGAAACTAATTCAGTGTCCACAATTGACGTATTTTGTGTGTTGGCGTACACATTTTATTACAAATTGTACATCATGATAATAGGCTCCAACAGACACAGGACCACCAGCTCTTTAAATCAAGTGACCACAATGACCCACACCCAACCTGTGTTACAATCTAAGCGACCACTTTGTTGTTGAAAAGGAACACTCCCCAACAGACAATTAAATCATGTTTCACTTCGAACTCATTCTAAATGGAGCGTCATGAAATTTTAATTGGCCCCACCGTTAACTTAACAGCGCTTGTCACATTTATCCAAAAAACCAATTGAAACCAATTTAATGTCATACTATGGCATACAAATTAATAAAGCCGTCTGAAACAGCCCGTTTAAGCAGTCATCCCACCCACCTCCGTTTTTTTCCAGTTTGTTTGCCGAATAGTATTCTACTGTAGCGCGGTCGGTGGTGCAAAGGCAGAGACGTGCAAAATGCTATTGTTTACGAAGAACGCTACAAATTCAGTGGCCGTTCTATGTGCACTGCGAGAGTACGATCAAAATAAAAATTTATACATACACCTATTGTCGCTACCAAGTAGAGAATTAATTTTTTCATTGCAAAAAGAAGCTAAGAAGCCGCTCACCCCCAGTTCCTTGACTTTTTGTCGCCATTATTTGTTTACGTTTGTATGCACTTGTATGTACTTGGGTACATATTTTATTGATGACGTCTCGGTGTGCGCGAGTTCTAGCATTTCCAACTACATATGTTGTTGTTTTTTTTTTTTTTTTTGTTATAGGATGACCCCACCGTTAGTATGTTCATTGTCAAGGTTGGTTGCGTTGGACACTACACGAGAGTACTCATGGGACCGAAAATGGCGTGCACGCGATTGACGTAAACGGATTGCGCAAGGTTGAGTTTAATACAGATTTTTGTGAATGGAATAGGAGGTAGCTCACTTTGGGTTTGGTGGCGCTTCAATCACTCGCAAAATAAACTGATTTACACAATGGATTTGAAGGCTACGTATATAAAACAGCGGATCTCCTTATCTCAGCTTGAAATGCACATTTTGAAATGTTTGAAGTATTGTTCGGTACAATCTGTAGCCTTTTACAAATAAAATATACAGTGTATATTACAAACGATCTATGGTTAGGGAAACAGTAAATAACAAATTCTTAAACGAAACGTAGCGCGAGCAGCCCGCAGTATGTACCTACGTGACATGAAACTATTCTCGTTGTCTACACTGGACGCTTTGAATATATGTTTTCAATATTTTCATTGTGTCAACAGTAGGTAAACAATAAAAGCAAGAAACTCAGTTTCTGCAAGGAATCGGAATTGCGTTGTTCGGTCGATACATCAAAACCGATCGCAAATATTATGTATGAGTCACAATATTCTTATCACAACAGCAACCAGTTTACTGCACACAAGACTGCGGTCAAAGCATGGGAGAGAACGTGACTCATTTTTATGGAAGCGTCTACATTCAGCTGTTTAGCATTTTTGTTGGTGCAATTGTAAAATGTCTTACACTAAAGGCAACAATTAAACTACTAGCTTGACTGAGGTATAGTAAGTTCAACAATATTACAACCAGGCAACAAATGCTAATAAACAAATGTATGCATAGGAAACAAATATATAATCCCTTTTTAATGCGATTGGAATCACCGCTGCCATCGTAGTCGCAACAGTTAACTGTTATACCTACACATTCTTGTAGGTATACCATTTTGCGGAAGCACGCTTTACAATTTTACACTTCCAGTACAGTTGAGGCAGGCGGATACTCCCTCTATCTACAATTTAATAGAATCGATATGGGCTTTTTCATGTTTCTCTTTAAGAACGCTGTCGGTTTAATTCAGTTAGGGGCGGCGACAATTTGATTATTGACAGTCTGAGTTCAAGATCTGTTTAGTTCCTGATACATAGCATGGTTTTTATTCATATAGTACAGTTTAACTTACAATAAGATATATCTTTTCTAAGATGATGCAATTCCTGGAGAACAGCTCGATTTGCATTTTGTGTTAGCGTGCACGTCGGTGCATGTTCGAATCACCTTTTCTTTCTCTCAATGACTTGTGAATTTTACATAAGAAACCTGGGAGATCATCAAGACTGTCTTATCAAGGTAACACATGCAAAGCAGTAGGGTTATGGTTACTTTAGTTTTTTTTTTGTTTAAAATAAGCGATTGCCTAGAAAAGTTTTCCGGTTACCCACTCGGTTGACCTTGAAATCGTTTTTTTGCTAAAAACACACACAAATGTTAGGCGGCGGTTTTACATGAACTACCATGACCTTACGTGGAGTTACTTTTTACTCGATAAAACTGTTCAGTCCTTTTGTCTTTGGCTGATTGCCAGAAGATCGGACCTTGCCTGTTAATCCCCTTTCTATGCAAGTACATTTTGTTGTGCTTGCTGCTCGTAGATCCTAGGAGAACGGACGATGATGGTCTTTGTGAACGTGCCTCGAGCATTATTCTCTAATAGAAGTAATCTGTAAAGTTAACAACCAAATTGCAGTACCTACTGCGTTCTGATTCTTTTTGCTTGCCTACCTATCAAGGTCTCTTGTCATTGTACGCATTTGCAATTAGGTATACATCTTATCTCGGGGCATCTTCCTATAAAAAAAGAAGTAAAATCGAAATAATTGTAGTTCTCTTTCTCACTTGCAAAAATGACGACGCTTTCGCAAGCTTAATTTATCTTGATTTTCAAGGATGCAATACAACTTCCATTCGCAGCGGAAGGTCAACTTGATCGAAACAACAACCCCACACAGTACACAATCTCAAGATTCGAGCACATCTTCCGAAAAACGATGAATCACAAGTGTGTTAGGTATACCTGCCTTCTGGCGCAGAATTTCATCAATTATGTGTATGTACTCCCAACAACTTGATGGGGCGCAGACAGAAATAGCCAGCGCAATGATTATTTCGCAAACTTTGACAGTTTCCAAAACAAAAATAAAACAAAATCTCTCTGCGTCTACGCTCCGAAATAGCCGCCGCACTGCATAATGATTTTCTACCCGAACACTGATTGCAAAGCAAGCTTCGTAGCCAAAAAAAAAAACCTCAAGACAAATCAGCAAAATAACAACACACGGAGGCAGTGTGGGAGAGACCACTATCTGCGTGTCGCCGTTAAGAATTTTGTAGCCACCGATCGCTATGGCACTGAAAATTTGGCCTATTTCACAATATGTATTTTATCCACAAGACTCTTCATGTTAATACTCACTTCAGCATATTTTCGTCGCGTACAATACTGCAGAAATCGCGTTCGATTGATTTGATTTTGTGATTCATAACAATTCCATCGTCTTGGAGATCCAATCTCTGGATCATGTCGATGATTTTGTCATAGGGACTGCCGTTGTTGCTGCTGCTGGTGTTAGCCATTTTATTTTCAGCTTCGCAATTTGCTTTATTTGTCGCGCGACGAACAGATTGGGGACAGCGGGCAAAATAAGTTTTTTCTTTTCTATTCCGCAAAACTCAACAAACAAAGAAACAATAAAAAAAAGCCCAAAAGGGAAGAACAGAAAATAAGAGAAACTAATTTAAAAAAATCATTTGTTGCATTTAGTTGTGCAACATTGCATGCACTTTGGTCCTATTTGATTTTTACTGTAATTTTTCTGTATATTCTTCTAATTTACTTCTTGCAAACTCTTTTTTTGTCAGACGACGCAAGGCAAAACGCGAGACAAGAAAAAAAAAAGAAAAAAAGAAAGACTTGTCGCAACGACACAGCCACACGTTGGATGTTTATTTGCAAAGGGAATTTACGCGTTTGTTCTGTTGCGAAATTGTGTTTCTTTCTAGTTAATAAATGCACAATTGATTTGAGATATGATTTAAAACATTTGTAAAGTGTAAAATTGTAGTTTTTTTGATTTATTTTGGAACGATTTTAAACGCGTAGGTAACAAAAGTCTAGTTTTCTCCCGCTTTTTGAAAACGACGAATGAAAAGGGAATTTTTGTTGACAGTTGCTTCTGATGAGTGACGTTTCTGAGACTCGATGTATACTCAAACGAGTGTTGTTTGGACATTTTTCCAAACTGTATTGCCGATAGTAAGGTGGATACTACATTTCGGATGGAATTTTTAACTTTGCTTGAAAATTGTTATGTGGTACCTATTTGATTAGGCGCTCTCAGAGCAATTTTTATGTTCGTTTGGTACAAAAAAAAACAATCTTTTTCAGATTTCATAGCACTTTTGCGAATCTGGATTTGTTCTCAGATTTGCTTCAGATTTACCAATACAAGTTGGTACGTTTGAGTTTGGCAACTAGTGGCGTTTGTGTACGTTTTCGTGAAATTTTTCAACTGAAAAGAAACAAATTGCATCGGGTTGATCTATTTTCTGTTTATTATTTATGTATAAATGTTAAGAAATCAATCTGGGCGAGCATTTTGAATATTTTCATATAAAATTTAACCAGTGAATGGAAAAATTAGAATTAGAATTAGAAAAGTGTCGAAGGCTACACATATTTCAATCGCACAGATATCAACACAAAAAAGAGCAAGTGACGTTTTTATGTTCGATTCGACACGGGAAATCTGAAATCTGAGAGCGAATCTGAAGAAGCCCAATCGAAAACCACATTGAAGTGCCTATTTGTAGGTAAACTCTCTGGACTGAAAGATATGACAGCCAATCGAATGCAAGGTAAATTGCAAATGTACGGTATTTTAACATGTTAATTGTTGGCGGTCGATTTGCAAACGTTTTTGCTAAATTCGTTAGCTGAAACATGTTTGAATGCCTGCGTTTTCCCGTTTAACCAGTGACAGATATATTGATCGCGTATTTTTCCTAAATAAATACTATTTTCCATCAATCTATCAACAGGAGGCATTTGTGCGGTTTTGTACTTACGCTGCTGAATTGAATCTTTCAGGTTAGTGAAGAATAAACGCAGAAAAGATTACGAGACTTTGTGACTTGCAATCTAATAAAATCGAGGGTTATCTCTATTATGATCACTTTCTCACAACCTCGCATGATAAATGGACTGCCAACTGACAGCAAGAGGCAGCACCTTCCAGCTGCAGGTGCGGAGTTGTTTAGTATCAAAATATTTGTGCCTAGTTAAAGCATATGGCCATTCATGCACATCGTTATTTTTACAGTTTGTTGTAAATACCGGGCAGCCATTTTTTGTACGTGTACACAGACATTTGATAGAAATACAGGGAGGATTTTATTTCAAAGTTGGTGGGTAAAATTGGTGCATTCACGCTATCACATGACCAAAATTGGGTTTGCCCTAGATTCCCTATAAGTTGTGACAAGCCCATTTTTAGTCGGAAGTTGAAATTGACCGAAATATTTGACAAAAACCAACTCACCCTATTAAATCAAAAAGGCGGCCTCTGCTGATTTATGTCGTTTTCCATTGGACAAAAAGAAGCGTTCGGGAGAGTCCGGAATCGAAAAAATGACGTTCCATTGGCACAAAAAATACTCTTCTGGTGATTCTGTGAAGAGAATTTCGCTTATCGATTTGAGGTCAGAATCCACTCAAGAAGCACTCACACAAGTGCAATTTATGTATTTATTACAAGTCAGCTGACAGCAGCCGTAGATTATTTTTTGACATTTCACCAATACTTTTGTGGATTCTGTCAGAAGCAGTTTTGCTGTTCCATTGGATTTCAGAATGAGTGGATCCCCGAGTGAAACCAATGGAAAACGACATTACTATGAAATATGAAGTGCTGTCTACTGGCGTTTTCCATTGGTTTCACTCGGGGATCCACTCATTCGGAAGTCCAATGGAACAGCAAAACTGCTTCTGACAGAATCCACAAAAGTATTGGTGAAATGCCAAAAAATAATCTACGGCTGCTGTCAGCTGACTTGTAATAAATACATAAAATTGCACTTGTATGAGTGCTTCTTGAGTGGATTCTGACTTCAAATCGAGAAGCGAAATTCTCTTCTCAGAATCACCAGAAGAGTATTTTTGTGCCAATGGAACAGCATTTTTTTTAATCCGGACTCTCCCGAACGCTTCTTTTTGTCCAATGGAAAACGACATACGAGTTTTACACTCGAAGTTATAAATAAGTAGGAGCTGTTGATAGGAACCATCCAGAGGAGTGGAATCGAAATTTTTTACGGGAAAATATTAACCTTTGGAAAATATGTGGCATCTGCATCTGCCCACCTCGAAAATTTGCCAATAATGTTTGCATACGTGCATTTGTCAAAACGCTGGCGATTGTTCTATTTCACACTAGACTCATGTCCAACCTCTAATGACTAACGCTAAACAAATGTGCACAAGTTAGTTATAACTTTTACGCAGCGTTTATTAATAAGGGGGTAAATACATAACACTATTTCACCTGAGATTCTCAAATGAACTTGCTGGCAAACGAAACTGTTCCTTCTTCCTAGAATTCGAGACCTGCAGCAGAAAAACATCTGATAGCCGCTCATTATTTAGGTAATTGGTTTAATTGATGCAAAATATAATTAAAATGCTCATATAGTAATAAAATTTTATTTTTAATCGTTACGTTAACTCTTCCATCACTTAAACACGGGTAATTTTGATCAAGTGAAGCTGTTTGTATAATGTATTGTATATTGTATAAATATTACTTTATTTTTTTTTTTTATAATATAACTACAAGATTCATCTGTTTCTTTTAATTCTTTCATTTGCTTGTAAATGCGTTTAAAGGTAACAAATGTAATCCCTATAAAGCGTTTTATTTATCTTTTTTTTTTTAGGTGCAAAAAATGGCAAGAAATTGAATGGACATTTGATTTTCATCAGTTATTTTGTTACTATTTATTTTCCCCTATATATTGCAAGGCTTTACTTTATTTTTGCTTATATTTTCAAGCAGCCAAATTGATTATTATAAAATAATTTAAGTTTTAAGGAGATATGCTAAAAAAGAAGAATACACAAATCACTAAAATTAAAGGTAATATTTTGATGTTTCCCTATACTTGGCTAACAATGATATACATAAGACGTACGATTTATTTTTGTTGTAACAATTATTATTCTTATTTAAAATACAATTTTATTTTTCGTTTTATTAAAAATAGGTATATGCGTACATAACTAAAATTGTTTAACACCTACGATAACAAATATAAGTCCTTCATTTGATGATGACACATTTTGTAAATGACAATTAAGAGGTCAGCAGGAACATTTACTTTTAATAGCCTGCGTCGTAGTTTGGCCACCGTTCGAGTTTGCTAAATTGAATTTCTCACTATCGGCGATATCGGCGGCACTGATAAGTTTGTCGTTCAGTAGAATCTGCAAGTGAAAGGAAAATTTTATGAAATTGAGGTCCATAGATGGAGTTGTCGTTTGAGTCATTCAATTAAAACTCACCTTATTCACTAACGCCCGAGCAGCTTCATCAATATTTATATTTTCCTTTGCTGATGTTTCGTACCAACCAGCGAAACCATTATCCCTGACATATTCGTCCATCTTTTCTGGAGTCGTAATGATGCCTTGTTTATCTTGGTCACACTAAAAACAATACAAATGTCATTTTTTACTTGTTCACGTTCTCCATCGTTCCATTTTCTCGGACTCACCTTATTGGCTAACAAAATGCACGGAATTGGGCTACCATCCGGCAGTTGGACTTTCGAATCCAGATCTTCCTTCCATTTGCTCACGCAATCGAATGTCCCACTGCGGGTAACATCAAACACAATAAAGGCACCAACGGCTTCCTTGTAGTACACCCTGGTCATGTTGCCGAACCGTTCTTGTCCAGCAATGTCCCACAGTTGTAACCGAACAACGGTATTTGAATCCCAGTGCAAGACTTTGAGGGCGAAGTCCACACCAATTGTCGCTCGATAATTTTGACTGAAGAACTGATGGACATATCGCTTGATGAAGGACGTCTTTCCTGTGCCCAGCTCACCGATGACTAGAATTTTATAGAGATGCTCACGTTTCTCTGCTGAGGATGTCATAATTGGCTAAAGGATAAAACGAAAGATAGACAAATTAATAAACTAGATTGCAAACAGAGAGAAGGCGATAAAGGTTGTTAGGTGAATAGGTTGAAAGGTAATTCGATTCGAGTCCCACACATCTCATCACATCTCATTATGTACGAATAGAAAATCCCTTTGATGTGGCAGTAGTGGTTTCCTAGACATCTCTTATGCTTTTCTTGGAGTTTGCATAGCATCTCAAATTTCCACTTTCTGCATAAGTATAGAATGCAATGCCCAAGCTAATGCTCTAAGCAAAAGAAAATTTGAAATGAAGAAAAAACAACTTTGCTGTTGGTGGCAACTTGTGCGGCTTCGATGGGGGATTTGTGTCGTCGGCCAGTTAAGTATAGGTACCTAACCTCCTCCAAATACACAGTATGTCTTTGTATGACAAGTGCAGAATGTTGTTTTAAGAAGAACAGGTGGATTTAGGGCGCGCATTAGGCGCGTTCTTTTCTAAAAGTTTAACTTATCGATTTATTTGCTATATCGGAAAAAGTGCTTTCGACTGCTTGTGGCTTTTAATTTTTTACCATGCACATGTGTGCAATTCAATCTTTAAAAGTACATAATTGTTCTGCTAGGTACATTGGTACATGACACAGAGGCTGACATTTGGGCAGCTCTTGCATTTTAAATGATTTGACAACTATACCCATCTGTCAAATATAAAAAAATCTTCTTTGTCTCAAACTGGAAGTAATACAAAGATCACACTCTGTTTCTCCCCACTGTCAAATAAAATTTACCAAAATTCCTGACACATTCATCTAGGTTCTAGGAGAATGCGTTCACGTGTTGTAACATTTCAACATTCATTATTTTCAGCCCTGGACGTCAAAATTGAAACTAAAATGTGTCAATTTTTGACAGATCTGATGGTATCCATTTTTAACATGAAAAAATATATCTACGCGAACAGACTTAAAGATATTTACAGATCCAGTGGCAAAGAATAATTTATTTTGCTAGTAAGGACGATATTTCTTTGTTGTCAATTTGTTTGGCTTACCGGATCCTCCTGGTCCATGGTCAAGTCACCAAAGGCTGGCATCGGCGGTGTATCGCCCGAAAACTCCGAATCAAACGAGTACTCACTAATGCCGGACAAATAGCTCAGAGCTTCGCGTTTGCCCTCCAGGATATCACGTTCCTCGTCCGTGTAAATAGATGGCTGATCGATGTATTTTATCTTACGCCTGTGTATGGAATTTTCACTATTCGGACTCTGATCCGATTCGGAACTCTTATTCGAACCGATCGAACTGAACTCCTTACTGTCGAATGTCACTTGAGCCAACGGGACTGATGTCCTTTGCGGACGCACTGGTGTACCTACAGCGAAACGTATCGACTGTTCGCGTATGGTGACCGGATCGTCGATCGAAGTGTCGTCGTTATCCTCCGGCGATTGATTGTTGATTGAACCACTGAGATTGGGATTCTGTATGTTGTTACCGCTGAACTGTGTCGATGGATCGCCGATCGAGGTGGTTGGCTTGCTGGTGGTAGTTGTTTTGATTGCGGTCGGAGATTTCTCTATTTCGATTGTGGATACAATTGTCGATGTCGTTGTGAGAGTTGGCAGCGATGTAGGCTCACGTTGGGTGTCTTGTGATTCTTTGGCGGTTTCTTCGACGAAAGGCGGAAGGGATTTCGCCTCGGCTCCAGCCGTGCTTGGTCTTGGTTGTGGTGGCGGTGATAGGGACTCCGGAGTACCCAATGGTGCTGGCAGTGACTGAGATTGGGCGATTATTAATGGTGACAGTAGCGGGCTGTCTATCGATGATGGCCTGGGAAATCGTCGACCTCGTTCGATGGTTCCCTCGCGCAGCATGAAATTCAATTCGGAGTCAGTAGAATCAGCAACGTGCAAACGTTGACGTCTCAATTTCGGAATATGATGTGAAAGCGACTTACGAATGGCGCCCGTGGCTGTCGGTGGGGTGTTGCCGGTAGATGTTGGTGTCGGTCCCGGGGCTCGACTAGGTTTCGCAGGCGCTCGCTCACGTGGTGGTGTATCACAGATACTCTGTGTGACTATGAATTTCTCCTCCGTGGTTGTGGTCGTTGAAATGTTTGAGGTAATTGACTTGTTGCTGGACCCAGTAGGGGACGTGTGGGGGCTGTTTGATTTAGACTTGGATTTCAGTTTCTTTTTTGAGCTTTTCTTGAAGGGGCTGGTAGTGGTGGTTGGCTTTTGCTGATGCCGCACTTCCTCTGCAGCGGTTAGGTAATCCCCTTCGTCGATAATAGTTGGCGCCGTCGTCGTCGTCGTTGGTGGAAGCCCACTGGTAATCTCTGTCGTTGTAGTGGGTAGGTTCTTCCGCCCCTGTAGGCCGTTGTTATTGTTGTTGTTAGTGTGTTCGATTTTCTTACCCTGAATGGTTATTTGAATCTTTCGGACTTTATCGAACTTCGTGGGCGAAGATTCCGGTGTCTGTGGGTGAGACGTTGGTTGGGCGTTTGTCGAAGTCACTGTGACTTTCCTTTTCTGGTCATTCTCCGCAGCGAAAAGAGACCTTCGATCGAGGCTTTGAGTGGTTTGAGTAGAGCTCTCCACGAGCAGGAGGTTGTTGTTCGGCGCAACTTCTTCCTTCTTTGGGTTCACTTTGTTCCTCTTGATTGCGGTTAGGGAGAATTTCTTTGTAAGTTTATTCTTTTTCTTTTTCAAGTCAGTCGGTTCGGCAGGAGGTCCTTCTTGATCCTCACCACCGCTGGATAAGACAATGTCAGCGGGCGGAAGGCCAGGCTTCTTCTTTGAAGACTTTGACCCACGAAATGAACGAAAAGCCGAACTGAACCTCGAACGAGTCTTTATCTTCGGCGGCTCTTCAACTGCCTGAGTGAGCTCAGTGACTCTGTCTACCTCCTCTTGGTCGTCGTCGTGTTGTTCTAGTCTGCCAAAGTTATCTGATAAAGCCTTTCGTAGCAGCGGCTGCTCTGATCGCCTCAATTCAATTTCACTGCACGCTGTGTTCAAATTTGTGTCCAACGATTTGGGTAAACCAACGTTTTGCATTATTTTTCCACCGAACCGTGGTTTGGGGTGGGTGGAGGATGGATTTTCATTCGACGACGCGGCCGGATACACCTGAATGCAAACACAAAGGAATTTCGGAACTTTGAAGAAAGATCTATCCTTGGCACGACATTTGGGTCGTTCCACTTTCAGGCGTTATAGTTAGCACTAGGAAACCGAATTGACACAACCGACGAAAATACCAGATCTCCGTCGACTATTCGTTCGAAAATTATCAAAACAGGTACTCTATCTCGAATATCAAACAGGGAGACTAATCTGCTGCTGCTTATCTGATTATTTTTTTCGTATCTAGCTTTGTATTTATTTTTGTTTCAATTTCAGATAAACACTTTTCGTTTTATCCTGAAGAAGGTATTCCACTTGCACTCGCGATGCGATTGAAGCCACAACTATTCTGGGTGCTCCTTTCGTTAATTTAATTTACAACCGCACAAGTAGAGCAAACGTTGTCACAACAATGCGCACTGTGTGTTCGCCGCGGCCAAAGATGCAGTCTACAGAACGAACCCAACGAGGCACCTTGCGATATTTAAATGAAACTTTAGCCGCCGCTGCTTCGGCTTTTATAAAATCTAAAACCACCCAACAACGACGACGACATCGGGGGTAGCAGTTGCACCAACAGCAACAGCAACAGTGCACTTTGCGACAAGTGCATTGTGGTATGGTATGGAGAAAATGGACAATGCAATGTCTATGACACCCGCTACTGCTACTTTATCTGTCTCTCTCTCTGCTGGTTTGTTTCAAAGTCTTTTAGTCCAATTCCAGTGCGAGATAAACTACAAGCGAGCACACGATTCATATTGAATATCATTCGCCCAAGGTGCTACATGGAGTCTATTACACTTCTGAGGGGAATACGACGCCACCTCTGGCTACTCTCTGAATTCAATCAGGCGATAACGGCAGGTAGAAGCATCTTAAGTTTGACAAACAGATACTAGACCGCCTTCAGCTCCTCCTCACGGCGACCAACCCCCTATGCAGACTCCATATGCAGGCGCACATTCAATCTGGCATCAGTGTGCAATCACCATATCTCTCTCTTCTATTGATGTGTGAAGAATCGCTGAATCGATTTCTATGGCTTCCTGGCATCATTCGCAGATAGAAATGCGACCAGGCCATTCGATATCTATATAGTGGTTGCGTTGATGTGGTCTACGGAGTTTTATCTATCAGATAAATAATGGCGAAATCATAGGCGCTATCGAATGATAGCTATTTTGTCATGCTTCCTGGTGAGTTAAATTCGATCGCTGCCAGTTATGGGGAAAGCATGGAGATTCGTTGTGGTTGAGTTGCATGAAAGCGGTTGGTATATTTAAGCCGTGCTCCGAAACCGTACCGATAATGTTAAAGAGAGTATAGCACCTATCTGTGCGATATGGTGGAAAATGCGCTGAAACCAGACACATCAGGTTACTTTATGGTTGAGTTTGCTCTGTCAAACGTCTCCCTTGGAATATTTAAAATACTCGTAGTTCATCGAGTTCTTAGTAGTTCGTTTTTTGCACTGAAGTTTGCAAAAATATTCTGGCAGAATCATCTTTCCAAATTGTTCACCCTTAATTTTATATTCGTTCAGTATTGTATCTATACTGAATGCAGTCGTAGAGTCACACACACATGCTCACTTCTGAGTTCATGAATTGGACTTTAATGCTGGAATTCGCTATTCGAAAATGTGTGTTTCACTATTTTTTTTTATTTTAATGGAAGCCTTAACAAAACCCAAACATGTTCAATAGGAAACACAAAACAATTGAACAGCGCGATGCCCATAAAATCAAAAGGCATGATGGCCGGCCATTAGCAATATGCATTTTTTTAGGTCACACGTATTCACAGCCAGGGATTGAAATTAGAAAAAATAAATGTAAACAAATGGGTTTTGGGGGGATAGACGTACGAAAGATTATATATCTCTTTAAATTAATCATCTCCGCGTTTTGTTGAACGCTAGAATATAGAATGACAATTTGGGTTAGAGCACAAGATTGGCGGCATTCAAGAATCTAGTCATCTTAAGTCGACTAGATTGGTCTGGATGAGATGTAATCTGAACGCAAAAACTAGATTGGTCGGGAACGTCACTTTTTCTGCGTCAGCCACATATGAGAACTGTCAACTTAGTACTCAGCCACGAATTTCTTGACTATATTCGTCGGCTACCCCTCCCTCAACGTCAACTGAAACAGCTGTTCATTTGACAGATTTCCCCCAATCAAAACCGAGATACATCTTGTAGAGGCAAAAGAGCTTAGTTAAACATATCAGTATGTTAGAAATAAGCCCAATAAATTTGCAACAAAAACCTGTTTAAGAAAATGTCAAAGAACGATATAGTTGACGTTTCTCTTGTTTCGTGTTCAGATAAATGCTGCTTCATGTCGCGTGTTGGGTTAAGGTATGTCCGCTTGCAGTGAAAAGGACTGCTCAATTTGCATTGAACCTTTTTTATATATATCCTTAAACCTCAGGAAAGCTATAAGCTATGTTGTTTATTGCCACGCCAACTTTGTGGGAACGTTTTGGTCAGAAAATGTATATTTAAAAAATGTTTTAATAAAAATAATTCTTAATTAATAAAAGAGGACAACATCACATGAACTTTACGATACTTTAAGACCTACAAATGTTACTTTGGTTGATTTTGATCCGTAGACAGAAACTTTGCCTCCCAAACAGCAAAACGCCAACAAATTTCAATGGAAAACATTTTTAAAGGTGTATGTTTTAAACAAATAAGTCAAGACCGCTATTAAGAACGCACATCTAATACATCGCTAGGCAGACACGAAAGCAAATACAAGTCGACTTTTAAGATAAAATCATTTACATTCCTCTGGCAGACATTTGAACTAACCAATGGATTTATTGCTGTCCCAAAATATGCAGTCTTTTCATATCTAAAAAAACATTATGCATCCCATAAATAAGACGGGTTATCAAATTAAGATAACCACGTTTATGTGGCACCATGTCACCACATCAATGCGATCTTATTCCAGTTCCTGATGAATAGTGTTTAAGATGTTATCACGAAAAAAACACACACAATTGTAATAATTGTAAGCAGTTGACGTGTGCATTGTTTATTTACTGCCAATGTGATAGATTGTGTTAATTGCCTACGGACCGAATTTATACCTACGCTTTTTCCTTACAGCAGCAGTGCATACACACCGCCCCAAGATTAACAAACAAACGCACTAATGTTTAATTTTGACTTAAGAGCTATACAAATGATAAGGAAACTTCGCACTAAACGTAAAAGTTTATATATTTACTTAAGGGGACTTCAAATCATCGTCTTTTTACGAGCACGAGTCTCGATCTGTTATCTGAAATCTGAAATCTGCATACACATGATAGTAATCTCTTTCATTTTGGCGGGGAGACAATTTACTTTGTATGTTCACACGTCGCGTTTTAAAGGTAAAATCTGTCACTGTCACCAAAATTGTTTTACTGTTTACCATTCCAATCCGAACGTAGTTTATTTATGCGATAAAATGAGCATTTACAGTTGGCTTGGTGTTGCCTTGACTCTGGAAGTGGCCGATAATCACTGTTTTTGCTTTGCTCCGAAAGATGTTGAGTGATAAACTTTTAGT
Organism: Cheilosia impressa; assembly: GCA_948293265.1. Classification (NCBI taxonomy): domain Eukaryota; kingdom Metazoa; phylum Arthropoda; class Insecta; order Diptera; family Syrphidae; genus Cheilosia; species Cheilosia impressa. The sequence continues at coordinate 3,093,019 of OX411883.1, read as the reverse complement.
GCATACAACTATTTACTGTTGTCATTTTGGCACGTTTATCTGTTGTATTTTAGTTGCGTTCTCTGTTAAGAACTCATTTTGAAAAGTCGTGAAAAGTCGAAAATGAGAAAAAAATATTTCAACAATTGTTTCCGGTGGAGCAATGAAAATTTCATCTTATTTTCTTGCAATATAACCAAAACTTTGGTTTATCTTAGGTTATGTAGAAAATTCGTCTTTGTGGGTTCGTAGAATTGAGCCTGTGAGTTAGGAATTACTAGACTGTACACTCCGACCTAATGAGACTATTATTAGACTGAATTGGAATCCCGTTTAAATATCAAACGTTTATCTGCAAAACTATTATTACAGACATTTTCCACAAAAACAGGTGAGATGAAGAAGTTCTTCTCGCAATGAATACTCGTACCTACATCGTGAACATTGTTTTATTTTTTGTAAAGTAGAAAGAGGCAGTAAGTGCTCTTTTTGTTTTTTGTAATCTATGTCGTCTCACTTTTTTTGATTTCGGTGTGACCAGCGGAACGAAAAATATTTGGCAGGCAAAGAACAAGAAGCTGAGGGTTATTTTAAATAGGTAGACTCACACTACTCACGTTCGATCTCTGGAAAAACTGAAATTACATCGTGTTTTATCACTGCGCCGCCTCTCGCGAACGTCTGACATACATCCGAGAGTATTACTGTCATGGAAGAATTTCTCAATTCGGCCGTTCGGACTCGTCATTAAATTAAAGCTTCCTTTCATTCGTCCGTAAAATAAAAACTCAAAAGCCTAGGGTACACGAAATGACATTTTTTTTTAAATAGCCATTTCTTAGACAATTTTTGTTTAACTTAGTCCGATGGGGATGGCGATGGGCCCGTACTGGTGCCTGGTCTTTTGTGAAGATCTCACAACCCCACTCAACCTAACCTAACCTAGTCCGATGTAGTGAAAATGTTTACAAAAGAAAAATCCTTGACCAACGTTACGGCTATGTTTCGCTCAGTCCACCTTCGTAAGTTTTGATGTAAGTAGCTTAAGAGTTTGCATATTTTTCATACAAGCAATCCCATTGCGACTTTAGATGTTCGCATTTTGTTCTTTCGGGTGTGTTTTAATGATTCCCAGATCAGCATCCTCTACAACGCATCAACCATTTCACGAGAAATATTCATCGCCTGCGATTCTTAGGTGAACTCCCCGGCGAACTGAACTAATTACTGGAAAGTTTCTTAATCATATTTGTATCGTCTAATATTGTTGCTTTATTTTTGCAATTGGAAATGCTTTCTCAGTGCATCATTCTCTTGTCAAATTCAATATAGTCATCAGCTATTTGCTCTTTGTTATATTTTGCCCCCAATACGCAATAAACGAGTAATTTTAAAATAAACCCCTAATGCATGCAAACTATTTTCTAGACATATGGACGACTTAATTCCCCTCCTCTATGGGAAGACATAAACCTATTCGCTGTCACTGTCCCCTGTCATCGAGTAAAAAAAAGTGTTGCTATATATGTATATCCGGAGACATAATTCTTTCGTGGTAGCTGCATAGGGAGGGTGTGCAAGTGCAATTACGAAGTTTGAGAAACTGTCTGAGTGCAAGTTAAACACGAAATCAAGACTACCTGTGCATTACGTTGTTCTATGGATGCATGTACGATACGTATACAGCTCATTGATTCACATTTTTTTTATCCGTGAATAGGTGTACTTAAGAGCTTTGCAAGTAATAAATAACGTTTCTAGGACTTCATTAATTTTAACTTTTGCATTGAACTCGCTTAGATTTAGTCTAAATGAATGAGGTTTCGTCGGTAATTTGTGGGGGTTACTTTACCAAAACTTATACTGCTTCCAACTCTGCTATAGGCTATCCTTTTCTTTTTAAATGTAGCGCTTTGTTTTATTCTCGAATTTACCCTTTACAAAAACGAGATGAAAATCTCATTTCCGCAAATAAATTAAAAGCCGTAGGTATGCATTGCACAAATAGTGCCGGAAATGGGACGCAAATGGAAGGTACATCCTCCTTCTAACTGGCACTTTTCATATTCTGGCTGAATTCTTTGCGCTCGATTTGGCAATTTGCGTAGCGAATGGTATGCAAGGACCTTCCGTCAATAAAAAGAAAGCCGAGCGAAAATCAAGTGGACTCCACGCCATGAGGCATTTACATGATGGCCCAGTTCGAAGTCGTTTCCATTCGTGATTTGCTGTAAGGCAAAGGATGACGAACACTTCCAATTGCACACGTACATTGTACATCCTTAGCCAAGTTGGGTTCACTTAAGCGAACGGGTCACGGGGATAGTAATCTAAGGCTGGGATATGTGTAAGCACTTTTAGCCGGGAGCAGGCGGCTACGACTCGCTTAGAAAATTGCGAAAATATGCTGCCGGAGGTTTTAATGAAATAGGGACTTTTTCCCTTCTTGTATTTATTGCGCTTTTATGGAAATGTGGGGTGTTCCTATTCAGTTCAACGACAGAGGAGGGCAAAAAAGTTTAAATTGTTTTTTGAATGTTTTGGAGTTAATTAAGGCAAAAATACGAACGAATTAAAACAAGATTTGCCTCGATGGATTCAAAATTGATAATGTCCTTGAATGTGGTATAATGGCTAAAGGATCTCTGCGGATGGGACTGACTTCGATTATACGGCTCACGTGAAATATGGCGTAGTTATTTTTAGCAAACCTTTGACCTAGTTACAGGCAGGCGAATTTCGAATTTTACATTAAAAATGTCATAAACAAATATTGTCGTCACGCTTTTTGTCACGAACAATGAAATTCTACTAAAAAGTCCATTAAGCCAAAGCCCTGCAATTGGGGGTTCGTGAAAGATGGAGCGAATAATGAAAAGGAAAATGAACAAGTTTTGCTAAAAGCAGAGCAGAAATAGAAATGTCAAAAGATCAAACCCAAGGTCTTCTTGCTACAAATAGCATATGCGAAGACGGAAATGTTAGGAGGTAGTACTATCACAAATACAGGAAATTCTAATCAACTTCCTTTATGACTGACTTGTGTAGTCGTTATGCATAAATGCGGGTGTCACTTTCTGACAAAACTGGCTTTTAAAATTCATTCAGAGTTTTTTTTGTTTTTTATTTGATTAAATTTGCGAAACTGTTGACTCGTCATCAGTATATTAAAAACAGAAAGTAATGGGACGCATTTACTAGATTTTTTGTGAAGGTCTACTGAAATTGTGACATAAGGCCTATTTTTTTAAACGTCAACTTAATTTTGTTGTAAGATTTTACAGCCTTTCGACATTGATATATTATATGAAGTCTTATATTGTGACGTAAGAGTAAATGAAAAGCACTTGTGGCGGAATTTTTAACGCGAAGCAACGTCATGTATAAACCCTGTATTATGCAGATGTTATTTCAATTGTCCTGTCAAAGGGAACAACACGTTTGTGAATGACTCAGAGCGTTCCTGTACTTTTTGGTTATTTTAGTTCCCAGTGAAGATAAAGCCTTATAAAGTGTTAGGAGAGCAAAAACCCAAACATCGACACTTCATTTGATCTACATTCAATGCAAAATGAATGAATGAAGACCGGGCCTGCTATCTGTCATGAAAAGCGTATTCATAGTAACATTTCAATACATTTACAAAAAATCAAGTCAATAAACCCAAAGTTGTTCGAGTATGTATCGCATACACTGCGCAATCAGCATCAAAACATTCCCCCTCCGTTATCGTATAGACGAAAATCAAATAAAACGTTAAATGCATAAATGGCATTCTATCCTTCATCGACATGAATTGAGCTCACCGCCATCGGTCAAATTACTACGCAATCATTTAATACAGTCGACATCATTTTCGTTCGCGCTAATCTAATCTCCGAGTGTGTGTAAATGAAATCGTGTGCAATTTTAAATCCATAAAGTGAAAGAAAAGTATCTGGCAAGACAATTTCAACCGAATAAAGTATATATTAGTCTCTGTATTAATAACTGGTTGATAATCTGCAAGCACAAATACGATTGTTTGTGGTCGTCAGTCCCATGCGTTTTCAAAATATTTAATCACTTCAAAGGTAAAATACTGTCTAAAATGTGAACAACTTCCTGTTGACCGATTACACAACCTACCCCTTCCACTCTTTTCACTTGCTTATTAATTCCTCACGTTCCCCCCGAATACCAAAGTGGAATGCAGCCATTCATCGGCAAGGACTTGGCAATTTTCTATTACTTGTCGTGTTTCTATTCACTCATAGTGCGCCGTGTGACCCAACTTTTTTGCACGCTTTCCACTGGAGCGACTAATGAACATGAACACGAGCATCGTGGTTGCTTTAGTAAACTATAAAGCCCCCAAAATACCCACATGAATTGAATAATTAATGTTCCAGAAAATATCCTTATCAGATGAGAACATTCGAGAAAGTTGTCACATTCTATTGTCTTCTGATGTGGGTGAAAATAAATCGTCGTCGCCCTTGAGTCGTGCATGCCTCGCTTAAGATTAAACCGGCCGATTGTAAGTAATTTAATGTTCTTGTCACGGCAGTTCATTGCTATTCCCAAAGTCCTTAAGCAGTTTGATTGCTATTGATTTCACATAAACATATCCTTTTCACTGATTGAATTCGTTCGTATCTAGTCCCCTAGGAGTATATTATGCTACTTCCATTCCACGAGATAAGAACCAGCTGAACATTGAAGAAAGTCCTTGCCTTCCTATTGTTATCAGGTTAAATTATTTTGTCCTGCAAGCATTGGTGGTGGGTTATTTTAAAGGCTGATGTCGTGTGTTTCTATTTCTTAACTGCAAAAAGAGTGTTGACCTACACAGCGATCGAAGAGTTGTGCAATTTCTTTAGTGAATTATAATTACCGCCAATTAACCTATTTTCTTGAAAGTCAAATAACTGACCTCCGTCTTGTGTGTAGACGAAAAATCTATTAACAAATCTGTCTTTTGCCGGAGAAAAAAACCAACTTAAACAATTTAACCGGAAAAATACGAAGAAAGTCATTAAGGGTACAGAAGTCTGGCTTCTGTAAATTCGCACGTACATTAGGTTATGCGATATCGCGTTAATGTCGGTGACGATTGTTCACATCAGTATAGAAATAGACAGAGTAATGAAAAAAAATGTTATTCCACATGCTAATCGGTTTCTTGCATCATTTGTTGGACAAGAGACGGAGAGTGTGATAAATAAAGACACATGACATCACATAACCATCTCTGACTAAAATTATAAAAAGATCTGTTCGTTGCCAAAAACTTTCTTGTTAATCGAAATCTTAAAACGGCTGGACGAGCTTCTTCATGTTTTGATATAATGTGGCTGACAGTTCTGGGTCATTTTCTTAAGGCACGTTACATGACTGCGTACTTGGTTTTCCCTAAAGTGGCTAATAAGGATGGCTTTTAAAAATTGGAATTCTTCGAAAATTTACGGCTTTAATAAATTCCATAATTTTCAAAGCTTTTTTTCCAAAAATGACTGCAACGATATTAACCACAATTACTTGACCCAGGGGCCGATTCCGTACATCAACGATCGCCTAAACGATATCGTTTTTGAAACTTTGATCACCAAAATAAGTCGTATTCTGCTCGAATTATTTTGACAGCCCTCGTTATATTTTTGGAAAAAGGACTGTATTAAGCTGTCAAAGTTGTAATTTCAGCACTTAGTTGCTAGTTTTGGAGGTCTATCGTTTCGACGATAAACGTCTGAAAAGTTACGGAATGAGTGAACTGAAAAGCATGCGTTTTCTGCTTAAAAAAAAACACACATATCATACATTGGGATACTTTGCGAATTCCGAATTGTCAAAACAGATTTTTTTAAACCCTAAACAGACTAGAACTAACAGTATATTTATGTAAAATGCAATAACTTAATGACATTTTGATTAAAGTTTTAGCTCTGATTTGAATTCTTTACTTGGTAATTATATATTTTGTTAAAATTGAGAATGCCATCTTTGTTAGGATATTAAATACTTTTTCAGATTATGTGTCAAGTTCATTACTAGCAAACTTTTTAAAATTTGTTAGTACAGAGTCAAACCTTTTGATTGGCACAATACTTGTTTGACAGTTCAATCTTATTCGACATTTTGTCAGTTGGTCGTCAGAAAGCCACTTGTCACAATTTCGTGTCAAAATATTGTTGTCAAAGATTTGAGCCACTGTCAAACAATCGACTCAGACCTTTAGATGACAGATTTAGAAGCTACATCCACAAATTAACAACTACCAAACGATAAGCTTCCATTAAAATGTCCCTCCATTGCTGTAGTGTTAATTCAATTTTATTATTTTATTAAGAGAGGCTTACTGAACTCCATTATTTGACACATTTTATAATTAGCATGCGTTCAACAAACAAACATCAACATTCCAACATGATTGTGCAGTAATACCAGACATTAATTGCAGGTAATTAACACAAAATAAACAAACTCTTTTCAAAACCGTTACCCTTTTTAGCGTGCTCAAGCTTATCTACTTGCACGCAGTAACAAATAATACACAGCACACAATTAATTGAATCGAAACTTGGTTATGTAATTCATTTTCGTTTTTGGCAAGTTTCACTGTGTTTGTCAGCAGATATTGAGTAACTGCAAAGAAAAAACCCAGCTGAGGAAATGTTCACCTGAACTTGAGTCATAAGTAGGTACGCTTCCAAAATAAATGATTTTCATTCAGCGACAGTCACTATTTGGGCTTATATCTAATCAATGGCCGATAAGATTGAGCCGATGGAAATGTGATGTGTGAATCGATTGATGACCTAGGCGGTTGTAAAACAGGTGAAGCTTGATAAGCATTGCTCTGCCATGACATAGATGTATGACTGTGCGATATATTTTGCGTTACATTAAATCCGCCATTAATTCCATTAAGCAGTAGGCTGAATGGAAGGAAATTTACCCATATTGCATTGCAAATAAACCTTCATAAGATGACGTTGATAATCTATCTGGGTTGAACTGCTGTTCTATATCGATGTTGGTAAACAGCGAGCCACTTGAGTTATGGCGAAGTGTAATTAAAACAGATCATCAACAAGGTGGTTCGTATATTCAATATCATTAATGAATCGTTCATTTGTATTCCGTATGGACCATAGAATGAGTCTCAAGTTGATGAATTGTTTAAGGGTTACGTGATGGTGTACTTACTGCCTAACTTGCCTGCAATTTTCAGACCCCAATAATTTGGAAATGATAACATAAAAACCAAAGCAATTTTAGGGTGACGTATGGCAGTTTCAAATGACTTTTCTAAAATGCACTACTAACGCTAGAACCCAATTGGTTGAGTCCCTGATAACCAGTGTGGAAATACGATTAGGCTGGATTTGCATTGTGGAATTTTGGACAACCCACACTGATTTCGGACTTCAGTCAAATATTTTGCTTTGCCGAACGTCAAACAGTGTCATCTACCGATTATTAATATCTGTCAGTCAACTGATCATTGTTTTGGTTCGAAAGTGTTTGAAATACTCATCACAAACCAATTGTTAAGATAACACTGTAGGTATACAATATTCGTCACTCAATTTTTATCAATATAAACATATTATGAGTAGTTGGCAAATGAACATTAACCACAAACACTGTTCACTTAAAAACTCGCAAAAATACAAGTACATAACCAATCAATTCAAATTGTCAGCTGCAAATTAAAAGTTCGCCTATAATAATAATTGTATTACTCATCGCGTCGAATGACAATACTTATAATTAAAGAGAATACATTCAGCGCAATGAACGACCTTCAGTGGAAAAACTTAAATCGTTATTGTCTTTCCTTCATACTATTTTTAATTCGATCGCCAACAAGGTCGATTACATATTTTTTATCTTGAAAAGAAGGGGGACGAATTCACTACTACTCTGGGGTCAATAGCAGGGCCTGTACTGTGCTTTGTTCAAAACAACAATGCAAACACATACACTAGGTAATAGGTATTCATTTGGGAACAAGTATGACTATGGGGGTGGTTAGCTTTAGTTCGTACGTTATCCTTAAAGGGGATGGAAATTTTCTTTTTCGCAGACAGTCGTTAAATTAAATGGTTATCCTGTTTGCGTGATACAAATATAAGTCATTAAATGATTTCCACATGCTACAAAAAAGGAAAGCCCTTGGGAACTTCGCAACCAAATTAAAGTTAGCACGTAAACTGTGTTTTTTGTTTCCGCTCAAGCGTATCGATTGTTCCAGTTTTAAATAAATTGTATGGTACAGGTTATTGATTTGAATGTTTACTTTTGGGTCAGACAAACTTAAGACGCGGAACGTAACAATCATTGAATTTTAAATAAGAATACTAATCGATGGTAGGTGTAGTATGGTAGAAATGCGAAAGTCTATTAGCATGCGAATTCCTTTACAAAGCCATAAATAATGTTTTTTTTTTCTCGAATAGAGCTGTCATTTTCACTTTCGATGGAACGCATTAGCGCATAAAGTAACCGAATCCGTATGATTATTGTGACATGCATAATCATGAGATATCGATGGCATAACGTTATTGCTTATGAGCTCATGCACTTCTGACCCTCGTGTGGAACGATTTGAGGTCGGTGACATATTTGGCAAGTGAACGAGAAGAAATACTTCTTTTACTCGTTATTGGACATTGCAAGCCATTTCATTGTAATGCACTTCGTTTAATTTATGCGTCTAAATGGAAGAGCTCCTACATTTTTTGTCTACAAAGTCAACTCTGTTTCTTGCTTCCCTGGGCGTCTATGACTAGTCTAGTGTTTCACGGGCGGTCAATGATCATTGTTAAGTTGGCAGTTAACAAAAGAGTGGAATGACAGTTCACTGTTTTTGCAATATGTTACGAATTTATTTCTAATAGAATCGCGAGTGGCACGGAATAAACTGCGCTCATATACGTCCGTTCGATATAAATATTTTTCAGTACTTAGAAGGTAAGTCTACTGACAGTTCAAAGTATAGAGCCCGAGTCGTAATGGTGCAAACTGTCAAAAGCTGAATTAGAATAGAATAGTGCGTACACAACACATCGCAGCGAAAAGGGCAACCAGAGCCATAAGGGTTGGATATATTTACAAATTTTTGTGTGCGAAAGGTTAACAACTGACAGGTACTGTCAAAAGCTGAATTAGAGTAGTGCGCACGCAATGAATCGCAGCGAAAAGGGCAATCAGAGGCATAACGGTTGGGTATATTTAAATTTTTTTGTGTGAAAGTTTTACAACTGACAGGTACAAATAACAATTTTTGTGTAGTAAACAAGAAAAGTAACACGACGCAGTTAGCATTTATGCATAATTGCATATACTGCATATTCTGGCTGTCATTACCGACATGATTTCAATTTCAGTCATATGGGGCCTACTAATAGTTCAAATGCAGGTAAGGGACACATTTCTATAACACATTTTAAGATACCCGTTCACAAATTCGAGCTTTAACTGCTGCAGCCTAATCAACTCGCTCAAATATAGAATTTACTACAATTTCCACGGTATTGTGTTTGCATAACCACCTTTAATAGGAACAATAGCATATTGAATTATCGACTGAACTGAGCTGAGTGAGTAGGGTTGAAAATGTGGCACCTGTCAAAAACAGATTAACTTGAAATATGAAGAAAAGCAAGCAGTAATATACGACAGTTGCGATATAATACAGAAGTACACTTCTTATTTTAAGCCTTACCTGGGTAGCAAGGGTTTTTTAAGAAATGTACCTCCTCCTTAAATCTAGTTTGAAGTAGGCTCTTTTTCGGTTACGGGTCAATGATGAATTTATCGCCAATTCGCTCATGAAAAATATCGCTATCACCGTCTACGTAAAACCCCAGCACCTGATGAGCGCGATGACACACAAGTCTCTAGTCGCAAGCACGTTTAATCAGAGTAAAAGTAATGACAGTAAAATGTGGCGCCAACAAAGTTTTCATCTACTCAGTTGTAGAACGAATTTTCAAATATGCACAATAAGAGTTCTATCAAATGGGCAAATTGCCAGACACACTTCCTCCGAATACGCCATAAAAACAGTACGTCACCTCTGTTCGTATAAGATAAATCTAAAATACAAAATAAAAACTCACCCCATTCCGAGAGAATCCATTCTTTTTGATGTCTGTCATTTTGATAGCACTTATCGGCGACGATACTCCCTCAATAGCACGTTCGATCTCCGTTCGCTCTTCTTTGTCGGATATGCCGGACGGGCGTTTATTTTGAAAATGCTTGTGCAGGCACTTTTTCAAGTTGCTTTTCAAGCGAGTTGCTTGCGAGTCTAGGGAACAGCTGGATTTAGGATCCCCCACCGATGGTTCGGCACGACACGAACCGCAACACACACACGTTGCACTACTCAAATTTCTTGAATTCTGTTGAACCTCTGCTGGAACGCCAGATCTACTTATGCCCCTCGAATGACGACAGCAGTGTTGATGATGACGAGCTACTTGACTATACTGTTCGGCACTGCTCTGTCGACAAGAATTCGCTACGGCTACTCGGATAACAGTCGTGGCCATAAAATTCGAAGGAGTCTCGCTTCTGTTCAAATTCTGTCCCAAATTGAATGTTCTCTCACAAATTTCCGCTTATCAGCACACTTGTTTGGAATTTTTATCGGATTTCAACTTCAAGGCTAACCTATTGGCACTCGGGACCAAAGCACATTGTTCTCTTTAATTACCTATTATTTTCTTTTTTTTTCTTTAGTATCTTGCTCGCTCATGTGCATATATCACTATCTCTAATAGTCTATAGATATGGGTAGGTGCGCTATATTCCACATGGGTGTTCACACTCTTGGCCTACAGTACTACACACAATGTACGCTGTACAGTGGGTGGCTGCATCGAATTAGCCTTTGCACTTAGCAACTTGATGTGGACCAGGCACGAAAGTCACAAATAAATGCATGAACTGATAGAGATTTCACGGTCATTTGGGGTGGTTGAACGGCTTTTTTTTTAGTTGTGTTTTTCGGAAGTTCGACAATAACAAAAAATAAAAAAAAATTAAACACACACGGTTGCAATTGAAATCAACTTTTATTTTCGACGTCAAGTTCCACTTTAAAGGTCAGACCGTGTGCCTGTACAGTGTACAACAGGCTCTAAGCGATACAGTGAAAGGTTCGTTAGCCACGGTTTATTGGTTGCACAAACAAACGCGGTGACAAGTGTTTTTTGTGGTTTTGGGGCCGGTAGAGGGACAATAACACCACAGTTAGGTACACGCGGAAGACTACTACGATACGACGATGAATACGATGCTGTCACAGCAGTAACACTGGGAATACTGCCAAAAAAAATACTGCTGCACAGTTCAACGCAAACGTCTTTGGTGGTGGCTTCGCTGGTGATTCCTTTTCATTGGACTGCCGTTGTGTTTGGTTGTTGTTGTACTTATCAAGTACGCTCCATTAAGCTCATTGACTCATGGCTGCTCTTGTGGGTAAACGCTCTCTGTTGTTGCTCGTCGTTATGAAAGAGAGACATAATCAGAGCTTTACAAAGTTCAGACTTAGATTTCCATTCCCTTAGCATTTCCTTCCATTCGCGGCAATGGCATTTGCATTTTACACTACGGAAAAGAAACTTTTTGTTTTCGCTTTCATTTTGTGCTTTTATGGGGGTATTCTGTATAGCTACTTCCAATTCCAATGGTAACAATTTAAATTGTGCTTATTTACTAAATTCGATTGTAGTGCATAGAACTAGCGGTTAAGCGAAGAATTACTAAAGAAGGTTTACTAACGCCTAGAAAAATAATGTAGTTCAGATAAAATCGGGTTACATGAATTTTAACTCAACTCTGAATGTTGCTACACTTGCTTAAAAAAAACAAGAGAAGCGTTTAAGAAAACGGTTACAGCTTTTTGGTTGATAATATTTTCTTGAGGTAGTGATGCCACTTAACAGTTTAAAGTACGAACTGCACGAAGTGGCATTCTAAGTATTTCGACGCGTTGAACTGCATTTCGATTATGAAATTCAAACGGCAGTCGTTTTAAAAAATACTTTTCTTGTTCAAAAATTAGATTGGTAGTGGAAGTGTGGCAGTTTCAAAAATGTGCTGCGAAAAAGGGGGAGCAATGTCCCAATGGCATACCAAAACTTGAGAACCCAACTAGCAATTCTTTTGAAGACATACCAACACTTGAGATCCCAACTAGCAATCCTTTTGCAGCTTCCCTAAAATTGTTATTATGCTTAATCTACTCTCCATGAGTCCGTGTAAGCCAGCTAATTTGTCATATCTTATTAATATGAGCTGCAAATGTGTATTGAAGTTTCCATTTCCATATTGCATGTACAAACGCCTTATTAATTTGAGAGATCAACTATAAGCTGGGCCTTATTTGCATAGAACTTTCTATTCAGCTATGTATGCGAGTTCCGCTTGCACCAAAAATCTTTAATCTCTTTTCGAATAGGTAATTTCCGCTGTTTTTACAATAGATCAACAACACAGCTAACAATACCACTGCAGTTGCGCTTTTAATCGAAAAAAAATAAGGTCCAGTCGTAATGGTTAAGAAATTTAACACAACTCTGGGTACCTATGTACATATTGGTCGTAAGGACGCTATCCTTTAGCAACAGTATTTGAAAAACTGATTAACAGCTTGAGGCAATTAACAAGCAATAAAATGATGAAATGTAAAAAAAAACACCCAAAAATAGTACGTATACGACATGGTGTCCCTGAAAATAATTGCACACGAAGTACCATAACATTTTTATTCATTGCAGAAAAAATGGAAAGCAATTGCTGCACGATTTCCATCACGACTACCAATCCAAATAATGGCGCACAAGTCTTAAAAGTAAAAACCAACTACCTACAACAGCAAGTTCAACTTGCACGATTTTTAAAACCTCATTGCTTCATATTTCGCTAAAGAAAAACAGGTGTCGGACGGCTCCATTACCAAAGACATTTCCTAAGCAACAACAAAGACAAAAAATAACTCAAATTATAATAAAATAAGACAACAGCAATCACAAATGTGGCACACCCAGCAATTAAGATGCTGGACGCATATCGCAGTTACTCTCGAAACCCAATATGGAATCCATACTATAAAGTGAGAGCCATTTGCATGCAGAGCACTTGCACGGCAAGTACAACGTGAACGATTTAGCAGTATAAATGCCAAAGTGTACAGATACACAGGAAAATTTCAACCCATACGGACGTTGGTTGAGTTCTGCTCACTTCAATTGCAGCCCCTTCCATGTTGACCACATGCATTTTATAGTCGAATACAAAAAGGCTACTCACCTACCTTACCCGTAAAGCTTTTTTCCCCTAAAGTTCGTTTAAGAAAAGCCAGGAATGACGGTTGGAGTATGTTGCCTGCAAAATTAAAAATATCTTGAAAGAAAGTGCAAGTCCAAGTCGTTAGGTTAGATATATTTCCGCTGTGTGGTATTGTACGGGAAACTATGTGAAATCGAGAGTAAACGAGATCGTAAGTAATTGTATATGCATGGGTAAATAACTTACAGTATGTTAACCTACCAACTATACCTTCTAGAGGAAAGGAAGAAAATATTGAATTCAACACGGTTAGATTTCGATTCAATTCAAAGGTTCCCAAATGAACTCGAAGTGTATTTTTAGGTGCAACACTTGCGCGCAAAAGGTTGAAATAAAAAATAAAATTAAGCATACTTATTGGCGTGGCATCTAATGCCATACATTTTGCAAATAAAAGATAGTCCACTTCCACTGATATTATAGTTTGTTGTTTTGGCAGATAGTGGTTCTGAATAAGCAATTTAATTTGTATTCGATTTGTACGATGTGTACTAAAAAATGCGAAGCAAAAGACACACGCACAATGGCCGTGTTTCATTGACCAATTACATATACATATAATTTTAGCTATTTATATCGAAATAACATTTAATAAAAGCCCTGACATTTATTTTCAAAATATTGAGAGTTTTTTGATGGGAGGAAATTTAAATGTCAGCGAAATAAACAAGAAATGAATTAACACACTACTTTCATTTAATAAAGTGTTGATTTGCAAAAAGATAAACTACAGCAACGAAAAGTCAGTTTCAGGTTGACATTGGAAAGTGAAAACCATTCGACACTGACAGCTGAACAAAATTGCCCAGAGAAATGTATTGGGCTAAGAATTAGTATCATGCAAAATGATTAAGTACATTTCAAACCCTAGTCGTCTTAAGTCGACTAGATTTATCCTGAACACAAAAAATGGATTGGTCGTTGTTAACGTCATTTTTTGTTCGTCGAAATGCGAACTGTGTTCTTAATGAGGGAGACCGGATTTCTGGTTTAGTAAGTCTGACTGCATTTGTCTTTTTAAGTCTGATTATTGATTGACATTAGTAAAAACAACGTGCTCTAAGTAACTAAATAAACATTTACCTCCGTATTAATAAACAAATGTGCAAAAGATAGTTGGCCATCAGACGTCAGTTAGCATACAAAAATTTGACGTAGGTAACTGCTGTGTATTCAGTTGTTAACTCTTACGCAGCCTTTATTAATACGGGACTTATTGTTCTTCCAGATAATAATAATACTCTAGTTAACATCTAGTTGACAAGTCGATTTTTCGTATGCCTAGTCTACTGAAGTCTATTTGAAATTACAAAAACTATTCCCCAATTAAATTTGGGCGCATTCAAGAACCTAGTCGACTAGATTAGTCTGGACTAGAATAACCCTGAACGCAAAACCTCGATTGGTAACGTCACTTGTCCTACGTCAGACACATTTGCAAACTGTCACCTTAGTATTCAATCATGCATTTCTTGACTTGATAAGTCGGCTACCCCTTAAAAAACGTCAACTGAAAAAGCTGTTCATACGACCGATCTAGGCCAAATAAAACTGAGACACATCAAGTAAGCCGTCAGACTAGATATTTGAACGGCCTCTTGATTCAATCAACATCTCGCCTTCGATGTCAAGAATCTTGATCAGATTTGTCAAATGTACATCTTAAAACTTCAACTGGATAACTGTCCGCTTGTGTTTTGAACGCGTCCGCTTTCTACATATCTCTGCTGCTCATTTCTGAACGTTTTATCGAATCGTAAGAAAATTGGGCCCGATTCAAGTTTTACAGACATTTGACGAAGAGAGTTAAAGTTGTTTGTACTTGTTGAAACAGTGACAACTACACGGAATTTAAAAAGGAACGATCACCTCTGAAAGGATTTAATTCAGTAATCATGCATTTTATTATGTAATGTATACTTAACAAAGCTGGCAACAAATTACCGATTTATATTTTAAGAAATTATACAACGATTTGAATGTAATTGCTCTTAAAAAAAAACTAAACATACTTTCTATTTTATTTTAAAGTGCAGATGCTTGTCATTATTTAGCAACGCTTACAACCCGGATCTTTGGCGGTAGGTGTACACATACATTACACATATTTTTTTGCTTTTAACAAAAAGGAACATTCTCTCGAGCTGTACTTAAAATCTAAACACGCAACGTGCTGAATGTGACTGTGCAGCAACTACATCTTCTGCAATTATAGTTGTTTCTTCTCTTCTAATGCTCGCAATTTGCTCTGGTCCAAGAGGTATCTCGAGACTTTTTCGTACGTCAAGAACGTTATCATTGTGGCGGGTACAACACGTACCAAACTTGCTCGTAACCCTTTGTAAAATCCACGCCATCCCTCGTAACTGTAAGAGAAGAGTTCATTCTGTGATATCCACCATTTAACCAGATTTTGGCTTACCTTTATTAGCAAAGAGATTCTGCATGTTTTTGTTTTTAATTTTGTTTTAAAACCTGCATCAAAATAGGCTTAACATAACTCACAGCCCACACATCTGTACGAAACCAAAAATCATATGGAAAAGAAAACTCAAAGGCATTTTTGGGGTTGCGCCAAGTATTGATATTTTAATATGTTTGTAGTTTTTTTTTTTTGTAATTGTTTTATAGAGTTACAAAGTTTTAAAGTTTATTACAGTAGGTTTGGAAGAAAAACAGTGAAGAATCTTTTTGCCACAGAGGTATTCTTAAAAGTTAAGGGAAATTTTGTTATAACGGTAGGTAATATTACTGTAATTGAGTAAATATGAATACATTTTGATTAATTTTATTCAATGGTCATGCAGTTATAATATTTATTTCACTGAATTCAATTTATTGCTTTTCGAGAACGACAGATGAGGTGGAGAGTCGTAAATTGTTGACAGGTGGAATGCAGTATAATTAGTGTCCACCTTGCTCTGTGTTTAAAGAAAGGCACCTGCAGTTGGGTGCCACTCTACCAATTCGCTAAAGTCGAAAATATGAACATTAGGAAGTAAATTGTCATTTCATTGTGAATTGGTTTGCGGAAAGAGAAATCAAATCAAATCGAAAGTGAAGACTTTATAACTAAATACGTCGCTATGGACAGTGTAATGGCCCAATATCCACAAAACAAACATGTCGAATCAAGGGTTTTATATATCATTCTGTGTATCTCTTTTTTTCTGTAACTTGTAACCAAAGTTATGCCATGGTATGTAAAGCATTCCATTTAGACAGCCATCGTCGTCCAAGCGCACTGCATCAATGAGTCGCATAATATTTTATGAAGGTTTTGTTTCAATAATATAAGAATCCGAAACGACTTCGTTACATATCATATCAGTTTACGCAGACTAATAAACAAGGATCTCCAATCACGTTTCCTTAAAATCATTGTCACCAACAAGTTACATAACGCATAGAAAAGAATACATTACGCACTGTCAAGCAATTGTAGTTCCCATCATTTTTTGACAGATGGGCGGAAGGAAACGAATACACTACTTGACGTACCAACTCAATTCCCAACCACGTCCAATTTACGTCCCCTCCAACCATCAACTCATCGGTAAAATTGTAATTTAACATTCGTTTCAAATCGTTTTTGCAGCAGCAACTCAAATAAAAATGATTGGCAAGTTTAATATAAAAAAATAAAAACAAATTTCATTCAGCTTTAGTGTGTGTTTTCTTTTTCTTTTCTTTTCCAACTGAATAACACATTTCTTTGTTGTTGTTTTTTTTGTACAAAAAAAAATAATAATTAACACAAAATACTTTCGTTTTTCTTATAATGTTTCAACAATTGAAATATGTATCGTTATTATTTAAATAAATTAATAATATTTCCGAACCTAAGACTAATGGAAAATGGGATATCATGATTGCGTGAGAAAGTGACTTAACAACTAATATTCAAGAACTGTTACAAAAAAAGAAGCAAGTAGGAAAGTGGATGGAATAGAAAAATGTTATAATAACAATAATACAAAAAAGTTCTTAGCTAAGTAAATTCAATGATTGTTTTGGAAATTTACTTATTCTTGTGTTTTTGTCGTTTTGTTTTCTCCTCTTCATCTTTTCTTTTCGAAATTTTCTTCGCTATGTAGTTGATCGCCGTTTAGTTTAATGCTTACACGTTCTTAGTGTTTAAAAAATAATATACGCATACATGCTAACATCTAAAGTATTTTTATGTTGTGAATTTTTGTCATTTTTTGTGCTGCTTATTCAAGTAGGTTTTGTTTAATGTTATAAATAGGATAGTGCGAATGGAGTTTAATTATTTCTATTTGTCGAGAGCTACTTTCAGTTAGTCAGCTTCTCCCAGATCAGCATGACCAAACAAATGTTTGGCGTGACATGTACTAAGTAGGGGAACAGACCCTTATAAAAACCTGGCATACGTTCGTACCTCCATGTTTGTTTGACGCAATCCCATGTGCCGCGGTAGTTGTGGTGATGATCCTGCAGACGTGCGCGAATTACTTGATATGGATATGTAGCAGCAGCGGCAATTAGTTTCGATACGGCAGCGAATGCCAAATACTCAGAGGTAGCCTGAAAGGAAAAAAGATGGACACAATTAAAAAATGGTTGCCGAGTCTTCTTTGTTCTATTAATAAAAAATTGATTAGGCCGAGCAACACACTCGCACATTGAACCTATTTTTGAAAGCACCTATCTGCTAATCGTTTGAAAGACCCCAGCGATGAAAGGTTGACGAGCCCCCAAACACATTTATAATTCATGACGCAAAGACCGAGCAAGATAACTTTAAAGTCGGCCACAAACAACATGTTTACCCCAAAAGAACCTTGTTGTTCGCATTTGAATCTGTTTGGTTACCATAAGTGGGTTCCACAGTGCAAATGTAATAAATACCACACCCCTTCTTTACGCTGTGACGCAGTCAATACAAACTCAGATATGTTTTGGGATCAACACGCGTATGCGAACTACAGAAAAACAAGTCATTATACAGAAAATCACCTGATCCGCTTGTAAGTGTTGTTTGCTTGTAGCTTTGCTTTGGAAAAAGAGCTAGCCAAATGAATAACATATTTTCGTCTTTTGCGAAAAGAGGTCACTTCACGATTGCTGTTGCAAATGAGTTTCGCTTGCGTATGACACAAAGGCGGACTTGCGTCACGTGCTGCTAATTTGGGATTCTATTAGTTTGCGGATAGGAGCGAAAAGGCGTTTGTCAGTTTTTCACATCTCATCTTCGTCGGAGAAGTGTTTGCGAATGTCAATACACACGTCTACTCATAAGACTTCGATTGGGAAATATGATGACGGATGATTTTTAAAAACTAACACCAGACGGAGTTTCATCAATTTTCAAGGCGCAATCGAGATGGCTGAGTTTAAAGTAGGACAATCATTTTGTAACTTTGTAGTTGACAGATCTTTTGTATATTCCACGTACCGCATTGAAAAAGGGTCTAGATGAGCCAACAGAGTGGAGATCAAATGCCAACACCATAGAGTACTGCTTCGAATGGTTGGACTACTCTAAATCACCAAGAGCAATCCACATGGGGATTTGATGTAACCATCTCATCTCGCACTTTGAACCACTGACAGCACAATAATAACGCTTTTGCAGATTACGCATAAGTGAATGCACTTTCTCCAGACACAGCGTCTGTGCTACCAGGAGCGTTCACCCCATCTGAACCCCATATAAGGTTGATATCATTCAATCCTACTGTTGGAAATTATGACATCAAATGCCCGAACGCTGAATATTAAATTCTACGTCAACCACTTGTTTTCTCGTGACTTGTTTGTTGAAGATCGTACTCGGATATAAGGTCAGGATAAGGAAAAGAAACATCTTATGACTGATCCACAAGCCAGAAAGAAATAAAACACCCAACGACCAACGAAAACATTTCTTAAGAATCCAAAGTTAACGTAAACATGTATATCACTCCATTTTGGCAAGCAGCCACTTTCCGAGTCTTTTAAATTACGAGAAAAATATTATCGTTCCGTCTAAATTTATACGGATGCGCTGCCTAACAACAGAATTATCACTCGACCTGCTTGGCAACGCATAGCCAGTTCCAGTCCGTCTATTCTGCTGTTATCTTGGTAGTCGTCAGGGCGCAGTTGGCTGCTAATCGCACGGTAAACGAAAAAACATGTTCACAAATAAACCGAACAGCCAATTCCGCAACTGCTCGATAATTATTTGCTTGTTAAAGAAGAGTCGGGGAATTTTCACATATAAAAAGTGTATCAATAATTTATATGTTTAGCAAAAACATGGTTATCATTCGATTAGGCGCACTTAGGCGATGTTAATGGGGCTTCCTTTATTGGTGTGGACTTGTTTTCAGCGAAAGACTTTGTTTTCGCAAAACAGTCGACTAGATAAGAGGTTAGTTTGAACTTGAAAAGTGGAGACGTGCGAAAATTGCTGGGTCGTGATTCATTTGGACTTTTGTTACCAACTGTAGTTTGTTTTCTTAACTTTTGGGGTTTGTTTGTTAGACTGTCTATTTTTGGGAAACAAAGTTGTGCTATCTGTCGGCGCGAGAGATTGTGATCAGAGATCAATAAGCACAAGCAATGGATGCCAAAGAAGGGGCCCCCTTTCATTCAGAAACACAAGCTGAATGTGTTTGGCCACTTAATAAAATGTCTGCAAGCGCAGCTAAGTCCTTATTGTTAGTTCGCTTTATCAGTCTAGTGCTTGTACTTGTATTGGTTTACTGACATAATTTGCGCACTTTAAAGTCCCACACTGACGGTTGTTATGGCTCAGGCAAAATGAATGAGTGGAGAATAGGTGAAGAGATATCTGCTGACCCTCCATCAATTTATTTATCTTTTGAGCTTAAAATGCTTAGTGGATTTTTTGTGATATCTTTTCGGTTATAGATCATCTATGAGGAACGAATGTTCAACCAACCGCCTCTTTCAGTCCGATGCTAAAGTGAATGGATCTCTCAATCGATTGCAAAACATTCAAGTGCCTGTATGGAGAAAATGTAGCTATATGCATTACTTACCAGTTTAGTATCGATTGGCAGCTTCCTGTACTCGTTGTAGCAATTCTTCATTTCTTCATAGGTCATGAACTGCAACGCACCATGGGAAACACCCAACATACTTGGAAAGAAGCCCTAGATTCGGAAGAAACGAATTAATTCCATTGCACTTAGGAAGTTGACTGCCGCCCAAACTTACCCTATACAATCCACGAACGCCCTCTTGTCTGTAGATCTGTGCTAGTGCATGAACCATACCGCGATACTGATCAGCTTTTGGCGTGTTAGCCACATTCTCATACTGCAAACAGAGACGAGTCTTTACAACCCAAATAGGATTTGTCAAGAGCAGCGTTAGGACTCCTGCTTCTGCTGCCGCCAACATATGCAAACCAGGTCCAAGCGGCGTAGTTGTGTCGCCCGCTTGAATGAATGTTTTTATGCTATTATAGCTGAAATAAAATTGTTCTCATTATTTTCACCGTTCTTGTAAAGAATTGACTTTGATTTTCAACTTACAACATGAAATAGAATCCCCAGGCACTACCCGAACCCCAAACATTGGGAGTGACACCTTTGTACAGACCACGGAAGCCTTCCTGTCGAAAGATTGTGGTAAACGCGCTACCCAAGCCTCTGTATTGTGGAATTGCCGCTGTACGCCCATCATTAACTAGAGGGACAAACAAGATAACGCATTAATTAATATACTTCCGCATAGGTGAAAAGTAAATAAACAAATAAATTATATAACATTTCTATTAAATGAAAAACAAACTATCGGACTCTGGATCTTTAGCCAAAGGAAGGAAACCTGATAAGCAACAAGTGCGTCATTGTTATTCCCACTGCTTTGGGGATTCGCACGCTCTCGCACTTTGCTTGCGTAAGTTTTCTGCAGAATTTCGTCAGATTAACGTCAATGTATGCGCTACAGCAGAGAAAATTTATTCCTTTCGCCGACATCTGATACAAAAGGGGGCTCGTCATTTTGTTTGCCTGTATAAATTTTTATGTAAATCAGTTGTCTGCATGGGTGACATGCGAATGAATGGAAAACTTTGCTACATCCACAGCGGTTGCGTGGAAAAAGAGATTTATTTTTAGAAGCACCGCGTCAGATGACCCACAAACGGGGGAGGTTGCCTATTTTTATTTGAACGCAATACGCGTGGTCGCCTCTTTAGGAGTTTGGTCCCCTTTTCTCAATCGAACGATGTTAAAGTGGTGATGCTTTTAAACTAGAATGGGCAGGGTCTCATTTAAGGCACAAACTGATTTGAACTTAATCAATGTGTCTATGAATCTAGTGCAGGATAAATTTCTTTCAAGGGAAGGCAAATAAGACTTCTAAGATCAGTCAGAGGAAAAATATTTCTACATAGTCAGAAAGGAATGGTACACTCGCAGCCAAAGGATTATATCGTGTGCTTCAATAACTGCTCTTTGGAAAGCAATTCTAGATTGACCCGAATTTGGATAGAAACAAATCGTGCGTCGTAATTGTGCTCCTATTGAAATTGTTAAATAATCCATGAAGAAATTGGACAGCAATAAATAATAAATCTTGGATAAGTCTACGTCAGCATTTCAACTTGGAACCTACGCTAATCCGTCATACCCCTTTAAGTCACGTATTAACACAGCTTGGTGAGAGAACGGGCGTTCACAATGGAATAAGTGAAGCACCGCTTAATTGAAGCGAGTGCATTGCTTAAACAGTTGCAAATGTAATCGTACGTAAGCTATGCCGCCTATGATAATTAATTGCCATTTCAAACAGCCATTTGCACTGCTTTGCTTTGAGAGATAATCGCATCCGTACACAATTCGAATGGAATTTGTTTGCTCTGTTTTGAAACATTGGTGTGTAGATTGCCAGACGTTTACAAGAAGTCTGAAAAATCCCGCACTAATGTACAATTATACAAAATACCCGCAAACATAAATGATTTATGGCACTCATCTTATATCAGCGGCAATGAAAACAAGTGGGTGACCTTGTCAGACTTCACTCCCATAATCCATTCCAAACAGACCACAACAAGCACCGTGAACTGTCCGTTAAAAGTTCAACAACAACTCAAAATCGCGTGCACAACAATATTTCTGAACTTTAAACCCAACTGTTAAAAATGTCTGATGCGCAAATTAGTACTGATAAAGAAAACCATTATGCCTTACCTAACGAGCATTTTTCATTATGATACCATGAGCAGTTCAAACCTAATCAACCTTGAGTTGGGGTCTTGAATGAGTGCGCCACACGACACTGGCCACATGTTAATAGTTACATAAGGGAATGCACAAGTTTGAATCAACAATTTGTCCATTTGAAGTTTTCTTCCAGCAAATTTGTTTGTTTCTCTCTTTTCAAACAAGTTGAACAGCTATTTGCTGTGTTATCTGCTAAGCATCTCTGTTTGCCTACATCAAACAACAACAACAAACCAGCAAACAAATCGACTGAGGTCATAAATATTTATGCCCAACTCAATTTGTGGCTTGTTGTTGCGAATTTTAGACTCACAATGACTTTATCGCCAATTCCACGAATCCCAATGAATCAGCGAATAAATGTTTATCCGGAAATTGGGTAGACATGGAAAACAACAAAGTTTGCAGTTGCAGATTGGTTACGTCTCGGCCTGGTTATGGATTCACCGCTTGCCGATTTGGATAGAACTCCAACATGCGCGTGCTGGAAGATTCTATAAATTTCTGTCCTAAGTCAAACCTTCCAGGGCACCTATTATACAATTCGTTTGATTAAATCTGAAACACTTGTGTAATGCACTCGCAAATAGTATTGCATCACAAAAGTGAATTGATGTAATTCCAGGTCATTCGAATTGTTCACACAGCTAGGGCTGTGGCGCAATTACAAAATGTCAATCGACGAAAGGGCGCAGTGATCTTGCCCTGATATACATCGCGCCCATTGGGGATTTTCCTAAATACCACCACTTGAGTTTATTTTTTGTTTTGTTTTGTTTTGTTGGCGCTTTGCACGAGCAACAGCAAAGCGAGTTGTCATGTCGTCGTAATGTTTGTAAAAGTACTTGTGACCATCACTTTGAGTCGATTGCGCGTGTCTGTAATGTGAAGGAGCGAGATATCACATCTTAGAAAATAACGAGGTTGTCTACACGTCTGGTGGAAATAATCAACCACGATAAGGGAGCACAATTTGGTGTCAATGATGAAAGAGGGGCTGCGATTCATTGTGGACAATGGTATGCCCTTCGTCGGTTATAAAAGTTGATTATGAAATTTATTTTACGTTGGTTGATATCTTCAATGATTATTTGTGCATAATTTCAAGGGTTCAATGGCATAAGGCAAATGCATTGTAATATGACAAGTTTTATGTCCATTTTGTGCTCTGACTGCTTCTATTCAATTCGTCGCAAAAGACGACATAAGAAAGGGCTCGATAGAAACGCATACAGAGTGGAAATCGCCGCGACTTGACGATTTTTGTTTAGAAAATACTGCACCTACAGAAAGAGAGTGCGTCCCCAAGGTTGAGAACCGTTTCGAACACGTTTCAATGAAGTTACGGCTTTTGCCACTTCCGGTAGTCGTGAAGTTGGTCAATGTCATTTCATTACAATGCGGCATGGTAATAGATGGTGAACTGGGTACCTATTCGGATATAGAAACCAGGCCCAATGGAGGCCGAAACAACAACTGATGGTGGGACTCTTAAAGAAATGTCATGGACGTTGTGTAAATTAATTCGAAGAAGATTCATATTTGAAATTTTTGCCTCAGTTAGTTTTTATTTGGCACGAGCGATTTGAAAAGAAACAGGGAGCCCTACCAATAAACATATTTTGTTTCGACTATAAATTTTAGGAATTTTAAATACATAGGTATCTATATTTTCAATACAAATTTTGCAATTGTGAGCTTCCGTAAATTTAAAGTCGAGACTAAACTTTGTTATTAGTGCGGCGCAGAGAAGAATACTCACAATGGGCCTGCACGGCTTCCGGGTGAAAATTTGCATCTGATGCAAAACTGCCCTCCCAACGGCGCAGAGAAATTGTGGTATTTTTTGGGGGTGGCCAGTGATAACAAGTGGGGTATATATCGATTTTATTAGTCTGGTTGGTGGCAGTGATAGACAGGTAGGTATTCCCCTTTGTCACCTAGTCTGCATCATTTTTCCTCATTTTCTAGCCTGCACCGAAGTTGGGATCTCTGTGAATTGCCTCTTGACCTATAGTCCTTATTCTATCTTTGTTTCTTTGATTGCAGAATGTCTTCGAAATTTTCCAGTCTTACAACCGATTATGTTGAACCACATTAAGATTAAAATTCACCCCAGGCAAGCAAAATCCGCGCCCCCATGGTACACTTCACCATTTGACGTCTAGTTACCAGGCAGTCCAGCGCTTCAAAGAGACACACTCATTGTGACAAAGCTGAGAACATTCCAAAAAAAATAATCTTTTCTCGACTATTCGTACAAAATGTACACCCAGTCTCCAAGCGAGAATATTGAATATCACATGCTTGCGCATATTAATACCTACTCCACAGCCAGGGCATAAACAAAATCATAAAAAGCCGTCCGTCATACAAAGTAAACAACCCAGTATAACGTACAGTTTTGCCGACGGTTCGTTTGTTCGTTTCGTGGAATAAGAGAGCTCAGCTGTTTTGCCACTCACGTGAGAATAAGAAGCGTTGCCCGACTAGTACAAGTTTAATGACTCACATCCAGATGATGATGGACTGTATTTGAAGTACTGTACGCACAACGATGATATTATACATATGTACCTCTATATGCAATTGATTTTTCCCGAATTATCTGGCAAAATGTATCGCGCCTTAGATGTTTGTGCTTGTGGCAACATCTCGTCTGAATTGCATCAGATTTTGCTATTGTTTGCCTATTTCGCGTTTGAGAAATCAGCAATTCAAGCGAAACTGTGGAAACGAAAACAAGTTCCTGCACACGAAACGAGTGGCTTTGCAAGCCTTTGGACAACAATTCACGCGCAGAGTGAATGATGCGGTGGCTGTCTGTGTAACAGCAAAAACAGATGCTTGTGCAGTAGATACTACTCTCCTTTGTGTGTATGACGGCGGTGGATTTTCCAAGGTCTTTTATTGATTTGTATTTCAGTTTTCAGTGGATTGAGTACGAAAAGTTATGGATTTTCATACTTAATAGTTGAGCAAAGTACACTTCACAGATGGAAGTTAGTCTATGCTACTTTGGTCAACGATTTCTTTGTTGTCTTCGCAGAGCCTTCATAGTCGGAAGTGCAATTGCAAAGGTAAACCTTCACTTCCATGTAAATGATTAAGCAAACTTGTACACATAATGCACAACATTACATTGTGTGTATTGCAGCTATATAGTCGCAGTACAGTGAGTCCAAAGCAATTAAAACTTACCAGCAAAACGAATCTTGATCAAATCCAAGGGATGCAGCAACAAGGTAGACGTTACACCGCCGGAAACACCCGCCACCAGATGCTCGTATTTCACGTGCGAGAACAAATTGAATTTGCCAACATTTTTCTGATTTATAACAGCCATTGTGTGTTTGTTTGTGTGTGTTTACTAAGTTAATATAGGTATATAAAATTCAAGTTGAAATAATTCTCAGACTATATCGATTGCGCTTGTAAAAGTTTCGGCGAAAAACTTTTTTATTGTGCAAATATATAATTTCGAAGAGAAAACACGAAAACGACGAAGAAATTCCTTGTATTACTGTTATTATACTTTTCCTATCAATTATTGCTATTTGCAAGCATTTTATTGTGAATTTTGTTTCAGAATTCAGAGAAATCTCTTTGGCTATCTTTTAGAATAATTATTTTATTAACTGGATTATTGTGAATTAAATTTATATAATTTGATATTTTTATTCATGTACAAATTAATCAAAGAAATTCGTTGTTTTCAGCAAAAATTGAACTTGACGATTTTTTACTGTTCGCGTTGTCGCACAAAAAGTCAGTTTCACTAGAAAAGTTAATTGTTACACACATCTTCTTGAGTTTAATACGAGTCCAGCTATTTAATGTTATTTTCCGTAATTTATCGTTTAATAGTGCACCACTAGTTGAGTCGATGAAAAGAATAAATTGTTAACCGTAGACCTTCCCGTAAATGATGTTGGTTTCCTTATGTAATGTGTGTTGGAATCGACTTCCGAAAAGACAAGATTTATTTAGAATTTAGACCGAAAGCACTGCGTGTATTTTTTGCTACAACTGTTTATTTCGCTCTGTTAATTTGTTGTGGGCAGGCGAAACTTAAATACGTTTTGTTTGTTGCTCGGAATATGTGCAAAATGATTATATGGGAGTCGGTCGGTGAAGGTGATGACGGCGGCAATAGATCTTTCGTCTTTCCTCATCAGGGCAACTGTCAAACGTGGAATGAATAGAGACGGCGGATATAAACGGAATAACGCCGTGATTGGTCGAAACTTTTTAAGGATTAGTCGAGTATTTCGTTAAGTTTAATAATTGCGCACTCAGTGATGCCAAGTCGCTGTTTGTTAATTAAAACAAAAAATGGATGCGTGTTTTTTGAATATCTATCTCTGAGCTTGAGTCTGGTATAAATTGTTGTGTGTCTCGATTTTAACGTGGTATTGATTGGGCTTCTTATGTGGTGTTCGATTGGGCACTCTAGCACTTTTTTTTTTTGCTCGAAGTCACTTTTATGTTCAATTGAACATTTTCAATTGCATCGGGCAGATCTATTTTTGTTAATTATTAATGTAGAAATGTTTAGAGCTCAATCGGGACTCATATTTCGAGTGATTAATACATGCTTAACTAGTGACTGAAAATGAGTAGAAAAGTGTCGAAGGCCACACAAGTACACATGTTCCAATCGCACGACAGAAAAGAGAGCAAGTGACTTTTTTTATATTCAGTTACAAATAATCAAATAAATAAATAGTTGGCGCAACAAGTCCGTAGGGACCCTGGGGGGTTATTCCCAAATGCGCGGCGGATCGTATCAAAAGCGATACCTTAATTTCGACCGTGTTCGCTTTTGCTTATTCTCAAATGCGAACGGGGCGAAAATTATCCTTCCCAAAGCTTTCCAGTTATTTCCATTCTGACTTCCAATTTTCCATTTATTTTTCCAAATATTTGACAGCTGATTCCCGACACAACAATTTTTTGTTGTCTTGTTGTTGTTGATTGTGAAAGTTTCGGATTTTGTTTTGAATAAAAATAATTAAATCTATTCAATCGGTTTATATTCGTATGCAAAGAATTAAGAATGCCCTTCGCTAGTCCACTGTTATCTTCTAAAAATTCAACAAGTGCAGCAAATTGTTGTACGGAAATATGTTTGCGACTCGTTTATTAAAAAGTATATGTATATAATAAATTCAATTAATAAGATATTTTTTGTGCACAGAAATGTTTAAACTTCTTGTTTTTATTGTTGCTTACATTTTTATTAGGTCCGTAAACAATCCGCCAGCAATCCGTCACCTAAACACCTATCGCTTTCAATGCAATGATATGGTCGAATGGAAAGCGAATCGCTTTTGGAAATACAAAAATTCAAATCCGCCATTAAAAGCGATCCGCCGCGCATTTGGGAATAACCCCCCTGGGCCTAGTTTCTTACAACCATTCGTTTTGTGTGTGTTTTTCATTTTTGGGACGAATGGAAGGGATCTACAATTTTATGCTGAGTCCAAACGGCCAATTTAGAAGCTCTTTCATGACAATTATACTCTTGGATGTTTGTCAGACGTTCGCGAGAGGTGGCGCAAAGCCGTTGGAATTTGTTTTTTTTTTCGGGAATCGAAGCTGTGACCCCTCGCTAAGTAGTCCAACACACTAAGCACTAAGCCACGAAGTCTGAGAAGTTCGATCTGATATTGTAAAACAAAGATTGTATTTTAAATCATTCATTTCTGCTGCCACGTTGCCTAAATGTCAAGTTGTTTTAATTGTACGCTGTAGAATCTACTTTACTTTGTTTTGCTGAGATAGATGCTCACCGACTGTTATACAATTTCCCAATCGAATTCGTTTCCTTTTTTTAACTTGTTATAGCATTTTAAAGCCTTAATGAGGTCTGTTTAAACACTGATAAATTCTTAAATCCGATTGCTGAACATTATAGAAATTTGAATAAAACAAGATGAGATATACAACTCTTGAATCTTGTCTCATTTTTTTATTTTCAAAACACTTTGAAAAAATTACTTCAATTAGGAATATACAATTTGAGGGGCAAGTAGGTCACTGGGGAATCTCGCCAAGGTTTAGTTGTTGTAGTCCTCCTGAATGGGCCGCTGCTGATACCACTTCCTCCTCCACCATGACGGGGACCACGCGCAAGGCCAAAGGACTGCCTACAGCAGACCACAATGAACACAGCCAGACAACAAAATATTCGTAGTCTCTTCGATAAGTTCATTTTGTGTAAAATGCACAAGTAAATAATTCCCTTTTTTACAAAAACTTACCATCTCCATTAAAGATCGATGTGATAAGAAATCTTGATGTTTCCTCCAGGGGGATTTGTATGACGCTATCTTTAGGGGATTATTCGAAGTTCTCTACATTTTGTAAATTACAAGCTTAGCCACCAATAAACAAAACAATCATTTGGAAGAACCTTACGAAATACTTTTATTTATTGAGCATATTAACTATTTTACAACAAAATGCTGTCAATCTTAGAGCTACAATACAGTGTAGAGAGGGAAGTCATTCAAAGCGTCCCGATACATATTTACAAGTCCATTGTTCACTCCCTGCTGATGAACTTCCCGTCCGTTATGAAACCTTTGAAACTATTTATTTATTTTTACAATAATTCATATTCTCTTAACTTCTTAAATAATGCTAAACAAAAATATTTACTATGGCGGAGGACTGAATTGTTTAAATCGATTCTATAAGCTACGTTTGCATCCAGAGTTGGCGGCTAAACCACAAGCCGAAGACAACCGAAGTTCCTAGAGTGATCGACAGCGATCGCCCAGCTTGCGTTATGCTTATACCAGTGTCGGTTGAATTGCAACAGTTGATTGCGTGATAGACGACCCTCGGATAATAGTCGTTCCAAAACTTGATCGCCTGAAAATTCATGTCATCAGTCATGTTGAAGGCGCGATCGATAACCAAAATCTTTTGATCGTCCGGCGTAAACCAATCCCATTTGATATAAACCCCTGCTGCAATGGGATTAGAAGTCTTGGCAAAATTAGCCCACATCGTCATGATGATATCCGATATTCGCTTGTCTGCGCTGTCCCACTGATTAATCATATCGCTATTCGTCCAATACGGCATGCCCCAAACAAAAATGAGATCGAAATTTTGAGGCACTCCCACCCACTCTGAGATGTCCTTGTTGGCCATTGTGGTTTGCGGCTTCAAGTCGAATCTGTACACATACGTCTGGTTGTTGTCACTCAGCATATTGGCCAGCAGCATTGTTGGTGCTATGTACTTTCGATCCGTGTGAAAGTTTACGAAAAGCTTCCTCAACTTACCGCCATTTTTCATTGGCGGATAGGGCTTGTACACATACTTGACAGCGTCTAGAACAATCTGTACATTTCCGCACCAGGTGTCGTTATCATCAAACTGACTCAAATCTGTCAGAATGATGTCATTCAGCATTGTTTCATAAACTTCATTAGTTATTGACGTGTCCATCATTTCGCCCACCACCAAGTCCAGAACTTCCTCCATGTCCGTGTAACCCGTTAACAAGGGAACCTTTCTCACTTCACCCTTTTCTATCAATGTCTTTGGAAAATCCGGCACAAATGGCAACGATATGTTACTCAATCCTTCATCGATTACAGGTCCCCATTCGAAAAAGGGCAGTTTGTCTGATAAAATTTTGGCATCGATTCGGCGAAGGCACTCCATCAACTTGGAAGTAGGTCGTCGATAGCAGCCAAATGCTATTGCTATCGTATCTAAGGCAATTGTGTAATCCGAAGGCATTCGCACAGCCGAATCAGCCAAAGGACTGCCAGACATCATAATAGCTTTGTGGAACATATTCTGGGTCCATTTGCCTGAGGTCAAATGCAGACCCACACTGACTGACCCCGCTGCGTGGCCCATTAATGTTATTTCATTATCATTTCCACCGAAGAGCTTAATGTTTTGTCGCACCCAATAGAGCGCTGCGGCTTGATCCATCAGACCGAAATTTCCGGGCGCCTCCCCATCTTGCGTGGTAAGGAATCCGAAAATATTTAATCGATACGCTATTGTGACAACAATAACTTTTTGCTTGAATACCAGCTGAAAGGGATCAAGGTCGGTGGCACTGCCGTAGGAGAAATCACCCGAATGGAGCCAGGCGATGACAGCGTATCCTTGCATGGGTGGGGGACCTGAAAGATACAAAGGCAACAATTATTAGTTTTACCGTCGTGTGCTATAACTGCTTGTGTTTTTGGAAGGTTATGATTTGCATAGATGGTTAATCGAGAGTTTTTAAAGAGCGCGTGCTGTTTCCGTTCATGTGACAAAGAGAAGGATCTATTTATGCTGACAGTTCTTCGAATGGTCACTCACTGTTAGGCATTAGTAAAAAAAAACCGTTGGTAGGTATCAACTACTCAAGAAGGTCTAGAAATAAATAGCTTGGGTGGGTGTTTCTAACACTTAAAGATCCCAGTTCTCAACAATCAGTAGGCAACTTTGATGGCCTAATTAATTTGGAACGCTAGCACGTCCAATGTCCAACATCATCCCTAATTAACCCAACAAACACTTTGGTTGAAATTGTGTCTAACATACCGACCTTTATGTCGTTTTCAATTGGTTTCACTCGGGGATCCACTCATTCGGAATTCCAACAAGAATATTGCTTTTGGTTTAATCCACAAACGCATTAGCGAAATGTCACAAGACACACAAAGGTTAGTATAAATTACCTACATAAATTGCATTGTTGTATATAAGTTCTTTTTAAGTAAATTTTGACTTCAAATCGAAAAGCGAAATTCTCTTCTCAGAATCACTAGAAGAGTATTTTTTGTGGCAATGGAACGGCAAGTAATTTTTTCGATTCCGGACTTTTCCGGACGCATCTTTGTGTTAGATATCAAATTTGGAGGTGTGTGAATTTTTGGGTTGGGTGTGACGTGCCGCTGTTATGGTGCATGCACCCTGGACAGTCATTTTTGTTTTTATTGGTATCGCTATCGCTGTTCCATTAATGTCAGTTTATTTTACTATCGTTTTGGTTTTGTTTCATATAATCACAA
Source organism: Cheilosia impressa (assembly GCA_948293265.1). NCBI lineage: Eukaryota > Metazoa > Arthropoda > Insecta > Diptera > Syrphidae > Cheilosia > Cheilosia impressa. The sequence goes on along the minus strand of OX411883.1, from coordinate 3,061,443 downwards.
GAAATTATGAAATTAATATAAATGCACTACAATTCCACAAATAATGACCATAATTCTTGTAATTAATTTATAATTATTACTTGTTGTATTATTGCGGTGAACGAAGAGGCCGATTCCGCTCAGCCTCAAAGCCATTACCCACTTGCCACATATTCAGCAATGGAAATCGAAAGTGGCTTGCGTTTTCTGACACGCAATTCGCATAAAATAAACACCACTAAAGTTGCTTTGTATGTTAATAAGATTTATGATAAACTTCCAGTTCTTTTAGTCATATGGGTACTAACGGAAGGTAACTGAAGAGTCGTTGAAAACAAAAAATATTCAAACATACACCTCTAAAGGGTTTTCAACTTTTCTAAGCTCGAGTGAGTTGTGATAAAAAAAAAACTTCGGTTAAGTCTTGCAGCGCTACATTTTGTCTGTCAAATAGAATCATAGAGCGCTTGTCAAATCTGTGAATTGTATTCACATTTTTGACATCTTGCGATTCAGGATCATTCTGATCAGACCTTTATGCTAAAGTCAAGTTCAATGCCTGAAATAGTCAATTAATTGGACAATGATCTCGTCAGAACATTTGATAATTGCCTTTTCGCATGTGATGTTCATTCACAAGCGCCACAAAGAAGTACGGCATTTTTTGCAATGTAAATTTTTTGTATGGGATTTGACATAAAGTCAAACTCCATACAAAAAATTGACACATCACCATTTACGCTAGATCTCTAGCACAAGTTGTATCCATAGAACGCCGCCGCGCCGATGTCTAATTTAGTTATTCCATCAGTAGAAATAGAACGCATTGTGGTTAGGTTTGTAAAACAAAAAATATCACCTCGTCGCATTATTGCAACCTCTCGCGGAAGTCTGAACGAGAGTATAAATTTGTTGGGACTTGGAAAGCTGTCGAGTAGTGTCTGGAAAGAGCTTAGCACAAATCAGGACAAAGCTTGGCAATAATAACTGAAAATTCAATGCAGTCTCTCAAACTCTCCATCGTTTAAATCCTAGTATTAATCTAATCTGTAAAAGCATATAGATACTTGGAACTGCTTCAGCGAAGCATACCTTTATGTTTATATCTTTTACAATCCACACACTTATTTGTTTTTCTGTACTCAGTTAGCAGCCAGGTTCAGCTCGACTTCTTCTGAAGAAGTAAGCATAATCCCCCATCAAGGTAAAAGAATAATGCGCTTGGCAGATTCCCGTAAACCATTTCGTGAAATCTCACTACCGACAGCAACATTTCGTGTACCATTAGACACATTTATAGCTACGTTCCAGTTCCACTGACCGAATTATCAAAAATATATGTGTTCTACAGTCGAACAAAACACGCTCCTTTTGAATTTAGGACAATAAACCTCATTTTTATTGCATGTACATTGTGTACATGTACAAGCATATTTCTTCTTGGCCAAAAATCCTGCGTCGCTTCACCTCACTGCTCACTCACTCAGTAAAGGTATTTAGGTAATTACATTTTAACTGGTGAAACAAAGGCACCAGCCCTCTACACCTATACCAATTTTAGGGGGTTACTTACACTTTTCACAAACAAAATGCAAAAATGTAAATGAGTCGCGTGCCGCATCAGCTCGTACACGGTAAACTCCAGCCATCCATCTGTTTCCGTCAAGCACATTCTGTTGATTTGCTAGCCAGCCAATTCACCCTATATCCCTCATATAAATGCCTCGAATTCAAACTCAAATTTTCACCGCCAAAATGAAATAGCCCGACACTTTATACTTTAGTTTGTGGGTTTGCCCAAAGGCTGTTCGCATTCGCGGGCACCTTTTCGGGGTTAGGTATATACATACATTTAAATTACGTTTTTGTTTTTCTGTATTTCGCTGGAAATTGTTATGATTTAAGAAGTCTGTATCGATTTTTGTTCCACTATGGCTCAGACTGCAATTTGCAAGATTACCACGTTCACAGGCTGAACTTTTATTACTTAACCATTCTAAGGTCACCATCACCATACATACATCGGTCTGGGATTAACTCGAAGTCATGTAGCGCAGCAGGTATACACAGGTATAAATTTCTTGGTATTCGTTGTTTTAGTGCCTTGCCAAAATGTTACATTTGAATTTGATTTTCTTCTATAGGTAGCTGGGTTGGATTGGCATAGTCCTTCGTAAGAATTTGAATATGACATGACTGACTGACTGCAAGAGCAATCAAAACTTTTGCCAACTGATGTGGAATGGGTAATTATTTGCTAATTTCAAGGTCCTTTGTAATGCGGGGTGTGTTTTGATTTTTAGGTTTTACAGAGTTTGTACAACACAAGATATAACCTACAAATGTATAATGTTCTCGCATTCAATACAAAATAAGACAATTAATAGGAACAGGCAGGCTGGATGTGTCTTGAGCCTCATTAACATCTTCATTGGAATGAAAAATTCAAATTGACTTATACCTCGAACCTGGTTGTAAATGTGTATAGGTATAAATAACTTTATATCCCAGGTTTGCATCGGGAATATTGTTAGTTTTGACTCCACTCCGAGCTTTGAATTTTCATCCGACGCTTTTGGGGTATTAGGACTGATTCCAGCTGAATTTAAAAGAGACAGCTCTCGGCTGACTTTCACTTCATCTAACCAGAGAATCTAGTTATTTTCAGCAACAGATACAACCTTTATTAATAGTCCATGCGTGCGACTGCGTCTGTCTAAACAATCTTGTTACAGACTATCGGCTATCTAAAATCTCTGCTCACATTTTAATTTATCGCAACTTCCAGGCTAATATCTCGATCAACCACTCAAGTTAACGCCCTCATTCTACACATCGTAATTGAATTAAACAACCGCCCTCGTGTCTATTTCCTGCCTGCACCCTGATAAATGTGAACGCAAGCAAATGCACTTCCACACATGGATGCCTAACTCTCCATACGCCGATTACATCGGACAGCAAATGGAACGCAGTATACGAAATGCTTTTAAATTCTTCCCACTAACGTGTTAATGCACAAAAGCTAATTGCTTCCCCCTTGGAGGTAATAAAGCCACGCTATTTATATGCCCTTTTGAAGTTCCACCAACAGTACGTTGTGTGCACCCATTTGGCTTGCCCTTAGCACCCACAAAACATCAATTAAAGTCCAAGTTTGTCAAGTCAAGAGTGTTTCTTTTACCGCACTCCCTGGAATGTCAAATTGAGAAATTTGCTTGAGTTACAAAATCCGTCCGAATGATTTTTGGTATCGATTGACGTTGCTAGAGACGTTTCAATTTGTAAACAAGTTCAGACTTTTGACGGTCGGTGCTGTTCTAACCTCAATAATGTTACAGGAAGGAAAGAGGAAGCACATTATTGGTTGGAGGGATTTTTGTGCGGGGTTTCCTTTTCGGTCACGTTATGATTTCATCAGGAACGCCTTGACGCATTCAATTTCCCGGTAGGAAGTTCTGATTCTGCTTGCTGAGTTTAATCGATCAGAAAGTGTGTTCTGTTGTTTGATTTGAGATTATAGCGTAACTAATTGGCATTGCAATTTTAACAAACTCAGTTCAGACTTCAACATGAGCTATAAATTTTATTCTTATCATTGATGACGGTAAGTTTTGTTTTAAAACAGTTTGAAGTGCAGTGTTTGCACGAAGAGGCAAACGCACGAAAAGTTACCGCTATAGCATATGTCACTCCGGTCGTTAAAGTATTTTTTTTTTGTGCACGACACCTTGATATAATAATGCATAAGTTTCAGGCTCCATAAAAGGAAAATATATCATTTATGTGTGATGGCAGCAATTTATTAAAATGGCCGATTATGTCCGATAAGAGTGCTGTCTGGGGGAGTGTGTGAACTGGACAAATTGTCAGATTCTTTTGCTTAGTGCACTCAAATTTGTCATTAATTGCACAAGGACATGATATATATGGTATGACCTAGCCATTTATGCTAACAAGTGGAAAGATATATTACCCGTCAAAACTTGGAAATGGGGTTCATTCGTGAACACTTTCGGTGGTACCTATTTGTTTAAATTTATTTATACTTATAAATCTTAAAGTCGACTATAGACTGATGCTCTGAACTAGATTCTACCCTGAAAATAGATTGGTGAGCGTTAACGTCACTTTTCCTACGTCAGCCACATATGCGAACTGTCAACTTAGTACTCAGTCACAAATTTCTTGACTTGATTCGTCGGCTACACCTCTATAAACGTCAACAGAAAAGCTGTTCATGTGACCGATCTAGACTAATCAAAGCTGTCACACTTACAAAACTAGATACTTGAACGTCCCCATTCAAAACAACGCTGGTGAGATACCATTGGTCAATAAAAAATTGTGGAAACTGAAAGCAGAGAGATAGGGTGTAAGCCTTGTGCTTCATCACTTGCTGCTGTAAGTGATAGTGCGATTAATGTCAGAAAGTGACAGTCAATGGGGACGTTCGGATTTTAAGTTTAGTGAGACTGACAGCTGACTGGCTTCAGTTTTTATTGGCCCAGATTGGAAACGTGAATAGTTTTTTTTCAGTTGTCGTTTATACAAATCTGCCTACATGTTCAGTTGACATTTCGAGAATACAAAACAATTCAAGTTGACTAGTCAACCCGTTCGTATTCCTAGTCCAGACAAATCCAGTTGGTGTATTTATTTAACTATAGGTATCCAAGTGTTCCCAGTATAGTGAGCTCTGATAACTTTTAATTTTTAGCACAAAATCGAAGATATTATGGGGGAGAAATGTGGTTCCGCGAGACTGGTTCAAAATGTTAAATTTTAGTTTCCAAACGGGCAATATATATTATGTATATTGCTAGAGACCATAAATAGAAATGGATTCAGTTTCAATTTTAAGTGAACTTATATCCTTCAATATTGTCAAGTGGTGTGTCCAACACTTGTAAAAAAGTTTCAGTTTTACTTAGCTAGATTTCTAATTGCTTAACTAACCGATGAGGGGTATAGCCTAACTTTCCACCCGTCATCATCCAAGAACAATTAATAGTCCTATGGTATCTACAAATTACATTTTTAGAAGTTTATACCTCGAGTCCTGTATGCTCTGCTTTACCTTCAATAATAATATCAAGTGCTAAGGTTCAGTTTTAGAAACCAAAAGACATAAGCGTACTTGTAAACGTATCTCTCCTCGAAATAGTTCCAAACACCAATATACGAAGTGATTTCTCCTCTATAAATCACTCTGGAAACGAAAAAATACCTAATGCCAAAAAAAACTTTCGGCGAGTGCTTCACGAAAAACCAAATTCGAATATTTTACAGCGAAATTCTCCCTCGAAATTCCTTCAATTTAACGTACATTCTCCGAGTATTTCACAACTGCAACCTAAAACAAATATTCAACAGAATTCCTACGGGCAAAACCCAGGAAAATCCAGAAAACTTTCACCACTTAATTGCACGAAAATAATTTCATTCTCTCAATGCCCATACACCACCCACTCGTTTGAAAGAAAAATACCCTTTGCGACTGTTTCGTATCCGGAAGCCGTAAAAAAAAGTAGTTCACCATGGAAAACTGAATAAGAGTAAAAACTGTAGATACTCACCGTCCGGTATATAAATATTCACAAACAAACACTCCTCGTCGTATCGTTTGGTCTCGTCGACGGGATGTGATGTTTTGATGAGGTTTTGAAAGATCTCACTGTGTCGCTTAATAGGACGCTTCGGATTTTGCCAGCAGTCTGGTGGAAAGGTCGATGCATTCTTTAGGCCCTTCCATTCGAGTCCATCAACCACAGGGGCTGCAAATCGCGGCGCGAACGCATACTGTATCCCCAAATACGCTTTGATGTTCTGAGTCCGGTACATTTTCATGTAAGTGCCCATCACCATCCCTTGACCGGGTATATGGATCGGAGGCGCATCTCGGCCAGACACTACCGTTAGAATCTCCACCAAATGAAAGGTTAAACAAATAAACAACAATTTCAACACAACTGATATTTTTATCTCCATGGTAGTGAAGAATAAATTTGCTACCCTCCTCACACAACACTGACACACCATTCGCCCGAAGAAGACAATTAAAACCGAAGTAGTACGCCTCAGTATTCCGCTAGAGTTTTTCGACTTTTCATAGTGGCGCGCGAATTTCAACTGAGCGACAGTATTTTCCGTGAAAAGTGTGGAAACTGTTTGGAGAAATTTGCACCCCACTTCACTTGGAATTGGAGCCGCCAGCACACTATGTAAGAGGAAGAACTGTATGCCTTTGCGCGGGGGTTGTTTGAGAGTTTTGTAGCCATAGTAAAACTATTACAAGCCATCGCTTTACGAGGACTACGAGGGGGCCATTGAACGACTTATTCCTTTTTCTTGGCGGCGGCAGGTGGAACTGGGGTGGTACGTTGATTGTCATCTAGCACGCGACCACCCGCTCTCACAAGAATGTTGATCGTATGGCAATGTACAACCGCGTCTAGGATGGAAATATGCTCCTGCCTTGTGGGCTTTCGAATAGTTCCTCTCAAAGATGGGCCAAGTAAGTCTACAAATTTCTTGAAGGAATTCCTGGAATGTTTGTATTTTGACATGGAGGGTGATTCCTGAGGAAGTAGACTGGAAATTGTGCGATAACCCAGTTACTTTTACTCTCAGTCGATACTTTGGTGGTGGCGTGATGGGTCGAATATTTCGTATCGTTTAATTAGTCCCGCCTGAGGCTTGAAATTTGCTGATAGTGTTTGTCTGTTATTGTCATTTTTTCGGTTTTTTGTTTGATTCATATTAGGAAATTAGTGTGCTTATAGCTTAGGTGTAATAAACTTAAACTGATATTGTAAAACAAACAAAAATTTGCATATAAGTGAAGATGGTAAATTTATTTCCGCATTGCGTATAACATTCTGTTAAACCTTTTTATGCAAACCTGGTGTTTGACGGCCTATGGCTGGCATCGATATCTGGTCGCCTGAGGGGTGGCGGAGGAGGATAATGACTTTTTACTGGAGCAGAATCTCGTGATGCTTCTGATGGAGCAGCAATTGCAGCCAGGACCAAGGCGATCAGAGCAAAAATTGCGAAGATTTTCATTTTAATTGAAGTGCTTAGTCTAACTTAAAGACAGCTCAAAGATTACTGATGCTACTTTGAGTTTTGCTTGAGTATTTATACACACATTTTCGATCTTTTGAAAAATCCCCTATCGCTTTTGTTTATTTGTGAATCGGCTATGGGAATCACCCAGTTCTTTGGAATGTACCTATATTTTTATGACAAGTTTACTTTGTTCAATTGACCTTATCACAAATGGAATACGAATTTCGAAATTCCTACTGCGTCGTAAGTCTGAAAAATTAAATAAATAAACAGATCGGTATCGGTACATAATTGAGTTGAGAGTTTTTCTTAATTTGTTTCTACATTTAAACTAAAATGAGCAAAATTTTATTGGATAGTTTATAATGAATTGCTTAATCTGTTGTCATACTTCGTTCATATGCTGCATTGATTAATTGCGTTGTCTGCACAGACCGCCATTGAATTGTATTCCGTGCATCATTCAAAATTTGTCGATAAGATACATACTCAAGATACTAGTCCATTCAGAGCTTGTTTGGAGATACGTTTATTTAAAAAAAAAATGAGAAAACAGACGAACATTTCTCAATTTCAAGGTGAAACACTTTTGTGGAGCCGATTGTGAATTATGGGTGATTCACAATGGCCTTAATATAAAGATGGCAACTTGAGAAAAAGTAGGTAATTACTTAGATTCAAAGCAAACACATGCTCATGTAATTTACGAATAGTTGTGCATTTGGAAGGCGTTTGTTAGTGGCTGTCGCACCTTTCTACGTCTGCCTTCCATTCCTACCTTATTTTAGGATATAATAAAATGGAATAAATATCGGTTTAAATAAATTTTATTATATAAATCTAAATACCCTTATATGGGCTTTTGTGGAAGTTATTTACATATCGATGGTTGCCCGTATTCCTATCTATGTCATTACAGGAACAGGTACACTCACAAACTCATATTTAAATTATATTCTACCGCGATAGCCTGTCCGCGATTTGTCTCAACAAGGCTGTTTGTTTTTTTGACTCCTTCAACAGATTCCGATGCATCTTCCTTATTTCAATGATGGCCTCATCTGGAAAATAATCAATTCCTGATGCATTCAAATGATCTGCTTGGGGATTGGGGGTGGATTGCATTTCATGACTTGCAGATTCACTTGATAGATGCAAAGACTCGGTTTCCAGCACTGTGCCCATGGAACATTTAGGTGTGTCCTCCGTTTTAATAGATCCATTTATGAATTCCTAAATAATTATTATTCTCAGTTGATTGTATAACGAATGTAACTTGAATACCCACTTGATCACTGGTAATTAACTCGGACTGTAAATCAACAATTTCAAAGCCTATTGGCACAACATCATCGGTATGCTCGGTCTTTATATAAGTTTGTGTCTGGAAAAATGCAAAAGAAAATAGGGATTTTTAACGTCCAAGAGCCAAGAGTATAAGTGGTCTAACCAATGATATGTTTCAGTGATGCCAGACTAAATAATCTTAAAGGGCAAATAGAGAGAATTTATCCCTCAGAACAAAAACAAGGGCATTTCGAATACTGAATCTGAAGAAAAACCATTCAATATCGCGGAATATCCTACGGGGTTTTTCCAACAAAGGCTTGAACTAAAAGGGTATTTTTGATAATCGTCGTGTGCAAGTCAGTTCTAAAAGTCTGGCATCACTGATATGTTTATTCCACAAACACAATGCACTGTCACCTAAGTGGCCAATGCTGTTGATTTTAATTTTGTAAGGGTTGGCCTAAAAAGTACGGTTCTGAAACTTACATCCTCCTCAACAACTTCAACCACACTGCTGCCGTCAGTTTCCGAGTCGTTAAATTCATCATCGTCACTGAATTTGATCCCGCATGCCTTTATAACGTGCCTCTCATAGTCCGAGAAACCATATCTCTTATCCTTGAACTGTTTCCTTTGTTCGTATTTTTTTCGTATGGACAATCGCAAATCTGACCAACACTAAAAAAAGTAAGTAAATATTACACAAAGATAAAAAACTATTAAAAAAAAAAAACCTTTTTCCACTGTGAAATGTCCTTCGCTGGGCCATATATATTCAGCTTTGTGGCAAGCTTCTCCCATAAATCGTTTCTCTTATCGCGCCCTTCAAAGGTTCGTCCCTCTAGTACTACTCTATCCCGTGACATTGCATCGAACATAATGTTTTTTTGCTTAAGGTTCACTTTGACGCTCTGTAAAGATAACAATTTAATGAATTATTTATATTAATAAAATTACGTCGCCATGCTTATTGCTTAAGGCACATTCTCTAGTGAATTAATCAGCAAATTTGACAGCAGAATATTTAGATTTCGTTAAATTAAAAAAAAATAATAATAACTTTTGCGCAGTGGTAAACATTTATTTAATTTTATCCGCATTAAAAAAAGACTCTAAAGACAATCTCTTACAAGCGCCCAAATGGCTGAAGGGGGCGCTGTCCTTAACATTAGTTGAGGTAGTTTATTAAGTCTGACAGCTGGTGTCTCAGATTTGATTGGACTAGATTGATAGATTGATAACAGAAACAGTTTTTTTCATAAAAAAAAACTTAAGATTTTAAATGTGCGCCCACTATTTGTAGTCTATAACCTATTTTCATCAAAGTAATTTCGACAAACAAACGTTCGACTTGACACTTTTAAAAATGACAGCCTATGGCTAAAGAATAACAAATAATATGATTGAATTATATAAATGCTTAACTTACATAATGAACATGGGGTTCAGAATCATCTACAACAGACTCGAGCACTTTGGGACGATATGACTTAATGGGCGGGGTTTTCTTGGGAGGTCTTCTTGGAACTTCCGAGTTCGGTTGTGGTATTAGAAAATGTAGCAAACTTCTTACTTCGCTTTCTTCCACTCCGTTATCAAATGAGCTTCTTTGTTTATCAACCTTCAGTTGATATCGGAGAGCATCTTTAAGGCTTTTCCACATTACCCTGCATTCTTCAGCTGAAATTTACAAAATAATTTATATACACAAATGTAATGTAGTATTAAATGGTTTTATTCAGACTACTCCCATTCTAATAGGACCTATAATAACGTAAGTTCATTTCTTGTTTATTTTTCCAATATAAGCCACAAATGTCACGTTTTACTCAGTGCGGTAGAGTTCTGTCATCGCAATACAAAGAAGCAAAACGATTTTATTCACCAAAGAACAAATTTGGAAAATATGTACCTTACCTATTCTTTACTCAGTTTTATTTAGCTGGGAAAATTCAAATAGCAGTATAAATCATGGCGTTTACCGCCTAATGTTTTCGCCTGAATGACATAAGGCAGATGTGAAATGTAACATACCTACCCGCCATTGTACCTACTCTATAGAATATTCATTTTTCGCCATCGAAATCTGCAAGTGTGTTTAGAAAATAAACAAACAACCACATAATAAACAAAAATACTGAAAATGCACAAAAAAAAACACAATGGTTTATTTTTTCATTTCATTTATTAGGTACCTACGTGTAAATATTTGGAAAACTTTAACTTTCGCCATTCAATATTTAATAAATAAGAAATCCGGCGCATAATCTGCCGGTACAAAAGCGCTTACCTACCAATATACCAACCTCAGTTTCACATAGGTAATGCATTAATTACTAAAATGCGAAAAGGTGCATAAAATAATTCACATTTGTGTTTGGGTTTGATCTCCATCAGTAGCATTACCTACGTATGAAAATTTTAGGGCGCATAGTCGATAAAATTAACCTACATACAAAAAACATCATCCATCCACGATCAGTCGCACACCCATATAAATAAAGCCGAATTTTTGTTAATTGTTCTCTGTTTGTTTTACCTGTGGTTGGAGTTGGCATCCCTGCTGCAATACGCTTCCACGCAGTACTCATAGCTTTCGGATTCCAATGCATATTGTTTTGCTTGTTCCAAACTAATTCCTCTTTCTTTATCAGTTCAACTAGCCATTTCTTTTTTTTCATGTTCTGTTTTTTCTGTTTAGTCTTTTGTTTGAAGCTATTACTTGTGAGTGTGTCTTTGCTGTTAATAACGTCATCAATTTCCTCACTAAACTTCGATTCACTTTTTATATCCTCTTGAGTTTCTTCAGTAAATGTTTCGACAGAATCATCTTCAAATAAATTAATAACGAAACTCATTTTGCATCGATTCACAAGTCAGCAGCACAGCACAACACAATTTGTTATTGACAACGATGAACGATAATAATTATGCCAACAAAAAGAGGTAGGTACCTATGTACAGTAGGAAAAGTTCACACAACGTGTAAATTTGTTTCGCTGCTTGCTTTTGCTTTGTTATTTATTTCACACGATGACTCGGTAAGAGTGGAAAGCGAACAAAAATAAATAAGAAGGCAAACGTTTTTCACCTTTCACGTATTATTATTTTACAGTTCCAGTTTCATGGGAATGGAAAATTTATGTGTGGAACTCATTTTTCATGCTAGTGAAAAAACGTGTTTTGGCATTTGGGGTGGGTAAAGTATAGTCTAGTCCAGTCCACACTGGAATTTTCAGTGCTCTCACTTTTTTCTTTTTGAAAAGGAGCATGTTGGTTTCATAAAATTCTGATGGGGTATTAATCCACGTAGGTTATCTTTTTAGAAAGAGAATAAATGAGTACCTACATGTTTGTTTGTCTAGTTATGTGTATCGTTCATGGAGGAAGTGGTAGTTAGGGGATTTTATGAAAGGAAAGTTTAATATATCAAATTAAATTCGGATGTTGCACCTATGTAAATATATGGAAGTTCAACAAACTGTCGGAATTTAATCTGACGAAATCTTGAAGTGTAAAGTACTCCTACAAATGACACCATGAATGTTTTACTTTTGTTTGTCAAATAGAATCTAGAATACCGAATACGGTATCTGGAATATTTTTGCAACGGTATTGTGCTATGATTTTTAAACAAACTTGGTTTAGTGGGCTCGGACGGACAAAAGCGAAACTAATAAGGTTCCATTTTTTCCCTTCGGGTACGGAACCTTCAAAATGTTCCTTTCACTGAAGGGCACATCTTCAAAAAATCTATAGGGTTATAGTTTTTAACACACTTTGTCAATTTTTGTGATTTCAATGTAATGTTTGATTTTTAAAGGCAGTTACAGTAACTCTGTAAACAAAGCTGCATTATGTCACATTTATATACAAAAGATAAGCGTCTTTCTAGGTATTTGTTGGAAGTCCCCTTCATAAGTTTTTATTACAAAATAAATTTTGAACTGTAAACAAAACTCACAATCTATAAAAAAAGATAAGTGACGATAGGCAAGCAATGGGTTCATATAAAAACTGACACTTACCAATCTACTGCTAGAGGCAATCAGTTTCGATTTTATTTTGGTCTTGAAAATATCTATAAAGCCTCAACATACACAAAGTGATACAATGCGGTTTTCTATAATTGTATTAACAACTCTCTTGTTAGTGGGATGTGTTTTATCTACGACTACGAGTGAAAATCAAAATTCCCGAATTAAATCCAATCCACCTCATAATACAGCGAAAAAATCAAAATATGGCGTGCAAATTGAAGATCTAAGCGATGTCCCACCCATCAAACATCCACACACTGGTGGTCTGCATATTATGCAAATACCAAATATTGGAATATAAAATAATATTTATAATGTGTATATGTAGTTTTTGATTTGATTGTGAAAAAAATAAAAGTATAATGTAATTGAATGTTTTCTTTTAACCAACTTGTGTAGAAAGCTTTAACTTATTTTAATTGCGACGTTAAATAAGGGTGCGTGTGTAAATTTCCTCTTGTCGGCTTGTGAGTGTAGTTTAAAATTAAAAAGTTCACTATAATGTTGTAATAAATAATAATTTTATGATTTTAATAAGGCCAACTTTGGGTTACTTGTCCCTAAGTACTCGTATGTATGAACTAAAATGTACCTACTCGTAAGCATTACAAACGTTGGAATGTGCGTAATAACTTGACATTATTTGAATATTTTTGAAGAGAAAAATTCTTGCTAAAGTTCATATTTCATTATTGGCATTCCATTAGTTAATGTTGGTATTTCCAGATAAGGAACATACACACTCCAATGACAAATAGTTTTGTATAAAAGCAAACAGCCGCATCTTGGCAGCTAATTGTCTGCTCCGTGAATTTGAGTTGCAAAACCGATCGCCACAGTGTTCTTCGCCATGAAGCTGCACGTACTTTTGGTAGTACTTTTAGTAGTTGGTTTTTCAAATTGTACAAGCACGACGGAAAGTAAAGCGCTGAAATTTCCCATAACCAGGATGAGCATAACAGACATCATAAACGAAATTATACGAGATATTGTGGACGTTGATGATCTGGACGAGATACCACTTGTAAAATATCCCCCAACCGAACGATAACACACTGTTCAAGGACCATGCATTTTCAGATTTGAATTTGAGCCTATTCATATTGGAAAATAAATTGTTGACAAGAATGATGAATGATGATTTATATAACTGACACTTTTTTAGAAATAATATCCATAAATCTATGCCGGCTTATGTCGTATTCAATAGCGCGCTCTCAGACCACTTTTTTGCTCTCAGAACACTTTTTATGTTCGTTTGGTTCCAAAAAAAGCAATCTTTTTCAAATTTCAGAACACTTTTGCGAATCTGGATTTTTTCTGAGAAGTTTTTTCATGACAGTTTGTTATGTTTATGTGTCATTCGATTAGGCGCACTTTTTAAGATTTTAGAGCACTTTTGCGAATCTGGATTTTTTTTCGGAGTTGCTTCAGATTTACTAATACAGGTACCTACAAGTGCGTTTGAGTTTGACTACTACTGAAAGGATTGCATTTGCATTAAGTAGATCTATTTTTGTTAATTATTAATGTAGAAATGCCTAGAAATCAATCGGGGTTCACAGTTGGAATGAAACAAAACATTTTAAAATGGACACCAATCAAATTATGATTACAACCGGTCTGGAAGTAGCCGATCTGGCAATGTACGCTTAAGCTGAGTGAATCTCGTGCAATTAAATAATGTTTCTTATTTCGGAGTTGAATTGGTTTTGGTAGAGCCAAATTTAATGTAGGACACGACTGCGACATTCAGTTTTATCTTCATCATTTCTTCGCCCCTATATAAAAATAAAGTTATGACTTATGGTGCAAGAAGTGGGTACACGTCACACGAAATCAGTGCATGCATAAAGTTGGTTATGAGCACTCGCAATGAATAATTCATGTGTACCTACCTTTACCGACGTTGATAATGTTCAATCTTTGCTATTAATTAAACCCAATTAGTCTGCCGTAGTAGGACAAGACTATTGTGGAGTTCCAGTGGTTGTATAGTAAAAATGTGTCACCTTGCTCGACAAGTGATTAAACTTGTGTGGCAGGAAATTCATTCCCCTCGGCTGGTTTATTACATTGGTCACGCGTGGAATTATAATGAACAATATAGTGCAAGTGGCACTCCAATATTCGAGTTGGAAATATATTTTTCTACATAATATTAGCTGCTTATTTGAATAATAAAATGTTTATACGCAGTATGTAACAGTATTTGCAAATGTTTAACTTTAGCCTTGAAAGACTTGCGTCTCCTTGAACTTGATCACGCAGGGGAGAAAATCAAATCAAGAAAAAATTGTTTGCTTTAATCTCTGACGGACACTTCAGAAACCGATTGTGATATGGATTACGACGTTGCTTGAGTTGCACGCTGTGTCCAAATTACTAGACGTACGTAAATCTAAAACGCACATTATAAACAATTTCAAATGAACCCAAAAGCAACCCCATATGAGCTTCGATGTGTGGTAGGATTATCCCAGACCACAGGTGATTTATGGCTTCGGTTTAGCAAAGGATATGAACCGTTTGCACTCACTAATACGAGGACTTTGTGTGTGTATCAAACACGCACCAGGCGGGTCATTAAAATTCATAAATGTTCATGACTCTGATGTTTCCCTTCATTTTTATCGAGGCTCCGCATCTTTTCTTTTTCACTCATTTACAATTTACTTTGGAGAAACTGTGTTTATGTTGATGGTCAGTTTCTGGTAATTAGCTTTTTCGAAACTTAACAGCATGTTGTGCATGTCTCGGTCTTTTAATGAAAACCTCTTGACTTGTTGTATACAGTGATGAAAGTAAGCCCTCTTTACGTCCAAGGAGGGTGGTGGCTTTGAGTTCGACCTAATTAGAATACGGACTGGTCATAGTGTAGACCTTTTTAGTATGAAATTCATTGTCGAAGGCGCAAGAAACTTTTCCGCTACCACAGCATATTTTTCGTCCAAACAATGAACAACATATTTTGACATAACTTTCGTTTTGTCCTACTTACTAGTTCTAAATATATGTCTAATTGTAGTTAGGATCTACTGGCGTAATTAGAGCTGCTTTAAGTGAATATTACTTTATTTGAAACATGGAGTGATATACGCAAACAGGCTTACAGGCTGTCCTGTCTAGTACACTGTTTTCTGTGCGCGATACCAATAACAAATTGCGAATTTTGTTTGCAAAATATAGCCACTGTGAACTAATAAAATTTGGAGTCGAAACTTCAAATGTTTATTACTAAGGCCCTGTACCTACTTCTGACTTCTGATGTTCAGCAGACTTGTAAAAAGTTTGGTTTACAATCGTTAATTGTTGTGAAATTCACTTGTAGTTCTGCAGCGAAAACTGATGGCGCTTATTGGCATAATTGATCTATTGTCCACTCTTGCGAAATTCTGTATAAATGTATATCAAGTTTAAAGTTCTTTTTGGGCCAATTTCTAAAATAAAAATAAATTCTTTCTTTGTGTAAAAAATTTAATTTCCTTAAAAGAAGAAGCACAACATTAGAATCAATACAGATCGGTGCTCGGCTGATTGAAGCACGAGGACAAAATCTGAATGGCATTCCTCTGGTCTGATGTGAGTTGGTTTTTGTTAAGTTTCTCCTGAAGCCGAAGCGAACACGATATGAGGGGCGCTGCGTTCTCTGGCAGAATTCTATTTACCACCCGAATCCATATTTGCTTGATTGTTTCTATCTTAGGAATCAGTTGAGTTTTTAACATATTGAGATCATCATCGGCCGCTATGCTTAAAATATGACTTATCGCAATGCAAAGCTAAACAGAAAAAAAACTCTTCTGTCATAAAGTTCATGTAGCGTTTTCCGACCTACCTGCTCTTGTAAATTATCTCTGTGCTTGTACTCGTTAAAGTCTGTCAAATTGCCCGATTGCTCCATGGCATCAAGTAGTGCTGTCCACACCAATTGAAAATGTGTACCGTAGTTTGAACGTTCCTGAATAGTTACAAGCGCAGCTGTGCCATTAATTCGAACCTTGAAGTTTGAATGATTCACTATGAGGTTACACAGGGAGTTGAAAACTAGATTGGGCCAGTTCAAGTCACTGTGTTGAGAATTGAATAATTCGGAATTTTTCATGAAATTTCCAATAGCGTAGCAAGAATTCCATTTGACTTTGGCATTTCCTCCGGAATTCATACAGTTGACCAGCCTTTCGACGGCTTTTTGAACCAAAGACCTCCAAGCGGGAATATTCAAATGATCGGCGGTTATTAGGCGAAGCAGATTTCCCAATGTCCGCACTGCATTGCTGCGGACCTATTGCACCCCAATGGAGTTGGATTAGTTTGAACTCTTTGCACGCACCCATTATTGCTTACCTTGTCGTTATCGCTTGCAGATTCGATGGCAGTCTCCAACAGCCGTCGCAAAAGGTCTTCAGATATTCTTTCCACTCGCGAATTAAAACTAGAATGAATATATTTAGTGCGGCATTTGGTTTTAAAGAACAGTTTGGAATTTACAAATTCGTTATTAGGGCATCGCTTACGTTCCCCATTGACCATGATGCTCTGACTCTGACAAATAGGTTTGTGTCTCTGATAAGATTTATTATGGACTCTGCTGTGTTCTCCACGAATACAAGGTTCTCACGTAGCGACGGGAAGAGAACGTATACAGCTAGGGCACGCACGGCGGCTGCACGTACGGTATTCTCCTCGCTACAGCCAGCTCCAGAGAGAAGTCCAATCAGTTGAATATGATAGCCGTGCTGCAAATGAGAAGTGTTGCAATTCTCAATGCGTTGCGACAAAATTTTACAAGAAGCTGCACACAAGGCTCTTATTCGTTCGTTGTATGTGTCTTGTTGCGCTACGTTGGGCGCCACGTTAAAAAGACGCTGTGGAAACTATCCACGAGTGTCGTAGAAAAAAAGGAGCCGCGATGAAAAACAAGTAGAACCTTAGCATCGAACCTTATCAACAAGAAAGAAGGCTCCACTGCGCCAACTGCAGGGGAAAAGTCTCCTAAATGTAGCGTATGCGATTTTGTCAGTTAACTGTGTTCTAAACTGCGGTGCGGTTTCAGCTAGCAAATTCAATCATTGAACGAATGCAAATGTTAGAAAAAACGCAGGAAGCTCATGGTTCTGAAAGAAAAATTTTTTGGGGGATACGCGGTAGCATTTGCATCAATGCAGGGCGAAGAGCGTGTACCTTTACGACTAGGTTACAACTGGAGAGACAATACAGCAGAGAAAGACACCACTTTATATGAAAGGTGGCGACTACGAACGTAGCTCAATCAAAAAAGTGTGCATATCCGAAGGCAGCAAGCTGACTCAAGGGGCTTGTTGGTTGGGATCGTAATCGTAGTTGTATGCTTGCTATTCGCTTTGTCCTCTCATCAAATACGACAGACATCGTATTGCTCTCATATGACACTTATATACCGAAACATAACACACGCACACATCGTGGCGCCGTGGCTTAGTTGGTTAAAGCGCCTGTCTAGTAAACAGGAGATCGTGAGTTCGAATCTCGCCGGGGCCTATCAAAGCAATTTGATGTTCTTTTTTTTTCTTACCGAAAGCCTCTCAAAGACATGTACTCCAATGTTTGACATGAAATCACACAGAACGGATTTAAGGGCAGCGCTTTGTTCCGAGTCTTGTATCTTCTCAATCACAGATGGTAAAATGGAGGTCCAAAAGTTTTGGCAGGACAGTAGCTCGTCATTTGATGGTGAGCCTGTAGAATGAGATATTTCAAAATTGTTTCCTTTTTTTGCAACCTTTTCCTCACCACTTTTTTCTAGCAAATAAGTGTTCATTGAATGTCCCAAGTTATCCAGACACTTGGCAGTATAAAGGCGCACATCAGCCTGACTGTCATTTAGTGTAGTCCTCAAAGCGCCCGCTATGAATTGCAGGTGATCTTTCAGCAGCGAGAAGTGTGGCGCCATTGATGAGAGTACCTGAAGGCATTCTGTGCGAACTGGAGTTGTGGCAACTGGCAGCTTTTCCTATATGAATGACAATTTAGGAAATTTATACCCAACAATGTCTTTAGACAAACCTTGGACTCGATAACGATGACGCCCAAGTTTTCAAGAACTCGTTGCAGCAACCATGACATTTTGAAGGCGATTTGTTGGCCATCATTGGAATTGGCATCTGCACGTTTGTTCACAGCTGCAGGCGAGGAAGTTAGGTCCTCAGTATCGGAATCAATAGTTTCCTCAGCTAGGTCCGATTCAATACTAAACAAAAAGTAGTTTTCTATAAGTTGACGAACTTATGCTGCGCCACTTACACTTCCTCGACTCCGGAGTCGTTGAGTCTGTTCTGATTCCGGATCACAGTGCCGACCAATGTTTTCGGAATGCCGACAATCTCCGAGATTTCTATTGTGATGTCTGGCGTGGATATTAGAAATTCCATGACCATTAGCGCTGCCACCTGAATTGTTGGATCTGTAAGAAAGGGCATACGTTAATGGACATTTGAAAAAAAAAAAAACATTTTCATGTTACCCTTGTGATAGACCAATTTACGGATAGACTTGACAAACTCTGTCACGAGTCCGTATTTCAGGCGATGAAAGGGGGTTGCCTGAAAAAAAGAATTGGACTCGTTTTAGAACTTTTTGCGGCAGATTACTATAGCTGTCGCTAATGATAACGAAATAGGAAAGCGCTCGTCGTAAAAGGTGGCCGCCACATATTTCATCGGTGGTCTTAGTCAATATAATTGAAACAGAACAAACACATCACATGGTTGCCTTTCTTACCTGTATTAAGACTGTCAAGCATTTCAGAATCTGCGTCAAAACAGGTAGTGAACTTTCGCTAGCCAATGCGTGGGTAAGCGCCCCGTATATCGCAATAATCATGTTTGCCAAAGAGATGGAAAATGGCATAAAAGTCGTCGGAGGGTTTTCGCTGAAAGTTTTAAATTAGCAAAGCAAACGTGAAAACAAAGTGTTGGTTACCTCCACTCAGCTTGAAGAAGAAAAGGTCTGGAGCTGAACAGAATTACAGAGGCTGCCTGAAGAGCTGCGATTCTACAACGAGGATTGGGATCACGGACAGCACATGTTAGTAGACCGGCGCTGGAATCGGTTGGAAACAAAGAATGCCAATAGCCATAGAAAATCTTCCTCTCCGCATTCTTCGCAATGAGACCAATCAGCGACAGGGCCGACAGTCTCAGCTTTGCTTGCTTGTGTCGCTCATTACGAGTTCTGCTCGCCTCTGATTCAGAAAAGTCCGAGTCGCTTGTTTTATTTAAGATTAGAGTTTCAACTATAAAGTATAGGAATGCAAGAAGAAATTAATTCAGATGAGACATTTATGTAGAGTGTCTTACAATCCACTTTTAGATTGCTTCCCGATGGCAACTGAAGCACAGCTATTTCATTTATCGCTGGCTGCTTGGCCTTGCCATCTGTCTTTCGGTTTTTATTTACAGTGCGTGGTTTTCGGGTTTTGGCGACTTTTCCCCCGCGATTGTTTGCTTCAATTGTTCCCTGATCGAGAATAGACTGCTGAGAGATATGAACCTTTTGAGGCTGTGCCTGTGGCAATCCGGGAATACCATAGTGTATATATGCCTTGGCTACTCCTAACAGCTCGCCAACATTCATTTCACACCACTCTCTGTCCTCAGAGGCAATTATATAAAGCACATTTAGTGAGGTGGTCATAAAGTTTATATGGTGCACTGATTGGTTGAACTTAATGCGATCCGAGTAGAGAATGTTTAGTATCTTCCCACCAATGAACGGCAGAATATCATCTATTTGGTGGTCCGATTCCATGTTCTCAAGCGGTCGTAGTAACGCATCTATGCAGTGAACAATTGAAATTATAGTCTCTTCTGTGGAATTTAAGTCATATTGTTGACTAGTTGATGGCTGAGGCTCGGAGAGGTATTTCAGGAGCAAACCATCGGGCGACAGAAGCACATCCCAATACTAAAAGAAGAAATTATGCAGTTGTATCGAAGCAAACAAATGATAGACTCTCTCAACCTCTTTTCCATAAACTTGATGATTTCTAAACAAAGCATGCATTGACATGAGAATATCACAGGCAGCGCCGGAAAAGTTAAAATCCAAGCATTTCAACTGCCATCCCATTAGTTTCTTGAATTGCTCCCTGGTTAGCTGAATTTTTTGCTTGTTCATCAGTGTGGAAATCAGGCAACATGACTTAACAATAAGAGTTTCTTCTTGCGTATCGATATTGGCAAACGATTCGATTAGTCTGGCCGCCGTCTGCGTTGCAAAAATGTTATATTAAGGAACAGATGTGGCCAAATCTGTGGATCGAACTTACTTTTTTGTCAACGAAATTCCCTTGCAGATAGTCCAGACTATTTAAGTCGTTCAGAAGTGTATTAAGTTCGGACATATTGCTCTTGTTCTGCTCATCGTTGTAACCAAGGAAAAGAAATTTCGTTGTTAACTGTTTGAAGTCTTCGGCTAAATCCATTCCCAAGGGTTTAGGAAGGAGGATGGTGTAAAATATTTGTTTTATTTGGGCAGAAAGCTATGCGATGACACATACTTTTGACATTTGACAAGTGGTGGTTGCGGTGTTCAGCTGGTAAAGTGATGCAGTGGGCTACGTATTTGAATAGAAAGATAGAATTTCAGCGGGACAAACAGTACCCGATAGATTGAGAAAATGGGGACGAACGTGAACACAAAAATTAGGAATAAAGTGAATTTAAAAGTTTCAGTTTTTGAATTGAAAAGAAACGTTAACAAATTCAACTCATATCTCTTACTCTTGCTCTTGCTCCATCTAACTATTTACCTATGCGTTGTTAATTTAAACACAATAACCTATATAGATCACTAATTTTATTGGTTCACAATAACAGTACGAAATCCCCTGTGAACTACGGAAATCAATTGACCCATGGGTAAAATACAACAAATAACCTTTTACATCATGAGGATGAGTATATAAAGACATTTTTTATAATTTTATGAACTTGGCATCACTGATGCTCATGATTGCCAGTTGGCAATTTGGCATTTATAAACAACGCCCCTCACCTGTCAGAGCAACAAGTGTCAGCTAAAAGCGTCTACCAGCCGCCTAATCACCTTTGTTGTGGTTGTTCTTTTATCGAATTTGACTCATCCACTAAGCTTTATTCGTACATTCAATAATATCCTCCGCCACCACCCCCAAACAAAACAATAAATTGTCTTTGCAAAACCATCACGTTCCACTCAGAAATTCCCACTCTCGTCTCATCACAGTCTGTTTCTGTTCTCTAATTTCATTCTGTTTCGAATTACGTCTACAGTCGGTGTGCAGAAGCAACAGCATCTATTAAATGTTTATCCACATCTAGTGCATTAAATGTAAAGTTACCTTCGAAAGATAATTGTCTTAATTTTTTTTTTTTGTATGTGTTTGACCAGAAAATAATTAAGTTTTCATTCAATCAGTGTTGTCTTGTTTTGTGTTGGCCCTTGCTGTGTGTTTCGCGTTGTCGTTAGAGACGCGATCAGTGGTTCTCTGAAGCGATGACTATTCCTTACAGTGACAGGTGCCACCGCCCATATTTATGGAATTTAATTGAATTTCTAGTGATTTTTGCCCACCTGCCATATACCTACGCCCAGGATACACCTGATCTAGAGCCTTACCACTACCTGGGATGCTACAGTGCGCGCACGGACCTGCTAAAGGATGCAATATTTGCTCGAAATGCTCAAACATGTACGGACTATTGCGAAAAACTCAATATCCGGTAAGTCAAGGTGCATAATGTAAATGCTTTCCTGCGCGAGCACGAGCACTCATGGATATATTCTGCTTCCAAGTGTAATTATCAATTATTTACCATGGCTGCTGCCTGCAACAGTGAATCAGCTTACAATTTCCCACTAGTCTGTGTGTGAAACGACGGCGAGGGTCGCTTTTGATCATCACCAATATGTTGGCAGTGGATAAGGCATAATTTGTTTTATATTCTATTATCTATTTACTTGCTGCTGCAGTAGCTATGTTTGCTAGAGCTCTCCCCTTGGGTTAATGAATGAGTGATTTATGATTTATCTGAGCGCCACTATGTTTTTTTTTTTTTTTGCAAAGTAGAGCAAGTTCATTACATAGCTGCAGACTTGATGAAATCAGTTTTGTCGTGTGGTAAACAAAAGCGATAAAGCGCAGCAAAGGCAAAGGAATCAGCAAAAACATTGGAAATATGGATGGATTTCGAGTACACTAGCTAATAAACTAATAATCCAGACTTACCGCCACACTCGTTTATTTCACTTGTACCGACTACAGCTAACGACACTCTCCTTACAGATATGCTGTACTCTCTGGCGAAAAGTGTTTCTGTGACAATGTGGCAATCGACGCTGACAAATTGGACCCGAAGTTCTGTAACATAAGATGCAGTGGCAACAAGTCACAATACTGTGGAGGCATTGAATCGCACAGCTATTACTCCACACAAAGTAAGTTTCCACAACTATTATTCATTCAACTTGTACCAAAACTCTCGCATTTACAGACGATGGTCCCCCGAAGAATATACGAGTATCCAACAGTTCTGAAAACAGCATCTTGATCACATGGGACCCACCGAATAAGGAAGACAAAGTCTCCATGTTTGTGATCAAATCCATTGTTTTACACTCCTATGCAACCTATCCCCTATTTCAACACAAGTACATCGTGCAGAGTACTGAGGATCGCTTTGAAATGACCGATCTTCATCCGGGCACCAACTACAACATCTCTGTATCGGCCATGTGTGGCGATCATGTCTGTGGCACTCACTATTTGCTTGGCGTAACAGAAATAGGAATTCCTAATCCGGCACCCGCGGAACCGACTATAGTAAACCGCACGGATACGACGATCATGATTCGAATTCCGACCTACGTAAATAATAACGGTCCAGTTACCAAATGTAGAGTAATTGTCCAGCGATTGGACAATTCGCTGACACAGCCATTCGACGAGACACTGTTGGGTGGCTATGAACGAGCCCAGGAAGATGGAACATTTTACTACATTGCCAGTGAAATGGAATACCTGGTAGTAGTTACTGGTTTTCTCTCTGAGAATTAATAAATTATTTGGAATATTTCACAGAATACCTCGCAAACGTTTGTGGTGGGGGACAACAAGACATATGGTGGCTATTGGAATCCACCCCTTGAAAAGGGCAGTCATATTCACATTTCCTTGGGTATGGTCAGTACACTGAACGATATAACGAAGGTACACTATGCGATAGCATCTCACGGACAGGACGAACCGACCGACTTTCAGTACGCAGATTTTGAACGTAAGTGTGTCATCGAAAGCTATCGAACTTTGGCATTAAATATGTTTTACTCTTGCAGCCGGAGAGGAGTCAGTTTTGGCATTGACGGTGGTTTGCGTAATTTTTGCCATATTGTTTGTTCTGTCAGTGGTTATTTACCTGTATCTGAAGCGAGAGACAAGACGGCTGCAGCGACTGCCAAGCGATACACACGAACTGACCTTGCAGGGACCGATGGTTGAAATGGTATTTAGAGTGAAACTTCGTAAGGGCGCTTTAAAATTAGTGCGTTACCTTTTTAGGAGAACAATGGGTATGTTGCCGACGAAGCCCGCAAAGGGCCCTTCAAGGAACAGCTGAATGCATTAATCGA
This sequence comes from Cheilosia impressa, assembly GCA_948293265.1. Lineage (NCBI taxonomy): Eukaryota > Metazoa > Arthropoda > Insecta > Diptera > Syrphidae > Cheilosia > Cheilosia impressa. The sequence goes on along the minus strand of OX411883.1, from coordinate 3,037,411 downwards.
AAACGTGGACAGCTCACAGAGGTTGCCCCGCAACGCGATACGCATGAATGTTGACGAAGTTATTGCTGATGGAAGGTTTGGCGAAGTTATCACGGGCAAATTGTATGCGAGTGCTGAAGCACATGATTGTCAGGTTCATATATTATCAGGTGAATAATGAAAAGTCATGTTGTAGACTCCGTATGCATTTAAAAATTGGATGCATTGTGTAAATATGGCTTGTCTTGAGATTTTTAGGTTAGTTGAGAAAAGGGGTGCAGTTTGCACATAGCTCTTGCCGTGAACAGGCTCATTTATGTTTTCTGTTGTCTTTCTCCAAGAATACAATAAGGTCACGGCCCTGCAACCAGTAGCACTATTTGAATCTTTGAAACATTTGCAAGCTATAGTTTACTGTGTGCAATCCGCAACAATTCAATTTGTACCACTATAAATGCATCTGACTCTTAAACTAAAGCGTTTCAGTGCATCAAACTAAATTTGTAAAACTGCAGGGAGAAGAAGCTCCAAATATTGAGTAAAAAACGTGTTTGCATTCACTACTAAAGACCTTTATAATTATATTGCCACTTACTTACATTCCATGTAACCATTACGTAAATATTTAGCCAAAAGCTCTATTGTTGCTATTGCTATACAAACGATTTTGCTTAATAATGAAGTGATAAAATAATTACTTAAACAAGCAATTACTTGACACGCTCTATTTCAATCTCGCCTCTATCGTCAATCAGTCGCATTTGAGTACAATTGTACCCGTGCCTGTACACTATTGAAGGCAGCAATGATAGTGATTCTGATTACTGTAGCAACGATGTCAGTCTTTAGAACGTACATATATCCGCAGTCTTTCTATTATGTTGACACTTTTTGTTCGAGCTCTTTATGGTTACAGCTTTGTAAATCTGTCTATGCATCTTGAGTTGAACTCGTGTTTTTATTTTTCCAGACGACATGAATCACGAAACGCAAACACAATTTCTAAAAGACTTTGAGAACATCATTCGTCTTATGCCTAATGACAAATTCCTCCACTTCTATGGAATAACTGCCTCAGTCGATTGGTTCTATCTCATTTTTGAAAATAATAAAACAACCCTGAAGAGAAGACTTATTGAAAGTCGAGTACCACCTAATACTCCGAGCTCGACCTTCTCTACAGTTTCCGAGGAATGCGTACTATTGTGGATCTATGAAGTCGCCATGGCCATGGAGTACTTGGAAGTGAATAAGGTGAGTTGCACATTGTTTTCGATTTGTATATGTCCAGTAAATAAAAAGTATTCAGGCGTTTGTGAGTTATTCAATTATACACTGAATGTTTCCATATTTATAAAAGAAAATAACTGGAAAAAAATATGTGTCCCATCACTTAAAGGCCCCGGCGAGATTCGAACTCACGATCTCCTGTTTACTAGACAGGCGCTTTAACCAACTAAGCCACGGCGCCTGTTGGAAATGTAGAAACAAAATAACAAGCCGAAGCAGTATCCACAATATTATATTTTTCTAAAATGGATGGTTCCCCTAAAAAGAAGCTTTTGCAACGGAACGGTTTTCGTGTGCCAAATTTCGCTTTTATCCATTTACTTCAGGTTTTCGCGAAGGCAACTAACAATAGGCCTGTTTTAATATAATTTAATTAACATTTTCCGAGCAAAGTTAAGTGGAATCTTTAGCACGCACTTAAAAGGCCCACCATCTACTCTACCATACAAAATATGTACCACTCAATCGAAAATGCTTTCATTCCTTGAATTTGCCACCTTACTTTTGCTTTGCTGAAAAAGATGTTCATGGAACAAAATCGAATGTAAAATAAAACCCAGATCCTGGCAGACTTCACTGATACAACCTCACAAGTAAAAAAAAATTGAAATTGAAATTGTGATCTTCTATTCGTCGAAGGATAATATTTGTATTAAATGACCTGTTTCTCTATATCCACACTCTTACTTAATCGCATTCCGCACATTATGTTTTCTGCATTAATATTACTGTCTGTCTATCTAAAGTCCGTATGACACTACATTTTTTTCTTGTTTTTTTAATGCTGAAATTTTCAAACGAATTTATTTTCAAATAATCTTGAAATGTCAAAAAAAAAAAAAGCTCCCAGCAGCTGAAAAATGTGATTTGAATACATTTTTAATGCATTTTTTTTTTGACGTACATATCTACATTAATGAAGTTGGTGTGTACGCACTCACTCCGATTGGGAATTTTCGTTCTAATGTTTCGTACCGCATTCATTTTAAAAGTGTAAAAAAAAATGCAAAAAAATGTAGTGTCATAGGGGCTTAAGGAAGATTGGAAGTATGATTTGTGATGGATGTGGTTAAGATTTGGTTTCAGTATTTTTATTTATTAATATTTTGCATAAAGGTAACCTTTATTTTATAGGTAAGTGTAGTCGAGTATTATGTACATATATATATTTTTATAGAGCTTTCCTGACAAATAAACCTTTTCTATTGCAAAAGAGTATTTTGTTGCTAAAATGTAAGCAACAGGACGAGAAAGTAAACATTAATACTTCGCTTTAATAAAAGGTGCACTTTTTTATTCATTAACAAAATGTGTTTACAGCTTAATTGATGGGTACTCATACTCATACTCATAACCAGAGACAATAGGTCTGTTCCTTTACTTTTGTAGTAAAATGGAAAAGAATGTCAAAATGACAGTGGTGGGGATAAATTCTCTCACAGAGAGAGACACTTACGAAAAAGTTAGGGAACGCTTTTGTAGCAAACTACCAATAATGACAGATACATAATTCAAAAATTCAAAAAGTGGCACAAAAAGCCGTTAAAATATCTGATAAACGAAGAATTTTGCTAATTAACTAACAAGATTAGTTGATTCATCTAGAGATGAAAGTGATTCGGAATAAATCGACCTTCTTTTTGAAGAATCCGAGTATGTGGAAGAGTTTGTACTGATTGAGCTATAAGCATTCGAGAAGGGGAAAAAGCAACACAGCGATAAAAACCACGTGGAGGAGATTGCCCTTCTTAATCCTCACAGCAAAGAAGAATTTCGTCGTCGCTTTCGAAAAGAATCTAAGGAGAACATTCAATATTATTTTCCCGCCTGTTGATACCATTTTAATTCGTAAGAAATCAAAACAATTGCACTCATATGCCAAATAGGTCAACAAATTTCAAATCAGCTGTTAATTGAAAAGTGACTGACAGCTCTTTCAATTCTACACCAAGAAATTTGTTGAGTAAAAATTCGTAAGATTCTCAGTGGAGGGGTAATAGCTTGCTCTCTCGATGACGCTCTCTTTTGCGAATTTTTCGAGTTAAGGAACGACATTGAGTAAAATTCGTACGAATTAGTACAAATTCGTAAGATTTAAAAGTAAGGGAACAGACCTAATACTGAGACCACCAACTTCGGCCGATTTCCCGTTACTTGCCCACAAGCTATACTTTTATGGGATGGCAACTGCTAAGTGCGCTTGTAAATATTTCTACATAGAAATTCGTATTGACAAATGTCACGTGGCTTCAAAAATTGCGTCTTACAAATACACTCGCACCTTGCATTACATGCCACTTCCGCTTTGGGCAAAGGGCTTGCAGCGTTCATAGAATTTTATCCGTTTAATTTGAATTGTTCGTTACATTTTGGAAAATACAAATATTTTGAGCAAATTTTCTTCATTATTTAACAAAAATTTACTGACGAAATCGAAGTTAAATACATCTGTGTCCAAAAGGCAAAACATCTTATGTCAATTTTGTACACTTTTCAGGAGAGCGACTTTAAACTTATGCAAGGCACTACAGCTAATGTAAAATCTATTTTACAAACAGTTATAACTTCCACATTATTAGAGATTTTTTCTCCTCGTTTGGCTTAAGAAGGAGAGTAAGGAAAGCACAATTCAAATAACGTTAAATAGCAAAAACAACTTAAATCGACTTAAGATGTTTTACCTTTCAGGCACTATTTCCAAAAACGGAAAATCCACAGCCATATTTGTCCTAATATATTTCTAGTATGTATATAGAACATCTCATTTAGGTAATTTTATTAAGCAAACATATAAAATTCGCCTTTTAACAATAATAACTAACCGATGGCATTCAGCAATGTACAAATGTGGTATTCCCGAACTCTGTCACATTTCCCCACGGTTACCTACCGCCGTTGGCAGCATTTACTTTTGTATTTTTTGTATGTTTTTGCATGTCACACGGATTCCCAATGGACATAACACTGATAGGAATACAAAATGGCGAATTTGAAAAAAGTAACTGAGGTCGCCAGCGGCAAGAGGATTGGGGTCTCAGATCTCAGTATGATTTGTCTCTGCTCATAACTCATAAGCTCCATCTAAAAACATCAAGAGTATCATTTGCCTAACTGTTTTCCGTTGGCGCCGTGGCTTAGTTGGTTAAAGCGCCTGTCTAGTAAACAGGAGATCGTGAGTTCGAATCTCGCCGGGGCCTTCGCAGTGGAAAACTTTTTTCTTTGTAAATATTTTTAATAAAATATTTCTGTTTCTATTTTAAGGTTGTCCACAAACACCTCTGCTGCTATAGCGTTTACGTAACAAATGCAAATAAAGTAAAAGTTTCACTTTTTGGGCCGATTCCGTACGCCGAGGATGGTAAAAAAGTCGACATATCACGATGGTTGGCTCCGGAGGTGCTTCGCTTCCAGAACAATTCACACAAATCCGATATTTGGTCTTTTGCATGCCTAGCTTGGGAATGCTGTACCCTGGGTGCTACACCATACGCGAACATCACTAGCCAAGATCTACTGCCACGTATTAAAAATGGTCTACGTCCCGAACAAGCAGCTTTTGTGTTCAGCGATTTGTATCAGTTATTCCTCAACTGTTGGCAGCTGGAACCGAGTGATCGGCCCGATTTCGAAGATGTTGCCTTTAATGTCAGACAGATATTGACATCACCACCGCATGCATTGTCATTTAGTCGGAATGAGCAATCAGTATTACCGTATTATTTGCCTCTACTCGAAATGCACAATTGAAATGCGTATACGAATCTAGTGAATAACAAGTACAAGTTTCTAGGAATACCTCCCCTTGGCGATATCGGTTTAAACGCAAGAAACGAAACTAAATCCTTTGTATCGTGTTCAAATAAGTAAAGATGGCAGCTTGCACTGTATAATACAAAAAAATACATTCCAATTTATTAAGAAAATAACAAAGTGTTAAAGGTATAGGTATATCGTTTGAAAATATGTTCCCCTAGCAATAAGTATACACTGTAGAAAAATAATACCAAATTTTCTGTCTCGTTGACCAAATCAAAAGTGCCTACCTAATCTTATAGAAGCAACTATTTCAATGTAATTTTTGCCTTATTTTTCTAACTATACACAAATTAGCTTTTAAGAAAACGACATCTACTTATGAATAAAGTGAAACCTTAAACAGTCGGATATGTGTTCTAATTTGGCTTTGGCGTTTGGAGGACATGAAGAGACATCGTAGTAGATCTGAAAAACACATTTTACGTCGGGCAGTGGAAACCATTAGCCCAAACTTACTATTGGATGTAGATTTTCGGTTGATACAGACTCTACCTCGAAATAAAAATAAATACACATCAACTTCCTGTCAAATGATTTAATTTATATATTTATTTTCTACTGCAAATTGTTCCTTTTTTACGAAACACGATCATTTAAGCACATTTTGATGAGGCAATGCGTAATATGGTAAGTAAAGCATACTCGCCAAATCAGACGCCGACAAAAATTCCAATTCCAGGTTGATTTGTCTACAACTTTGTGGCAGCGAATATATTGATTACAGTGACTATCATCCAGAAGACATTCCAGTTCAAAATACAAACAACATTCGGTATGATAATCCATCGCCCGAATATAAGTCGGTTATGGCGAATCTCTGCGACAATTGGCAGTCGCCTATTTCGTATCTGAAAAAACGAGGATACATGCCTGAAGATAAACCAGTTGCCCGCCTTAAGAAGCAGGACGATGATACGTATAGAAAGGAAATGCTACTCAAGGGCAAAAACTACTTCTTCTTTCCCGAAAACCAGCAGCAGAGTTTCAAAGATAGTCCCACGTCATTGGACGAGGATGAGGAGTACAATTCGGCAGGGACAAATACAATACCTCCGGTAACAGCACCGTTGGATGAGAGAAAAAATGACACCACAGGTATTATTGACAAAGTTAAGGAGAGGATTTTCAGTATATTCTCCCCTAAAGGACTTGATAAGGAAAGTGTCTCTAAAAGTGAGATGTTAGACTCGAACTACGATACCGATGATTCTGAGTTGTTTGACAATTCGAATGACTACGAGTTATCGGATCGAAGGCTTTTTGTGCGGAGTGCACCTGAAAAGCCAGCAAATTTATCCAGGCCAGAAGGAGAGGACTTTTTGAGTGACCTGAGCGAAACTGACGTGCAGTTTGTGAAGAGTCTTATTAACTGTTTCAAAAAGAGCAAACACGACTTCCAAGTTCAGCCAAAGTCAAGCACGAGTAGCCCTTCTGCTAAAACTGGCTCAGATTCGAAACAAACAAAGCCAAACGACATAAAGCCTGGAGCTGCAAAACCCACTGAAAATAAGTCAAATACTACAGAGTATGTGGCTGAAGGCAAAACTACTCCTAAATCTGTTATAAGCACAGCACCTGAATGTATGAACGTTGATGTTATGGAAGCTGCAACTACGCCGAAGCCATCTAAACAACAAGGTGGCTCTAAGGGCGCAATGGATGACTTGACTGTTGATCTGGACATTAATCAAAAGAACGGAACAGGAGAAGGTTAGTATGATGAAGGGATCTTGCATTGGTTGTGGGAGATGAGCTAGATTCGAAATCTTCAAAGCCTAGTCCGCAACTGCGACTTAAAATCCGTTGTTCCATACTTTGCTTAGTAGAATTCGTAAAATATGATTGATGAGTTTTTTAAGGCCAAACCAGAATGGAGTTGCATTCCCCGACGTGTCTTGTCGGCAAAGTAAAATGCAAACAAAACCAGACAGAAAGCGCGTTTAAGCTTAAAAGCTTTCTGCAAAAGAGACATCGATCAGACAACAACAAATCTGTTAAAGAACCATTTCCCCGGATGCGAAATGGACTTTATTTCCTTTTTTTATTAGTAGACTGTCGGAACTATCTATATTTTATTATACTGCCCAACATGGCTTAGACTGACCGCAAATCCTGATCGATCACTTTTTTGGCCCACTCGTCCACATTTTTAACGAGAATGGGAGTGACTTCTCAGCAAATATGTCCTTACAAGGGAAAACTGGCTTATATCTGTCGAAAACGAATTTCCATAGGTAAAACTTTAAGCAGAATGTAGGAAAATGCGACGAACTCCCAACTATATCCACCAACTCAACCATTCTTCGATATTAACTTCACTTAAACGCAATTCTCTTGCAGAAAGCCACCCGCCCGTAGAATGCCAATGCATTCCGATTGTTTCGACAACACCTCCGATGCCTTTAGACTCGGAAAAAAATAAATACGTTATTAAGTCGAAGTTCTTGGCTCATCTCCATCACATGGTCGATGAAGTGGGCAAACCCCCACACAAACCTCTTGATTTAAGAAAGATTCAGGCTGTTATTGATCAATCTAAAAATCTACCAACAGTTACAATGGGCAGTGGCAAGACTACGGAGTGTACACCTCTACGACTAAACGATATGTCCTTTGACTTGGAGTGGAACAGAATTGGAAAATCTCCAGAAAAAGACAGAGAAAAGTTTAATTTCTTGGATTATCCCCAAGTTAACCAACCACAAGGCCAAGGTTTAGCAGCGAAGTTCTTACAAGGTGTGTTTGACTACTTTGTAAAAGAAGTGATTCAATATTATTTATTCTTTTTTCTCTGTGCAAAGATGTGAACTCGTACCCCGGAAATAGCGATGAACCTTTGAAGACTCCCTATAGCGACAACTTCTTGGACTCGCAGCGGTCTCTGCCCGATGATCTGGAGATACCTCTCAAAATAAGTACTAAACGAGAGGTATTTGCACCAAGCTCGGGCAGTCATAGTCACAAGTTATCGCAACTGCTATCGGACATTGCTTCATTGCCAGATCCTGGGGATGACGACACTGCCGACTACTCAGACGAAAACTCCAAGCGACGCGTTAAGGGAAGACTAAAAAGTCGTGGAAAGAAAAAACCGAAAGCCAAGTCCAGAGGTGGTTCTTACAGTAAAAGTACCGCCGATGTTGACATTACACCACTCGAGTTTGATGACTTCGATCAGGGTAAGGGAAACGATTTCAATTCCTTTGAAGAACTGAAAGACATCCAATTCCGCGTAAATGATGATGACGAGGAGGCTATTTCAAAGTTCATAGCCAACCTCAATTCACCGCCAGAGATTTTCAGTTTCGACGTAGACAAGTACCTTCGTTCGGCTAAACAGGATATGGAGCCCCAAGCACCTGAGTTTGAATACCAATCGCCTGAACCACGGACCTATTACGAATTCATGGATGCACCAGCTGTTGAAAGGGAGAGAATACCTCTGGGAGATTCGCCGCCGCCAGTTCATCTCGCCCAAGAAGACGCAATACTGAGGAAACGCGCAAGACCATCTGCAGGAAAGCGCGACCTCCTCAGGCAATATATTAAGGGTGTTTCCAGTGCGCTGAACCACGATTTTCCTGAGCTCAGTGTCGAGTGCAACAGGGCAAACGAAGAGAAATCCCAAAGGAGTCCGAATTTGAATACTGACTTGTCGTTCCGCACCAATAGTTTGGTAGACGGGTTCTCTACGAGTTTGGATGCAATGAACTACATCAAATCGAACGATAATGGTGAACTTTTGGACAGCTATTTTCTTCTCAACGATGGCAGCCCTAACATTGACGATTTGGCGAAGCAAGAAGTTATTCCCGATGGAAGGTACTCCCCGCAGAGTCTTGAACTAGACCTCGATCTGAACAAAAAGTTTCGAGATCTGGATATTGGTGCCTTGAGTGGTGGTGATAGAATGCAACATAACTCTGCGCCAATCGATGCGAGAAGCGTTGACGACGAAGTCAATAGCAGGATCGAAAGGCGAGACTTCGAAACAACGAATGAGCAGACATAGTTGATTTATTTATTTAAACATATTTATGTAAGTTTATTTTATTTTCTATAACTAAAATAAAGAGCTAAATAGAGAACTCTTTTCCTAGAGTTTGTACGGCAGTGACCTAATAGGTTTAAGCTTTTGAATGAAGTTGAGCTTTCAGTCAAAATTGACACGACTTTTCTAAATAACTGTGCTCTACCAACGCAGAAAAAAGCAATGCGTTATAAATGTATTTTATTAAAAAAGCTGTTATTATAGAAAATAGGTCTGTTCGAACTTGAATCGAACGCTCACATCAATAGAGGAATAGGCTTGAATATCATCTTCACTCATTTGCAGGTAAGGGCGAACCATATTAGAAATGATCGGCAATAGTTTTTGTGTTTTTAGCGTCTGATTACATTGAAATCGAATGCCACTCTTTGACCTATTGTGGATTATACACTTTAGTCTGTAATAATTGCAACCCAACTTCAGTCTGCAGTAACTTAAACCCAACTTAAGTCTCAAACTCAAGCTTTCTTACCCTTTCACACATTCAACACGGCTTCTGTTAGGATTTGCCTTTGTAAATTGTATAGCTAATAAAAGGACCAAATCTGAGGAGTTTCAAGATTGTGGTTTCCCATGGTAGCATCTCCATTTTCGCCTAAAACCTCCTTCACATGGGCAATAAATGCTGTACCGCCACCTCTACCCCAAATAAAAACACACATTTTATCACAGAATATATAATTTATTTATTTTCACTTCATTTATTCGCCTTAACTTAAGTTTATATATCAAATGATTTGTTGAACTCATTGTTTTTATTTTATGTGCAAATTGAATTACAGTTTGGTAGAAAAAAGACTAAATTCCTTATACTGTTGCGTATTAAGAGTTTATTTTTATTATTTTGAATTTTTAACAAAAAATGTACCAACGTTTTAAGATCTATGAAAATTCGTTCTATTACCTAAAAATAAACTTATTAATGTGGTCTAAGTAAAATAAGTCTAGTCCTTAAAATTCAAATGGATTCTCCAGTTTTTTTTTTTTATTTTACTCACTGCTACTTGTGTTAAAATATATTTTTTACTTAATTTACTTTAACTGGGCTTCAGCTAGTTATCTTATATCAAATACATACAAATGCGCACATTAAAATTGTTCGTTTCCTTTCTTTGTTTAATCAACAATAAATATGAAATTTTTTCTTTGGTTTTTACCTATATTTCGTTTTAAATTAAAATTCTATAACCTAATTTAAAATTCAAAAGAAATTCGGAATAAAACAGAAAAGTTGGAAAAAGAAAGAAAGTGGGGTTATATTTTTTATTTGTAGTAAATCGTTTCACATTGGGTGGAAAACATTTTTGTTAGGGGGATTTAACGACGTTAGAAGCGAGTCGGTGTTAGTGTGATATTATTCAGTTTATTAAGGGGAAGTGAGGCATGTGAGGGTTTCAATAAAAAGTTTAACTAAAATGAGGAAGGTCTCACATAGTGGCAATGTAAGGACAGAAAGGGATTTAAAACAAAACACATTACACATATTATAGCTACAGTGTCAAGATTATTATTTCTGCATGCATCTAGAGGCTGTGTTGTTTTACCTTTCCCGAAAGAAGTAATATAAAACAAAAATGTGTTTGGATACACAATGAATTAATAATTTTCATTAAAATGATATCCATTTGTAAACATTACTTACAAAGATTACGGCAAGATCTGCTGCTGAATTTAGGGCGTAACCAAAACTCATTCAACACATACTCCTACGGATTTTAGAAATAAGCTCGATGAAAAGCAAGTCGTTTTTTAATCAATATTCTTTTATTGCTGCCGGTGTAGAGGTGTCTCCATTGATAAAATGTTGTCTGACATTGAAGAAAGTGCTGCTGTGATCGGCAAACTTAAAATTGAATCTTATGTTTCACACTATAATGATTGGCAAGATGCTAGCTAAATCTATGTTTAAATGACAAGAAACGGTTTGGATTTAATACTTGTATTATATGCCCCCTTGCGGATCACCATCATTGGTCAAGATTAGATTCATCAGAAGGTCAGTGTGTATATATGCCATGGCAACGTTGTTTGCTTCATATGAAATAGGCAAATATAAGACACAATGTGCAAACAAGCACTTGATTGATGAGTTGGCATAATGCAAGAAAAACACCCACACATTATTAATTGGAGTAAGCCTTTGAGGAAACCCAAGAACTTATGTAGTGAGTTCCAGATTCAAGTCGTTTAAAATAACACGACGTATTGAATGAACAGAAAGAAGAGAAGTGCATTTTTGATAAAAGAGCTCTGTGAAATGTCATCGAAATATGCAGCACAACTCCGCCTATTGAGAAGCTGTTGTGATTCACAAGCGGACTATTTACCAGCGTTTCCATCACGTTTCACATAATCATCGCGATGGGCTTATTGTGGTGTATAGAGCTCTATTCACATTACCATACTCTATTGAAACTAATTTAAAAAAAATTATTGTTTGGTAGTTTGTTAGAAGAACATTCTCTAGATAAATGCTCTTTTGGAACTCGGCATAAAGTCCAAAACAATAGGACAGGGGGAAGGCTTTGAAACTGTGAATACATCTTTAAAATGAAGTCTTTGCTGCGGTTATCTTTTTCGATTCAATTCACACGCAGTATCAAAGGACGATACGTGGTTTTCAAAATCAAGTATGATGTTTGGAGTTGACGAAGAGTGTTGCCACAATAGTTTGTGAATCCTAAGACCTTAATGCGAGTACGAAAGTAAATTTGTCACTGGGTAAATCAATGGTTCAATAAGCCTGAAATCCTGCAAGCATTTGTGATGATATAAACGTGTTAGATGCTGTATATTATTCATTGCGTCCGGTCTTCGTGGCAAGATAAACGCCGTTCAATACCCATTCCAGTTAATTACTACTTTAACGATTATTTTCGTACAAATATAAAACATGCACACATCAAACATTACACGTAATATCATAACTATAAATACATCTACTAAAAATAGACATAAATGCACCCTTTTTATGTATGTTACGTTCGTTACATGTATCGCAACTAAATGCTTGCCATGATTTTATAAAACCAAACGCCATACGAAACCATGCCCTACACAGTGTTAGACAAACAGAAAAAACACGCATTGATACATGCATGTAGGCCAAATTATGTGCTAATACATTTTTCGTTTACAACCATTTACTTTATACAAAAAGAATTCTAATATTTATAACCTATAGTTTATATTATTAAATTACACCTTCTCTTTCATTTAAAACAACAAAATTCCACTTATTTACATTTTCACAATATCCCGCCTTGAAGAATAATTGTTATTATTGTGTTGCTCGCCTTTCTTTTTGCAATAAGACTTTCAAGTTTCATTAAATCGATATGTGAATACTTTTTGTTGGTTATTTTCAATAGAAAAAAAATTAAAAACCAATCTAAGTGTACATGGAAAATGTAAAATATTATGTTAGATTTATCATTACAATTAGTCGAGTTGTTAAATTGTTTGTTAAGTTCTGATCATCGTCGTCGTCGTTGGTGTTAACAATCTGAACCAACTTTTTAGAGTATGTAATTGGGACTAGAGAAAATAAAAATCTGTTTCCTACCTTTCAGTTACACGATTGCGACGACTTTGACGATGCGCGTAATGTTTCTAGTTGGAGGAAACATCCAGTCTTCTTTTTTGGTGATATTTATTTTTGTCTTGTTGGAAATAGCTTTATTTATTTTTTTCTTTGTGCAATTTTTCCTCCCCATGATGGCAGGAACGATTTAATTTTTAGAAGAGAAAAATGTCTCTCACATTCCGTCATTAAGGAGATCTTCTTCAATATTTCGATCTGTAAGAGGAAAAGTATAGTTTTATGTATAAAAGTTCAGTTAGGCTTAATGTTTTAAAATTAAATCAGGAGTGAACACTTTTTTTTAACAAAATTCCCTACCAGAGAAAAAGAAACCAACTTTCACTTAAGCCACTCCATGTTGACTGAAATTCTCAAAACCGGATTGCTTCCAAAAGCGCATCCCTACCGTCTTAAAAGTACGCTGTATAAGATTGGCAGGTATACCTATATCTCGTATTTAACACAGCGGGGCCGCTTAACAATGATAAATGCCGACAACAAAGCTACACCAAATATGTATAATAAAGATAAGGAAACTGTTTGGCTTGCCATCGTCAGGTGATAAGATTTCATTCGATTGATACGATAACAAGACCATACAAAGAAAAATACAAAATTTTTCAATTTACGTACATTTTTTAATTTACATCAATGGCGGGTCATCCAGTTCCTGTGTCATCATTACATCTTCATAGAGCGGGCGATTGCGGCGACGACTAATCACATACTCCCTTAATCGACGAACGGGATGAAATTTTTTAAGGCCATATGCCATGCCAAGGACAAACACCACCAATGCCATTGGTACCAATATTCCAATCACAACATGGTGCGATTCTGGTGGAGGTTGTATATGCACAACAGTCTTCTCCTTTGTGTTGCCGCTACTCATTGCAGACGCATCACCTATGCTATTTTCATCCACAATACAATAGTCTAATGGGCTGGTACTATGCGGGTTGAATTCAAAGTGCTGGGGGCATTTGCACTCGCCGTCGTCATTATAATCGGTTTGTGAGCAAACCGAATTCGGGGGACATTCCAATTTGTGAATATTACATGCTTGATCTATTAATGAAAAGGAAAACCAGAGTCAAGGGGTGAACAGTTTGCAGTTGAAAAAGAGGTGATATCAAATAATACAAATGAACTGTGGTGACTCGTTTAGCACTTACGTTTCGACGCAATTGTAAAATGCACTGTGATGAGTAACAGAGCCACTTGATAGAGTTTAAACATTGTGGTTGGTATTGCTTCCTTTTTATGTATATACCGATGAATTCCAATTACAAAGAACAATCACAAATAGTCTTGGTCACAGAGGAAAAGTACATAAAAATTAAATTGCCAAGATGGGAACTCACACGCGCGAGTTCATACTGAGCTTGGTGTTATTTTGTCATTTAATTAACGAAATTGCATTAGCAATGCATTGTAGAACAACCGATTCGAACGGAAATTAGATTTACGATGACTTTGGGAAAATTTTCACAAAATGTTTGATGTTTTCCTTTGAGTATTTTTTTCGTTCTTCCTTTTTGTTTTGAGGTTTTCGGTTTTTCTAGTTTTTCGTGGATGTTTTCGATATTCGCCTCGTATTATCGGCTTCGCCGTAAAATTTCAGGCAAATTTGAATCTTGTTAAAGGGTGGCACAGATACAACAAGTTACCATTTACCTATATATTTCTATTGAGTTGAGAATGAATTAAAAACATTTATTTATTTATAGAACAGCTGTGTGGAAGTAGTGAACTACAACTTTTACATGTAGTCAATGGCCGGCCACCAATTCTGTTGATTTTATGGGCATTTGTGTTTCATTTCGAATTTCTTTGGTTTGTGTTGAGACTTTGATTAAATTGGAAAAAAAAAATAGTACGGAATACCGAATTCTAATATTTGCATCAAGGTCTAATTCTCGCTTTATACTAGAAAAGAAATGAGCGTGGTTGTGTGGAAAGTTATCATTTAAAGAATCTCTATTAATACGATTATCTTTGATCCATAATAGAACATTTTTGAACACAACCCTTGACTAGGTATTTTTTTCTTTTAATTCGCTGGGAAATTAATTTGACATTTGGCATCAGTGACAGATGCGAATATCTCTCGGCCGGCGCTGCTTGAAAACGTTTGTTACCTACTCGCATTTTGTAAATTAGATTTTCCTTAAAAAACCGCCAGCAAAACCATGGCTGCTGGTCCAATTGCTGAAAGAAATCAAGGTGAGATTTAATATTATAAGATGCATTGCTTCACAGTTCCTGGCTTAGCCTAACGCACTGACTCATTTCAGATGCGACAATTTATGTTGGCGGCTTGGACGACAAAGTGACCGAAACTCTACTTTGGGAACTTTTTGTGCAGGCAGGCCCAGTTGGTAAATAAAATCAATCCCACATTGAATTTCTTGCCTTATTCCTAACAAACTCGTTTCCTTTAGTAAATGTTCACATGCCCAAAGATCGGGTCACACAGATGCACCAGGGTTATGGTTTTGTGGAATTTCTTAGCGAAGACGACGCTGATTATGCGATAAAGATAATGAACATGATAAAACTGTATGGTAAGCCGATTCGCGTAAACAAAGCCTCCGCGCATCAGAAGAACCTCGATGTCGGTGCTAACATCTTCATAGGCAATCTCGACCCGGAAGTTGACGAAAAACTACTCTATGACACGTTCTCAGCTTTTGGTGTTATCCTGCAGACTCCGAAAATCATGAGAGATCCTGAAACAGGAAACTCCAAGGGCTTTGCCTTCATCAACTTTGCCAGCTTCGAGGCCTCGGATACAGCTATGGATGCCATGAATGGGCAATACCTTTGCAATAGACCTATCTCCGTGTCGTATGCTTTTAAGAAAGATTCCAAGGGAGAACGGCATGGTTCGGCGGCTGAACGTCTTTTAGCCGCACAAAATCCACTTTCACATGCAGATCGTCCGCATCAGCTGTTCGCCGATGCACCTGTACCTCAGATGATGCCTGTCATGCCGGGACAGATGATGCCGCCGCCAATGATAGCACCACCGCCGCCTCCATCACAAGGCGGAATGATGCCACCACCACCACCGGTTCCACCACCACAATCGGCCTCATTCCCCTCTTCGGTGCCACCGCCACCACTACCTCCGATGCCTGCAAATCAACCGCCACTGCCTCCACCGGTGGGTATACCTCCACCACCGCGGATGATTCCTCCCCCACCATGGCAATCGGCTGTGGGGCAGGCACCGGCGCCGCCTCCTCCAAACTTCCCCAATGGGCTGCCGGGAGCACCACCATCTGGTGCGCCTAGACCGCCACCACCCAACTGGAGACCGCCTCCGCCCACAGGCTTTCAAAGACCGCCTTTCCCACCACGACCTATGGCGCCACCACCCTTCAATGGAGAAGCGACAGCATACCAATTTTAATTAAGCGATTTTATAACTAAGGCGGACGTTTCAAATAAATTTGTGTACAAAAAAAAACCGACTCTTGAGTTGTTTATCTCAATTGGCTGGCATTTCATGCACTTTTCAGGAACTTAAAGTCAAATTGCAAAATACCAACTAGGCCCTATCAATGGGGTGACTCAGATCGAAGACACAAAACCCTCGAGCTGGATATCTGAAGTCTTTCAAAAGCATTAAAAGTGTAATGCGTAATGGCACAAAGCACATTTATCTTAGCGTTGCATAAATGTGCTTCGGTTAAAACCCCGCAATTTTGAAAGTTTCCTTGGGTCTGGTACAGGGATTGGTTAGGTTAGGTTAGGTTATATACGATATAATTGCAAAAATATTACACGAACCCGATTCCAGAAGAACTTTATGGATTAATAAGATTCTCTTAAATGACGTCAAGCGTGCTTAAAGCTAAAGCAATTAAAAAAAATGTACGTGGCTGCATGTTTCATCTTTCATTATAAAAGCAGCCACAATCTCCTTGAATGTTTAGATCTCTAAATATTTTCTAATTATTTGTCCAATCGCATTAAATGAACCGAGGCTTATATTCAATGTTTCCCCCAAGTCCGTAGCTAACCACTTTACGAAAATAAAAAAAAAACAACTAGTCATTGAAGTATACTCGATAAGATAACGTAAGAATTGCAATTAACCAATGGCACAAATCAGTTACTTGACAATTTTGAATAAAAGCGTGTACCCTCTCTTTAAATTCAGCCAAAGGCGTCAAGCGTGAGCTTAAAAGTCCTTGCAAGTTTTAAATAGGTAGTTAAAAGTGTAACGATTTTAACCAAGATGAAATACCTCGGAGTATTAGCCTTTGTTGTCTTTGCTGCGACCATTCTGGCCATCTCAGACGCCAGAAACAATACTTGGGGATCAGCGGGCCCACGGGATATACTTCTGCACCGCGAAGTCGTGTCATTGGATTGGAAACTCTTTCGGGTAGTTACCCGTGATGTGGAGTTCTATCCCAAGGTGAGTGGTGGAGTAATTTTAAAATGTTACGTTTCGGATAACCAATTTTTTTTATAGAATTCCAACCGCACCATAACAGCCATTAACGCAATTGACATCAGCGGCAGCAAAAATGGAGGTTACGCTCTTTTAAGGCGTGGCGGTCCCGGTTTCCGTAATGCTACAATCCACCTGAAGTCTGACCGTGGCCACAGTTTGAACTTTGCCGTGGAAATCATTGGCCACTGATAAAGATGACCTAAACAGTTCTTTATAATAATTTCAAACATAAAATTGTATGACAAATAAATAGACAAGGAGTATCTAATGAATGTATTTGGTATTTTTTAACAAAGACAAGGTCCTATTTACTT
Organism: Cheilosia impressa; assembly: GCA_948293265.1. Classification (NCBI taxonomy): domain Eukaryota; kingdom Metazoa; phylum Arthropoda; class Insecta; order Diptera; family Syrphidae; genus Cheilosia; species Cheilosia impressa. Next base: position 3,019,907 of record OX411883.1, on the reverse strand, counting down.
GTTTAAGTTCTTGTATCCTATTGCTACACAGGACGGGGAGAAATGGAGTAGGTATCGTAATCTTATATTCCAGAAATTTTACCATTTTTCCAATGTGCTTTAATGTTCGTCCCTAATATGCAGTTGAAAACATCATAATGTAAATCACTCTGCGTAAGTATCAGATAAGATAACATAAGAGTTGCAATTAACTGAATCAATTGCAAAATCAATAATGATTGAAAACTTATAATAAAAGCATGTTCCATATTTTCAGATTCAATTGAACTTATATAGCGTGAACGCTTACGTTCGCTTTAACATTACAAAGTTGAAGAATAAATCACTAGCTAGATCAAAATGAAATATCTTGGAGTATTGGCCTTTGTTGCGTTTGCTGCAACTTTCTTGGCAATCGCAGAAGCCAGAAACTCGACTTGGGGATCCGTTGGGCCTCGAGACGTACTTCTTCACCGTGAAATAGTGACACTTGAATGGAAGCTCCTTCGAGTTGTTAGCCGCGATGTTGAATTTTACCCCAAGGTTAGTATGTCTTTTCATAAAATATTAACAAAAACCAAAACGTCTACTGTGTTTATAGGACTCTAATCGCACCATTACGGCTATTAAGGCCATTGACTTTAGCCGTGGCAAAAATGGAGGTTACGCAACTTTAAAGCGCGGCGGCCCCGGCTTCCGTAATGCTACCATCCATCTTAAGTCTGACCGTAGTCACAGTTTGAATTTTGCCGTTGAAATTATTGGTCATTAAAAAATATTACTGCGAGTTCATACTTTTTACCAGAAAGATATTTATGTGACAAATAAATAACGGAACAAGATTTTGTATTCTGCAACAAACTTTGATCTTTTTAAATTGATCACCTTGCACTCCATCGGGGTAGGGTAGGCAGAGTTACCCTATTTTGTTGACAAGGCATAACAACTCTGGTTTGCAATGCAAACAGAGTTTTGGTAACCCTAATCATCACAAAAAAGAAATTGCAAAGCCAAACTTCAAATTCGCTTCGTGCGGTTTGCGGTATTTCTTTTTTCCGACGTCCGAGTCCAAGCAGTAAAGTTGGGTGGAAGAAATATATAAATTATTGTTGTTTGTGTCCCCTACAGTCAGTGTTGTCTATTGTGGAATAAAATTTGCTAGTATTCTCATAATTAGTTATAAAGCAGGCGTCCGTAGGTACATATCTTATTTAATTAAATAAATAGGTACTTTACAATCCCTTGTCCATTTTCCTTTCAGCAATGGTATTTGTTCGATGGTTTTTTGTGGCCGCCGCCATTGTACTTTTCCATCATTCATCAGATGCCTTAGAGAAAAAACGGTACCGCAAATCTTTTGTTAATCCATATCCCCGTTTCAAGGCTTATCTTGATGGCGGTGACCCCGGAGACCCACTTTTTCTAACCCCGTTGATAGAAGCGAAGAAAATAAGTGAGGCTCGCCAGAAAGCCAAAGTAGTTGGAACTCAATTTCATTTAGTGGAGAGCTATGCCGGCTATCTAACCGTCGAGAAACAATATAACTCAAACTTGTTTTTCTGGTACTTCCCCGCTGAAGAAAATCCAAAGAATGCCCCTGTTGTTCTCTGGCTTCAGGGTGGTCCAGGTGCATCGTCTTTATTTGGATTATTCACGGAGAATGGACCTTTTAAATTCGATGGCGAAAAGCTAGGGCAGAGAAAATACCGATGGAGTCTCAAGCATAATCTTATTTATATAGACAATCCAGTAGGAACGGGTTTCAGTTTCACAGACAACGATGCTGGTTACGCTAAAAATGAGAAGCAAGTTGGTCAGAATCTGTATGAGGCGGTGAGACAACTTTTTTTGCTGTTTGATTTTTCGGCTACTAAAGGCTTTTGGATAACCGGCGAGTCATATGCCGGAAAGTATGTGCCCGCATTAGCTTTTCACACTCACAATGCCCAGAAGTCGGCTAAAAAGGATGTGGTTATTCCGCTGAAGGGTGTTGCAATTGGAAATGGCCTGTCTGATCCAGTACATCAAATGAACTACGGCGATTATTTGTACCAGTTGGGTCTGATTGACTTGAATGGACACCAGAAGTTCCAGGAAGAAGAGCAGAAAGGTATCGACTGCATAAAAAAACACGACATGAATTGTGCGTTTGAAGTATTCGATGGTTTAATCAACATGGACGATTCTCCGAATGGATCCTTATTCCGCAATCTCACCGGCTACGATACTTACTTCAATTATCTGCATACTAAGCCCTATACTGGTGACCAGGTGATGGGTGAGTTCTTGCAATCATCTTTAACTCGACGTGCGATCCATGTCGGCAACAAAACATTCCACGACTTGGAGGGTGAGAACAAGGTGGAGAAATATCTGAAGTTGGACGTTATGGATAGTGTCGCCGTGTGGGTTGCAGATTTGTTGAACTACTACAAAGTTTGCATATATAATGGACAGTTGGACATTATTGTAGCCTATCCATTGACTTTAAACTACTTGCAGAAGTTGAAGTTCAAAAGTGCCGATGAGTATGCTCATGCTGCGCGCAAGATTTGGAAGGTCGATGATGAAATTGCAGGCTACAAAAAAGTTGCGGGCAATTTGACAGAGGTTTTGGTTCGTAACGCCGGACATATGGTACCAATGGATCAACCCAAGTGGATGTTCGACTTGATAACTGATTTAACAGGCACCAAGTAAAGTGTGCAAGTGATTGTAATAAAGAATATTTTTTAAAAAATTATTTTTTTTATCTTTTTTAGTTGATTGTAGGTTTCACGCAAATTGGATAGGTACCTATTGGTTTCATCTTTTTTTTTGGGGTGAGTCGCAGAAGTGTACCTAATAAAAACAAAATTGTTGTGGCTGGCGTCAAGCTAGCAGTGGGCCAGATTTAACAACCGTGCTAAAGAACATAGATTGCCGGTCAATCTTCGAACTTGAAAATCAAGCTTGCCCATTTGCAGACAGTAATTTTACCTACAGTCTGCACAATATTGCGCTTGCGAGACTGATGGTAAGGTTAGCAAGTATTGATATCTAAAAAAATAAGGGCCTGTTTCGAACCCAGGTTGAATGGAAAAAATGTGAAACCTTTGCCAATCGAACAGACTAGGTAGGTATTGAGCCCATTGTCTATTTTTATGCATTCATTTTCAACCGATCCTTATTATTAATTGTCGAATTAATAATTCATTTTTGAAGGTGCCAAGCTCACAACCCATCACCATCCGGCCAGTAAAGATTCGACCAATCAGCATGCTAAAAACCTCATTCAATTCAACCACAGTGAAAAATAAAGCCGGTAACCCTGCGAATGCCAAAGAGAATAGAGCACAAGCAACCACAAAATACGAAAATTAGCAAAGCAAAGCGAGCTCAAAAATATTTTTTGCTTTTTATATAATATTTCCACAGTGCTGTCGTTTGCACACATTGATATTTATGTATTTATCACATTTCAAAAGATGTGAGATTAAGCGAAAAGTATCATGAATTTGAATGTTGAAGTATAAAATAATAATGAGTGCCAGAATCAGAATAAAATCGTGAAAAAGTTTTGAACAGAATTCGGCTTTAAATGAAGCTGTCAAGGTTTAACGAAAAATTCGTAAAACAACTCCAGCTACATTTTAAAGTATGTATATAATAATTGTGAACGGATCATCTTTAATAAAAGATGACTTAACGAATAACTGCGAACACACATTTTCCCAAATTATTTGGACAAATAAAAGTGAAAAATTCAGTGTCTGGGTGGTAACTTTAAAACGAAGTATTATTGAACAAGTATGGCAATGAATTGAATAGTTGTGTAAAATATTCCAATGTCATAAATTATTTTGAGTGTGGAATATTTTATGGTACGCTTTTAAAGTGTTGAGCGCTAAAAAAATTTAAAGGACTCTAAAGTTCACTCGACAGCACTGCTTCCACATGCAACTAAACTCCCAGTTCCAGTTCTTAGATGCAAATCCGTAGTTCAATAAAAGTTTTTAACATCTTCAAGTACAACTGAACAACACAAGTGAACAAACTTTGCAAATACAACAGTAAAGTACATAGGTATTTCTCTTTTCTCCGGTGTTTTGTATTTCATTTAATTTTGTCAATCAAATATTCCATTTATTCCTATAACTAAAGACTCAAATTGGTAAGCTCACTTTTTTAATGATTATTATTGTTTTTATTCAATTAATGTGCATCGTTTTTTTTAGTAATAATGAATATTCGCATTCAGTGGTATTTTATTGCTGTTCTATGCATATTCACCCAGCTCTTATCAGCTGCAGCCCAAGAAAAATCGCAACGCAAATCTTTTATCAATCCTTATCCCCGTTTTAAGTCTTATCAAGACGAAGGTGACCCTGGAGAGCCACTTTTTCTGACCCCGTTGATAGAAGCGAACAACATCACTCTAGCTCGTCAGAAAGCAAAAGTTGTTGGCACTCAATTTCTTTCGGTGGAGAGTTATGCTGGCTATCTGACAGTCAATAAACAATACAATTCGAACCTGTTCTTTTGGTACTTCCCCTCTGAAGAAGATCCCATATATGCGCCTGTTGTACTCTGGCTTCAGGGCGGCCCAGGAGCATCATCGTTATTTGGTCTATTTATGGAGAACGGACCTTTTCACTTTCACGGAAAAAAACTAGATACCAGAGAATACCGATGGAATCGTAAACACAATCTTATTTACATCGATAACCCTGTAGGAACGGGTTTCAGTTTCACAGACGATGACGCTGGTTACGCTAGAAATGAGAAACAAGTTGCTTCCAATCTGCATGAGGCTGTTAGGCAACTGTTTCTGCTCTTCGACTTCTCGGCTACTAGCGGCTTTTGGATAACCGGCGAATCATATGCCGGAAAATATGTACCGGCATTAGCCTACTACATTCACCTTAAACAGAATTCGGTCAATAACGATGTGGTTATTCCACTGAAGGGTGTTGCAATTGGAAACGGCTTCTCTGATCCAGTCCATCAAACAAATTATGGCGATTATCTGTACCAGTTGGGTCTGATTGACTTGAATGGACACCAGAAGTTTCAGGAAGAAGAACAGAAAGGTATCGACTGCATAAAAAAACACGACATGAATTGTGCATTTGAAGTATTCGATGGTTTAATCAACATGGACGATTCTCCGAATGGATCCTTGTTCCACAATCTCACCGGCTTCGATACTTACTTCAATTATCTGAATACTAAGCCCAATGCTAGTGACCAGGTGATGGGCGATTTCTTGCAATCATCATCGAATAGACGTGCGATCCATGTCGGTAACAAGACATTCCATGACCTAGATGGTGAGAACAAGGTGGAGAATTTTTTGAAGCAGGACGTCATGGACAGTGTAGCCTTGTGGGTAGCAGACTTGCTGAATTACTACACAGTTTGCATATATAGTGGACAGCTAGATATTATTGTGGCTTATCCACTGACTTTGAACTACTTGCAGAAGTTGAAGTTCAAGGATGCCGATGTGTATTCTGTTGCCCCGCGCCAAATCTGGAAGGTTGACAACGAGATCGCAGGCTACAAGAAAACTGCAGGTAACTTGATTGAGGTTTTGGTTCGTAACGCCGGACACATGGCTCCAATGGATCAGCCCAAGTGGATGTTCGATTTGATCACCGGCTTAACAGGAACAAAGAAATAATTGTACATATAGAATAAAAAAAAAAAACTTTCCTAAAACTTTTTTTGTTATATGATTTTCTCAGTAACGAGTAACCACGGCTGTAAATGTCGATTCTATGAATAGACGGCATCTGAAATCTAGTACTAGTACCACAGATAAACGAAAAGGAACTGGGCTGTATTATTGGCTGGGGCGTAGTTATTGTTCTATTCTACATGGCCGATGCGAATTTGTTCGCGTTTTTGAAAGTTAATATTTCGCGAATATACCTATAGGTATTTCCTTTCACCCATAGACTTTGTTTTGGGTTAAAACTGATAAAAACTTGTTAAATGATAAACCCTTCTTTCATAATATGGCGCACAATGCCTACCTATTGGTACTCAAACTGTTTTAAAGCTAGATAAACAAATGCGTTTGATGAACATAAAAATTTAATTATGCAATGATTTTATAACCAAACGATGAGTGATGCAAATCTTCTTTATTTTCTTGTAAGTTCTTCACTTGTTGATGTGTTTTCTTTTTTATTTGCGCATACGTTGTCCAGAACTAGGTAGGTACCTACTCTAATAAAAAAGGGGGAAAGTTTTGAGTTCCGAACAAGGTAAGTAACTTTACTCTTGGACTCGGACAAAAGATTTAAGAAAATAAATAAATTTAATTTTGATTTTCTTTCATGTTTTTGTGGGTTTTGGGAGCTTATCCATCGAAAAATCCTAAGTCCCAAATCGACGAATGGAGGATTTTCACTCCAGAATCGGGCTCTGAGGCGAAAAATTTGCAAAACCGAGATTTCCCAAACTGACGCGATAATAAATAAAATATCATATATCAGACTGACTTAAGGGGGTTGAGATTGATTGTTTTACTTTCTTTGGAGATATGACTTTCGATTTGAGACACAGAAAAAAACAATCGAAAATGGACCATATTTTAAGAATTCCTACCTCCGTCGGTCTAGGAGTTGGAGTCTTTGCATGGACCAAAGAGGAAAAACCCGGGGCGCCCGACACAAATAAAAACCCCCAAAAAAACTCCGGATTAATGCAACTATTCCGAAATTCAGGAAAATCGTGAAAATCCTGGCGAATCGGCATTTTATTAGCAATTCAATAAAAAGTGTTCACTCCTGCAAATTAATAGCTCGTACATGATCCGCTTACCCGTGGCGCCATCTTTTTACTCATACCCAATAGAAACTCAATTTCCAATTTGCCATACACCTCACGCACACACCCTCACTAACTATATAGGTGTAAACAGATGCGGCAAATTCCAAAAGCGAGACAAATATATACCCGCGCTTTCGCACTCAGAAAAATCCCACCCGACAGACTGACAACTTTTCAAAATGACGGCTTCCCGTTAAGAGATTTTTCATTTCTCCATCCATCCGATCCGACAAGAATAAAAACGAAAAAGTGCGTCACAAAGCTTCAAATAAGAAAAATTATTTAAAAAAAAACTCCTTGCGACTCGAAACGAAATTGGATTATCCGAAACGCGATTGATTTACCAAGGAAATAACCTAAATAAGTGCGAGAAAATACCTAGTGCAAGTGTTCAATTGTGAATCTGCGAAAAGAAAATTGCCATCTCCCCATTGTCGTGTATGAAAAAAGGTGTGTGTCCTCTCCGATCGAAGTGAAAAATATTAGAAAATTCCATTTACTAGCATTCCCTGCACTCCGCAGTGAATAATGCATAAAATTATCTAAAAAAAAACGAAAGGTTTCATAAGAATATCCAAGAAAATTGAGTGAAAAAAAAAAATCTGAAAAAAGAAATACCTATGCGATAAAAAAAATTATATCATTCCGTTCGTAAATTGTCAACACGTCGTCGTTGTTAGTCTCGGTCTCGGTTCCCTGTAGCGGCGCGGTGGCTTGCAGTGGTGCGACAAGGACAAAGTGATTCTTCCCTTATTTGGTTCTTCTTTTTTCCTTTTTGTTGTATTTATTTATTTTTGGATTTAATTTGCTTGCGAGAAAGTTGCGCGATATACATCGAGTAGTTTCAAAGTAACAAAAAAAAAAAAAAGAAAAAACGAAAATAAGGATAACGAAGGATACATTTTGTTTTACATATTTTTTCTATTTCAGTTTTGTTAAAGGAATTGTTCAATATATAAAGGTGAGTTCACATTTAAGTTAAAGTAAATGTTTTCGAAGTGTGAAAGAATCCTAAGAGTATGTTGAAAGGAAAATTCCTTTAGTAAACAGATGAGTCACTTTTTTGGCTTCCACCTCAAACTTTTCATTGATCTTTCGAGTGGCCCCTGCTCGCGTTTAATCCCAAAAACAATTCTTATGTCCATGCAGCTGTTTGACGAGGATATTGAATTTTGATTTCCATACCTTTCCATTGAATAAATTCCGCTACCTAACCTCTCCCCTGGGTGCACCGTGCACTGAACTTCTGTCACTGTATATTTACATCGAGTATCTACAGCTGCAATTCCGATTGGAGTACAAGTTAAGCATAAGTTTTCCAAATGCTGTGTTCAATTTGCCACAAAAGTACATTTTACCTTATTGGCCACTGAACTAGCAACTAAACAACACAGATGACGCAACAATCTCGGGCGGGACCATGGCTTCAGTATGACTCAATGCCGAAAATCTTTGTAATTAGTGGAATCCTTCCAATTGCTCTGAAGTTGGAAATAATGTTTCTTTATATCATTGAGGGCCGTTTGCTGATACGACTCATGGCGAACTAAGTTCCACATAAACTCTTATGTGACCGTTTATGACCTGAAAAAAGTAGCCCATAAGTATTTAAGTAGAACTTACATCGTTAAGAGTCGTATGAGCAAACGGCGCTGAGTGTTGGATGCAAATAAATATGTTGAAAGTGTTGTGAAAGATGGGTTTAAATTTAAATTTGAAAATTAGTTGGGACACGCAGTGCTCCAAACACGGATTTAGGGTTAAGCATCAACATTAACGCATTCACACGAAAGAACTACAGAATCCCCAGGTTGCCGTATGAAGCTCATAATTTTGCGGATCTATAAAATACAAAGATGCAAGCATATATTACTCGCCACGGGTTTGCTAAATTGGTCCCAAGTTCTACCTTGTTTATACATTCCGAGATACAAACATCGACCCCCGACATCGACGGTGTAAATGAATTCACGCTTAGGAATTACCCAAATAGTGCTGCAAAGACTGCTAAAACCTGTGCAACTTCTTTCAAAACCTAAAATAAAAAGCAAACACTTCTCGAGAGGAGAAAGGATCAAAATCGCTAGGTCAAACATTCAGAAATAAAAAATTTAGATTGCAGTAAGGTCGAAGTAGGGACGATAACGACCTAGATACCGAGCTCAAGCAGTATCACCCATCTTACAGTGACAATTGTAGACAAGAACACCGTCGAGCTGTCCAAAATAAGGTGAGGATACCCATATCGAACTTAAATCGAACTTAAATAACACAGCAGCTAGCGTTGACGCTTGCCAATGAAGCTAAAAGAGATGTCTTCATTGGGAGTATGCACTAAAGCATCACTAAAATTTAGTCACTGAATGGAATCTCTGCTTCGGTTGATCGTTCCCGAGAAAAAAACATTTTTGGTCCAAAGCCAGTTGTCACTACCGAACAGATTGTGTCGTGTTAGACCGGAAGAGTTCCCCAACAGATATCGAAGCATATTTCGGGCAAGTCGACACCAGCCACATATTCATCGGACTTGCCTAACACGTGTAGAATAGAAGACCAATGTCTAGTTTTGTTGGAGTTCATGTATTTATTATTATTGTAGTAACATAGAGTTTCTAATGTCTTATCTACTTTTTAATAAAATTACTTCATAACTGTTCGTTCTACTAAATAGACGTGTTTTCCACAAACCATACTAGTTCAACAAGTTTTCGCATCCTTGTGAAGCTCACTGAAAGACGTTTGTGACCTCTCGGTGTTCAATAAAACTACATCCAAAGCTTTAGATATTATAAAAGGTCGTTTCCATTATAAAAACAATACAAAAATTTGTTCCTACTGAGAAGAATTCGAAATGAAGCGAAGGAAAACCTCTTCAGTTCAGTCTTTATTTCAAAGCCTTAGTTTGAAACAAAGTATTCAAGTTTTAGTGTTCAATGTTTTATTTTAACAACTTTTGACATCAGCTTGTGAAACTTCAAATCATTTTTTTTGTATGCACTTAGCGCCATATTCCTTCGATGACGAAACTATACGTTGCTCTGTGCGTTAATGAAATCCCCTCCCTTGCGATTGCTCTTGTTTTCGATTGCCTCACTGATTCCATCCATTTTGAAGCTGGGAATATACTTAGATCCTACGTGGGATCGTTTTTAAGTGGCAGTTTTACATCCTTGGAATAACGCAGTAGTAGTAAAAATAAAAAATAAATTTCTAAATCTAGCTAAAGACATTTTGAAATTTATTTTTATTTCGTCAGTAATTGGCCTTCTGCTACGTTGGTAGTTCGCCGACACAACTTGGCTGCATTCCGTCGCCTTTGGAAAACAAATTTAATAGTACCTGCTGTCTTCTCCTTGCCGCATATGCAGAAACTTGTTGCAAGTCGTTTGTACAGCTACAGGTATAGTACAACTTTCCATCACATATCTCAATATAAATCAAACTTCTTGACGTGGTACCAAACTAACCTTACTTTTACAACGATCCGATCTCATTAACGATAAGACTTCTCTTATTATAGTAACATCATTAAATACACAAATAACAAAACGATTAACCTTTCCCTAAACTAAAGTAAAAGCTGGTGAGATTATAAACATCATTAAGTTGGAATAGGCAGTATTCTCAGCGCTCTCCTTAATCTCGGAAATTATTTTAGCAAAACTGCGCAATTAGCGTGTTTTTGATCTAAAAAATTCTTTTTCACAAACGAAAACAATCGCATTGACAAAACAAGTGAAAGGAGAGAAAACAAAAAAGCAAGAAACAACCGCAAGCCAAGCGAATAAAACAAATAAAATTATCGACCAAGCTATCACTCACCGGTAATTTACTCTTCCTTCACAATCTACCACTATACTCTATACACTTCACCTCCACCCTAAACCTACCTCGCTCTGGGTAGCACCAACGTCACCGTGTTGGCAAAAACAAATTTGCCTTTACCCGGTGACATTAGCTGTTTTTTATTATCAGCTATGATCCATATAGATCATCGATTAACATGCAATTACAACAACAGCACATGATCCTGCTTCTCATCGAGATCATGAAACATGATCTGAAAATTATTGCCACTATTTCCCACTAGATGGCTTGTTTCATTTTTAAGTGTTGGTGTGCCTGCAAACGATAGCCACACAATCACGTTGCCAGACTAAAAATTGGAAAAAAAAAACAATTGATTTTTTCGCATTCGAGTTCCGAGTTATTTTTTTTCGTTCTTTAAAGGTATATGCAGACCAGCCAAACACTTGATAAACAATTAAATACCTACATATTTCATAAATATTTCTTAAACATTTATTAAACAAAACAATTTTTATGAAATGTGTTGCTGGTTTGAAAACATTTATGTTATGTTTCACAGTTTCCCAATCGTGATGGGAAACTGTGTTTCCCTGCAGAAAGTAAGTGCTGTTTTTCGATTATTTTTTTTGTAAATAAAATACAAATAATGTTAAAAAAAGCTTGGGATACCTACGTAATGAGAAAGTGATGAATGAACAATTATTTGAATTAAATTGCGTGCCGCGTGATTCCCTAATCTAATTATAATCCTACCACATATTTTTTTTCTTATCCAAAAAAGGATGAAATTTAAATATTTCATAAATGAATTTCAGAAATCTTTTACAAATGTTTATGAAATGTGTCCGATGTGTTTCATAAACATTTCTGAAATGTTTGGCTGGTCTGGACACACCTTAATATGCCAAAATAAACTCAAGTGCTAGCTGCAAAATATTGTTCATGTGTTGCATAATTGTAGATATATGAAATAAATTTGTTATAAAAAAAAATTTGGAAAAGATAAATTATCCAAATTCCATTAAATATGGCAACACCACCGATATTTCAAGTGAAATGTCAAGTGCCTTGTGTGACGTCACGTTGAGCAGAATATTTGCAATATGGCTGGCAGCAATATGAAGTTTGTAATACCCCTCTATTATCTCCTTTGTTTTTGAAAGCAACTGGCTGGTAACAATATGAAGTTTGTAATACCCCTCTATTTCTTCTTTGTTTTTGAAAGCAACTGTTGCCACAATTCAGAAATTAAACTTTTCGATGATCCGTAGTGTTTTATTATCGTGATCTGATCCGAATCAGATCACGCTGATAATAAAATACGGCTATTTATACGCTCAAAAAGTCGTTCACTTGAATTTGTTTTTATCCTTCTTTTCGTGTAGATTTACTTAAATACTGGAATACTAAAAGAAAAACCGAGATTACGTAGGTACAAAATATTTGTTGTAAAAGTAAGTGCACAAACAACAAGAGAAACAAATTCTTAACTTACAAAAAGTGTTCCATGAACATGAGAAATGCGACCCATTAGCAGCATTTTCTCACTCAATTGGGTACTATGCCAAGAAAGGTCATAAAGATGTAACAACTATTTGTCATGTGTTCAAATGTTCTTCTTGCCAACCGCAAAATGTATTATTGTACTCATATGTGCTGCATTGGATCTGGACGCAGTTATCTTTTACGTAGAGAGGGAAAAATCGCTTTAAAAGAATAGCTATGGGTGTATTGTATAGGTAGGTACTCCCAAAACAATATTTTTGCGTCAACTCCGAATAAAACTTACTGTCACATTAAAAGGAGGCCAACGCGTCAGTTCAATGAAAACTAATGCTGACATTAAAAACTGTGTTTAAAATATTGCATAATAATTCAGTTTCAAATTACTTCTGACATTTGAATAACATAAGAATTGGTCGACCGTTTCCAAAGTTCTGGAGAAGAATCTTCATCGTCCGGCTTTCTTCTGTTTAGGTTATTATCCGCTGTTGCATTCATTTTGTTTCAATACAAACACCAACAACAATGTCATTAAACATTGGGCCCATTCAGGAATCCAGTTATGTTAAGTGGACTAGACTGGTCTGTGACCTGAACGCAAACACTGGATTGGTCGGGAACGTCACTTTTTCTACGTCAGCCACATATGCGAACCGTCGACTTAGTACGCAGTCAGGAATTTCTTGACTCGGCTACCCCTCCATAGACGTCAACTGAAACAGCTGCTCATATGGCCGATTTCAGCCAATCAAAACCGAGATACATCTACAGTCAGACAGCTGTCACACTTACTAAACTAGCCCCCGTATTAATAAACGCTGCGTAAAAGATATAAACTCGTTATTCAGCAGTTACCAAATTTTTATATGCTATCTGATGTCTACTAGCTAACTTGATTGTGCACATTTGTTTATTAATACGGGGGTAGATGTTTCAACGTCCCTAGTGACTTCCGAACTGACACGAATACGTTTGAATTTTTATCCGATGACATTCCCTAACACGAAGGGGCAAGTTGTAACCTCTCCAGTGAGTGGCTTTTTATATTCAACTCTCAAGTAATAAGAGTTTAAACGACTGTCAAAGACCTGACAGTTGACAGTTAATTAATAAGAGCATTGCCATTTTTTACGCTTTACTAAAATATTTTTTTTTTGTATATAAGAAAACATAGACAGCTGATAGTGAATTTGACAGCTGACACCATGTTTTTTTTCAGTTTGGCAAATCATACCTGGCTCAGGTCTATACCGCTTACTCGCAACAAGGTTCCACGCGCGTTGTTGTAACAAAAAGGCACATAGTACCAATTGGGTTAACCGCCACGGCCACCAACCTCTGACGATTACCGTTTTGTACTGTCAAAGTCTGTTTACTCTCGCACTCACTGTCGGTGACTTTGTTATTAAGGCAACCAAAGATGGGTTTCGAACTCTACTTATTTCGGAAAAGACAACCTATAACGTTTCAACAGCACCTCAAGTAATGCTCTTAAATTGTACTACTCAGAAAATATGTCTCCATCTTCGACTGTCTGTCGCTTATTAATCGATGCGCCTCTAACTATTTGATTACTTTGACGATTATCGCCTTTTCGCAACAAGTAAAACGTTCTTTAAAAAGACGACATGTTGAACAGCTTACAGAGTTTGGGTGCAAGTTCTCGCTGACTGGAAGTACTGGAATTAAATTGGGTGACGTTGGCGATTTGTGTATGATTTCACCTTCAGATGGTGGTTCCTGTTATGCGGAATCAAATTCTCCAGAAACTAAGCAAAGGAATTTATTTATTTACGCCTCGGTTAAGATGTGAGGCTTCTTTTCTTGCAGAATTGTGTTTTTTTTTGTTATTGGCGGACAAATTGCCCACAAATGTTGCAAAAATCTGTTTCTAGGTTGCCACTGTAAGGCTCCCTGTTTTTTCTGTGTGCTTGCTGTTGTTTATCGTCTTGTATGGTGAGCCCCCTGAGACAGTCACCCTTGGGGCTATGAATGGTGACTAGTTAACCTCTGGGATTCCTTATCAAAGCAGGAGGCGTCATGACTTTTTTGACGCATCCGTGTTGCTTAGGACCATTTGCCAAACTTGGAAATGGAATCAGGACTACATCACAGAGCCTATAACAAAATATCGTTGTATTTCACCAGATGACAATTGACTGAACTTATGCAAGTCGATCATGATATTAAACGTGCGTTTTCGGAGAGTCATCATTTGTTTATGCAGCAAACATGGGATCTTCGGCTGTCATTTAGCCTTATGTTCCGCCTTTGCCAGCACTCAATCGCTACTGTTCATGTTCTGAACAAAAGAGAGAAACAAATATGTTTATGAAAATTGGTTGTGACAACTCAACCACCATTCTGCAACATTCACAGACAATCTACGATAATTGGAGGGACGATGGTGACATTGTAAGAAGATAGCAAATAAACATTAACAATCAATGAAGCGTCTGTTTTAATGTGCAAAATCGAGTTCTCAAAAACAGACGGTCGTGCTTAAAAGTAAATCAAACTATTGCAATTCTGTGTATGCAACTACGTGTGCTTTCAAAATATATCTGACAGCGATAATCTGATTTGCTTTCTTCGCATATCAGTGCTGACTTCTAAACGCTTTCCATTCATGAAGTCTCTGCACGATTTGCGAATCAGAAGAATATAACAACAAAAAAACAACGACAACTACAACGAATTCCACCTTTGATAGACAATTTCTCCCTCGTATCGCCGCAGATACAAAGCACAAATCCAATGTATCCGAGTGCATGCATAAGTGTTCCACTCACGTTTTTCCCCCAGTTGCCATTGCCAGTCTCGAATGGCCTCCTTGATTCGTAATAAGACTGCGGAATAATCTAGACCCACAGTATGTAACTTTTCTCTTTGCTTGTCTAAACCTATGCATGTAGCATGTACCGTAGACGTACATATTAATTGACGTTTTTTCTTCTTTTTTTTTTTTGTTGCAGTCTGTTTTGGTTTTGTTTTCGTCTCTTATTTACATATCGGCTAGGAGTGTGACTCCCTTTTTGCTTTTTTGCACAAAATGCAACTGCCATGCCAGCCAGAGCTGCCTATCATGTGTGTGATGTGAGAGACAGCAAACATTTGGTAAGCGAAACGAATAGACTGGGGAGCCAGCAACAAATTGTAAATAGTACCAGTTACCAGAACAACAATCTACAAATACAACAATGGAGGTTGGAAATTTCTATAATCTCTGCACAATGAAAATGCCGATAGGCCCGAAGGGGAATTACTCACTGGAGAGTCTTAAATGAACTTTTATATTGTAACAGTGCAGATAGTTATGCAAAACAAGGCAGGGGGAACTCTCCAAAGGTTGACACAGAAAATCACAATCGAGTGCGGGAGGCGAGGGGGTTTTTAAAACACACACACAGATACACAGATTGACCTGTTAAGTTCGTGAACTCGTTTTATGAAATGTTTTGCTCAGCGCACTGTAGATGCTCAACTCTTTCGAGCATCTTTTGTGCAAAGGAACGCTTTTTTGTTAGCTGTATAAATGCGGTGGAAGAGGGTCTAGGGCTGAAGGGTTATTGTCCGACAAACAAGTGTAAGCGTTCTAACTTTGACAACATAATTGAAAACACTAGTGCATCCAGAGACATTTTGCTGGAACTAGTTTGAAACTTGTGGGGAGTAAACTTTCTACAGTCTGTGGTGAAAGAAGTTTTCATTTTAAAATAAATATGCATAGTTTGCAATTCAGAAAATGAACTTCGAATTGAAATAAAACGCAAGAAAATTGTTTGTTGTCCATCAATTTGGCTTTATTGGAAGGATAATTTTATGTCATTATAATGTTTAAATGTGATTTCGGGCATGTGGCCGCCGCGGCTGGTTCGAATAAAGCCAAGTCTAGAGGTCCAATTTCAACCACTTTTTCGAGCATTTGGGGCTGTGCCACGAATGTTGGCTTCCAAGTCCCCTAACGTTTCTGGTTTGTTGGTTTAGGCGAGCGACTTTACATATCCCCAAAGAAAATAATTCAATGCTGTCAAATCACACGATCTTGGTGGCCAATTGACAGGTCCATTCCGCGAAATTATGCGCTCAAAGAATGTTTCCTTCAATAAATCGATTGTGACGTGCGCTGTGTGGCATGTAGCGCCGACTTGTTGGAACCACGTCTCATCCACATTCATGCCATACAATTCGGAAACAAAATAGTCGGTTATCATGGCTCTATACCGGTCTCCATTAACGGTAACTGACTCTCCAGCATTATTTCGGAAGAAGTATGGCCCAATGACTACCAGTCCCTAGAGCACACCAAACAGTCAGTTTTCGTGGATGTAATGGCGTCTCAAGGGTCTCATGTGGATTCTCTTCACTCCAAATGCGGCAATTTTGCTTGTTTACGTAGCCATTCAACCAAAAATGAGCCTCATCACTGAACAAAATTTTGCGATGAAAATCAGCATCGATATCAATCTCATTTTCGGCCCATACACCAAAGTCACGACGCATTGCATGGTCTCGCGGCTTTAATTCTTGCACAAGCTGGATCTTGTAAGGTCGTAAGCCAAGATCTTTGCGCAAAATCTTCCATATAGTTGATGGACAAAGCTCCAATTGCTGTGCACGGTGGCGAATTGATTCATTCGGTTCGGGTCCTCTTCAACACTTTGCTCTACAGCGGCAATTGTTTCTTCGGTGCGCACTGTTCGACATCTCTGCGGATGCGTATTATCACATAGAGTAAACGTAGTGCGAAAACGAACCGAATTAATTGCTCTGATGGACGATTATGTTGACCATAAAATGAACGGAGCTTGAGGTAGACTTCGCGAACTGAACCATTATTTTCGAAATAAATTTGAACGATTTTCAAGCGTTGTTCATAATGTCAACCTGTTTATGATGAAATGGCAAACCAAACTGAACATAAATGACATTAGAGTTGCCAGATTGGACCACAAAATGTTTTATCTATAACCTATTCGAAAAACCAACCTCTAAAAAAAAACATCCTTTATAATGTTAAAGAAACCACGTGATCGGGCGTTACCCTGACTTTTGTGACGTCAGCTGCGACTGTCAACACATTTGCTTAGTTTAACAGTTCGTTTTTCGTTAAATATATTTTTCAACTTAAGTAGGTAAAAAGGGGTATCATATAGTGCGGTCTCATGCTGCACTATGCACCATAAGGGCCTACTGCGTTAAACCTGAGTGAGTCGGATTAGTAATGCAACAATACAAAAATCCTCCTGTCACTCGATTTTGTCGAAATCCGCCATTTTTGGTTGTTATTTTATTTTCTAATTCTTAACAGAGTCTTACGGAATTTCTAGGTGCCATTGCTAGTGATTTATTGCAAAAGAAATTTCACCATTTAGTGACAGTTTTCAGTCTACATATTTCCATGTATGAAAGACTAATAACTTTATGAGAGCAAATTATAGTCAAAGATCTAAAAATCTGTATTAACTTTGTTGCATTCACACCAACAATCATCAGTCATCACAATTGAGATGAATTCTTCGTCGAAAGTTCTTCCTTCGGGGTGTTCTTCTCGTCGAAACTTTCTAAATACCTATCACACACCACGAATATCTACCTACAAATGTTAATTATTCAAAACAAACATTTCTAATTTTTAACTCTCCATCTTTTTCAGGTTAATTCCGATCTCAACGCGTTGGCACGGCCCTCCGGTTACGTCGTTAACACTACATCACCATCATGTGGATTTTCATCAAACACTTTAGTTAGTTTCCATTCCAAAAAAGACAACCGGAAGTGGAAACATAATTAACTCGAAAGCAGAAGACAACTCTCCTCGGGAAAATGTGATTTTCCAACAAAATCCATTTGAAGATGTGAGGTGGTTATTCCAAAATTAGCCAATTACCTACAAAAAAGAAAACAAAAAGGAAAAAAAAAAAACACAAGTTTATAAAATCCAATCAAACAATCAAAAAACAGGACAAAAACATATAAATCTAATACAACTCCCTGTACGAACCAGTGAAAGTGCTTTAACATTCTTCAAAATGGCTTATCGCAAGCCATCCGACTTGGATGGTTTCATAAACCTCATGCCAAAGGCTGATATGCGTGTTAAGGCTATTCTAGCTGAAGATCTTGTTACATTCTTAAGCGATGAGAACAATTCCATTGTGTGCATGGATTTGGGCCTGCTCGTTGATGGATTGATGCCATGGCTGACTGGAAGTCATTTTAAGGTATGTAACCTGCGTCATAATATTACGTATGCAAAAGAATCAATTTTGTGTTCAGAGTTTAAATTGTCTACATATTATATTTTGACTCGTTAAAGAGAGAGAGAGAGGGAGATGACTTTCGGCAATGCCGCGGCTTCTAACCAAAGGTCAAGTGTATGAATTTGAGAATAGTTACGAGGTGACTAATCACAACCGTTTCTTGCCATCGAACCTCGGGTGTGCGGATAAGATTTGCTATTTTCGTTTGCTATTCACAATCAAATGACATAATAGCTTATGAGCGGCGTTATCTTTTGTTAATAGGTGGGGGCATTCAAATGTGACCAGCTTACATAAAAATTATTTTAATTCGAAACAAACACGGGTGATGTTGTTATTCAAATGCTTATTTATTCGTCCTCAATAATGGGGCTCAATTGGAGGTGGCCGTAGCCCAGTTGTGTTACAAGAAAGAGTTGAATGGGGGCGATACGATTCATGAATTAAAGTGACTTCCTTAATAGGTAACAAGCATTCACAGTCGAAGATAATAACAATTGGTACAGTGCAAATACGAGAACAAGGCCAAAATGTTACGAGTACACCTCGGTGTAAATGGTTTTTTTAACAGAGATAAGTATAACGTATGTTGAGTGATTAAAATGGTTCAAAATGGTTTCATTCAGAAATTCCTTTTACTGGAATTTGATTTTCCGGGCGCCGGTGTCCAATCGCATTATTCAAAAGCTCGAAAGTTGTTGTCCAACTCTATATACTTAGACGTCATTTCCTCAAATGTCTTCACATCTGAGTCACCTGCACTTGATCCGGCAGTAGAAAATATTTATACGTGAAATACCATTTGATTGCGGGGGTGACAATACAACCATATTCAGATTTTCACAGTTCCTTGTTCGCTCTCGAAAAAATGGGAAGAACGAAACAGATTAACTCCCTCTAACAGCGCGCCTTATAGTCGCTCTCAGTCTGTGGCGCTTTTTATAGAAATAAGGCAAGACATGAATGTTACTAATTGACGGAGCACTCCTACCAAGCGAAATGGCGCTGTAAAGTTGTATTATAATTTTTGTTTTCGTTTTTCCACATTCCAGTCTCCACAGACTCCATATTAGGATAGTTGCCCCCGTGTCCATATACGAGTATACACATGCAAGACATTAAATTTTGCATACTAAGTGTGATTGAGATCAGATTGTTTTTACGGTTTTTTTCCCTCACTTTTGATGAAAAACGGAAACTCCAAATCCAAACAGAATTCGAATTTTAATTCCAATCTCAGTTTTCGATCAGCTTTCTACGAGATCACAGATTCGGGGTTGAATAATTTCGCTTATTGTTCGGTTTTCACGGTTCAGTGCGGGTGGTGCTTAGCATATTTTTTGCTTGGTTAACTGTGCCTCCTCTGGTGCATACTCTTGTTGAATGTGGGGCGCACAATTAAAAAGTTAGAAAAAAATAAACAATTTCCAGTAAACATTACTTATTCAAAGAGAGACGTAGGACAATTGGTTTGCAAAGTTCAATCGCCTGAACACACAATTCAAGTGAACACAATCTTTAATATTCAAAAACATTCGCGTAAGTAAGAAACAGAAACAAACTTGTTGCAAAAACCTTGGCGTTGTCGGTGACCAGCCGGCCGACGACGATGATGTCATTGATTCCTATTACGACTCACTGTTTTTTTTTTTTATATATAAATATTTCTATGTGTGCACAATAATTGTCTTTTGCATATATTTGTTTTCTTAATTCTTTGTATGTCATAAAGCAATTTGTTAACGAAAGTCAGCGGCGAACATCACCCGCAAAATATAAATGAGATGTGCGTGTCGCATTTTTATCTACCCATGCTGCCAATTTTTTAGTTTGATGCAACGGAAATAGAATGGCATGGTCTTTATTTTTAACTCATAATGTTCAATTCAAGTGTAAGGCAAACACACAGGATAATATGAAATATGTGGTTGTGTGCTTTTTTTGTCTGACAAGTTCGATGCACTAATGTGGATGTGACAAGCAAGTTATTCTGTCAACATTTCATTGAACGCCGATTCACTGTTCAATTTATATTTTCAGTACAGGGAAGATAGGCTATTTGCCTTTCACCCTTACTTTTATGGATTTTAATAAGCTGTCTCCATTTTAAAGCTCTCACATGGTTGCCATAGTGAGCTTGGCTTGGTTTTTGTTTCAGTGGCAATTATTGTGATTGAGTGCCGTGAGAGTATCTACAGGCACCATTGGTAGAAAAAAGAGCTTCTCATAAAATGAACCGAGTATAGTGTCGAGCGTCACAAGTGTACCTCCAAACGGTTTCATTCGTGATCAGTGGGCGGATAATATATCTGACAAAATATGTGGGTCAGAAAATGACACGTTAGCAACTACAATAGTAGGCTAAAATTTTGGCATTACAATCGGTTAATCCCATTTTATTATACATAGCTTTACACTGTTGTTGAAGTGAAAGTGACAGTTGACAACAAACAACCACTCGGCATAAACAAAACATTTTGTATAAATTTGGTGTCAATTTTATTTGGCGCCGCTCAATTTAAACTTTCTACCAGTGGAATCACTGCGGTATTTAAATCAAGTTCTATAAACAATTATCTCAAATATGTATATATTTTTCATAATTTCGAATTCATCTGGCACCGAGAAACGCCTTGCAAAATTTATGAGATCACTCAAATATTTCATTTACAATGAAACTGGAACTAACCGGTTAAATTAAGTGGCAATGGGCCCGTTCATAATTCGCTGGAAGTTTAGCTTCACCATTAACAAAAAAATCGATGGAGGGAAGTTGCTAAAAAACTACGTGTAAATGTACTTTACTCACCTACTTAGTTGGCGCTTGTGTCCGGGGTAGACCTTGACCTCACAAATACGCCGTTCTAGTAAGCGTGGTCTATTTCTTACTGGGCTCGAGTGGCACACTTCAAGAATCTTGCGTTCAAAGCAACTAAGCGATCGGTAAGCGCAATTTTCCGCTAAAACTGAGATTTTAAGATTTTTTATAGCAAAGCCGAGCTTACTACCTCAACTCAACGTTATAGCTGTCTATTTCGACGTTTTGCCCGATTCGTTGATGTTGTACGTCGCTTCTTTCTGAGAGTTAGCGTAGTTTTGCCAATGATGTCATTGTCACCCGCATTTGCACAAACTTCAAAATTTCAAAAGTTTGTTCATACGCGGATGACAATGACTGGTCCCTGGCAATGTATACTCTTCGTATTATCAGGGATATTTATTAAGAAATAAAAAAAGAACAAACGAATCAAAAGAAATACTCAAAATTGTATTTTAATATTGGAACATTCATAAACGTCAAATGTACAAAAACCTTTATGAACTGTGACGTGGAAGGGCCAATTTTGTTTGCATATTGAATTCGACCCGCTGGTCATTTAGCGTCCATTAAACGTTTTACAACATGGCTGTCAGTTTGACATATTTTTTGATTGAATATAACAAAATATCGATCCCATATTAAACGTTTTACAACCTGGTCAACATTCTCTTTAATTTGAATACCTGTATGCAAATATCGATTCCAATAAATGTTTTACAACCTGGCTGTCAGTTTGACATTTCTTTTTGATTTAAATATTTATGCAAATATCGATCCCTCTTATGTAACCTATCGAAGATTCGTAGAACCCCGCACACTTTTTATTTCACATGTCGATTGTGGTCTATTTACAGAAGTGATTAGTCGGTAGCGTCATGCTCAGGCCGACCTTCCCTCTTGTGATTTGTTATTTGAAAATATGCAAATTATCATTTGCTCGCAAGTATGTCCGCCAGCGCAATATTACAGAAGTAATCAACCACAAAATGTGTCAAGCTACATGAGTTTCCTTTTTTGTTTGCGTTTTCTACAAAATAAAATCGATGATTATCGCAGGAAATCTGGAGCATTGTAAACTGCGTCCACTATCTCAGAGTGTACACTTGGAACTGTTTTCCCATTTAATGGATACGTTAGTTGGAGTGCCGCGTCTGGCTATACAGACGCCGTCAGTCGCTGTTTTCGCGATAAATTTTTCGTGACATTACCAGATGCCCAGAGTCAGAGCGCGCAATTCAATTGAGTATTGATTGCTAAATTGATTCTCTACACACGCAGATGTCGTTGCTACAGACGTAGTTCTGGCTGCCTTGCCTACCCGCCGCCGTCGTCAATACGGCTTCTTCGAGTTTGCTTATGATGCCATCGTGTCATTATGCCCACTGTTCTGTCGCTGTTGCTTTCGGCCTACTGTATGCCAGTATTGCTGTGCGATTCTTGTTCCAGACTCGCGAAAACTACGCTCTAATGCCATAATAAGTAGATTTGACTTTTCCACGTCATTAAACACTCGTATATGGGGGACTCCGCCGGCCGATGCGGTGGAATTTTCTCCCAGAGTGCGCAGAGAATGCTTGTGGTTGCAAAGTACGACCGCGTCTCGCCACACCTAGAAAGTTAAATTGAGGAAGATTTAATAAAAATGCAAATCGAAAACAAAAACACAAACCATTTGGGCATGCGGGTTGCAGGGGGATAAAGAGAAAATACCAAATTGAGTTCATGTTGCTGCCTACTGTTGAATCTCTCTCTCACTTGTGTCAACTGTGAGATCATTCAATTTACTTGAAGTCAATGGCAACAATCGAATCAGAATGGCGTGTGTGCGTAGGTAATTTATCATGATGGTGTGATGGCCATTGGCCAATTGTTATTTTTGGTTTTGTCTCAGTTTGACATACCGCCCGTGCTAATTCACTTAGAGTTTACGATCATTAGAACGTGACACTTTGACGATGTTTATGCCATTTTCCTCTAAAGAACAACAAACAACGACGACGACAATGGGCATCCTTGACCTGAAAAAAAAACCTCTCTATCGGTCTTTGTGCTTTGTTGCAAAAGAATAAGAAAACCGCAAAAAGAGGAAGTAAATGTGTGTTACAAACAAGCATACGTGTTGCTTGCAGTGTGAAATTCTTGTGTTTTTTCTTTAATTTTTTTTCAACAAGCTTGCTAGAATTATATCACCACGAATGAACGCGTGTGGTTAAACTGGGGATCATTTCGCCCTAGTAATATCGCACACACAACATTCTGAAACCATGACGTAACCAATTACGGCAATAAATGTAATTAAAACTTAAGAGTAGGCGTGTAAAACGGGTATTTTATGCGTCGGGTTTTAAGTAGTTACATTTAAGCAAATATGGTTGTTCGTCTGAATTAATTGGCCAACGGGCCTAATCAAATAACTTTTCAGGCGGTTGTGTAGTCGAAATGACAGATTTGCAGACCAACTCAAAATAAATTGAATAAAATAACAGAAACGTCGTCAAATCATATATGAACTTCACGACTTTTTAAACTCCAGGGCATGTAAAGTGTGTCCCATAAGTCCAAATTTGAATTCTGCGCCATTTAATATAGTACAGTGATGCCAGCGAAAAAAAGATACCAATGTGACAGCTCGGGGTTAGTAAAAATGGAGCGCTACGAAAAAACAATGCATTTTCATTGAGTAATATTTTAAAAATAATGAGGGTTATATTTCAGAACAGAATCATCTTCAATGACGAAACTCTGTTAATGAGCCGCTCTGTAAATCTGTCAAACAGGGTAGGCGGAGGTCAGTACGCGAACGTCTTTGCGCTCCAATCATCACGAAGTTTGATGTCTTTTTGATAACCAGTGACCAGAGAGTTTTTTCGTATGCCTAAATGTTCGACGTAGCTTGATGTCGGTAAGACTGTCTACGTATTTTGAAAATATTTTCTACGATAGTCGAAGTAAGTAAAAAGTACGGAAATGTTTTTTACGAAAACTGTAGGAAATTCTCCGTTTTCAAACATTAACCCCCGTATTAATAAACACAACGTAAAAGTTATTATAAGTAACGAGACTCAGCAGTTATGTCAAATGTATAATTATGCTGTCTGACGCTGGCTTATTTTTTTTGTGCACATTTGTGGGTTAATTATGTATTTTATTTGACGATAGGTAAAACCGTGCCCCAGAATTTCCTTGGTTGAAATTTCCTAAAAATTCATATATGAAGGGAATATTTATCTATTCTTCAGCGCCATCAAATAACATCTAAAATCCTATCTTACTTCTTCCTGCACCTGCCATCATATACGTCATTAATGCAGTTTGCATCATTCCGCTCTTCGATCAATAACGAACGATACCATCATTCCGCCTTGGTGCATTAAAATCTGTTTTGCAAATCGTTCAAGAGTGTATGATTTGAAGCAGGAAACGGGGATATCCCGTTCAAGGTTTCCACTCCATCGTTATCGTCTTCGTTCACTTTCACTTAAAATCACGCATAAACGTTTGTAAAGGCATCTTGAGTAATTCAATAAGTCAAGAAGATGAATAAAATTAGATTTTCATTTTGAATTATACTTTGCTCCACCCTCCATCGAGAAGGAAGATACAAGTGTGCGTTCACATGCAGTCAACGTCCACATAAAGCACTGCAAACTCTGATTGCCGCAATGTGATATGTAACCAACGAGTAACGACAACGAGTAGATATAATGTTTTCACTCGACTATCGGGCGATGACATCATTCCCCTTGAACTTATTGTTTTTTTTTTTCCTTACATTATTTCTACTTGGCGCTGGCTATTGCCGGTGTTTTTCTTTCTCTTTTTGTATTTGTACAGAAAGTTTAAAAATTCCCCACATGCATGCACAGTGAAGTTAGAACAGTGTGATTTTTACTCGGTACTATCGATGGGAATTGTGGTTTCTCGCTGCCGTTTGGCTAAAGATAAAAAGCTAAAATGTGACTAAGAACTGTGGTATGGCAGTCATCGGTTCGATAGAGAAAAACCAAAACAGGTTGAAATACAAATACACTTCTCGTTTGTTAAGTGCCAATGAAAATAAACCGACTAATCTCCACTGCATTCGACTGAGAAGAGAATCTCAACGACAATGTATCAACGTCCATAACTAGGGCGACCCCATTGGGCCGTGTCATCTTCACGTTATTTCTTTTCTCGTTTCGTGTCTATTGTATATCTGATGACGACTTGGCGCAAAGACTTCATTTTCTCTAATTAAAAGATACGGAGAAGTTGAAGTTCAACATTTTATGATGGGGGGACTGGCGACGACAAAACGACGTGCCCGACAGAAGAGCACGACAAAGATGACAAAAAAGGGACAAGAGATTAATTAATTAATCTATTGTTTAAATGACATACTTGCCAGACGATATTAATTGTAGGAAACTAATGAATTGTCCTGGTTTAAACTTTTCATGGTTACTTACAGAGGAAGCACTCCTGACATACAAAAAACTGATGTTTGTGTGTGAGTGCACTGGAAACTGATCATTTCCCCCTGCGATGTACTCCGAGGAATTGGTTTTCATATATTTGTACATTTTGCTGGTAAGGAAATTGAAATGGATGTGCAGGATTTTATTTTTCGATATGGCTCCGAATTGCACGTGGCATTCTTCGTTTTTCATCGCTCAAGACGGAAGCGGTGGGCAATCTGTGGAAATGAAATTGTATCGATTTTGCTGTGAGCAGGGATGAACAAATTTAATCTTCGGTAAAATGTAGTAAAACTGAACAAGCTATTTCGATTCGAACGTCTTACGGCTAGTTAAAGTGTTTCTCGATGAGAAATCATTTTAGGCCGATGTGAAGCTCCTGTAAGTTTCATCTGTAAAGTGAACGAAATTAGGCTCTTAACACAAATTCCATTTAAACAGCGCTAGATTTACAGGTGTGAATTTATGTACGAATACATATTTTAAAGAATAAATTCAATGAAACAGTTCTCGAGTGATTGATAAACCACATCGTCACTTTAAAATGACAGTCTGACAGTCATCTATGTGAACTATTTTTAGGGGGACAATGTAGCCCACTTATACGTATTTCCGGTACATATCCAGACGAACGAGGTATTTTTGATTAGGAAAAATGCCATCTGACATTTTAATTGACGATTCTTTTAAGATTGGTTAAGAAAAACTATTTCTTTCAACTAAACAGTGTGTTTAGAGTTAGAGCTGTATTAGACAGCCTGCAAAGGTATTCGATTTTTGAGGTGCACATGGTGAATGCATCATATGCGACGACCTGGAAGACGGTGTAATGTCGTAGGTCAGCCGGGAATGTGACTGATCCACTCCCGCACTAGGTACAGTAACCGTTTAAGTCGGTATTTGGTACTTCAATGTAGGGCATTGAGTTTTGCATTCTGTTCAAGTCGGGAAATCAACTTGCACTGTAGTGGTAGTGGCAAACAGTATTTAAACACATATTAAATACTTTGTGTTGAAACTACCCCTAAACAACTGTTGTAACTAACTATGTAGGGATACAGATTCCGCTGGTTATCTGCCTGAAAACAAATAGTGCATCCGTCAGTTAGTAATTATCAGTTTCTGTAAATTGTTTCCCCTTTCATAACCATTTCCGCCATCCTGGGATAAGGATAATTGCAATATTCAGCTTAATATCTGCTTCGGTACGTGTCAGTGATTGTGAATCCGCTCAAAAAGTCCAGTCGACTGATTTTCAAAAGATATTTTAGATTATGGTTCACCCCTTGTTTCATTTTTATGTTCTCTTTTCGAGCTAGTGCAAATCACCTCCGAGCCAATTATATGCACTTTGATTTCAGGAAAACGCCTTGCTCGCACATTGATCATGGTACACTACCGTCCGGCTGTAGTGTAGAAAAGGTTTTTTTTTAATCAATCGGTTTGCTGGCCTTGCCCCGAAAGTAATTATCAAACTTAGAGCTCGTTATCACAGTTGTTAAGAATTTTAAACCATGCTCCATTTTATATCAAAAACAATAACTTTAGAATTTTCTTTCCACTTGCAGATAGCACAAAAATCCCTGGAAGCCTTTACGGAACTAATCAAACGGTTGGGGCCAGACTTCAATGCGTATACCGCGACCGTCCTTCCACACGTTATAGATCGCTTGGGCGACAGCAAAGATACAGTCCGCGAGAAGGCACAACTGCTGTTGCACAATTTAATGGAATTCAAAGTTCTCAGCCCGCAACAGTTAATCGATAAGCTAACGCCGTGCTTCAAACACAAAAACTCAAAAGTTCGCGAAGAGTTTCTACAAACAATCGTTAACACATTAAATGAGTAAGCAAACCCGATTTGTGCCCAAATGCCTTATCCAAGTCAATTTTCAATTGCTTTTAGATATGGAACATCCCAACTATCATTGAAATCGTACATTCAGCCAATTGTGACTTTACTTGGGGATCCAACATCGACTGTGCGAGACGCAGCTAATCAAACCCTTGTTGAGATCTACAAGCATGTTGGTAAGTTCAGGAAACCGCCAAGCGCAGCAATGAAATTAAATAATAACACATGTGTCGCTTTAGGTGATAGATTAAGAGCTGACTTGCGACGTAAAGAAGTTCCATCTACGAAAATGGCTATTTTAGAACAAAAATTTGACGAAGTAAAAGAAGAAGGTCTTTTACTGAAATCAGCTCTAAATCATAACGGACACGATGAAATGGATAATGCGGCACCAGTGCGACCGACGAAATTGGTCAAACGCACCGTGTCGGCAACCGCGAAAAAGCCAACATGCCTCGATGTTGCATCATCTAGTAGGGCAATTGTTGGATTTGATTAGAAACCAAGTTATAATGAATTTGTGTGTTTAGGTGATGCTGGCGCGGTGACATGGGACATATTTGAGGCGTCCTTTGAGTTGGTGCCACAACTTACGATCTTCACTCAACGGGATATGGACGAACATTTTAAGACTATCAACGGGGTGATTGGTGATAAAAATATGGACTGGGAGAAACGAGTCGATGCTGTAAGTTTTTTGTTTCCCTCTTATTGCTCTAACTATTTGTGTTACTTACTTTACTTCTACTATTTGTGATATTCATATCTCGTTTCGCTTCTTTGTTTCAGCTGAAAAAGATTCGCTCTCTTCTGATGTTAAACTTTCAAAGTCAACCTACATTTCCAGCTTACTTAAAGGATATGTCGATATCATTCCTAGACATTCTAAAAGAGCTCCGTTCTCAGGTAATGCATTAGAGACGCCACACGCAGCATGTGAAATTCAATAACAATTCAAACGCCCTTTCCAGGTGATTCGTGAAGCATGTATAACCATTGCGTACATGAGTAAAACTCTGCGAAACAAATTGGATCAATTTTGCATTTACATTTTACAAGAGCTCATAAATCTGATCCAAAATTCGGCCAAAGTGATTGCATCCGCTGGCACAATCGCTCTGAGATATGTGATCAAATACACGCATGCACCGAAACTCATCACCATCATCACAACAACCCTGACGCAATCCAAATCAAAGGACATTCGTTCGAATTTGTGCGAGATTTTGGTAATGCTGTTCGAAGAATGGCAAACCAAGTCGATGGAGAGGCATGCCGCCACACTGAGGGACACACTGAAGAAATCTCTGGCCGATGCCGACAATGATGCACGAAAGCATAGTAGGAGGTGGGTGTAGATGCATTTTAAAAATACAGCTCTACATGTTGTGTAACTTTTGTTTTAGAGCTTTCTGGTTGTTCCGTCGACATTTTCCCGATTTGGCCGATCAAATCTACGGCAATTTGGATAATGCCACTCAGAGGGCACTGGAAAGAGAACGTGATATGTCGGCAGGCACAAACGGTACTGGTTCAATGAACACAAGTCTTCGTGGTAGTAATTCAAGTTTGAACTCCATGCCGGGAGTAGTTATAAGTATGTGTACTATCTTGTCTTTGTCTAAATAATTTGGTTTCCACCATAAATGTGAAACTGTTTGTCTGTCTATTTGTCTGCTGTCCTTTCTATCATGTCCGCTATTCTCTGTATTTTCTTAATGTGCTCATCATTCATTTCAATGTGGAACTATTTCAGAGCGACGGACATCAACCGGACTAAGATCACCTGCTACAGCGCCTTCAGGTAATGTGTTTGTTATTTGCTGACTTTTTTCATTAAAAAACTAACCGCAATTTTGTACATTGCAATGCTTTTTATCTTCTCCTACTCTTGTGCTTACACAATGAACGCGTGGATATCGTGGTAATTTTTGTTTGCCCTACCAAATGTGTTTGATGCAATTTAATGGCTGCTATATCTGAACGAATTTATTTTCGAAAATCATGTTGCTGGCAAAATTCACTTTCTTTTTCTCATCATATAATCATTGTTTGTTTAATTTTTTGTTTTAAGTCGATACAAGCATTAGCACGGAGAATCTCGCTCAGCCTCGATTGAATCGGGTGCCTTCGTTGCCGAGGTCATATCGCAATCGTAGTGGGATTCCAATTGCTCAGACCTATATTCCTCCTAGAGGTGGTTTTTCAGTATATTTTTCGGTTTTTAATTTTGATTTTATTTTTGTTGAATAAACACACTCACATTTGAAACATTGAACAGAGGTTTGTTGTAGTCGGTTCAAAAAATATGTCAAAAAGTCAATCGCAATAGAATGGTTCCTAGTTCCATAATGTTGCAACCAGATGCACTTTCGCTGTATCTTGTCTTTCACAAGGCGAAGAATTTGTGCTGCCAAATCAAATTAGACGGATCTTTGGCACTCTTGAAGTTAGTGTTTACGTCAAAGTTGCTGCTATCAATAGCGACTGTTGACCTAGACTCTCGACAGAAATATTCGTTTGTGTGCAAATATTGTTTTCGTTTACTCCAAAACCTATTCCGCATTTCCTCAGTTTTGTAGGGACTCCGAAGTCGACTTTTTTGTATTTATGAAGCGCGGCATACGCGGCATATATGATGCTACGGCTTCAGTAACGTAACTTCGTCGCACTTGTAGACTGAACTCGTTGGTCCTGTGAATAACAACTGTTCTCTTTCATAGAATTGTATTTAAACGAAAAACCCTTCAATGCTCATCTATGATCTATCTAGCATGTGCCACAAATGCATCCATTTCTATATAAACAAATGAAGCTTTTTTGTAAAACTTTCTATCGCACATTATAACCATCATCAAGCATACATTTTATACAGCTTCTAAATGAATCATCAGTCAATGTAAAACTAGCCGGACGTGTGTTGTGTAGAGAATCTGCGACTGTTTCGTCTTCAATTGTCCTTCTAAACTAGACATAGAGGTAGCCAGACATTATTTAAAAACAAAAACAAAAGCCATCAATATTACACACAATTGCGTTTACTTTTTTTTGTCGTTGTTCAATCATATATTATTTCTCATTGACTATACATTTTTGTTTTTTGTATTTATTTTTCGTTTGTGTTTTATTTTGTTCATTAATTTTTCAATCATTCGACATTCGAAAATATTCTTGCAGCTGGTTTTAGAAGCGTGTCGGCCGTTGATACTGCTGCTGCGCAAAGAGCTAGAGCACGTGCGCAATACTCAAATTTAGCTAGATTAAAAGTAACATCTGGAACAGCCTCGCTGCGTAAGTTTGTCCTTTCCATCAAGTTGTGGTGTCCATTTTAAACTAGATTAACTATTAAACATTTAATTCATTGAAACATCACTAACACAATATTTTATACTTACACTTGAAGTAAAAGCAAACTAAAATCAATTATAAATCGCATGCATGCGCTTGTTAAAGGGATTTATGCTAATGAATGGCTTCTTTTGAACATAATTACAAGCAGTTTTAAAGAAACACTAATACAGAGATACAATTAACAATAATTTAGAAAGAAAAACTAATTGCCTTGAAACGTTTGATGCAAGAAAATAATATTATCTAAACACATGTTTGCATTTTCTTTCTTTTTTTCTGATTTTGTTTGTTGTAACACGCAGAAGGGCATGTAGCCCAACAAGGTAATTAATACGCATTTATATTTATATTCAAACATTAAACCTAAAATACATTTGCAAAGAAAACAAAATACCTATTATAAAATTCATTGTGATGTCTTGTTTCGTATAATAAGTTTCCTTTATAAATGAGGTTACAAATATACTAACGGCGTTTTGTTCAATTTTATAGCACGTGCAAAAAAAGTGGCCAGTTCGTCAACAACTTCTCAACATGCTTCACCCGAACACAGACCTGTGGCGCGCTCAAGAGCTGGAGTTTCACAATCGCAGCGTAAGTTTGATATAGAATAATATGTGTGCATTTATATATTTCTGTTTGTTTTACATATCAATTGTATTTTATATATTTTTTTAAAAGAATTTTATTAAATTTTCGCCATGTAAACCTTGGTTCACGATGGTGAATGATAAACTTCCAAGTTTATTATAACTTTGATTTGAGTTTTTTATTTCATGGAGATACACTGAACGAGAACACTGGTATTGGTTTGAAAACCAGAAATCTAAGCCGCATTCTACGACCCTTTGCGATCTTGCTTTAGACTCTGATTGAGACATTTTTAAGTTTTATTCAATGAAATTTTAAATTTGAGTTGAAAATATTGCGACTGCATAAAATTGAAGGTGGACACGAATGATTTAGAGTAAAGCGCTTTGTACCAAATTAATATTGAGTTTGGATTCCGTTTTCTACTCTGGGAATCGAAGACTACGTTTTGTTATTGTTTTGCATGTAAATTCCGCATAAATCAGGGACCCTCGATGTGGTATTGGCTTTATGGCCGGTTAAGATGCTGATCCTCTCGGCGACAGCAGTTGTATACTTTGTTTTCATATGCAATCGTTGGTATTGCTGGTCTATCAGTTGCAGTCTTGCAGTTTTCGAATTCCTTATATTCTAACAACGATTGAATGCAGGAATTGTAACCCCCGTAAAAATAAACAAATGGGCACAAGTTAGTTAGCTAGTAGACATCAGACAGCATACAAAAATTTGACGTAACTTCTGAATAACGAGTTGATAACTTTTACGCCGCATTTATTAATAAGGGGGTAAGTCTGTAAAACTTGGGGGCTGCCTTTTTATGATTTGTGGAGCTTTTACTCGAGTTGGCCCGTTTTAGTCAACGTGTTTTGGGTTTCCGCACTAGATCCACTTCAAGCTCATTAAGCTCCCAGTAGTATTTGCATCTCTAATCGCCATCCAAAAATCCGTCGAAATTTCCAGCCCAGTCTTCCCTCCTTTTTGCTACATGAAAAAAAAAACTAATTACGTGACAACAGAGTGAAGCAAATAATCGAATATTAGCTACGTTCACGGTCATGGTTTTGCAAATATAATAGCCATTACGAAGTCCCCTGAAAACCTGCAATTGACTCCTCATCCATTCGATTTAATACCGCGAAGTTCAACTTCCCTTTGATTGTTATCAATAAGTCCCAAGGCAAACTAAACCTTCGCAGTCGTTGACATTGACATAAAAGACGTTGATTTCTGTCATGGTCCGTCGCATGTCGCGTGCCTTGGCCAGTCATTTGCAGAAAACTCATTTCGAAGAAAGAGTTGTCAACCAACACATATCGTTCAGTTTTTTCGTAGTGTGTATTGTACTTTAGTGCCTTTAGAAGAGAATACCCAAAGAATATCCCAAAATTTATAACATTCGACAATTCTAAGAAATAGAATTTGCCTTCTATTTGCAGCTGCCTCTCGAAGTACATCGCCATCATCGAAGCTGCGTGAAATGTACGGTTCGTATTCGTCATACAAACCAACTGGCACTATACCCAAAAAGGCATCGGGAATTCCGCGTTCATTGGCTAACTCGAGAGAGACCAGTCCCACAAGAGTGCCAATGAAAAGAAGTGTCTACTCTACCAATAGTCCAAGACGACCGGACAGGCCGCCCATTAATCCAGCTCGACCAGTATTAGCACAGAAAATGCTTCAACAAAGTAGAGAAGCAGAGAACGCCCTCGCTGATGCATTAGTAAGAATCGGAAGCACAATGAATGCGCATCGCAACTGATTTGGTTTTTGTTTTACAGTCCCCCGATGATGCTGATTTATCATCCGACTACTCTCGGTTGTCATTGGGTCGTAAAGTGTCACGCGACGAATCCGATGAAAGCGAGGCATCCTCGGTATGTTCGGAGCGGAGCTTCGATTCATTTAGAAGGGGAAATGATGTTAGTTTGCTTTTGTCACTCTTGTTTTGCTTTTTGTGTTATTTTTTGTTCTCCTTGAGAAGGAAATGCGCATCGCTGAAGCTCCAATTCACCCATGTGGCCAATGTTTTGTATTTTCAGAGTTATTCCTGGAATGGATCTCGAAATCGATTGGACAGTTTCCGTGCTCCAATCGAAGATATCGAAACAATCATACAGTACTGTGCATCAACGCATTGGTCGGAACGTAAGGACGGCCTAATCAGCTTAACACAGTACCTATCGGATGGGAAAATTCTCACACCGCAACAGCTGCAATGCGCTCTGGATATGTTTCGGAAAATGTTTATGGACAATCACACAAAGGTGTACGCCCTCTTCCTGGACACAGTCAACGAACTGATTCTGGCGCACTCCAACGATTTGCACGATTGGCTGTTCATTCTCCTCACGCGTCTATTCAATAAACTTGGTACAGAACTCTTGGGCTCGATGCATGGTAAAATCTGGAAAACTCTCCAACTGGTGCACGAGTACTTTCCCACAGACATCCAGATGAAGGATGTCTTTAGAATTTTATCCGACTCGGCACAAACACCGCCAACAAAGACGAAAATCGCAATTTTGAAATTCTTAACGAATCTAGCGACGTCATACTGCACAGTTGGTGATTTTCCAAGTCAGGGCCCAGTCGAGAAGGCCATTTTGAAGATAGTGCAGTTGGCTGGCGACCAGAAGAGCGTTGAACTGAGAGGCCAGGCGAGGTTGTGTCTAATTGCATTGTACAATTGCAACACACCAAATGTAAGTGGGAGACAAACGGGGGGGATCGCTGAACCATTTACTAATAAATCTGCTATTGTTTGTTATTTTCAGATGACGAAGATCTTGTCAAGCTTACCGAAAACTTGTCAGGACTCGGCGCGTACTATCATTCAATCGCATTTGAAGCGCAGCACATCTGGTAAGCAAAAGTTGCACATATGTTATCCCCATCTTACGCTTAAGTACACATTTACATGTTGAGGTAGTGTCTGAGCTCTAGTTTGGTTTCTTTTTTTTTGTTTTTTGTTACAAGAGATAGTCTCCTAATATTTTTAAGTTGTGTGCAGTTTGCTGTCAATTGGAGAAGAGTTTTTTTTTTTGGACATCAGCTGAAAGTTGAATTTGAGACTGTGCTGGTAGTACCACTTGTTCCTAATTTTTTGTTGAAGCCATTACGTTTTAGCGAAAAATACCCTGCTATTACTTGCTATTACCTGCTTTCTTCTTCGTCGGCTTATAAAGCATTCGCATTTGTTTGCTGTCGCTCTTACTCATCGATTTATAAAACAACTAACAGCGAACGATTTTATATGTGCATTGGCCATTCGTATCCCGTCATCCCAATGTAAATTGTTTCATCGTTCGTTCCACTCAACCAGTGATGTCTAAATTTGGCCTTTACCTTCACGCTGCTTTCAACCAGCAGTGGCCCAGCTCCAGCATTAAAGCACCCATTCCTCCTCCACCATTCAACAGCAAATTGCACACCCGTAGACAAAACAGACAGATAGGCTTTCCATGTTTTACAACTAGATCACAACTATCTTCTTAATTATATATAAAAATCTTTGTTTCTTTCTCCTCTCTCTTTCTTTCATTTCATTTACCATTTTTGTGTAATTAAACCAACTACTTACAACACCCACACACAAAAAAAATAAAAAATAAGGCTGTGAATAAAAATGTGCATTGCCAATAATCGTCTTTTTCGTTTTAATTTTTCTGTTGGTTTTTCTTTTATTTCTTTTCGTCTATTTCTTTAACGAATACAAACAAAAATGAAGATTTCTTTAAGAGGATTATTCTTCTTCGAAGAGTTGGTACTTATCTTTTTATTCAACAAACAAATTTTATCCTTTGCTATCTCCTCTTGTATATTTTACTCCAGCGTCATTAGTTTTTTGCCTGTTTTTCTCCTAAATTGTATATTCAGATAATAAATGTAAATTATTTATATGTAGTTACGCAATACGAGGTAGTTGTTATCACCCCCAACTCTCATCATCCCCATACAATTGTTTAGACGCACAGTTGTTTATGTTCCCCTTTTAAATGAGCTCCTACAAAACACACTCGTTTTCTTTTTTAAAATTTTTCAAACGCTAAATTGTATTATTTTCTCGGTACTTTGGTGGATAAAACAAAAGTTGTTAATTTGGTTGGTATTTCTTTTTGCTTGTAAAATTCTTTCCCCATAGGAACAAATAGCCCATCATCGCCATTATCATGTTCGAGTCCAAAACCTTTGCTTAGTCCATCGCAAGGTCCATTTAGTTTACAAAATAATAATTCTAGTAAGTAAATTGTTTTGATTTTTCTGTGTTTTTATTCTTCTTTTGTAATAATACTTTTGGGTTTTTCAAAATTATAACTACTTGTAATAAATAAATAGAATTTAAACTGAAATGCGACTAAATTAAGTGTGGTGTGGGTGGAAGGGATAGTTTAAATTGAAACATATTTGCTTATAGGTCCCCGGTCTAGGCAGTCATCTGTCGAGAATGCTGATCCCCTTAACAGCGAGGAGGTGTACAAGAGTCTGCGAAAGACCACAGCCGAAATACAAAATTACAGTTTCGAATCGAAACTCGATCGCGACACGAATAGCAAAGATTCGGGCATCAGTCAGATGGGTGATCATGGAAACGCTGTTAATGCAGCGCACAGTGACCAGTACAATGTGATTTCGTCGAATGGTCTGAATGGTCATTTACTGTAGGAGTCGCACACATGAATGAGAGTCTTGGCAATTAATGAGTTTTCTTCTTGTAGGTTATTGGACAAAGAGGACTCTTGCAATGGGTCGAAGACACAATCGGCAACCACAACAGAATCGAATACACCAGAGAGCACAGTGCGACTGGACGGAATGGATATGCAAAATCACAAAGTCTCCTCAGTGCAGAGGCATCATCAGAACTTCCAAATGGGAGAGAATGGTGAAATTATTTTAGAAAGTAAGTTGCGAGCCATTCTGCACACATAGGACCTTAGTTAACTCGGTGTTTCCCTCTCAGATGGTTCCAAAGAAAGTGATATAATTAAGGCTGCCATAGTTTTAACCCTAGACACACATCCCGAAACAATACACCAGACTTTGGCCGATCTATCTGTGTGTATAAAGAGCGGCAATTGTGATTTGCCCAACAAGAATTTCAAGTAAGTGTGGATTGGGTACAGTTCTTGTTGCACTCATAATCATTGACAACCCATTGTAGGGCCATAATGAAAATGCTGCTGAGCCTGCTCGAATCGCCAGCCTCAGAAGTGATGACGTCCGCGCTCCAGGTATTGGGAAAAATTGTACGCAGCGTCGAGATGAAACCGTTCTGGAGTAACTTCCTCGAATTGATTTTACTGAAAATTATCAATTGCTATCAGAATAGCAAAGAGGTGATTTAAGTTAACAAACCCAATGTGCGTACTGAATTGACCTTCGTGTTTGTAGGCATCTCGTGAAATTGACATCATCATACCTAGAATAGCACCAGTTTTACCTCTAAACATTTCGATTAATATTCTAAATCCGGTGATTGCAACTGGAGTGTATCCATTGAATTTGTGCGCGGTTAAGTTACTTACGGAATTGACCGAGAAGCAGGGCAATGAACTGACCGACATTCACTTAGACAGTGTTATGCCAAACTTAGCGAGGGTAAGTTTCACTGCAGCGAAATTGATTGTTTGTTGTTTGTTGAATATCTTTGTTTTCAGTTGACTGATGATTCCCAATCGATGGTGCGTAAAGCAGCCGTGTTTTGTATTGTTAAATTGTACATTGTTATGGGCGAGGACAAGGTTAAACCGAAGTTTTCGCTTCTGAATCCTAGCAAAATAAGGTGAGTCTCTTCAATGTAGTGGCCTCTTGAAGGAGCAATACTTATGAGCCTTCATTTAATTTGCTTGCTCTGTTTCTTTCAGACTACTTAACGTCTACATTGAAAAAACTCGAGGTACGAAAACTTCATCATGATCGAATGCCAAGTGATTGTGGGCGAAAGGCAGACACTTTGCTAAGCGCTTTCGACGACTCGGTGGTAAAATTAAATTGAAGAACGGAACAATTCCAGAATGAAAAGAATGATCCCCTTTCATTTCACACTCCTTTTAATAACAAACAGCAAGAAAACTAATCTTCAGCACACAAACTTTTCAGGACTTTAGGCTGAGTGAAAGAGACCTAAGAGATTGAATGAAGTTTTTCTTTTGTTTTTGTATTCATTTCGTTTTACTTTCTTTTAAATTATTATTTATGAAACCCCCTTTCGGTAATTCTCTTTTTGTTCTGTAGTGTATGTTTGTCGTCTTACATATATATATAATATAATCTTCATGTAAAGTGTGTAAAGATAACGATGGGAAAGAAAATAGAAGAAGAAAACTTAGAGCATAACTATGTATACACGTTTTCCTTTTTTTTTGTATTAAATTTGCGTAACTTTTACATCGTCATCGAAAAACAAAAAATTTAATAATTTGTGGCATAGTTAAACAGAAACAAAAAAGAAAAGTGGAATGTGTAACCGGGGGTAGACAACCCAGTGTGTGAGTGTTTGTCAGGAAAAATAATAAAAGAACAAAAATTCATTATCCAAACCGAAACGTTAAACGAAACATTTGTTTTCACGTTTGTACATTATGTCTGCGTTTCAACATATTATTATGAAAAATTGTAGTTTTTATTGTGGTATCCGTACCAGTTATTAGAGTTTAAGTATGTACAACATGTTTTATTTCTCTCATTTCGCAGTCTCACTCCAAATTTATATCCATAGCTCAGTAAGGAAACTATTTTCTGTTTAAGTTGGTATTTTTTCAGTTTAATACATTAATATTCTTTGCTCATTAACATAAACTACTGTCTCAATTTGTCTGTAATATGTTTATTTTTTTTAATTTCCTCGTCCCTAAATCTCTAATTTTCTATGTTAAATAGAAACTAATCATACATATAGAAACGAAAATAAAACCTGTTATAATCAGACTCAAACCATATAATACAAAAAAATATATATATATTTTTTATTTGTCATAAATAAAGTAACATTTAATTTCTTTTATTTTTATGTGTAATCTACCTTCAATATGCATATTTTTTTTCTACTTAAGGTTAATTAAAGAGCGTTAATATTATTATTTTAATTCATTTAAATAAAAACACTTCCATAAGTTGACTATAAACAAATTATGCTTTCTTTTATTTCGGTTGCGTTTTAGTTATTTTCAGTTTACTATTTGAACTTTACAACAACACAAAATGAGCTTTTTGGTTTGATATATTTTTTACTGATTCGATTTTGTGTCGGCCGTATTTTGTATGATTTCGTCAGAGAAGATTTGACCTGGGGTGTCAGCACGTAACTTGTTACAGTCGAGTTCAGTCGATACAATCGAGCTCTGGCAGCACCTAATTTGTCTCAATCGACGATAATCGATTGAGACAAATTAGGTGCTGCCAGAGCTCGATTGTATCAAGTTACGTGCTGACACCCCTGGATACTCTTGAATCTTGAAATTGACCAAAATAAATAAAAATATCGTGAAAGTGAAACTGATGGGCGTCTTCTAATCATATTTATTCTATTGAAACTTGACTTTAAATAGTTGCCATTTGAAGGCGATGTTAAGAAATAAAATTTACAACAGTTAATGAACTTTATTCCTGCTCCCATCCCAGCAATTCATTCGATCCGCATTTCACTCGGTTTAAGTTCGCGGAGTAAGTTTCCGTTCGCCGGCGATTTCAACTTCCTGCGGGTGACCAATTTTTATGTACAGTCCGCACATTATTACTTCTGCGGGGGCTTACAGCAATAAGAAAACCAATATGTGCATAAAAGTCGGTAAGAATTTATTTTTTGGTGCGGTCAGTTGATTGTCTCAAAAATGTAGCCATACAAAAACGATTTTTATGAAAACTGACGAAATTGTGTCCAACTACAATTGCTTGCAAAGTTTTCGTAACTAGCAATATAGACGTTCAACTACTTGTTGCCGCCTTGAAATAAAACAAAGTCGTGCATTTCTTCTTCCAACATCTATCGTACGTTTTAACAATATGTACTTTCTTTTAGATTTCAAAAAATTACTTAGAAAAAAAAGAACCAATCTCTGACGAAATTATATTCATTTCGGTTACTTCGAAATGATCTCTCACTTTCTACCGCAAGTGACATAATTATATTTTTTTGCAGTGCGAGAGAATTGTCTCATCGCCAAGCAAAACAACCGAAAATTGACGGGAGCGCGATAAAACACAAATTTGCAAAATGATCAAATTGAAATATAATCAACACAAAGTACAAGATGGTGTTTATCACATTTTTTGCATGCTTCCTTAAATTATAATTATGCACCTCCTCCATCCAAGCACACGGTTTAATGAAAACAAATGAATTTAGGGATTCAACAGCCACTTGTCGGCTAGTGCGAACAAGTCACACATTGGACTAACATTTGCAGGTGCGTATTTATGGAGAAGAAATGTTTTGATACATGTTTGTGCATAAAAGCAAAAACTTGTCCATAATCGGTTCACCAAGTTTTACGTGGTTCGTGTAACATTGTGCCGCATTTAGTTGCTATGCCAACTATTCATGTTTCATGTGGCAGCAATTTTAAACTCGTTCTGGAGATTTTTTAACTTTTTCAATCGGTGAGCTTCTTTGCGACATGATTTTCCATCGACTTTGACCTCACATTCCTTTGATTTTGTCATTTAAAATTGTCTAGAGCATTATCTGATAAATTTTTACTTATCCACGCTGATCGCTGGCCAACAATTTTAAATTCTGGAAATCTGGACAAAAAAAAGATTTTCAATACCTTAGTCTTAATTGTTTGAAAATATAGATCTCACAGTCATCAGTTATTATAGGTAAGGTAAGCGAACATATCTGTCTCGAGGCTTCTTTGAACAAACATCTCAATGCAATCCTACCATCTTCTGTATCCGTATTACGACTTTGATTAAAGCATTCCATTTATTCATTCAGCAAATTTGCGTACATCTTCATCCATTCACCATTTCCTTTCGTAAACATTTTTGTTCGCATATTTTTAGTACACTTCTTCAACATTGACTTTCTTATATAACTACACATTATTCAATTAAGTACATGTGAAATTAGATAAAACTTTCAAACAAATCCAAATATAAAACTGAGATGTAGATAGATATTAGTTGGAATGAAAATACTGTAAAATATTTTGATAAAAGCATTGAAAAGTAAAACAGAAAACAAACAAACAAAAGGTTAGTCGTACGTACTAGTATATATTTAAATGTTATAACTAAACTATTTAAATTATATATTAACGAAAATTGCTTAGCATAATTTACCTTTACAACAACAAAAAGAAAATCAAAGTTATTTGATCATAATTATTATTAACAACAAAAAGATCACACGTATACATCGTCAATCATATACAAAGCATTTGCAGCTTCAATCACATTTCTTGACACAAATACAAGATGAATTTTTCAATTCGAATTTAATTTATATAGTTACGTTTGATATTTTTATTAAAATCGTTTAACACTCTTCGTTTTCATGCAGATTGCCTTTTAGCTTTTTATGTATGTATAACATTCTTAAAGTATATATATAATTAAATCTTATTATATTGTTAAAAAACTTTTCTCCAACATAACAGAATAAGAAAAGGAAATGTTTGTAAGTAAAAATACTGAGGGAGAACTTTCATTTTGATTGAACGATTACATTTATTTCTGCTAATAAATAAATTATTATTATTGAAATGAAGAAAAGAGAACAAAATGAGATTATTGTGAGCCAACTATTATTCTATTATAAATTAGTATCATTATTATGTACCAAATCAATTTCGCAACTAAAAATAAAATGAACATTTAAATATACAACTGGAACTTCTTAAATTGTGTTCGCTTCGTGGTTAGATTTGAATTTAGCCACCTTACGAAAGACTATAATTTCTAGAGAGACGGCAACGACCGCAAAGAAAAAGCCCCAAATGAGAGTCAGAATGGCAGGCCTAGTGTCCACCAGACTTGCAGTAATAAAACCACCGCCACCTACGCCAGTGCATTTTGGTTTCTTCGTGTAGAGCTTGGAGTTTTGACGTTCCTGAAGACCATGCTCATGGATTCGCATCATACTGTAAAAAAGAGTTATAGATATGTAACTAAACTATGTATAAATGTATATTTGTATTTCCTATATTTATTAACATTTAACAGGCTTTTATTTATTTTTTAACTTGTGAGCTAGTACTCACTCAACGGCCAATATCGGTCTTTGTCTGGACTAGATGTACGCTGAACGCAAAACTAATTGGCCGGTAACGTCACTTTTCCTACGTCAGCCACATATACAAACTGTCAACTAAGTACTCTGTCACGAATTTCTTGACTAGATTAGTCGGACACGCTTCCATAAACTTCAACTGAAAAAGCTGTTCATGTGACAGATCTACGCCAATTAAAACTGAGACACATCAAGTCACCCAGCTGTCAGACTTAGTAAACTAGTACTTGAACGTCCCCATTATTAACCCAAAACTAGTGGTGGCAATTGGCATCTTACCCAATTTTCAAAAGTTCCTTGTATGAAGAATTCTTCTGAATGGCATACCACGGATCAATCACTTGCAAATACTGAATTTCTTGTAGGCCACATTTCTCGTCCTCGAAAAACGTCTTACTAATCACCTGATATCCAACCCCGATCTCCATGTGAAAGGCGAATAGGCCTTCACGCAGTTGCTCCACGCCTTTTTCTAAAGGCATAAAGTTTTGCGAACCGTCTTTGTTTAGAATCTTTTGTTCATAGATTTGCTTTCGAACTGGATCCGATGTGTGCTAAAATTTTTCTATAATTATTATACAAAAATAGGTTAAGTCTTTAATTAGTGTAGTGTACTCACTGTAAAATAGTATCGATTAAAGACCGTATCATCAGCGCCGAGTCCTAGTCGTGAATTCAGCAAATCGTTCAAAGTTCTGATTTTATTCGAAGGCGATTGCAGTAAGGCGACAATATTTGCTGAATAGCTGAAATGATTACCTTGGCAGGTGAGAAGAGAATCAATATACTGACACTAACCTCGTATATAGAAACATCAACATTAGGAACACTATAAACATGACTATTCGCGAAGTTAAGCTGCGCGGTG
Organism: Cheilosia impressa; assembly: GCA_948293265.1. Classification (NCBI taxonomy): domain Eukaryota; kingdom Metazoa; phylum Arthropoda; class Insecta; order Diptera; family Syrphidae; genus Cheilosia; species Cheilosia impressa. Next base: position 2,977,350 of record OX411883.1, on the reverse strand, counting down.
AAACAGACGATCCTTGTTGGCATGTTGCACCAAAGACCAGAATCAAGGCATCCAAAGCCGAAGGCCGCAACACCCCCGGGTCTTTGGTACTCTAAGTGAAAGGAGATGTAAATTTAGCGATTTGAATCGAAAAAATAGTTGGTTTTACTTCTTTGTCGTCTCTGAGCTTGAATTCGGTAAGAGTAGAAATCATTAAGGCTGCCGACGTCACCAATATGAACCCGATAACCGATGACCAAACTAACTTTTTAAGGGAATAAGTTCAAAAGTTGGGTTATTTAAAAAAAAAACTGTGTATTGATTTGTTAGATTGTGCTTGTCCAAACAGATTACATTTTAAACACAAAAATAAACTTTTTGATAGTATTTTTACAACATTTGTGTATTATTTCCTCCTAAAATGGCGATCTTTTTCACATCATATGGAATGTGCCTAAGACAAACCGCTCTAGCTGTCACAATATGCAGAGATATGAAGTTTACTCCCTAATATTTGCCTGCAGTTGTAAATATAACAAATACAAAACATATACATATTTGAAAACTACATATGTATTTGGTTTTAATTAATCAAGCCATTAGGTATTTTAATTTACCCGTTTAGAGCAAAGCTATGGAACAGAGCTCAAGCGCGTATTAAGAGCGGTCTGATCTGTTTATGAAACTTATTTAAGTAGTAACTGTCATATTTATGCCCATAAAACAATGAACATCAGTTTTTGTTGTATTTTTTTACTCTGCTACTTTTTTGCTCGATCTACTACACTTTATCCATTGGGCAAAAAGAAGCCGGAATCTGGATCCGAAAATTGAAAAAAATACTTCTCTTCTTTCTCTTCTGGTGATTCTGAGAAGGAAATTTCGCTTACACTAACACAATTATTGCAATTTATGTATTTTATATAAGCCAGCAGGCATGACTATTGACTAAGTCGTGACATTTCACCAATACATTTGTGGACCAAAACAGAAGCAGTTCTTTGTTCCATTCGATTTCAGAGTAAGTGTTTCCCCGAGTGAAACCAATGGAAACGACACTGCAATCTACATTATTTTGTCTATACCAGCATTTGCATTCATAAAAAAAGCAACGTCAGCGACTGAAAGGCTGTTGAAATACAGAAAGTATTTTACTAAAATGTGTCGAGTTTTTCCACAGCATGAGAAAATATTTCAGTGTCATCTGTCAGGTGTCCGTTGTTGTTGCAAGCAAGTGCCTCTCAGCAGTTTGAAAATATTACCATTAGTCAGGTCAAGAAAAAATACGACCTAGCTCAAAATGTTTTTGTAAATTAAGTGCTTTTTTTGAGTTTCGTTCTCAGCAAAGCAAAGTAACGTACGATCTTAGCACTCGATAACAACAACTCTACTGTGAGTCTCGAAGTGTCAAGTATAGCGTAGTTATTGTAATTGCGTGCTGAAAATCCTACTTTACTTTGCTTTGCTAAGATCAAAGCTCAAAAAAACAGGCCTAGTCTCTAACAAGCCTTCTATAAACTCACCCCATCGAATGGGAGCAGGAAAACATTTTCCGTGTATGACAACTTCGGCGATCGAAATATGAACTTCGATCGCGTCGGAGTTGGCATCGCAATATATTCGATAAACATCACCCGATTGGATGTAAAGAACAACGCCGACGCTCCAATATCTGACCGATTGTCGACCAAGTCTCCAATCATTCCGTTCCATCGGGAGTTATTATCCAAATAGCCCCACGAATCAACAAATGAGTATTCGATGTGTCCGCCAACAAAGTCTCCCAAGTGATTGGTCAAAAGGTAGTTTACCTTGCTGATGGCATCGACGTGTTTGTCACTAGAGTTCAGAATAGTTTAATACCCCTCAACTGCTCTGTAGGGGTACACCTTACCTTCCATCTGTCAAATGGTTAATGGAGTCATTATTTGTTAAAACGAGGCTTGCGCGTAGCACTAGGCCCTTTAAGTTTTGACGTCTTCTCGAGGTTATTCCACTGCTTCTATAATCTGTAATTGTATTATTTTCCCAGAACCCAAACAGCTCGAGTATGACGCTATGTTGTATTGATGTCCTGTAAACTGTAATAAGAATATATTTTTATTAAATCGAAAACATTAGCCCCCGTATTGATAAACACTGCGTGCAAGTTATCAACCCGTTACTCGGCAGTTACATAAAATTTTGTACGCTATCTGACTTCTACTAACTTGTGCACATTTGTTTATGTTAATGCGGGGGTAGGAGTCTTGCTCGCTCACTCTGTTTTATAAGCACCCCAGCGTGGTTATCGACCTTAACCAAGCAGTACACCTCACTGTCAGGCAAGACTCTCAAATCTGCGAATGTCTTCAGTATGATTGCATCAGCTTCTGTTTCCAGTTGGCTGTCACAATCCAATGTTATCCATCTGAAACGCCGCGTTAGCCTCATGCCCACCTAGTAAGGTCAACGCTGCGTGTTAGTTTACAATTAAACGAGTGTACCGCTCCCGGACCCACCTCAGACAGAAACGCCTGCGTTTCATTGCAATTCAAGTCGACAATAATTAAGTATTGATGTTCTTCAAGTACGTTGGGAAAATCCACAATGCTGGCATCTGTTATCGAGACTTGGTAATTACGATTTCCGTTCTGGCCATCGAGTTGGTTGAGGCGGCGATAGAATTCCAAACGAACATCTATTGTGTGTGTGCATGCAATTCAAACATGATTATTTTTGTAAATGCAATCGAGTTGTTTTATTTTTAGACTGAGCTATAAAATACTCCCACACAATGGTTTCTGTTTATTTACACTGGAATATGTTTTTCTTTTTCGCAAATTTCAATTGATTTTTAATGTAGGTCTGTCGATTGAATTATATACAACAATCCGATTCAAGTTAAGAAAAGATTTATTTTAATGATGCTGCACACAAGGTCCAATGAATTTATTACTAAAATATGTTTAAAATAAAATGGATTGCGAGTGGTCATAGTGCTAGCTGTACCTACGTTGTGATGAAATTTTTTTCAAAATTATTTCTTCAAATTCGGAAGGAGAAAATACCCACAGAATGCGATTTCTGGTCAAGGCCAGAGTTCAATGCAGTGTATTGATTTAAGAACTGACACTCATGAGCAGATTGAATTCAAAAAGTAATAGGTTTGGTTTCCGCACATTATTGGATCTAAGTTCGAGGGAATTCTCGACAGCATTTTGCGAAATTTGACTTCGAGTTAGACTCATCGCGATGCCTCTATATGTGTATCAGTGGCTGGCATGCTAACTCTAAAGTACCAGACTTTTGACAGTTCTTTTGCTATTTACTTGAATAAATAGGTCTGTTCCCTTACTTTTAAATCGTTCCTTAACTCGAAAAATTCGCAAAAGAGAGCGTCATCGAGAGAGTAAGCTATTACCCCTCCACTGAGAATCTTACGAATTTTTACTCAACAAATTTCTTGGTGTAGAATTGAAAAAGCTGTCAGTCACCTTTCAATGGACACCTGATTTGAAATTTGTTGTCCTACTTCACATATGAATACATTTGTTTTGATTTCTTGCGTATTAAAATGGTATCAACAGGAGGCAAAATAAAATTAATTGTTATCCTTGTCCTTTCTTACTTCTTACTTGCTGTAAGAAGTAAGAAAAGACAATCGTCTCCACGAAATTTTTAATGCCGTGTCGCTTTTTCCTCTTCTTGAATGCTTGTAGTTTGTAGTTCAATCAGTACAAACTCTTCCAGATAGGTATATGAAGAAGAAGTTCGAATAATTTCGAATCACTTTCATCGCTAGGGAGACAAATAAACTAATTTTGTCAGAAAATTAGCAAATTCTTTGAGTTTAAACGAAATTTTAACGACTATTCGTAGCACTTTTTTGAATTTTTGAATTATGTATCTGTCATTTTTCGTATTTTACTACAAAAGCGTTCCCTAACTTTTTCGTAAGTGTCTCTCTCCGTGATAGAATTTATCCCCACCACTGCCATTTTGACAGTCTTTTCCATTTTACTACAAAAGTACAGGAACAGACCTAATGAGTGAAACCTTGTAAGATATTTAGTGGAGGGGACGTTTTTTTAAGGATTTTTTTTTGGAGTTAGTTTTTTTGTAATTAAGGAAACAGATCTATTCTTAACGATTCTGAAGCTGGCATAATTATCCCTGACATAATTATCCCACGCCCTCTCTTACGTCAAAAAGAGACACTACACTGACGCCATTGAATACAGGGGCTCTACTCTCTATTTCATCCCATATAAAATAGCTTTCCGCTTTCCGCTTTCCGCTTCCGCTTTTAAGTAGGAACTCTTTAACAATTTCGGAATTCTGAATGAGCCATAAGTACATTTAATTCCACTTTCGAAATACAGAGTGGAAAAGGTACGTTTTCGAAAAATTTTACTTTCGGAACGAGATACAGAGTAGGGCGGCCCCAGATCTTATCTTTAATGGACATATGCAATTTATTGAGATTTGGTGATGCCATTTCTTCCATTTGTAGTAATTTAATTGCCATCAGTTTTCGTGCAGTACAGTAACGTTTTAGGTATGTTTCAAGGACTTTTGAATCTTACGTACTTTTTGATAAATCGCTTGATTTAATTTGCTATTTGTTCAGTGTACATTTATTAGAAGTTACATAATTTTTTGTTGGGACATTTAAGGTGTAACTGTCAAATAATTGAGTGAAACGCTCCTAGAGAACGGAGAATGTACCCAAAAGCATACGTGAATATGCTACTTTTAGCCAGTTTCAACTAACTTACACTTGCACTTGGCAAACTTATCCTTTTAATGTTTCTAGCCATTTTTAGCCAGCGCTTAACAATAGGCGTGTTTTTTTGAGCTTCGATCTCAGCAAAGCAAAGTAACGTCAGATCTTCAGCACACGATTACAACAACTCTATACTGTGAGTCTCAAAGTGTCAAGTAGAGCGTAGTTGTTGTAATTGCGTGCTGAAAATCCTACTTTATTTTGTTTTGCTGAGATCGAAGCTCAAAAAACAGGGCTAACGTAAAAAACTTATAATAGCAAAAGCAACATCTAAATGAACTGAGAATCTTCGAAAATTAACATCTTTTACTTTTACATTTGAACCATCTTTTTCTTACCAAGTTCCCAGCAGGTCATTACTTGAATTCTCACGGGAATCTGCAATAGATTCAACAGAGACTTAATAGGTGACACAAAATCAACTGCACTATTTGACAAGGATTCGGCCGGCAACACAGACCACAAAATTAAATAGATTTTCAAAATCGTAACCACTTTTGAACTCATTTCGAATCACAAGCAACTTCCAAATTGTGGCAATCTCGCCACAGTGACATCCTTTTATAGAACTGCAGCAAACGGCAAATTGAATAAAACTCAAATTACTTTCTGTACAAATTTGCTTAGCAAATATAATTAAATAGTAAAAATTACACTGTCGGCGGCGGTGGTGGAGGAGGCATCATGCTCATACCACCACCGGAACTACTTGTTATGCTTATTATCCCACACGCAATCGGCGGGCCAACTGAATTCTCCTCGTTTTGGAACGCCAGTGTCTCCGGCAGCGATTGCAGCGTTGAAGAAAATACCTCGGCGTTCAGTGAGATATTTATGTCAATTGGTTTGCTATGAATCACAATGGAACGGCCGATGATTCCGTGAAAGCCAAACAGAGTCAGGTAGGAGCTGAGGAATGCACTCGATATACTTCCGTCTTCTTTTGTGTCAACATTGCCGATCTGTGAAGGAAATTGTAGGTTAATTCATCCACACTTGAACTATTTAAGGATACTTACAAAATTGTTTGGAAAATGATTACCGGTTGCCTTGCAGCCTTGGCTAACGTCGCCAAACGTATGAATATGCACAGCGTGCTTTCCCACCGGAAGTCCTGTGACATTTACGGTTAGCTTGATGAAATTGTTCGAGGGCCACTGTTGGAACGTAATCATTCCTGCAATAGGTGTATCTGGGTCATCGGGAATTATATTCGCCGAGGCTTGCCACATCGGTTGATGCTGCGAGGAAGGAATGTGTTAGAACTTGCAGTCACGATGCAGTTGGAATGTAAACTCACGAGATCGTAGTAGAGCGGATGAACTGGGTTGTAACTAAGAATCGGTATTGTTAGCCGATCAAATCGCTTCACTTTTCCGTGAACGACCTTAACAACATCAGCTTGATGTTTCGAAGGCGCTGACTGTTGGGCTTGCAGTGGTGGCAGAAAGCGATCAAAAAATCCTTCACTATTGCACAGCTGAATCGCCATTACAGCTAACGCTACCCGGAGAATCATTCTGATGAGTGTATGAACGTCTGCTGCTGTCGATATTCACCTGTCGACTGACGAGTTTGCCTGTTGTTCGTTTAACCTGGTTTTAAACAAATGTTCATGCTGATTGGTTTGAGTAATTGCTTAGATGATGCCAGTTGATAGGCGGCTCGCATGCCACACTGACACTATGTGACTGTTCTACAGAATGCGCTTAACAGTGGAGTAATTAATGGAAATGTGGTTCTATTTCGAGGAGATTTTGAAGGGGGGTGGCAGCTAATGATGCTTTATGCAACTGTTAATGTTGGAGAGTTAGTGCGACATGACATAATAGCAGATCGCACTCGATATTCATGAAAATGAGATCTGTGTCACAGAAGATGGAAAAAGCGGGACGCTTTCACATGGCCATGACATTTTCTCCCAATGGAACTGATTCGCGTATTCAAAATGCGAACTTTGCAGCAAAAGTGCGTACTTCAAATACACACATAACCTAAAAAATAGCAGATGAAGAATGCTCCGATGTTTTACTCTTAGGCAGATATACGAACTCAAAAGCCAATTACAACCAAGTATATCCGACATGAAAACATTTCGTTCCGCTTTATTTACTACATCCCATTCCAGGTGCAGACTTGCTAAGCCCCTCTACCGCGGCCCACTTACAAACAGCACACATTCAAAATGGGTCAACTGTTTAAATCGTACGCAATTTGCGCTCCAAGTGTCATACATCACACCTCTCCTTGCTCTGTATTTATAGCTTTAATTATTAAAAATAGCTGTGAATAAATTTCCACTTGTCGCCCCCCATTAAAATACAAACGACAAATCCACCCCTAAGGTGGTGAGAAATGGGTTTCAAAGATTTAAATCAAATTAAAGTAATGCCACGAGGTGAATGGCAAAATTAAAATAAAGCGTACAAGGAGTTTTCCCCCGTTACAAAGACGGATTGTTGTTCATCCCCGTCTTTGACGAATGATCCTTGGCTGGCAAATTGATATGAATTGTATTTGCTGTGCCATTGTGGAAATAACTTTCTTTGCTGAGTGTCTATTGGATCAGGTATTTATAAGGCAGACATCATTAGATGCTTATTTACGAATCTCAAGGGAATACAGCGGTTAAATTGTTCAAAAGTAAATTCCAAGTGTTTACGCAAAATGTTACATTGTGCGGTGTGATTATTGCGCTCCATCCGCCAGCTATTTTATGTAGAATTAAATTGCTTGGGATTATTAAAGAGGATTTACATGCGCATGTTCTACCTGTTGCTCGGTTGGTTTCCCAGACAAATCCTTTCAGTGGGTGGCGATGTGCTGCCACCGATGTTATATAAATGTTAGCTTGAAGATCAAAAAAGTTTCAGTTGATTTTAGGTTTGACGGCAAGTGTGTTTATCCGGTAAAATGTTGACAGAGTTCTTAGTTGTTCTTTTTTTAAAAGTGATTGTGAAATGCTGTTCCGCAACTGAGTTTAAAGGTTTCTAATAATTGTTTATGTTTAAATTTGTTGTTAAATATGGAATATTTGTTTATCTGATCCGAGTTTGTGTGGGTACATAAAGTGATTTTTATTTTTTGATAACGAGTATTGTACAGTGCGAAAAGAAAAAGCTGTGTACCCAATTGTTAACAAATAAGTCAGTACTAGAGGCAATTAGCTAACATATTCGCAAAAGAAGGATAAGTGGCCACTTTAAAAAAAACATATACATTTCTGTTAAAAAAAATAAACCACGTCAAATATTGTTCTCATAAATTGTTCAACCCACATTTGTACGAATAACAGCTTTAAGCCATTTGCACAGCGGTTGCGATTTAGCGCTCTAAGTAATCAATTCAGCGGGTCCATATTGCGTTTCGCTGACGACTAAAAGTGCACTCATTCATTTGTGCGATGGGCCTCGACATCCGGAAAATAAAATACATTTTATCATATTCCCGCTGCGCCATCTTTCGGGAACGTCAGATAAACAACCGCGAGTACTGCCATCGGAACATTTCTCAATTCAGCTGTTCGGATTCAGCAGAAAGCAGTAGGTCCAGTCTTTTCATCCCAAAATTAGGCAATTACAAGTATATAAGTCTAGAGGGTCATATTTCTAATTGTATGCTACGTAAAGCGAGGAGTATTAAGTTTCTCGTTTATATTGCGAGCGGCCACCTGACTAAATTCTATTAGAAACTTTTTCATTGTTGTATGGTTCAAAAGACATCAAACTTTCAAACTACACCACTAATTCACCATCATTAGTGATTTTGTTTGTTGAATTCTGACAGTCAGTTCTCAGGACTGTAATCCCCTTGAAAATAGGTACATAATTGTTGTAATTGAACAGAAAGTGAACTTGACGTTTCGATGGCAGTTAATTGACTGTCACTTGCGATCGATCTAGGACATAAATTATTGTGAATACAACAGATAGCTTGACAACCAACCAGCATATTTTGTTACAAAGTTTTGTTGGTTTCTCGAGTCTGCTTTTCCTTTTTCTCTTTCCTAAATTGATCGCCAGTTTCAAATTCCCATCATCTACGTCGGTTGCTTCAAGATTTTCACCACTACAGCGCATATTGTCACTGTCATTGACATTTTAACGCGTTACACTGGGGACGTTCAAAATTAGTAAGTCTGACAGCTCTCTCTAGTGTATCTCGGTGTTGATTGGGGGAAATCGGTCAAATAAGCAGCTGTTTCAGTTGACGTTTATGGAGGGGTAGCCGACGAATCTAGTCAAGAAATTTGTGCCTGAGTACTAAGTTGACAATTCGCATATGTGGCTGACGCAGAAAAAGTGACGTTCCCGAGCAATCTAGTTTTTGCGTTCAGGTAACATCTCATCCAGACCAATTTAGTCGACTAAAGATAACTAGATTCTTTAATGCGGCCACTGTCAGTAAATACAAAAATGCATATGGGGACGTTCAGGTAATATAGCTTAGTAAGTCTGACAGCTGGCTGACTTTATATGGCTCAGTTTTGTTTGGCCTAGATCGGTCACATCAACAGCTTTTTTAGTTTGCGTTTATGGAGGGGTAGCCGACGAGTCTAGTCATGAAAATTGAAGACACTCGTCGTCGTGAGCACTTGAATCGTTGCATTGAAGAGTTATTAGCTAAAGTTTATTAAAGTATTTATCTTTAAAAACCATCGTAATATACTACAACTTGTGTTGCGTTTTAACCTAGTCAATTCATTTCATGGTTTGAAATTATTCGCGAGTTGCTCTTAAGTTTCTTTTTTGTAAAAAAGATAAAATAAAAAAATATAAAAGAACTATTTTTTTTTTTCTCTCTGTTCTTTCTTTTAATTTCTTACTGAGTGCTTAAGTGAGTGATATTTATTAAATCCATCCCGCTTTATCACATTCGTTTTAAAGCTATCGGACTCGTTTATCCCGCGACACGATTGCACTTGAGTGATCATATTGATTGCATCTTTTTCTAACACTTGGATACCTGGATATCTCTCTTTCCTTTGTGTAAGTTCAACTTTGGTGTATGCTCTGCCGCTTTTGCAAGATTGATACTCACCATACTTTTATCTTCATTATCCTCTACACGAACCACGTCTCATCGTTTTCACCAACCAACTTTATCTAACGAGCATTTTTGTTGCTGTCCCAGTATTTTGTGGAGTTGCCAGCTTTAGTTAAAATTCATTTTAATTATTTTCTTTTTCTGTCTGCATCATGACTAACTCTTCATGTTATGTGTGTATGAAAAACACGAACGATATAAGCGTGTCGTGCGGAATCTGTTTGGACACAGCTCATGCTAAATGCATAGGATTAAAAGGGAAGGACGTGGATAAAATCATAAGTACTCCCGGTCTATGTTTTTATTGTGTGAAACATCGTAGCATACAGCCTGATGTCCTTCACTGGAAAATTGTAAAATTGCAAAAGCATATGAAAATTATTGAAACATTGTTCTCCGACATTCAGCAAATTTTTGATTTTGATTCTGCAAATGCACAGAGTATGCAGCAGAGCTTCATAACTATCAATAATGAGTTGCAGCAGCAACTTCCTAATTCCAACGACCTCATGATAAACCTACTGAGCCCACTATGTCAACATCAACAACTTTTGCCGAAGGAAAAGAGTAATGAAGCCAACGTTATTGATAGGAATATCAATCTTCAGCAACTGAGCAGTGATCTTTCAGTGGTACCCATTACAGAGATTCAGCCACTTCAGCCAAAAAGGTTACTACGGTCGAACGCAACCTCACCAGTTGTTGTTCCTTCTGTTGAAATTTCAGTAGCTGAATCTCCTACTTTATTACCGTCCGGACCATCTACTTCATCCTATAATAACAATCGAACGAGTGATGAACAACGATTAAGTGATGATCATATTAAAAACTGCTCTCTTAAAACGGTAGCACCACCTTTTGCAGTATTTTTGTCTCGACTGGAGTATGGTACTAAGAGTAGTGATATTCTAAACTATATTGCTAGCAAAGGCATCGATACCAAGAACATAAAGTGCCACAGCCTGACAGCGGATAACTTGCCAGGTCGTTTGTCATCGTCTTTTAAACTTTTATCGCCTAAACCAACTGGGAAATTACTAGTTAATCCAAACTTTTGGCCAAAAGATATGCTTGTTAAAGAATTTGTGAGCAGGCCTAGTATTAAGAAGCCTCAGTCAAAAAACTAAGGCCCAACAACGTTTCTCCATTTAACTTCAACCTTTACTACCAAAATACTGGTGGCCTTAGAACAAAAATGCGTGATGTCTTGCTGTTCTCATCATCTGAGCAATATGATGTAATTGTTTTTACCGAGACTTGGCTCACTACGGACCATCATAACGAGGAGTTATTTAACAAAGAGCAGTACGAAGTGTACCGGAAAAACCGTTGTTCCGTTCTTACCGACTGTGAACGGGGGGGAGGAGTTTTGATTTCTGTACGGAAATCATTACACAGTGAAGAAGTTCCCATTCCTCCAACAACTCTCGATGTGGACCAAGTTGCAGTTAAAATTAAATGTAATCCTGGAACTGAAGTTATTGTAATTGCTAGTTATATACCACCAAGGAGTTCTTATTTATTGTATAAAGCTCATGTACATAAGTGTTCCTTAATTTTAAATAATTTGGATGACCAACAGCATGTCATCCTACTAGGTGACTTTAATTTACCCAATTTGTCGTGGTCGTTTGATAATGATGAATGTAGACTTTTTCCTTTTAACGTTAACTTTGACTATGAACGCGAAGTTGTTGATACGCTCGCTCAATTCGATCTTCGTCAGATTAATCATTATGCCAATGAGTTCAATAATGTTTTGGATTTAGTCTTTGTAGATTCTGATCTTTATTTTAATTTCAATAATGCTATGCTTCCACTTTTTCCTAATTCTATTTTCCATGTAGCCTTATCACTACAATTTGAGTTTTACGAATATTTTCGACCCAGTCCTTGTGTCACCAATTATAAGTATAACTATGCTAAAGCAAACTTCAACAATATTTCCAACTATCTGGAAGGAATAAATTGGGTTAATGTTATTAATTATAGAGATCTTAACAATTCTTTTAACTTATTTGTAGAAATAGTTAAAGTGGCAATCGATATGTTTACACCTAGAGTAAGGATTGTATCGGGCACTAATCCTATTTGGTTCAATAAAAGGATCGTGAACTTAAATAATAGAAAAAATAAGACCTATAAGCTATTCAGGAAAAGAAATAATGATCCAGAACTTTTGTTAGTTTATCGAAGGCTTCAAAAGGAATTTGATGTTCTTAATAAATTCCTTTATGGTCAGTACATTCTTTCTGTTGAATCTAATTTAAAGACTAATAGTAACCGTTTTTGGAGCTTCATCAACAGTAAAAAACAATCTAATGGTATCCCTAACTGTATGCGCCATAATAATATATCCTCGTCCGACCTTATGACTATTTGTAATATGTTCGCAAACAACTTTCAATCCGTATATTCAAGTAGTACTTCCCCGCCTAGTGTCTCATGTGAAACCTCAATGTTTTGTAATTCTTTAAATGTTGGTAGCTTAGAGTGTTCAATTTCAGAAGTTCAAAATGCTCTTTCCTTGTTAAAATTAGATGCAAATCCTGGTTTCGATGGCATCCCGCCAATTTTACTTCAAAAGTGTTCTTATGCGTTTTCCGTGCCTCTTTGTTTAATGTTTAACTTGTCCCTGCAGACAGGAAATTTTCTGGAAGTTTGGAAGAACTCGTTCATAACTCCAATTTTTAAATCTGGATCCAAACACGATATTACCAATTATCGTCCAATTTGTAAAATAGCACCTATACCCAAACTATTTGAAAAAATTATTTATGAGAAACTTACACCCCTCGTAAAGGGAGTAATCTCGCATTTTCAGCATGGATTTGTGGCTGGTAGATCTACTTCTACAAATCTCGCAATCTTTTGTAACACGGTAATGAATAACCTTGAAAAAGGATTACAATGTGATGTAGTTTATACTGACTTTGCCAAAGCTTTTGACAGCGTTAATCACCGTGCTTTAATTTCCAAACTTAAAAGATTTGGATTTCATTCCAACTTTCTAGAGTGGATTCGCTCCTATCTCACAGATCGTATTCAGTATGTTCGTATAAAAGATGTGCTTTCATCACCAGTTTATGTCACCTCCGGAGTGCCTCAGGGTAGTCACTTGGGCCCTTTATTTTTTCTTCTATTTATTAACGACATACCCGATCTGTTTTTGAATTCTCAGTGTCTGATGTTTGCTGATGATCTTAAAGTATTCCGACATATTCAGTCTGAAGAGGACTGCATCCTTTTACAGGAAGATCTTAAAAGACTTTTTTTGTGGTGTCATAATAATGGCCTTCGCCTTAATGTCTCTAAATGCCAAAGCATGTCATTTTGTCGTAACCTCTCTCCAGTATCATATACGTACATGATCGATAATATCCCGCTGTCTATTATCTCCTCTAAAAAAGACCTAGGAGTTATATTTGACAAAAAACTCGATTTCTGTAAGCATATTGACTTCCTGGTTTCGAAGAGTAATTCTATGCTGGGTTTTATATTACGGAACTCTAAAGATTTTCATGATCCGCTTACTCTTAAATGTCTATTCTTTGCTTTTGTCAGGTCTAATCTTGAATACTGTAGTATAGTATGGAATCCATTTTATGAAGTACATTCCAGTAGAATTGAGAAGATCCAAAAACGTTTTACTAGAGTTGCTGTTCGTAGATTAAGGTGGAATATCGAAATGCCATCATATGAGACTAGATGCAAATTATTTGGTATCTTACCTCTTTTCAAGCGTAGGCAATATTTTTCAATTATGTTCATTCGGGACTTGATAAACAACCATATCGACTGCCCTTTTCTGTTATCATTAATTGGTTTTTATGCTCCTTCTAGAATGCTTAGAAATCGATTTTTATTTTATGTTCCTTATCATAGAGTTAACTATGGTTGTAATGAACCAATTACCAGATGCCTAAGAGAATCTAATAATTATAGTAGCTTGTTTGAGTTTGATCTTAGCAGGGACTCATTTAAGAATAAATTAATTTTAACGTTAGGCTTTGGTGGTAGTTTATAAGTATTATAATTTTGTATTAAGTAATCTAGCGAGAGCAGTGAATGTTCTCATTTGATGAATATAATAATAAAACTAAAAAAAAAACTAAGAAATTTGTGACTGAGTACTAAGTTGACAGTTCGCATATGTGGCTGACGTATGAAAAGTGAGGTTAGCGACGAATCTAGTTCTTACATTGAGTGTAGTCCAGGCGAATCTAGTCGACTTAAGATGACTATTGTTTTGTCCTATGTTACGAGTCTCGTTTCCTTCCACGTCACTGGAGGATATGCGTCTAATGTCATAAGTATTACAAAACGACCTAGAAGCACTTACAATAATTGTATTTCATGTCGTCAAAAGGACACTGTGGCGTATACGCACTATTTTGTCATCATTACGGAAATCATACACCCAGTCTATTTTGTATTCAGACTTTTCCAATTTAAAATGTAATATCAAAGGGTATGTATCAGTAAATATAGACATTTACACCAAATATTTGCCGAGAAATCTGTGCACAAATTTTCAAAGTTTGTTCCCGGCCTATTTAATTTAATATTTGGAAAACATTTTTAAAACAATTTTACTACAAGGTCCCCTTATTAAATTAATTAATTTAAATTTTGTACTCATTCGTTGAATGCGAAATAAAAATCAAGATCTATTGATACACCTGATGCTGGCGTTAACGCGCTGTCATCCCGCACCCTAGCCGTATAGTCAATCAAAATCAGAGGTAAAACTTCAGAGTGAAATATTCAAACAAACATTTGGCTGTACACGACTATGTTAAGTCTGCTTAATGCTCTCCATAACAAAACATAAATAAATAAAATCGAACGCCTGTACATTGAATAAAAGTTGTTTGCGTCTATTGAAATTCAGGTCTTTACCCCGTCTCGCTGGTGTTCTTGACCACATTTTCACAAAGCAAAATTATGAAATTAAGAACAACGTTTCCACTTTTACTTATTTATAATCGTTTTTTATTTTGAACTTTAAAATACATAATATAAACTCGCCTTATCAGCAGAAATTAACACATAAGGTCATGAGCACAAGCAAATTGGTTTCCGTTAATGTATTCAGCGTCAAACCGCGTACACAAGATTTAACAAAAACCTATGAAAACATCGACTATATTTAACTGGTCGTAAAAAATGGCGAGTTTTTATCTATAGCAATAGCAGAAACTCTTCCTTCGGCACATGCCCAGCCAGTGACCCAATTTCTCGCAGTAATCCTGACAGCGAGGATGATGGGGGCGGTAGCGTGATAGTTTGGCACACAGCTCTCGATCGTTCGTGGTAACGCGAATTTTTATCGCTGCAATGTGCGTCAATTCATTACTTTCCTCCAAGTGCACGTGTTGGGGATCGTCCAAAGCATTGACATGTTGACACATGAAGATTAGGCCTATGGCCACAATTATAAAGAAACCCCGGAGACTTAGAAACCGCATTTTTTGATTTTTGATTCTACTACGCGGGGATAGAAACTCGAACGTACGCGAATGGCAATGTTCGCGCTCTGATTTCGAATGGAGAACTGAAATGTGTGGAGATTTTTTCTTCTGATCAAAAGATTGCGAGCAGGGATTTTCAAAATTCTACCAATCTCGTCGGAGAACTGAGTGTACATACTTTCGGAGAGCATTTGTTGCGGCAGATCAAGATTGTCGGAAATGGGAAATAGTTTAAACTCTGCCGATGAGGAATATGATTTTGTACAACATTGACACAAATATTTGACCAAACGTATTGCATTGGGAAATTTCCTGAATGAAAATGTTGCCATTCAAATGCGAATTTTTTAAATGGAGATTGTCAAGGAGAGAACGAAAAAAACTGTCATCGCGGTCATTGAATGAATTTGTATAGTTGAAGCTATGCACTGTCAAAAACTGCAACAGTCAGACTCTTGAATGTTTGGCAGTAGGGTGGGGCAACGAGTTCTTAATTCATTTATAAATGTGAACGTCTACCTATCAACTTTTTAGAGTTGGATGACATCAGTTACAACTCTGTGAACGAATGGCTGCAACAAGTCAACGATCAGTATCTAATTTTCAACCAACTTGCTGCATCGTTTGCCTGGGACTTGATCGTAGATCCCAATTCCCATCTTTATGACGAAGCATCCGAGTTGGGTAAACGTCGATCAAAGTGGCAAAATCAACGCTGCGCCGAAGCCCGCAAATTGCCAGAGGACAGCATGACAGAATCAAACAAACGCATGGTTTGGGTTCTATGTCGAGGACCTAAGTACACCGAATATCAAGGAGGGTAGGTTTAACGTGCCGTATTTCGAAGTTCTATAAACCAATGCACTTGTATAGGGAACTATCAACGATTTTGAATAAAATTCAAAGTATCTACACCGAAACAGAGGTGTGTGTTCCGAAATCCTTTGATGTGTGTATAAATGTCAACCGAATTTGGGACTACACCTACATTAGAAATCCGGGTGATGAAATCACTGAGCTGGACATGACGAAAGTCGCACCAGAAATGTGAGTTTTGCTCGACGACTTAGTAAAGTTCGTTCATTGTAGGCTTCAAATATTCGCAGGCGCATTGATCATAATCCTCTCAACTTTTTCGACGGCAATTTGACTGATGACTACTATGTGTTTCGAGGAATCAATGGCTTGTCCGGGTCTTTAAGTGAAATTCAAATCGACAAGGCGATACGGTCGTCAGAAAAACTCTGCTTAGATATTGAGAAGGGCCTGGAGACGATCATGCTAGGAAACTTTTCTGCACTTCAACGTACGGATTGTGCGTTACCGCAGGATGTAATTCTCCGCTGGGCCTGGGAGTCGTGGAGAATGGCAGTAGGTCCAGAGATTGCCAATGACTATCCAATTGCGGTGTATTTGATGAATGTGGGGGCGCAGAATAATGGTAATGGTTGTTTTTCTTTTGCAAAATCTCCTTTCTACCCCTCCGTTTCAGGTTACAGTGATATTGGTGAATGCTGGCGTGAGGAATTGGAAATTCCAGGCCTTGAGAGCGTAACCACGAAGCTGTGGCACAAAGTTAAACCGTACTATCAACTACTTCATGGTGTACTGAGAAACGTTCTGCGGAAAAAGTACGACGAGCCTCTTGTTCTTAAGAGAACTGGTCCAATACCGGCTCACTTGTTAGGTACTCGTATATCTGTCAAGATTTCACCGAATGAGTGTGACTTAATTGGTTTACTTTCAGGAAATATGTGGTCACAGGATTGGAGCACATATCACAAGCTTTTGTCACCGTTCTCGGAAGTCTTTATGGACGACAACTTTCGTAGAACAAATTGGAGCACTGTCGATATGGTAGTCTCATTGCTGGCATTGTTTTCCATATAAAAATGATTTTTCTAGGTCACCAGAGCTGAGGACTTTTACACATCGATGGGCTTGAGTCCAATGACGAAAAAGTTCTGGGACAACTCCAGATTCGAAAAGACAACCAACAACACCAAATGTCACGGTAGCGCTGGCAACATGTTCACAGGCGATGACTTTCGCATGATAGTCTGTGCAGAACTTACATTGAACGACTTCTATGTGATTGTCCATGAGATGGGACACATTGAGTATTACATGCATCTGCTGGCTCAACCACCACTCTTTCAAGATGCCACTAATTCAGCGCTCGGTGAAGCTATTGGCGACTCGATATTCTTGGCAATGATGACCCCACAACATTTGAATCGACTTGGATTACTGGATGACAAGTTCTTGGCGCCAACAAAGAAGCTAACTACCAGAGAAATGAGAGTGGTCCATGAAACGAAAGAGATGCCCGAGTTTATTAACGCTCCGAAGGCAAAAGCGGGAACAGAACTTCCGGTGAATGAGATTTTTACTGTAGCCGGACGATCATATCCGGATTTTGATTCGCTGAACGCGAAAATGGATGCATTCATGCACTTCAAAGACGCACACGATAAATCGGTAAATTCGTTCGACTTGTCACACCTTTTGCGGCTGGCCTTGGAGAAGATCCCACATATACCCTTCGAGTATGTTTTGGATCAGTGGAGGTGGAAGCTCTTCCGAGGTGACATATCAATGGAAAATGCTAATGATTACTTTTGGAGACTGGTCATCGAGGAGCAAGGGGTTCATCCACCGGGCTGGATCGATCGTAGTGAAATGTTTGATGCGGCTGCAAAGTACCACGTGGCAGACAATACACCCTATGTTAGGTAAGTGCGGAGTGTTGTCTGTGACTATTTGGGTGGGTCTTTGACTCTCATTTTTCGTCATTGTTGGGATTGTTGGTCGTCACCAGCATTGGCTTTTGAAATTTTATGCAGTTCTTTAAGTGTATGATATCCAAGAAGGCAAGGATGTTGGAAAGGTCGCTGATCCGGAGACAGACATTTTCTCTTGATAAACACAGTGATTGACATAATGCGAAAATTGGATCGATGTTTTATTTCCAATGCCAGTCAGTTCGGAATTAGGGATTACGGTCTCTTCGATCATCACCAGACCCAGAAACATTCCACAATACTGTTCGAAACTGTTTTGTGTTTACTTTTCTTTTTGCAGATATTTCCTCTCAAGCTTCCTGCAGGCGCAAATCTTCAAGGGACTGTGTGAGAAAACGATTTTTGGAAAATTCAACACTGGACAGGAGCTGCCTATGCCCCTGCACCGCTGTGATATTTACGGTTCTAAACGGGCCGGCCACCTGCTGAAGTACACCATCCAAAAAACATTTATGCAATACAAGTTACCAAGCGAAATTCTTCTTCTAGGAAAGCTCTCGCCCTTGGATCATCAGTTCACTGGAGCGAAGTGCTCCACATTTTAACTGGAAGTCGTGAAATATCCGCACAACCTCTAATTGAATACTACCAGCCCTTATTCAATTGGCTAGAGAAGCTGGCAATCGAATATGACATACCCGTCGGATGGTGAATGGAAACACATTTGCCTTCTAATTAATTTAACACATATATTATTCACTTGTAAATGCTTTAAACACTACCATCGATAAAAAAAAACGTTAAATACGTCTATATACACTTGAGGTTATTCATATATATAATAAATATGTACGAAATTTAAAAGTAAGTCTAAAAGAAATTTGAAATATAAAATGTACATTTTAACAGGATATGCATCATCCCATCACCCCAGTTCAAGGAGGTCCTTCGATTTGATTGTACCGAAATATTTATTAGTTAGGAAGTCAAACTCCGGCCTGGAGTTGAGGGCACTGCGAATATCGTTTGGCTCAAGACTTAGATTTGTTATTGTCGACCTGGAAGAGATGATTGAAACATTATTTTTCGGTTCAATAATTATTGTCTTACCGTTCAGTGTTGTTTTTCATTTTGAATGCGATCGATCGACGTACCACGTCCTGCATGAACAGACGAAGAGTTTGAGCCATGATTGTCTGCGCTGTTGGATGTATTACATCTAAAGACGCAAACGTTATCAATGTCCATTTGCACAGAAATCTTGTAACACAAATCTCTTACCTCGATGTATTTCCTCGGGCTGCAGACGAATTCCAATCTCCTGACACATTCCGCTGACTAAAGCCGCCTCTTTCTCCAACTTTTCATCAATGGACAGCCACTGTTTGCCTTGGTAGTTCTTGAGCGGTGACTCCTTGGAAGAACATTTCGATTGCTGATCATTATCCTGATCGTCTAGACTATCAACGTCGATAGGCGCATCGTTCGCGTCGTGATGAGTGTTAACGCGCTTCCACGCGTCCTCGGCCCAATCACAGATTCGATGATTTGGCGTGACTGTCTGATAACGCAGTTGCTCCTTTTCAATTGCACTTTTCACTAAATCCGTGAGACTGGCATCTTTGTCTGCTTTGATTTCACCGCCAGAACTGACTCCCTTCATAGCTTGCTGATGCTCTTCCATCGAGTTTATCACAGGTGTATACGCATGGTGGCGCGCAAACAGAACGATTTCTTTTGTTGTCCACTGATCGGCAGTCTTGAGTTTCGAGTACTGGCTGATGTTTGTTGAAATGTACTTGGCACGTAGCCACTGCAAATTGAGTAAAATAGTTTGATCTTTACCAATGTCGGTACTAAAAATTGCCCGGCGCTTAACCGTTTAAAAGGCAAAAAAAATAGGTTAGTTAGAGAAAGATGTTGTGCTCGGAGACTGACTGATCATGGAAATAGATTTCCGAGGTTAAGTGCCTGCACTTGTACAAAATGTTGTGCTTTACAAGGGAGAACAGGGCTTATACTTCAGTTGCTGTTAAAATAAACTATAAGTACCTATCAAGCTGGCAGTTAAGGTTATAAAAAAAGTTCTATCTACAAATAGAAATATCTGCGCAGCGTACATCAGTAGGAACTGACTTCGGTCAGTTTAGAGCTTGTGCTTTGCTCCAACCTTCACTATGCAATCATAAAATGAAAAACTCACCTCCAAAGCTTTCAGTTTAATGGGTATTGTCCTGCGAAACTCAGTCCATGTGGCAACAACGAATGGAAACGCCATCCGATAGTCATTCTCCAGCGCTAAACTATTAACCATTGGTAGTCGACGCAACAGAAACTCCACCGCACTACGAACACTCGAAAAGGATATACTCTGGAATTGTTGCTCCAGCTCCTTGCGATACTCTCTGCGTTGCTTTTTCATCAAGGCTATCACAGGTTTGTGGTTGACTTTGACGGGTATGAAATTTCCCTTCTTCAGTTCGGGCACACGGGACGGGATGAAATTGGCTGGATTTGGTACATTTCGCACGGTTATCGTATTCGGCCGATAGTAAGCGGAACGAACTTGTGACGAGGGCTTTGTTATTGTGATTGTATTTGCTGGCAAGCGATTGGGATTCGCACGTGTCGTATAATCATGATCTGTCGCTATTGACGTGTGATTGAATACGTTGCTGGCGCTGTTGCGTATGCAGTTGCCGAGGTTATCGTTTTGCACGATCGGTTTGAGCAGACTAATTTGAGGTTTCAGCAGCGAAACTTGTTTCTTTTGTTCCTGCTTCAGTTTCGTTTGTAGAGGATCTATGATGTAGACTTTGCCTTCTTTGTGGATTACTTGATTCTTGGGCGGCCCAATTGACCGAAGAAGTGATGTGGGATGTGTTATCGTTAAGCTGGATGTAGTGGGCGGCGACATATTCTCTCTTTTGATTTCGTGTTCCTGGAGGAAACCATGAACATTGCCGTTGGTATCAATAGTTGGTTTCTTCGGGGGAATTTGCCTTACAATTTGTATCGTTTTGGGGCCATTTCCATTTATGGGAACCAACTTTGTTAGTCCATTTTGAAGTTGATTTGTCACCTGTGGCGAAACGGTTGTACCCTTTGCTGCAATCAGCATCTGTAAGTACTTAATGTTGCCCTCTTTGTCAATGAATTGCACGAGCTTCTTCTGCAGAGTCTTTGAGTTCATCAAGGGATTGCTGCCGTTTGGTTGTTGTGCAACGTTTGTTACGGTTGATGAGTTCGGTACATCCATAGGGGGAATACTTATAGGAGGAACCATCTTTATCGGTTGCTGGATGTGACAGTTCTCCTGATTTACAATCGGATTTATTTTATTTGCGATACTGTTGTCCGTTAAATGGTTATCGGCGACGGGAACAGGAGGTGGCTGGAAAGTCTCCTCGGTTAATCGCATTATGGACTCTGTTATCGTACGGCTGGGGGGAAAACCAAGGGGCCTGCGGTTTGGTATTGGACTATCGACCAGCGGTGAGTCCATAAAGGTTGGTTGGATCTTTTCTATGTCGGCACAAATTGTGGGCGATTCGATTTTGTCGAGGAAATCAAATAGATTGTCGTCGATCTCTGCCTTTGGATTCATGATTTCCGCAGTTTTGCTCGGCGATAGCAGAATTTTCGGCTTTGTGATGGTTTCTGACGGGCGAGTTGATCGGGGAGATGGTGCGGGAGGCGATGGCGGAGGAATAATGTTGTCAGTTCGTAGCCAAATTTCAACAAGTGTCTCAGCACCTACAAAGGAGAAGTAAATGCATGTTACTGATGTGAAATCTACAATTGTTGCACAGAACCAGATGTACATATTCAAGTTATAGCTTCTTGTTCTATCTAAATGTGTTTACCCACCCATTGTTTGTAATCCACTCATTGTCTTGTCCAAAACGAGATTGTGCACCAACTGAACGGGCTTCTGTTGAATACGGGCGTCAAAAAACAACTGCAGTCTTACAGGAAACTCACCCCAACCACGCCGGGCCAGTTGGAACGGGAACGAACTAGAAAGAAAAATGGAAAATGTTAGTACTGTTACTTTCTGTCCATTTTCAAATCTTACTCGACGTCAACCACATCATTTGGTCTATATGACGAATGAAGGAAAAACCTAACTTTTGTCACGAACTTCTCAATCGGAATTGCGCTCTTCGTTTGGACATAAATCAGCCATTTATGTGACGAGTTATCGGACGGTTTTTCATCTCCGATGTACTTTGACGTGTTTCCGACCACTATGAGGTGTTTTGTTTGGTTGTTTAGGCGTGCAGAGTTCAGCTTCGGCAGCGGTTTATCTACTTTAAGCGGTTCTATGTGTCGCGGTATCTTAATAGGTCCGCTTGGATCTCGTACATCCACCACTCCCGAAGTTATCGTACTACTACTGTTTGTGTCATTTGAGTGATCAATGACAATTCCACGCTGCTTAATCATACGCTGAATGCGTTTCTCCTCTTTTTTGGTGCGTGATTTTTCTTTAATTGAAGTTTTTGCTGTTTTAGCCGCCTCTCGCACAGTGGGGCGTACGCGCAACAGTTCATCATACGTTTTTGGCTTTTTCCCGATGATTTTTTTAATGGCCGGATGCAGGGGCATCTGTGGCCCCTCAGGTTCGCTGTCAAACAGAGTACGTCCCTGGGCTGCTGCTGCCTCAGCTTCACTATACTGCAAGTGCTGTTTGCTAAAGTATTCGGAGACCACATTGTATCGTATTTGATGAAGTAATTCCTTAGCTTTGGCCAATTTCGTGTCGATTTCGTCTAGCTGTTCTTCCCGGAATTGAACTTCACGATTGAATTCCCTGTTGATTATTTCTTTTATTCGGGCGTTCTTCTCCTCGGGGGGTATCGCACTTGTGCGTAATCTCTTGCCGGCATTATTCTGCGGATAATCGGGATCGTGATATTCTTCTAGTTTGCGTTTTTGAGACATGTTGTCGCACGGGGCTCTGCGATAAGTATTTTGCGGAAGATGTTATTGGTGTAGTCACTTGATTTGTGCAACTTGGCGCGCGAACTTTTCGATACCTTATAACAATGCGGGTATCAACAGTTTTTCCGAAAGAATATTATGCAGGAGTGCTTTCTTAACTGTTTGTGCATGATTTGAGTGTAATTGAGCGCAGTTTTAGGCCAGATTTCTATCAATAAATTAACAATAACCATAACAGGGGGACTTAACTGCTTTCTGCTTGACGATTGAAATTATATTTTTTTGATGACATTCTAGAAATGTCAAAATTTTTTGTCATGCAGTGTGACTAGAGGCGAGAATGATGATAGGAATTCGATTTGCAAAAGGGAGATCACTATATTCGTGATAACATGTAAGAACGTTTGTTGTCAAACAAACATCGAGTGAAGCCAAACCAAGGAGGGAGAAAAGTCTACACGGCAGCGACGAAAAATCAGCAGCGTCGAAAAAGTGAATAAGTGCTTACAGACTCTTGTTTACATTTAAACTTTACCGTAAAGATTTGTTTTCAAAAAGCCCAAATGTCATCATATTATTAAAACGTTTTGAATACGGCCATATTTTCGAGGATCCCCGAAACAGGGGAACTAGAGCGATTGTTAGTTTTCTTTAATCCTGCATGTGGTTTTGGCTATAGGTGAACATCGCTTTCTGTAATTAAGCAATGCCTTCGTGTTCTTAACTATAGTTTATACGGTTAATGTTGACACCTCATTGGGAAATAAACTGAGACGCACTACCGAGTTACACTGGTAAACCTACTTGAATAAAAATTATTGTCCTAATGCAAATAAATCATTTTTTTAAATTTTGCAAAATCTACCTAGGTACGTATATTCATTTCACTCCCCAGGAACAAGATATGGTATCGTTGAACTGACTCCCAAGCCACAACTGTTATACAGCAACAGCTGACGTTGACGTTTTGTTTCCAACTGCAAAATATTCGGTTTCGTACGAATTTATAGCATTTCTGAAATTTAACAAAACAAAATAATATAAAATGCCAGGAATGGAAATTAGTGAGTAAGTCTCACCAAATGAACTTTATGCTGACTTGACAACTAACTTGTTCTTTTAGTGTTAAGATTTTACCCAAATCCATTGTCTGCGAGGACAGCCAACTACGAGGTGACATCACCATATCCAGTGGCTGTGCAATTCACCCAAGTGCAACTATCATCGCCGAATCAGGGCCAATTGTTTTGGGAGAAAACTGTATTGTTGAAGAGTATGCGACAATAATTCATCGCATTCCAAGCGATCACCCACTCTTTGAGGAGGGAAAAACCCCAGTACTGACAATTGGACCTAATAACGTCTTCGAAGTTGGCTGCCGAGTTGAAGCTCACAAAATCGGCGAGAAGAACGTTTTCGAGTGCAAGAGTTATGTATCGCCTTACGTGTCTGTATCTAGTGGTTGCATCATAGGAGCTGGCTGTAGCGTCCAGGGAAAGCAAGATCTGCCTGAGAATACAGTCATTTATGGAAAAAACTGTTTGCAAAGGGAAGCAATTGAGAAACAAGGGGTATGATAGATTCATTCGTTTTAGTTTTAATATTTGATAACCGTTGCCTCGTCTTTTACAGTCGCAAACATTGCAGATTGATTTCCTGAGAAAGGTGCTTCCCAACTATCATCACCTGCGGAAGGCCAATTACGACCCCAAAAAAGCAAGGGCACAAATCTAAAATATATCTTATATTCGTATAACTATTAATAACTAATTAAACATTCAATTTATTAGCATTAAAAGCATTAATCTCCTTTTCGAATGTCTCAATTGTGTGATCACATAGTTTGTCCAAGTCCTCCAAGCCTCTTTTCAGGATATCAATGGCTCGACTGTGGCGAGATTGAATCCGAAAGTGAAGTTTATTTTCCGTGGGGTGGGGTATTGTATATCCGCAGAAATCAACATCGGGGCTGTAAAAATACATGTTTTGTTATTGGGAGAAACTAATCTTCGTAGAAAGTGCACGGCTTACTATCTGCTGATAATTGTTTTTAGCGAGTTTCCCAGCGTATGACCCTCATCTTCAAAAACGAATGTGCGAGCTCCTTCACCACTATTTTCATCACCAGCAAGCTAAAATGTTTAGTTATGTCGTTTAACTATTTATTTGTTATTTTAATTAAGAAGAACTACCTCCGCTAAAACACCCATGTTGATCGACTGTCAGTAACTGTGAGACGCCGACTGTCATAAATGACAGCTGTTTCGATTCCAAACTGTTACAGCACGTGTTCATTTCATATCCACGTGAAGCACTGCCAAGGCAAAGTTTTCAGATTGCTTGTCGTGGGGTGGTTAAGGAACCGATTCCTCAACAGGAATATTTGGTTTTCAGAGTTTCCTCAAACTTACATTCGGAGTTTCATAAATCTGTCGAGTTGGGATGATGCCAGGACTGAAAGCTGTAATAAGCTAACTTGCTTCCACCTCCCCTAAACAATCTAAGTCTTTATCTAAGGTGCAACTTGCGTTGTCCCCATATTACTGCATCATCCTTCTTGGTGGCGGTTTGATTTATGATAAAGAGGTTGAGTAGCCCCAATGACGCCAATATAGTTGTCGCTATCTCGTTTTTGGACGCGGTAAGGTCAAGCTGAGCATGATAAGGTTAAATGTCGCGTTTCCTAGTGGAAGACCATAATCACTCAAAAACTATATTTTAATCATTATTTTACAAAAAATCATAATTTCTTTATTAAACTACAGAAAAATAAATGCACATTGTCTGGTTTCAATTAAGACTGAATCGTCAATAATTATAGACGTTTAATTGAATTTCTCATTCTTCATGAAGTCATAGACAACAGAGAAGTCCTTGTTGCCCAAACCATGAGCCTTCAAGGTACGGTAGATTTGGTGAGCCATGGCGCCCATTGGAATTGGTGTATTGGAAGCGGTAGCAACTCCTGAAGCCAATCCCAAGTCCTGAAAATAATATTTTTCGTACTTTCATTGACACAACTCATAAATAAGACCCGTCTTACCTTTGTGATTAAATCGGTCGAAAAACCTCCCTTATAATCGTTGTTAGCTGGTGCAGTTGGAATCACCCCGGGAACTGGGTTGTACACCTCTGTTGACCAACAACGACCAGTCGAGGAGTTGATAATGTCAGAGAAGGTCTTTGGGTTCAATCCCAAGCGGATGGCTAGATTCATAGCCTCAGAAACTCCAATCATAGATATTCCCAACATCATGTTATTACAGATCTTTGCAGCTTGCCCCATACCATAGTCACCGCAATGTGTGATACGTTTGCCCATACATTCCAGGATTGGCTTGACAGCGTTATATTCTGCCTCAGTGCCACCAACCATGAAGGTCAATGTAGCCTGGTCTGCTCCAGGAACACCTCCTGAAACGGGCGCATCAATAAAGCGAGCTCCCTTACCGCTGACAATCTTTTGGATGGACTTGACTACGTTCGGGTCAATGGTTGAGGAGTCAATGAAGATGGTGTTCTTGTTGACGCCATCCTTAGTGATTTCGTTGTAGGTGTTGTAAACAATATCGTTGTTCGGCAACATGGTAACAACAAAATCAGATTTTTTCGCCAGTTCACCAACGTTGCTGTAAACGGTGGCACCATTTGCCTTGGCTGCATCACAGGCTGGTTTCGAGATATCAAAAACATGCAACTTGTGTCCCTGTAGAAAATAAATTTGCATTTATTATTAGGGTATAACTGCAGCAATAAATCGTATGCGGTTGAAGAGACAATGCGCGTTAGTAAAATAATTATTTTTAACCTTAACAATATTATGTAGTAAGTCCTTTCAATTATTCCAAAAAAATTAACTCAGACGAGCAATTGGTCTTAAAAAGCGTGTCCTATATGCATGGACCTTCGCACACTCCAACTGTTATTTTTTATCGGATGTTAATTTCGGAAAAAATGAGTGTTCTTCAAAAAGTGATTTAATTCTTTTCGTAAGTAGTGATGTGACGAACTATCATTAAAAAAAAAGAAAGACTTCCAACAAAGTTAATTGAATCCGCCTATCCGATCTCATAAAGCAATGAAATAACCTGCCGGCAACTAGTACCTATTCTACAAATAAAATCACCTTATTCTCAAAAAATGCAATAACAACAATATTTCGACTTCTTTTTTGTTGCTTTCCTTATAAATCAGGTGTGTTTGCGGCTAAATTTTGTTGAACAAAAGAGCATCGCCAAAGAAAAGTAATATTTCTTATGCAATAAATAAATGAATAAAATAAATAAATACCAAGAAGAATAAATAAGAAATTTCAAATGAAAGGGCACATAAATTAGTTTGCTATGTATTTATTCACAGGAATACTCAGATAAGGACCCACATTTTCAAAAAGGAACTATACATTTATAACAAACCCTGTGAAGATAGCCAATCAAAACGCAGTAGGTACTTCAAATGAATATGCATGCGAATAACTATTATTTGAATACTTGCTGCACCTTTAATAACTATTTTAGGTACTCAAAACCATCCAGTTTTCTGCCAGACTTCTGTTATGTAACAAAAAAATAACTAGCAAATCAAGCAAAAAAAAATTATAATCCCACTTTCATAAAATGTAACCCAGATAAGAGTACGATAAGAGATAAGCTGTAAAGAGTACATATTTGGAAAATTAGACCACATGCGTGCAATGGCGGATATAAAACTCAGTTTTCCTAATACGCAAAACATAATAAACGAAACGAAAAAGAAAGATCCAAAAAAAGAACTGCCGGTGTGGCACACGTTCTTCATTCTGGCGTTGGCCTTGAATATTTTTATTTCTGTTGTTAATTGCGTTGGGATGGAAAATCTTCGAGAGACCTTAGTTCAAGCTACGCAAAGCTGCCTGATAAGAATGCTATAAAAACTTTACACACACCCCTTTTTTAAAAATAAAATCATCATTATGCAACTTCACAACCAGCTTATTTATCTATCCACTGCTCGTTCTCTCCAAAGCTCTAAAGTGAGTACTCAGCACGCATAACTGATCCAGACTATATCTGCATTCTATGTATAAATTACTTTGCAATTGAGTTCTGTACACAAAGTTCAACTGCTATGATCTGTTACATAACCTTATACAAAACAAACTAATTAAATCACTTGAATCTTAAACAAATTTATATGCAAATTCTTGTTTCACTTACATTCTTGATCAAATTTCTGGTCATATGTCCACCCATATTGCCGAGGCCAATGAATCCAATATTCTTGGATGCAGATCCAGTGGACATGCATCGCAGCATGGTCCACTCTAAGGTGCTGGCCAATTTCTTAGCATTGCGGGAAGTCATCACTCGTAGAGACATTTTTGTTAATTATTTTTATATTGAAATTTAATTAAGTTGGACTGAATACTGCTTCCGGTGGACAGCGAAAGTATGACCGAACAGATTGGCGAGTTCACACTGACTATTCTAAGCGTGTTTATAGTGCCCAAAACGAGGGCCTGTCACAGTTCTAGATTCGTTTTATGTGGCAAAAGCTGTACAGCTGGAGTCACATAGGAAACCTGTTTGTGTTCAACAAAATCAGCAAAACAAGTGGGAGAGTCTCTAATCGGAAACAAAAAGGGAAAACTCATTGTGACGGGAGAGAGATATACCTACAATTTTTTTTCATTTATTTCATATGTTTGGTTTATTGTTGTGCATGGAGCGACAATCTATCTATATTGTGGGGTGATTTGATAAGACGCACAAGCCAGAGGGAGCTTTGTGCGGGTGCCTATTAATATAGCAATTTCGAATATAGCCACACGCGCTATATGATTGAGTGGTGTGGTGTGATTGCCATTTTGAAGAGAGATTACTTTATCTTTCGTATTTTGGAGATCGCTGCGCAGCTTTCTGGAACTTTCAGTGTTTTAGGAGCTCTGGTGGTTTCCATATAACGGTGTAGAATCGGCCTCTAAGTATGCAATATAATATGACGGATCAGTTTCTAAATAACTGGAAGTTTTGACTGATACATTTGGCTTCACCTTCTGTCAAATACATTTGAAGACCTAGCTATCTTGTGGACTAGATTGGTCTGGACTAGATGTATCATAAATGCAAAAATTAGATTGGTCGGTAACGTCACTTTTTCTACGCTGAGACTAGATTGCCACTGCATGGACGTCAACAAGAAAAAAAGCTGTTCATGTGATCGATCTATGTCAATCTAAGCTGTCAGACTTAAAAAAAAACTAATATCTACTTAATCGTCCCCATTGGAGTCTGGTTTCTTTTTCATCTGCAAATTATCTTGTAACTGACAGCTACTTCGCTCTTCAAAAATTGACAGATATATGTAACTCACATGTCATACCCACACGCGGTACGTTTAAATAAATAAATAAATAGTTGCCGCAACAGGTCCGTAGGGACCCTATGCCTAGCTTCTCACAACCATTCGTTTTGTGTGAGTTTTTCATTTATGGGACGAACGGAAGCGCTGCAATTTTATACCGGGTTCAAAGGCAAACGGCTACTAGAAAAGCTGCGAGAGGTGACGCTAGATTGTATAATCTTTGTTTTTTTTTTAATTAACCTGGGATGGCCCCTCGCTTCCAATACATTATACATTAATCACTAAGTCACTGCGCCTATCAGCGGTACGTATACAACTTTAGAAATGTTGAAAATAATCGCACACCTTTTCCTAAAGGAACAACAGGGAAAACAGACTGATCCGTGTGAATGTAGCCTGTGGTCACGATAACTCAAAGCGGCTAGCGATTTCAGTAATTTTTAAGTTATCGGATTGTTTACATACACTGATAAGATTTTAAGGTCTGTATACCCAAAGCAACCAGTACTCCCCCCTTAAATCAATTTTTTTTTGAACCACTCTGTTTTTCTTCAAATACTTAATAACGCTTTTAAAAACTCTCTATTTTTGAGTCTGACAATTGTGCTAGATAATTACCTACCAGTTTTCGAGTAATTTTCTCGGAGTAAATTGTTCACAAAAATTAGCCTGCTTGGTTTACCTACATACCTTCATAAATTGTTAGCAATTTATTTAGAGTTTGGTGAACTTTCTACTCATTTAAATGTTCGTCCCAGTTCGTTCAGTGACACTTCAGTGCATCTTCGTAGCTGACAAAGTCTCTAGCAAGCCCCAGAAATTTAGTTTTGTGTTGTGAAACTTGTCGTTTTCAAAAATTAATTTCGAGTTACATTCAATACTGAATATTTGGATTTAAACGCCATAAGAGTTTCTATAATTTCTTTTTCTTTCTTTCACAATAAAATCTAGCACTCAACACTAAATTGAAACCTGTTAGGGCTAAATTGACATGTGGCCTCGTTGCAGATTCCATTTCTTCATAAGGCCCGCCCTAGCCCAAAAAACACATTACCGGACTTAAACTCAAAAAAATAGAGAAGAATTACACTTCCAAGTGTCGCATCTCGTACTTTCGCTATGAGTTTTAACTGCATTGGAGTGTTTTCAATTTCATAATATACAGTCCAACAATCATTCCCTATATTCAGTTTTTCATATGAAATATGAAATGTTATGCAATATTGCATATAAAAACTGAAATTTGTATAAGAATGTTTTATTGTTTTTTGCACAGAATGAGTAACTAAATAAATACATGGTATACGTAAATATTCTATAGTAAATATATATTTTTTTTAAGTTTAATCAGGTGACAGTAGGAAATATGAAAGTGACTGAAGAAAGCGAAATTACAAACAATTTAAACATTTCAATTTATTTTCCATGGTAACACTGTTCAATAAATTAATAATTTTATTCTAAGCCTAACAGCAATTTTCTTCTTAATAACTATTACATATGAAGTTACATAAACTTTATAAAAAAAAAAACACTTTTCTAATACACTCTTGAAAGAACTTCAAAGGCTTAACTCAATAAAACGAAAATTATTAAAAGTAATAAGAAACACCATATAACTGTAACGGTAATTTAAATAAATTATAACTTAAATCGATTTGCTAAACAAAACAAGTCAACTATCATGTTCGTGATTATCGAATATTATACAAAGAGAGCAATTCCATGACAGTGTACCAATTCCAGACTGTCGACGGACAGCTCTCTTTATTTTCGTATTCGCATGTGTTTATTTTAAGCTTCTTACTAAAACACTTTCAAAAACACTCCGATAGCAGAAAAAGACTCTTCCCAGCACACGCCGACGCCCAAGGAAACTAAATCGGAAACCTTCTCCACAAGTGTCAACCTGCGGTGCAATACCCCACCACTAGCGCCGATTTCAACACGTTCGAGTATATGTGTTCCATTTATCTTCGATTTGTTTGTCCAAAGCAAATATGAATGGATATGTGTATCTCGGCTTGAATCTACTGCGCCAGCCAGCCGTCCCGCACCTGAAATAGAAGTCTACCTGCTACTGAATATACCCCAAGAGTGTATTCCGATTTCGTATCTTTGTCAGTGTTCCTCGGTAGTAGATAGCTCCATATGTAATCTGGGAATGGAAAAAAAAAAGATTTTAGTAATTCTGTTGCTTATTTGAACTAACATTACCGGTTGGCCCAAATATTTAAACAGTGACGATAATGTGCTCGGTACATATGAGGTTTTTCAAAATTTCATTAGAAAACTCTACTTTCATCTTGCATACCGTATTTTCTATTAAAATGTCAAACTGCACGTACCTGCTCTACTGACAAAAGCAATGTCGTGCGATATGGATTGATTTAACCTCAATTACCACACATCTGCCACAGTACATGTTTTAGATTTCGATTTTCAAATAAATATGTATATCTGTTTAATCATATGGCCTAGAAAGCCAAGAAAAACACATGAAGTTCGAGTTTTGCCAATTAACACTTGACAACTAAATGAACTTTATTTAAAAAAAAAAATCTCGAAAGTATTCCATTTTTTTCCTGTTGGCGTATGTGTGCGCGATCAACTGTTTCATGGTTTGTTTGTGTAACTAATTTTTTTTTAGCTACCGAATTCATGAAAAAACCGGCGATTAGATCGATAGCCAAAGTAGCGATCAGTCTTAATTATATATTATAGACTCTATTGTCTTTTCTTTGTTTAAGACTAACTAGTTTATTCTCTTTTTAAAAGTATTCGGAAAGAACTCGTCACTTTGAGAAAAACCGAGGATAATAATGATATTTAACGTTTATCTGCCTTGATGAATGTCTTATGTAAATAAGGGTAAGATAACATCTTATCTGAACACTACGGCCGGGCGTAAATCTTTGCTATTTGGTTTGTTTTTATTATCAGACTGGTGCAGTCGTTAAAAACAGATAGTACCTTTGAAGAAAGCCAAATATAAATAGAATCATAACGAAACCCGTTTCGGTTTTCCAAAAAATTCCACTCTTTTGTCATAGATAATGAGAGCAATACAAAAAATAAATTGATGCAAAATTGTGAAATATCGCAGAAGATATTCGCCCTTTACTTTTGCAGTTTAGAAGCTTCTCAATAATATAAAAACTGAGTGTCTCACTTCAAACATGCAAATTTTCCTCAACTTTTCTCAGTAGTTAACTAATTAAAAATAGGTATGATGCGAAACTGAGGGAAATCTTTGCTTCAATTTAAATACACATTTTGGGCCTTGCTAATATAATGTATTTTTAATCTTCACACTAAATTTTTGTAGGTCACAATGAGTAATTTTATATGGAAAATTTCGCAATTGTGAGTTCGTAAAATTCAACCAGTACACTTAATAGTATCGCGCACACTATTCTTCCAGAGGTCAAGTCTCTGCTTTCATTTGATTAACAATAATTTAAACCATGTTTCGAATTGATCACTCTTTTGCTATTGCTCTTTTCAAATAACAGTAGCGTTTTCTGAGCTCACAATGGTTGCCTTTTCACATTGTGAACTACAAAATTAGTAGGACCTCTGTGTAGTTTCGTTCAGTAAAAATTTTAATTAAATTAAAAAGAGTGGGCAAACATTTTGGGAAACGGTTTCAACGAACATTTTATGATATTTTCGCTTTCACTTAATCTGTTTTGACAGATTTTTGTGTAAACCTTTGCAAACATGTACTTTTTGCTTTCTGATAATTTGCCTACATATTCGTAATTAAAATAATTTTTCCGTCTTTAATCGATATACCAGCTGCGCCATATTAACATTTTTAACTCGACCAATTTTCGTTTCAAATTATCTATTGTGACCTAGGAAGTACGTATAAAAAATGTAAAAGAATAAAATATGAGAAAGGCGAATGTGCTGGTAACTGCGGATTTTTGGATAGGCGCTCTTTAAAAAGAAGAAACGAATTATTTGCAATTTATTAATAAGAAAATAATTATAGCTGTGTTTTATATAAACCAATTTTCACGTCTTTCTGCCTATCCTCGAACACCGCTTATCTTGATGACAGATGATCTCCTCATTTACATTTGCAGAATTGGTGTGCAGTCTTACCCTTAGCCATATGAAAATGATGGCGCCTGTCGACCACTCATGTCTGAAAAGTTTATTTCCGTTTCCAATGAAAGGGTAAATAAATAAAATAAATACTTAAATGTACTCAGTTGTTATCAGGGGCTTCCACTACTTTGAGCAAAAAATCAAATTCATAACTTATATAAATCACATGATGAATATATCGTATCACTGGGTTGTTAGATAACATTGGTGTTTTTTTTCGCAATTTATAATAATAAATATAATTATCCTTTACAGACATGCCTTTTAAGTAAATTTCTCAAAACACAGTTTTAATTGTCAAACACGATTGGAAAATTCTTTGCACCACTTTTCACGAACTATTACACATTTTTTCTCAAACGATAAATATATGAAATCTCCGGACAGATAAAAATCCGCTTAATCATTTTGTGAAATGAAGTCAGAAAGGCCGGTGTATTTCTTTATATACTCCCTAAATTTGATATGAAGATAAGCGAGCAACGTTTTTCCAATGCGGTATCAGAGTTGAGATAGTCGTGCCGATATCACGAAAGGTGAGAAAGTGGGAGCCTGTTGCGTGTGTGTTGGATTTTTCTTTCAGACTCCACACCCAATACATATCTATATGGTTGCAATGTACAGTGATAATGTTTTCGACAAATAATTTAGAGAATTTTTTTCAAATTCTCTGCAGCGATATTGTGGATCGACAAGCATGAAGATGTCATAATTCGAACGCCGGCAATTCATAAGGTTTTATTTGCTTATAATATTTCAATGCACCGTAAAATTTTTATTTATATCATAAATTGTAACTGTAAGTTTGTGATATCTATAATCAGAAATAAAATGATGCAATCAAAATGTTGTCGGACGAATGGAGTGCACGGGTGTGTTTATTTTCATATGAATGTTGGAATTGCTAAGCAAACATTAAAGAATTTGTGACCTGGAGCATGGTTTCCATTTAGGCAATCTCGCTTAACTTTAAAAGATTAATTGTTTCCATTTTGGTACTGGGCGCCAGTTTTCAAGACAAAATAACAAATTGATTAATTTTGACCTCCCTTTAAAGGGCTTACATAAATAATGTGTCCTTTTTGTTGCCTACTACAAAGTCTAATTTAAGCAGGGTTTTAACTCCTAATATCCTGATCCCTCCTAGTACAATCGTAGGTACCGCATATAAGTTTGATGAGGATGAGGATGACCAGGTTGAAAATGAGTTCGTAAATAAATAAATCATGCGAAAGTGAAACAATTCACGAGCTGAGTATATCAGATCTCGAATTGGTGCGATCAGGAGACCTGTATTTGTGTATAAAGTATAAACCGACTGACTTATAACTCATATTTTCGTAGCTTTCAAGCTTTTCCATACGAATTTGTGTGTGTGCCAAAATGTGTTTACACTATATATGGTTGTCAGGTTGATTACACACTTAAACGTTATTTCTTGGCTGTCTTTATATTCGTGCTCTATTTATCGTTAGATGGGTGTAGGTATTTGATTAACCCACAAAAGTGTAATAGGAATCACCCACAATTCACAAGCAAAATGAGAAAAAGTTGACAGTTTTTTGAATTTTGACGCAAGTACATGTTAATGCATTGTTCATCAAGGTGATGGGATTTCGCGCAACATCCTTAACATGAAGTACTTGCTGTCCTTCAGCACTTAGCATTGGCCATGAGGGCAAAAGGTCACAGACTTAATTTTCAAGAATTTAAATACTTTTGCGGTACCAATAATCATTTCTATTATATCCAGTTCAAATACTGATATAGAAAATAAGAAAGATATGAAGCGTATTTCGCATTTTATTATTCTCCTGTGAACTGTGATTGCAGATGTTTGCATTTCTTCCACGCATTGGTTTTTTCCGATCGCAGCCTATTTTATCGCCGCATCAACCTTCAATTCAATGCCGAATCTGAACTGTCATTTTGAGAGGCTTTTTGATGACTTCTTGGATGTGTGTTGCCAACTACATTTTATGGGGAAGAAAATAATAAAAACTTGGAGATGCCTAATGTCGTTTTCCATTGGGACCACTAAAAATCTTTTTCAGATCTCAGATTTATCGCGGTTCATGGAACGTGCAACGAAATTGATCTGCTTTTGTGAATGGATTAGTGCGTATTTGACAGCAAAATCAGCTGTTCAAATTGCATTCGCTTTTGCAAAAATCTGCTATGGATATCGACTTGAAAAATGTTTCCCCTGTTGTAGACACAAATGGAATAGTTTCGGTGATTCGTAGTTTCCAGATGATGAGGAAGATAATAAAGATAATAATTCCTCCAACATTATATCAATTGCTTTCTATGTATTTCCTTATTTTGCTTTTCACCAAACTTTGCGCATTTGTTTTCAAAGCAAACTTCTTTCAATGACGTGAAACAGCTGTGGGTATTTGTGGCAGTATGTGTAAATCTGAAAAATTATCGAGATCTGCAAAAAGTGCTCCGAATCGAAAAAAAGATTGATTTTTTTTCCCAATGGAACGCGAAAAGTGATTTAGATCAAAAAAAAGATTGATTTTTTGTCCCAATGGAAAACGACATAAGATTTTGAAAAATTAAATCACAATTATTTAAGTAAATACATAAATGCATCGCATATAAGCAAAGAACAGCATTTCATCGCAAACAAATTTAATATGGCCGTGCTGCAGGCACTCTTATCTCTGATTCTTCTCTTATCTTTATTAAATCTTTAGTTGCCCAAACAAATTCATCCTGTTTTGTTATAGAGATGTCTGCATTTGAGCTTTTCACGCAGATGATAAAAATGAAAAAGAAACCCACCAGCAGTAAAATTATGAACAGCCTCAATCTCTCGACTCATTATTGCACAACGCGGTAAATAACTCTTTATTGTGTACCATATTTTATAGTTGAAACTAACCCGGTAACAGTTATCGTTGTTGCATCAACAAGGAGTCATCGCTGACAATAGAGAACAAAAATGTAATCTGTAAACAACTCTAGAAATAGTTGGAGATAGCAATTCTAATCATTTTTACGACTTTAAGCCCGGAATACTATGATTCGTCAAAACTGCTATCAAGCATCCTTAGCTTGTTGACAAGTTGAGTAAATACGCTTTTCAAACATACACGATGGTGTGTGGTGACGGCTCGTTGTGTATTCAAATGATATAAAACGTTCCAGATATTCCTTATTTTCTTGAGATAACTTGTTACTGTGTTTTATTAAGATTAAGTGGAATGTACGATATCACTGCCACGTAAAGTACAT
The DNA here is from genome assembly GCA_948293265.1 of Cheilosia impressa. Taxonomy (NCBI): domain Eukaryota; kingdom Metazoa; phylum Arthropoda; class Insecta; order Diptera; family Syrphidae; genus Cheilosia; species Cheilosia impressa. Next base: position 2,940,685 of record OX411883.1, on the reverse strand, counting down.
CAACCAAATGAGAGGAGGTTTTAAAAAGAAAAATCAGGTAGAGATCATATGATTTCGTTGTTTTTAAATTTAACACAAAAGGGGGAGCAACTATGTACCGTGAACTCGGGCACATACAGGTACTCGTTGAACATCACTAAGCAGGCGGGATATTAGGTGTACGGTGATGGTAATTGATCGGTACCTATTTGAATAAACAAGGTATTCCGGAACTGGTTTTCATCCATATTATCTTTAGTCGGAGTTAACTGTCTCAATATCGCAGTGTAATTTGCCCTGCAAGTTCCCATTGCCAGTCGTTCCTCCACAAGCCCTGCAATCGTTTTCTTTTTTTTATCACGAACATTTTCTCTAGTTTCATTTTAAAAGTGTGAAAAAAATGTAGTGTCATACGCGCTTAATGTAGCGGACATTTATTTCGACAGCTAAATGAGTGGAGACTTGTCATCGGCCCATCTATACAAAGTTAACTATTAAGTGTGCAGGATACTGCTTTGCTAAACTGTCTCGCTAAATTTAATCTTTGTAGAAATTTTGATATGGGCAATAACATTTTACGTGAGGAGGATTCCTAAGCCTTAAAGGAAGATATTAAGCCCTGCCCAACCCACCTACTACTGGAACCGTGATTCTTCCTCTAGTCGTGGATATTTTAAGAAATACGTACTACATAAAGCCGAAATGGCGCCCAACGTGAGGCAAACCGAACTTTTGAGCTCTTGTTAGTACACCTACACAGTTATACAAAACTTTTCATTTGACAATATGTGTTTATTTCATATACGTAAATGACAGCGACAAGCGGTAGAGCATTCGCACAAATGGTAGTTTCCCATTGTGTGCTTTTAATTTCCACCATTTTTGGTTATTACTCAAATTTGAGGTACAAATTATATGTATATAAAGTACGTTGAAGTGTGCAGCCTCATTTTTATTCTCGTACTAACAACAATCCTCTCCAATCTCAGTTTGTGTTTACAACGATATCGGTAATATCACCTCCAGCGACGTCAGCTTCGTTCTTCTTCAGATGGGAGTTGACATGATCTGCATATAAAAATTAAGCTATTTTAAGCAATTAGAATGGATGACTGTCTCGACTTGCCTTTCAGGAGGGCTAACGCGATGAAGCTCCTATTACATATGGTGCACGTAAATGGTTTCGTCTGTCTGTGCTTGATCATATGACACTTGAGACCCTTGGCAACGGCAAAAGCGGCATTACACATAGTACACTTGAAGTCTCTCTTGTCTGTTGAGCAATAGAAAATATTTAAGGGAATATTCAGCCTCCGCCCAACCTCAACCTACCTTCATGCTTCGTTGCAATATGTTCTCTTAGATGATTACTTTGCGTAAATGTCTTTTCGCACACCTGACATTTGAATGGCTTCTTATTCAAGTGGGTGAAATTGATGTGTAAGTTCAAGTGAACCTTGCGTTTGAATGTTTTATGACATCGATCACAGTTGAACGGTCTGATTTCGTCATGTATTTTCAGATGCTTTAAAAGTTGTTGGTGTAACACAAACGATTCCGGGCACTTTGCGCATTTGTATGGTTTGATGTATACTTTTTTCTTTGCAGTTTTTTGCAATATTTTTTTCACTGACGGCGTAGCCGGCTCACCATGTTTCTTATGGTTGTGCAAGCGCAAGCTATGCATCGTGCTGTAGGTCCTGTCGCATATCTCGCAGTGAGTGGCATTTCCTCCGTTACGGTTATGCATTATCATGTGAAGCTTGTAGCCACTGAGACTAAAGAATGCTATAAGAGATGTGGATCAGTTTGCACATAGCGGAGGCATTGCATTAGAATACTTACTTTGGTCGCATTGAGTGCAGGATATATTGCCCTTTCGGTGTTTTTTCATGTGGTTGTACATTAGATTGGAGTGTTTGAATCCTGCGAATGCACACAATGAACAAGTCAATAATATGTATATTCAATCAATTCAATTCTTACCCTTTCCACACTCACTGCACAGAAATGGATGCTCCCCTGTGTGTGTCCTTTCGTGGATTACCAAATGGTTGATCTGGATGAACTTCTTGTCGCAGTATTTGCACTTCTGAAGCTTCGCTTCATCATGCCAGCCCAAATGGTAATTGAATCTTTTAAGCGAGATGTTTTTGAACTTTTTGCCGCAGGTTGTGCATTCGCGATCCTTTTCGATATGATGCATTTCAGTGTGTGCAGCCATCGTCCGTTTACCGCCACGAACCTTTTTACCGCAAACTGTGCACTCGCTTACGTTCCGAAAATGAACCCTGGCGTGGCTATACTGTTTCCGTTTGGTGTCAAAACACTTTTCACACTTCGGACACCCGTAGGGGAGATCAGTGGAGTGCTTAAGATTTAAATGTTCGTTTAAGAGCTCTGGATCATCGAACCCCACAAAGTCCATACAGAATTCACATTGGTGTTTTTTTAGATCGAGAGGCACAGGAAAGTGTTTTTGAAAAATGTTTTCGGGCTCTCTTTCTATTTCACACATTTCGTCCAAATCCCCAGTGTCCAAATGTTCGTCATGTGGAGTCTCATTCTGAGGTGGATCCGATGATTTTGACAGACCATCGCCGGGAAACCGATAGTGCTCTTGAACGGTGATTGTCTGCTCGCCATCGAAATCTTCCGTGTGATCAATATAGCCATCCTCATTTTCGGACTCGAGCTTTATTATTATGTCCAAGCCAGTGCATAGTTCGCCGAAATTCATCTGCGCCTCTTGGCATATTAAGCGAAAGTTGTGGATCTGACAGAAGCTATCGAAACATGTAAGACAAATTTTCTGAGGTAGGCCATCGCTTTGAGCAATCTGCAACCGATTATTCGATTAATATTGTGAATGCTTTCAACAAACATCATCTTACATTTAGATTCCATATCTCAAACTCTTCCTGAATCATCTTCAACTCTTTGTGGTACTCTATTGAAGTGTACATTGGATGGAGATCGGAACAATCTTGCTGCTCAGATGGTTTTCCGCACGTCCTGCAAGTATTCTCCACGACACTCATCTTGGTGTCCTTAGCTGCTTGCAAGTGCTATCGCTACACTTATGAAAATGATACAAGAACGTTGGGCTTGGCTGTAATGAAAAAATACGTAGTCCTATTCTAAAATACAATCTTTAAATCGTAGGTAATAGTAGGTACATTGCAAAACCAAAATATTTAACAATTGGATTGTTTACTCTACAGAACCTATCACGTTTAAAACATTTTAAAATGACTTAGGTAAGTGTTGGATATTATATTTGGCATCAAAATTTTACCATAAGTTTATAAGGATTTAATTACTTAATTCAATTATTAGTTAACTACCTGCACACAAAATAAAAACATAAAATTAAGAAATTGTTGATGAAAACCAATAGTGCTTTCAAAAGTGGTTGTCAAAAATGTTTATCAAATGTCAACTGTTAAAAGAATCGTTCAGCCGACTACAATCTAGCATCATTTTTGCTCGATACTTTTTATTTATAACGAATGTTGGGTGGAACTTTCTGTAGTTATGGCTGCGTTCTATGAATGAGAGAAATATGGTTTCGACTTTTTTTTCGCTGTTATTCGAACGTAGCAGCCTCCGCCGAATGGCGTTGTTAAGTCCGTATGACACTAAATTTTTTTTGCATTTTTTCAAACTTTTAAAATGAAACCAGAGCAGTACGAAACATTAGAACGAAAATTCCCGATAGGAGTGAGTGCGTACAAACCAACTTCATTAATAGGCGGGTTTTTTTGAGGCCTTTTTTCGATTCCGGACTCTCCCGGACGCTTCTTTTTGTCCAATGGAAAACGACAATATATTGCAACAACTACTGCGAGTCTCAAGTAGAGCCTGTTGTTGTAATTGCGTGCTGAAAATCCTACTTTACGTTGCTGAGATCGAAGCTCAAAAAAACAGGGCTTTTGTCAAAAACAAAATATAAAGCCACTGATTTGAAGTGAGGTTCAATTTTCTCTGCCCAAACTTTATTAAGTCATGCCTTTCTGTAGTGAATACAATGTTTACAATCACAATGCCGAGTAGACTTTCAGTATTGACCACTGATAATACTGATTGTTGCGTTAAAAATAAGAATTCTCGCCTACAACAATATCTGTAATATCTCCTCCAGCAACATTGGCTTCATTCTTCTTCAGATGATTGTTGACATGACCTGCATAGACAAATTTAATTAATTTTCGAGAAATCCCAATGCAGACTTGCATTATCTTACTTTTAAGACAAGTCAGCATACGGAAGCTCTTGTTGCATATGGTGCAGGTAAACGGCTTCTCATCCGTGTGCTTGATCATATGAGTCTTGAGCACCTTGGCAATGGCAAACTCCTTTCCACAAACCTCACATTTGAAGTCCCTTCTGGCTGTGAAGAAGAAAATAAAATCGTTTGAGAAATGTTTAGCCTCCGGATTGGCTCAATTTACTCTCATGTTTCGCGGCAATGTGCTGTTTGAGATTGTTCCTCAGTATGAATGCCCACCCGCATATTGTGCACTTGTGCGGCTTCTTGTTCAAATGTATCGAATTGACGTGTAACTTCAAATGCGCTTCGCGCTTGAACGATTTTTGACAATATTCACATGTATACGGCCTGTACTCGTCATGCGTTTTCAGATGCTTCATTAGCTGTGTATGCAGCACAAACGATTGGGGACACTTGCCACATTTGTATGGTTTGATTAGTACTGGTTTTATCTTGCGCTTATTCAAAACATTTGTAACAGAAGGCGTCGCTGGTCCTCCATGTTTACTGTAGTTGTGTAATTCCAGATTCAAACACGTGCCGAAAGATTTGTCGCAAATATTGCAGCGAAGTCCTTGTTTCGGTATTTTTTGATCGTGCATCAGCATGTGAAGCCTTAAGCCGTGAGGATGGAAGAATTCTACAAGGAATACGGATTAGCTTGGTGTTTGTGTATGCAGGGTCTACTTACTTTTCTTACACACGTTGCAGGTTAGCTCTCCCTTTCCGTGCGTTTTCAAGTGCGAATACAGGAGTCCAGAATTTTTGAATACTGCAAAAGACATAGGCACCTGTGGAAAAAATCTCCTAACATATACAGAAACAGAAACTTACCACTGCCACACTCGCTGCAGACAAACGGACTCTCGCCCGTGTGCGTTCTTTGATGGACCACCAAATGTGTTAGCTGGATAAACTTCTTGTCGCAGAATTTGCACTTGTGCAGTTTGGTTTCATCATGCCAACTCATGTGATACCTAAATCTCTTTAAAGTTGTTTTAATGAATTTTTTGCCGCAAGTTTTGCATTCACGATCCTTTTCGATGTGATGGTATTCATGGTGTTGGGCCATCATCCGCTTTCCACCACGCACTTTCTTATTACAAACCGGGCAGTCCAGTACGATCCGGTAATGAACTCTTGCATGGCTATTTCGTTTACTTTTGTTGTCAAAACACTTTTCACATTTAGGACAGCCGTAGGGGAGATCCGTAGAGTGGTGCAGGTTGTAGTGCTGGTTTAATAGCTCTGGATCATCGAAACCTACGACATCCATGCAGAATTTGCATTGAAATTGTTTGAACTCGGGAATTACTGCGTTCTGTTCCTCAATCTCTTCGTTGCGGTCTTGCTCAATACGACACTCTTCGTCCGAATTGATAGTCTCCAAAAGTTTTTCACACGTTTTGTCTTCCTGGAGATTGAGTGACTTTAACTGAACATCACCGGGAAACTGATAGCGCTCTTGAACAGTGATCGTCTGCTCGCCATCGAAATCGTCTGGGTAGTCTGCATCGACATCTCCGTTCTCGGGTTCGACCTTGATAATGATGTCCAGGCCAGTGCATAGTTCGCCGAAGTTCACCTGCGCCTCTTGACATATCAAGCGGAAGTTGTGAATCTGACAGAAACTATCGAAACAAGTAAGGCAAATTTTCTGAGGTAGGCCATCGCTTTGTGCAATCTGAAAACAGTTATTGGGTTAGTATTCGGCCTTTAACATAGCAAGGAAGTCCTACATTAAGATTCCATATTTCGAATTCCTCCTGAACCATGCTCAACTCGTTATGGTATTCGACTGAAGTGTACATTGGGTGGAGATCAGAGCCATCTTCTTGATCAGATGGCTTTCCACACGTTCTGCAAGTATTGTCCACGACACTCATTTGAGAAATCTTTTACAGCAAGCCCTACGAATGAAAACAGATTTAACAAATCCAGAAGTGCACACTAAAGTAAAGTTTTTAAGTTAAAAAAGGGTAAACTTTCTGTTTGTTTACAAAAAGCTAAGTACTTTTTATTAGGTTGATTCTGGTAGCACTTGCGTGTTAGATTTTGCCTTTCTTCCCTATCTACTCAAAGAGATTATGTAGATGATTTATTCTACTGAAATCACTTCGTTAATCGAATCTGAATTTGAAATCATCAAAATATAAATTTGTGTTGCAATACAAATTGAACCAAAGTTGGTTTTTTTGAAAGGTGTCAAAAGACTCTTCTATGGGTAATGTTCTATTTGTGAACCTCAAGCAGCATTGAGAATTGTTTCAATTTAAAAAGTGTCAGCAATGGAGCGATTTGGATTATTTTTTCGATTCATAACTTAATAACATTTGCTGTTTTTTTGACAAACGGGATAAGCTTTTTATCTTAGCAATCATTGAAAAAAAGAATTAAAATTCAGAATGTCGGTTAACTAGATGTCTCTTGTGAAATGGCGCCTCAATAATGCCTTATTACGGCATCATGCTTAACGTGTTAAACGTGAACTTTACTAATGAATCCTAATGAATCGCAAAAATAGAAAGAGAGAAATGGTTATGCGCCTCTATAGGTCCACATAAAATTTTAAAAAGCCAAATACAAGGAATTCATCTCATCCGTTGAAAACGAACATGTGTAAATAAAATGTTTTTACATTAAACTGTCATCAGCATTTGAAATAAATTTATTGAACTACCATGGCAATTTCTCTCATTTTTTAAATACTTGCAGTTGTTCTTTTAAAGACAATTGACTTAACATTTCTCAAAAAGTGCAAGCCAACCTTAATAGCAGTACAGTACGTAAAAAACCCTGAAACAATGCCAACTTCACTCGCCGAATGCTTTTGACATTTGACATATCTCAAATTTATAGATGCTCCTTTTCGCAAATAAAAGTGGACGCCGTATTTCGCATAGAGAAAAAACAACAATAAATTGTTATAATATACACTAAAAAAGATAAATTCTATATTACCAACAATGAGTGCTGGAAACATGCTATACGGTGGTGATGAAATCGGTGCTTTGGTATTCGATCCAGGCCATCATTCGCTGCGTGTCGGCTACGCTCAGGAAGACACACCGAAAGCTGAGATTCCCTCGATTGTTGGCGTAGGTCCAGAAGATCCGGAAACCTCAACAGACCTGGAGACAAAAAGTGATAATAACATTACCCAGAACAGTAAGTAACGGAAACAAGTATGTTCATTAGGTAAACAGAAAATCCATTCACAGACAACGACGCTCGCAAATACTATGTGGACACCACTTATGTTAACGTTCCTCGCGCCAATATGGAAATCCAGACGTACATGAAAGACGGCATGATCGACAACTGGGATCTGTTTGAGAAAGTTATCGACTATACTTATTCAAAGGTCATTCAGTCTGAACCGGAATATCATCCGGTATTGTTTTCGGAGGCTTCGTGGAACGTTCGCAACAATCGCGAGAAACTTACCGAATTGATGTTCGAAAAGTACAACGTTCCGGCATTTTTCTTGGTAAAGAATGCAGTCTTGGCTGCATTTGCTAGTGGACGTGCGTCAGCTTTAGTCGTCGACAGTGGAGCAACACACACATCAGCCGTTCCAGTGCATGAAGGATTTGTGCTGTCCCAAGCCGTTGTCAAGTCTCCACTCGGCGGCGACTATTTGTCCCTGCAATGCCGTCAATATCTCGAAGCTCAGGGTATTGATTTGACTCCGGTGTACAAAATAGCAGCCAAAGATGTGGTCAAGGAACGGGACAATGCTCGCTTTACCCTGCGCAAGCTACCCGACAACCTGACTCAGTCGTGGCAGAACTACATGCTCAAGAGCTTGCTTCAAGATTTTCAAATGAACATCCTGCAGGTGTTGGAGAATCCCTACGATGAGCGGGTGGCGGCGCAGATTCCTTCGGTGCACTACGAGTTTCCGAACGGATACCATCAAGAGTTCAGCTCGGAGAGATTCAAGTTGGCCGAGAGTTTGTTCGATCACACAATGCTGGGCGCTGGCCAACTGGCCTCGACAAGCGTCGGTATGTGCGATGCTGATGTGAGGCTTTCGCTCTTCGGCTCGGTCGTAGTCACCGGTGGCAATACACTGCTACAGGGCTTCCCTGAACGTCTGAACAGAGATCTTCAGCATCGTGCGCCGTCCAATACTCGTCTAAAAATGATTTCGGCAAATGGCAGCGTAGAGCGGAGGTTCGGCGCATGGATTGGCGGTTCAATTCTGGCCAGCATAGGAACATTCCAGCAAATGTGGATCTCATCGCAGGAATACGAGGAATCTGGCAAGAGCCAAGTGGAACGAAAGTGCCCTTAAACCGTTCCACTGGTATTTTAGATTATTGACTCCCATATAGCGCTTTATTTCTTAAAACTAAATACAAACAGATATTTGTGTACTCGTAGTTTTTAATGCAAATTACTGGGTCAGAGTGCTCATTTTATCTTTCAATGTCCGCCCATAATGTTGTCGGCGACTTGTTTCTGCGAAAAATGTCAGTTTGTAGTTAGCAGTGCAAATGATTATGATGGTAGCCTACCTGTGCCTTAAGAATGTCATCAGTCCAGTCCTGTTTCGCGATATTTGCAACGGCGTGGATGAGGATGCTCTTAACTTTAACAACATTCTCGCCGAATGTCTTTAGGACATCGGCAACGTTTACACTCTCGCAGCTTTCACGCCAACAATCGTAGTCGGTAGCTATCGCTACAGCTCCGTACAGCAGACCGGCCTCCTTGGCCAACACAACCTCAGGACAGGTGGTCATATTGATGAGTTCTCCTCCCCACTGACGGAACATGTTACTTTCTGCTCGCGAGGAGAACCTGGGACCCTCAATTGTGACAATCGTTGCCTTTTCATGCACCGAATACCCAAGCTCCTTAGCAGTGTTTATAAGAACTTCTCGAGTTTTCTCTGAAAACGCGGGATACATTGGCAAATGGCACACACCTGCAGGGCATTTCTCGCCACCGTCGTGGAATGTCTGACTGCGTTTTGTGGTTCGATCAATAAAATCATTTGGAATGACCAGGTCACCGGGCTTAAATTTCTCCTGCAGCGAACCTATAATGGAGGATTGGAAAAGTCCTCATAACATAGTCTTATTCTGTGGGCTCTTACCAGTCGCTGTGGAGACAATCAAGTGCGTACATCCAATGGACTTTAGAGACCAGACATTGGCGCGATAGTTTACACTGGACGGCATAATCGAGTGGTTTCTTCCATGCCGGGCCAATATAGCACATGGCACGCCCTTGATTTCTCCTTCGATTATTACATCTGATGGATGACCGTAGGGTGTTTCCACGAGGGTTTCCTTGCGGTGTTCAAGAATATCAGGATCGTCTAGTCCCGAACCGCCTATGATGCCGATCTATAAAGAAGATTTCAGCCAAAAAACGAGATCTATTCAAATATTAAGCTTGCCTTGAGTATAATAGACATTTTAAAATTGAAAATAACCCAAGTTCAAGATCTAGCAAATAGATATGAGCGATGGCCCCGCTATAGATTACAGAAAAATCAGACTTTTAAATGTAGGTATGTTTCCTTATCTCTATTTGGATTCGAGAAGTCATTTTATTTGGCAATTGGAATCGGTTTTCTCCACGGAAAAGTTTTGTTACCTATGGAAGAGGTTCGTTTGTTTCCACAACTCGGCGTTTATCAAATTTACACCATAGAATATGGAATACGCTCTTAAAACCAAGTATACCTAGTTAAGACACAAAGTAAGACTTGGCCCTCTTGAAACTTTTGTATGTGGTATTGGCATTGGCAGTTTGGGCTCAGTGGTTCTGGGTAGTCTTCTGAACTAATGAGGGAGAGGTTCGATTTAAATTCATTACGAGTCCTCAAATTTTCATTTTTTTTTTTTTTTAAGTTAATCAGTTAACAAATTCCAAATCAAATCCGGTACCTACCTATAAATGCAACCAAAAAACGATACTATCAACAAATAAGTGAATAGTGAGGGAAAAGAAGTGAAGTTCATAAAAGCACCCTCTTTGTGATCAAAGCAAACATACCTTCTGAAACACCAATACTCTACAGTCTGCACAATTCACCAATCAACTACTATCGTATATTTTTTGACATCCACATGTCAAAAATCCGCAATCAAAATCAAAATTCTGTATTTTGCCTACGGGGACATTCAACTTTCGATTGTTACGAAAATCCATAAACCTGTGATAAAATCTCATGATACTTGCATTTCAAGAGAAAAAAATAGCTAAGCAATACAATGACTGATTCCAATCTTATTGAAATCAACGAAATCACTGGATACTGGTCCTTTCTACTGAGCGTAAGTAGCCCACAAATAACACCTAGGCCAAAACCTGAATTGTTTACTTATTGAACTTGGCAATTTTACATAGATTGATTGGAAGGACCCATGGCTTATTGGTTTAGTGTTATTGCACATTTTAACGACAACAACCGCCCTTTTGACACGGAACAATACCAATTTTCAAATGTTCTTATTTTTAATCTTACGTGAGTATGATCGCCGACGCCTCTCAAGAGTGTAGTTCAATATTGGTTAATTTTCGATTGAAGTTTCTATGGCATATTTCTCTGAGAGCATAAACGCATATGCTGCTTTAAATTGGCAATCGTTTTCCAAGCAACAATACTTTGATAGCAATGGCCTTTTCATATCAACCGTTTTCTCAATACCGATTCTGCTCAACTGCATGCTTCTGATTGTAAGTACATAGACAGTAAGATGAACTAACTTGCATTAATTTCATGTTGTACAGGGCGCCTGGCTTTACAATTCCACGCAGTTGATGGCGAAACTAAAGACTAGACAGTTGAAAGAACGTGCGCGACAGGAGCAGAGACAAAATTTATTAAAAACCGAATGAGTTCGGTGCCCAGAAGAGAACATTCGGGTCCCACAAAATGCATTAGCCTGGCTTATATTTTTGTCTATTTTGTTATGATCATTATTATGTACATATTTGTGTTTCGTTTATAAGTTTGCCATAAAAGTCGTAAAACCTTTGACAGATTGGCTCGGGATATCTTTATATTAGTTATAATATTGTACGCGGTGCAATGAACAAAGAAGTCATTTTATTTGTGTAAGAAGCAATGTTCCGGGACAGCATTAAACAAGCAAATAAAATATCTACTAAAAACCAATCGCTTGTTTGTCAGGCTTTTGCGAGAGTTGGTTCAGCGTAAAATCATAAAAGAATAAGGAGTAGTACTTAAGCTACTGAATTTGTCAGTTATTCTAAAGTAATTCCAGTCCCTAGGAATTGCGGTTTAAGGCACAGATCACATGAAGCTGCCAATTTCAACCTCGTGGAAGTAAAATCTTTCAGATACTTGGGTTTTAATTTTCAACAAAACAGCGGGCTTGCCAATCCAGTTCAACTATTGCTATGTAGAGTGGATTGGCTTTGTTTACTGACTCACTAGATCGGTACAATCTTTGATGGCGGATCATCGAATGGTACATATTTTTAAACAATGTTCGGGAAGCGTCAAAAATATTTAACGTATTATTAAAATTCCAAAATTACAAATGCCTTCCATTTCATCAATTTTGTAATGCACGTTAAGCCCAAAAAAAGTACTAGATCCACTTATCCATATCACTTTGAGCCCATCTGCATTACTTGTAAAAAATACACCAACACAGCTGATTCTGTCATATTGCTCTTGGATTTCTTTCAATTTGTGTATCGTTTTTTTTCTGCTGGGCCCAAAATATATGTTTTATATTATTAAGAACTCTGTAAAGGCACAGAAATGCAAAATCAAAACTATTTGTTTGCATTCTACATTCTTTTATATTTTCCGCTAACCAACTGTGATATGATGCCAATAATTCGTGTTGAAATGAACAATGCCGGTTTCCATAGGTTAGGCAGGCTGTGTTATTTGTTTTGATACTTTAATAATTTGTTTAAACTTTTAGGGATTTACAATATACAGTCGAGTTTGACTATCCGTTAGCAGGTAAGGATTGTGAATATTACTTAGAACAGAAACTGCCAGCTGCAGTGTATATCAGTGTGGATCAATTGGATGATTTGAAGAGACTCAAGAAAGTAAGTTCGGGGTCCACAATGGTCTTCTAAAACATTAATAAAAAAAATGTGTGGATTTTAGCTGAATGCGATTTATCCCAAGTTTGTCGATGTGGAGGTGCCAACAGAGAAAGCAACTGAATTTACAGTTCTACTTCATGGTGTTCCAAAAATTACAGACAGCATAAAATTGCCCATACATTTTCGATATCATGCACCCGGAGATAAGAGGTAATAGAATGAGCTTAGTCAAATAAAATCATTACATATAAAAATATGCTTATTTCAGCTTTGTGAGTGTAGAAATCAACGCCCCTGAAATGTATATGCGTTGTCCCGATGATGATCTCTCAAATTACGATGAACTCCTCGAAGATCCCAATAATAACTTTTGTCTCGGTGACAATAAATTCACCCTACCACAGTACTCGGCTCCAGATGACTGCGACTGGAAGCTTCTAAAGAAGACAACCCGTTTAAAGGCCCCACTCGTAGCTAAGATACCAATTGGCGACGCCAAATCATATCCCCCAATCCTGTACGCGACAATCATTATCAGCTGGATAGCTTCCATTTGGTTCGTTTTCGGATCACAAGCAACGCCAAGGAAATTAAATTATAAACTAGAACAGCAAAGGATTTTGGACAAGAAATACAAATAAATAATGAAACTCTTTTCTTTTTTTCTTCATTTCGTTTGTTTAATTGTAAAAAAAATATATATAAACATAATTTTCGTGTGCTAAAAGTGAATGTTTAAGAGATCACAGTGTTTCAAGGAGGTAACCTACAAGTCCTTGGGTTCGAACGACTTTCGCGGTTGTGCTATTGTGTCTAGTGTTGCATTTGATGATCCATTTGTGGTCAGTGTGTCCTGACTATTCCACTCGATATGTGGTTCGTTCCATGGCTGTACTTTTCCGGAGCCAAAGATTACAAACAATAAGTTACAACCTAGATAAATGCCAGCAGTTATGTAGAAGACAATTCGCCATTCCTCTGGATTACTCTGCAAATACAGAAGATATAAATGTGAGTTGTTTGCTAGACAACGTAAAGCAGACAGCGATAAAAACTAAGCAAACTCTTAGAAAACCTTCCGACACTGGTAAGATTTGTTGCGATAAGACCGCGGTTAAAATAACATAAGACGTATTTTTATTGCAGAAATTAAGATTCGCCAAGAAATAAGTTACCTAAAGGTATGTTGTCAATAAAATTTGTACGATGCGGACTGAGGCTAGCGATTCTAAGTAAGTAGTACATTTTTGGTTCGGGTTAACAGGGAAGATCACTATGAGGACTGTTTTATAAATAAACATGCATACACTTTCCGTTATACTTTTGAGTAGCAGTTTTTAAGATGGTAGTAAGACTTGGCTCAAAATAGAAGTTGTGGAAAAAAATGGATGCAGTATGCCTTGGGATAGACTGGGAATTATTTTCGGGCTATTAAGAAGAATAAATCGAATAAAGAAATGGTACGTCTTGCGAAATTCGTCGAAGATCGCCTGAAATAATCACTCAAACGTGCTATTAGCAGATAAAATTCCTCCTTTTGTGGTAATAACCTATGAGCCTTCAAATAATAGTGCCAACAATCAGACACACATACCACTAAACTTTATACGCAAATCCAAATAAAAGTCGCCAATAAGTCTGATAACCATGCATTAATATATATAGCCCTACCAGACCATAAACCAATAAATAATCTGCCCGATTAATTAGCCGATAACAAATTGCTTTCGATTTCTACAACACAGACAATAAAATTTAAAAAAAAATCAGACTTACCTCATCTTTCACAACAGCGCCGACTACCAGTGGAGCGAATATTGACATTAAATTCGAAAATCCATTTGTTATCCCCATCATTGTGCCGGCGAAATTTGGCGACAAATCCATATGGTTCACCAAGTATCCCACAAAGGAAGCTGAATTAAAACCCACACCAATGGTCAGCAGGGTTATAGCCATAACCTTGTCTTCACTTGTCATGTAGCCCAAGGCTATTAGGCATGCCATCGGCACCCATTGGCCAATGGAATTGAAGATCTTCCTTGAAGCTGTCACACCCAGATATCCACGATTGATCAGCATGTCTGAGATCGGGCTCACAATCAAACACAGAATCCACATGGCGAAGTATGGCAGGGCGGAGAGTAGAGCGTTTGATTTCACATCCAGGAGCAGGACGTTGGCTAAGTAGGTTGGCATCTCGGTGAGCAGAGTGTAGAAGCCCCACGTGAAGCCGCAGTGAGCGGCTATTAAAGCGTAGAATGGAACTGACATAAAGATGGGCTTCCAGGGGATGGACATTTCCTGGGGAAAAATAAAAGAATTTAATTTTTTGCAGTGTGCTGATTGATATGACATCATAGGGGTTCTGCGAGTACTCTTATCAACGCTTTATATTATCGACAATTATGTATTTGAATCGTTTTGCAATAAATCTTTGCGGCAAATGCCGAAGCGCATGAATTAACAAACACTCGACATGTTTATAAGTGGTAAACATAGCATGAGTGTAAATATAACAGAATCTATAAGTGAAGGCTTTAATGGCAGTAGATTAAATGTCAATAATAACAATCCATTCCATTACGGCACCCAATCATGGTAAGAACAGAATTCGGGGAGGAATCTAAGGCGAGAAGTGTTCGCAACCGTATCGCATACTTATATCTTGATTGTGGGCTTATTATAGAATAAGAGGAGATTAAATAATAAGTCGATTAAACCAATTTCACGCAATACAGGCAATGATGAGCAATTTGTGCAAAGAGAACTTTGTAGTCCACAATTTTCTTTCCGAAATTACGTGGAATACGACGAAGACTTTCTTCGCGCCCTTTGAAACCTTGTTCTGAGGAAATCACCTTCACAGCTCGTATTTTAAAAGGGGTTAATCGTTTTGCAACAGAAATTTCTCGAACTTGCCCGGAAGGGTTCGGAAAAGCACCCGTCACACGCAATCCCTTTCCCGCTTAATTGATAAAATTATTTAATTAGAATGTTAACGCTTCTCACCTGAGTATCAGTTCGACTGCCAGTCAACGCCTGGATGTACTCCCTCTCCTCCTTCGAGATATGACTTGAGTCGTCTGGTGAGTCCGCTCCAAAGATGTAGAAAGCCACTGACCAAGCCAAAGCTATTCCACCAGAAATATAGAAAATACCAGGCCATCCCATCTGTGAGTCAAACATTACGCCACTTGTGGCCAGAATGATGACTGTTCCAAGTTGCGCTCCAGAATAAACCGTTGTGGTTAGTATTCCTCGTTCGGTAGATGGCGCCCATTTCGCCAGTAGGGTATGCACACATGGATACACTACACCTTGTGCGAGTCCAGTCACTACTCTCAGACAGCAAAGTAATTCCCAACCCCCGATTTTCGCTGCTAACGGCACCAACACCGTCAATATAGAGCAAACCAACGTCGCACTAGCAAGAACAATCTTAGCCCCATAGCGCTTGGCCAGTATGCCCGATGGAAGCTGCGCTATCACATAGCCCCAAAAGAAACTGCTCAAGATCAACGATCGTGTTCCATTGTCCCAGTCGTAGTGCGGGATATTTTGATTTGTGGATGGCTTTGTCATTGGTACAATTGCCGCTGAGATGTTGACACGTAGGAAGTAGCCAAACACCAGGCCGCCAAACATAAGGAATGCCTGGACATGTCTGGTTCCAAATGTTTTAGCTGTAATGAAGAATAGGATCGATTTAAAATTTGGTGTTGCGCAAATTTTAGAACAACTTGCTTTGGATGCGTCCATCAAGTCTGATTCTGTTAAAAAGTAGGGGTGTTGTCTCTAGCAAGCCGTACACCATAATGGAGAAACTGTTTTATAGTTTTCGGAATCAGCATCCTTTTATTGGAGAACTACACAGATGTTATCTCCATGAGATTCAAACTCGAAAGACGAATGTGAATCATAACAATATCACATTTCCCACACATTCCTAACGTGTGCTTGCTTATCAGAAGCAAACTGAATAGTAGGTACCTCAGTATATACTTTGCATCGTTCGATTACCTTATTGCTTGCATACGGATAGTGCGCTGTTACAGTATACAAGTGCAGCGGGTGTACGAGTGCAGCCTTGTCTACGTGAACTTAAGCTCTGATGAGTTGTGATAACCTAATTGCTGTTTCCATACACTTCAAATGCAAATCCCTGCACAATTGTGAATGAAGTGACGCATAAATGATATTATCTAGGTATCAATGTGTTTTCATTCAAATTAAGTGGGTTCTTATCTTCATGGTAGCTTTAGTACGTGTGCCTTGTGCATTTATACAGTACAGTAACAAATTGAACAAGTGGACATGTCTTTTTCTAAAACTTAAAGCAACAATTATGCGATTAAGTTTAATGGCACTTAAATGGCAGAAACATTCCATAAATCTGCTGGCGTAACAACTGTGGCCTACGCGTACCTACTCTCAGAATATAAAAATGAAAAAAAAGAGCAGAAATTTGCATCGGAACGTAGTAGATTTGTACCGGTAGTTCCTTGAACCCTTAGACCCCTCTCTTAGTAGTCCAGCACATTAACCTTTTCGTGCAGAAGTAGCAAATAAAAATCTCCAACTCGGGAGATTGGTCCCTCGCTTATACCTATTTCATAAGTACTTTCCACAAGAGAGACAAACATAATGCACTAGAAATTAATTTCAAAAGTTACACCTGTCTGTAAGCGTTAGATCGCTGTTGATACCTATTCACCTTTCCAAAGAGAACAGTGATACAGATTTTGCTTCCAGTCGTTAGTGTGATATCTGATATGTAATCAAAAATCACAATTTCATAAATTGTATTATACATTTGGTATAATTTATTCAAATAGCCAGCTCACATTATTTTTTTGCTGCACGCCGCCGTCATACTTCCGGGAGATAATTTACTAGGTATTTCACTTCCGGTGAGATTACCCTACAATCCACTAAAAGGAGGGAGGTGGAACACCATCAAGATGAATTTTCATCCACATCTGCGCTTTTACCTATATCAAACACACTGCCACTGTTCATTTAGAGTCCATATGCATTTGCTGGCTAGGATCGTTTTTCAATTGTGATTGTATTTCCAATATAAGGCGTGTTTTTTTGAGCTTTGATCTCAGCAAAACAAAGTAAAGTATACGATTTTCAGTTCAAGTAGAGCGTAGTTGTTGTAATTGCGTGCTGAAGAAATATATTTGAGGTCGAAAATGCAATGATTTTAATTTAAATAGCAAACCAGTTAAAATAAGGTAAAAAAGCCAGCCTCTATGCACGGTCACAATCCATCAAAATATTTCACAAATCACTTTCTTTTTGCAGTTGGAAGCTCTCACATCTCGCACATAATACATAAATTAGTTATTTCGAAGTAGATCTCGAAATTCCGATTTCGCTCAGTTAATTACGACGCCGACGCTCCAAAGGCTATTTCTGTGAAAACGAGTTTAATTTCTTTTGAATAACAAACACTTACGATTTTGATTTCGATCGTCACTCGTGTTTTGGGTTTCTGTATCTGAAACTTGTTTCGTCATCCTGAATCCCTTGAATACAACAAACTATGTTGTTTGTAACAGAAATTCTATCGCTTGCACTCGGTACTGTTGGAACTCTACAACGAAACTGACATCCACAACACCGTACCACCGTACCTGATCCCCGTGCAAAAATATAAACCGGGCACAATGTGAGCCGCAACACGTCTTATATTCAATTGGATACGAAATATTATCAGATTGCTAATTTCGTCTTATCAACATAAACATATAAAAGAGTTCACAAATAAAAACTTAAGATTCTAAAGATTTGCAGTCCAGTGGTGTTAGTATCTACCTGCTACTCAAAAGTGGTTTAACACAATCAGACGTTTTGAAAAGCATTGCTTACGACAATAATCCAAATCAATTTATCTTACCTTGATTTGGAAACGGAAGCAAACTCTGAACTTTGAAGAACAAGATAGCAAACACATACAAACTAAGAGCAAATAATGCCAGATAAAAATGTTGTGTGGAAGCGGTGTAACTCGGGTATCTAATCTTCATTATTAGTCAGACTATCAGTTGTTAATCTCACAGATGAGCTTAGTCACAATATTACAATACAACAGAACAGTCATGTGTTTACTTGTAAGTGACAATTTCTTTCGACGCGTGTTAAAGCGAACAAAAACCTAATCGCTTGGCCATAAAACAACTCCCAGCATAAAGCTTTACAGACGTCTTTTAGGTTTCGGCTTTAGCATTGTTTAAGAATGGTACCCATTGCCTATCTCATTTATACACTGATATACCAATTCCCATAGGATGTGGCTGAATGTTTGAGCTTCAGATGAATTTATTATTATTGTCAATAATGTCGGCACTTACGATCTTTATTTCAAATATCTTTGGTGAAGCATAAGACTAGGTTGATCTGTTTTAGTACGTAATTGTAATGATATGAACGTAATTGTAGGTATGACTGACGTCGAGCCAAGGCATGTGCCTTACAAATTGAGAACTGCAAAAATTGATCGAGCTCTAGATCAAACAACAGAGAATCGTTACAACTTACGATCAGTTAAGATTTACTGAAATATTTAAGATTCTTATCTACCTATAATTGAGGTATGAGAATGTGAAGCTGGGAATAAGGTGAGGCAACAGAATTATTAGCTCACAAATTAGTGACCCCCTGTTGTCAACATTGCATGCACAGAGGTAATTTGTTCGTTACCTATCATAATTAAACGAACAAATTACAAATTTCTAAAAGGGTCAGTTAGAAAAAATAAATAGTTTGCGCAACAGATCCGCAGGGACGCTAGGCTAGTTTGTTTTGTGTGAATTTTTCATTGTTGAGGCGAATGGAAGGAATCTACAATTTTATGCCGAGTCCAAAAGCTCTTTCATGACAGTTATGCTCTCGGATGTTTGTCAAACGTTCTCGAGAGGTAACGCAGTGGAAAAAACCTTAAATTTGTTTGTTTTTTTTTGCGAATCGAACCTAGAAACCCTTCAACATATTAAGCACTAAGCAACTGAGCCTAAAAGTTACAGTTGGTTTTATTAAAAACATGTCCGTTCTACGTTCAAACCGTAAACCAATCTATTGCAATTGAAAATCTATAATATCAAAGGTAGTGATTGTGTATAAAATTACCTGTTTTTTCTTTTGTCATTTGACTGACTTATGTTGTTTTCCATTGTGAGATTGGGACAAAAAAAAATCACTTTTTTACAGAGTCAGGAAATTTTGCGAATCTCGATTTCTTAGCGAGATTTACACCTACTTTCTTTAACACCAAAACCTTTGGCATTTGATAATCTTTAAAGTGTGCTTTTTTATATGTTTTTAGACAACTACCCCCGTATTAATAAACAAATGTGTACGAGTTAGTTACCTAGTAGATATCAGATAGCATAAAAAATTTGACGTAACTTCTGAATAACGAGTTGATAACTTTAACGCAGCGTTTATTAATAAGGGGACTTTACAATAATTTGCCGCTGCGACATAGTGTTCAAAGTTATATTCTTAGAAGTTTCAATTACAAAAGAAGTTGGGAAAATCGTTTTTTATGGAAGTTTGCTAAATCTCTAGTACAAATAGCTGTATTTCACTGATCGCTAGACGTCATTGCTTTTAATATAATTATATTGGCAGCTTCTTGCTTTTTATCTTGTTGATACGTTGCCACAGTCGTCTTCGTCTAGCGGTCAGTGAAAGCGGCCAACAATCAGCTGTAAATTTTTGTTTCAAGAGTTTGACATGCTCGTAGGCATCTAACGGTCAGTGTATCTTTTCGAAAACACAATTTTCTCATGTTTGGGCAAAGTATTAAACAGTATTTTACAGACTGATTTTTTTTTTAAAAACATAAGACCCTGACAAGGAAGCTATGTTTATTTTGTTTACCTACAGCTTAGCAGATCATTAACCTTTTTTTGGTTACATAACATCTGCTCCCCGTCGAATTCTGACAAGTTTTTCCGTCTAGAAATTAGTATCTAGTTGGAGGTGTGTATTGACAACATTTTTAGGGCTTCAGTCAACACATTGGTATCGCGCATTCTTCTTTTGAAGAATATTGCCGCGTTTACGCAGTCACACATTCCTAACAGAGAAAATTAAAGGGATGATATTTTTATAGCGATGGCTTACGAAATTTCGCTTTCCTATAAAACAAAATGCCTTCCGGAAGTGATTAACAGAAAATTATTTATTAATTTGTAATTTCGTATAACTGATTGATGCATTTTTAGTTTAATTTACTTAAACTTAAAATCGGTCTCATTTCACATTTTTTAAATCAGAAATAGAAATGTTTTCAATTGATTACAGAAATTATGTTCCCCGGAACTTGTGTTTATTTCCGTTTTACGTATCTATAATTATGGGCAGCGCATCCATGACACTTTAGGCATCTGATTTGAGATCTCATTCTTACTCCTTTACTAGCATTGACTGCGGAAAAACGGATCTCTCTGTCCCGTCTCGTGCAAAAATGCGCGTGCGTGATGGTGAAAATGCGGTTTATACAAGCAAAAAATATAAATTCGTAACTTTTTATTTTGACGTCGTTGCTATTTTGTATTTCTATAAAAAACTTTCTCTACAGTCGCCAAAAAGATGTAAAGGAGGTGTTAACGGTGTTAACTTCCAGAAAACGTCTTCACTCTTAATGTAACCACAATTATATTCACCAGATAAGAAACCAAAAGGATTTCATATAGTAATACAATCCGCTAGACACTTACTACCTTTATTATGAATCTCATGAATTTATGTCCTTTTCTTTTGAAACCCACGTCTGCCAAGCTGAATCTGCCAATTCGACAAGAGGGCTATATGGTTATCACATTTATATACATACCTACTCACACACCATCCATTTTATTTAAAACAACCGACTACAATATTTAAGAAATATTTTATTCACATACAAATAAGCACCTTTAAGTATATATAAACAAATTTATAACTATGTACTTCTGAAATTTCTTCATTAGCAATGGATTTTAAAATTTGATAAATTAACTTCGTCAAAGTCAAACAGTAGAGCTATAAAAAAAAACATAAATAATTGTCTTGGCATCTCTCGCTTTTTGGAGGCATTCTTCAAATAATAAATAATTGACAAGCAGGACGTTGCACAGAGAGATCACCAGTTTCATTGGTAAATGCGAGATTCATGCAGTTTCGGCGTCATCTGTCTCCACAAGGGGATCCCGAGATGATTGTCGAACGCCAACTTGGTGGGAATTCCAAGGCTGCACTTTCGTCTGTCCGAAGAGCACAAACAGAGTGTTTCCAATGAGATAGAAGCCACCAGTGATGAAGAATACCATTCGCCACTGCACAGGATTCGTCTGAAGAGATGATAAGGGTTGTAGGTGTTCGAAAGTTTGTTAGTTAACTTACCTCATCCGTGACCACAACTCCAACTGTCAGTGGAGCTACGACACTCATAATATTGGCAGCGCAGTTAGTGATGCCCATCAACGTCCCGGCGAAATTTGGCGACAGATCGATGTGATTCACTTGGAAGCCCAAATAGGTTGCGGAATTTACACCCACAGCTATTGTGAGTAGAGCAATGGCCAAATGCGTGTACTCGGAAGTGACATACCCCAACGCGATAAGCGCCACCATAGGAATCCAATGGCCAATAGTGTTGAAGACCTTCCGAGACACTGACAACGACATGCATTGCCGCTTGTTTAAGGCATCGGCGATAAAAATGAACACAAAGCTCAACACGTACATAGCCAAATATGGAAGAGCAGAAAGCATGGCACTCTTCTTGATATCCATTCCGAGAATATTTTTCATGTATGTGGGAATCTCTGTGAGCAGCGTCCAAAAACCCCAGTTTTGGCCACAGTGCACGATGAGCAGTGCAATGAACGGCGGCGAAGTGGCAATCTTCAGCCATGGCGTCGGAAGGGCCGATCTTTGGTTCTCTCTCACTTGACCCAAAGATGTTTCGATGTACTTTCTTTCATCTTCAGATATAGTAGGGTGCTCCAATGGTGTGCTAGCCGCATAGTAGAGCCAAAAGAACGCCCATATCATACCCGCCAAACCTGAAACATAGAAGATGCTGGGCCATCCCATGAAGGACGAAGCGATGATGCCACTCGAAGCCAACATGATCACGGTGCCGAACTGCGTGCCCGAGTAGCAATATGTTACCAGTCGTCCTCTCTCCTCTGCCGGAGCCCATTTGGAGAGAAAGGTGTGTGTAGACGGAAACACTACTCCTTGACATAATCCCTGTATCACCCTTAGCACAAAGACCAAACGCCAATTACCAATTTCGGCCGCTAATGGAGTTAGCAAAGCGAGACAAGAACAGATCAGTATTCCCACAAACATCGTGTACTTTGCACCGTACTTGTGCGCTAAATATCCGCCAGGGATCTGAGTCACCACATAGCCCCAAAAAAAGCTACTCAGCAACAGAGATTTTGTCTTCTCGTCCCAATCGTATTCCTAGTGGGTGAACCACCGTGATAACCTAAATACAAGATTACAAGGTTGTAGTGGGTCAAACTTACTGCGAAATCTGGATTAGTTGAGTTGCGATCGGTCATCGCCACCACAGCCACAGACAGATTGACTCGTAAGGCATATGCTACCGATAAGCCACAGAAAGCAAGAAAACATTGCAAGTGTCTGACGCCTACGCTGCTACCTGTTTTCAAAATGTTCTGTTCAATTCTCAGGTCGAACAACGAAATCAGGAGCACACTTACTTTGGCCAATGCGTCCAATAGGTTGGTATCCACGGCGATTAATTCTGGATAGGCAGTCACCCCAAAAGGGCATTGTATTTGTTTTTGTTTTTATCGGGAATGTAAAGAAAAAATACTAAAACAAAGGACGGGTAGTGAACAATGAGGAGTATGTCTTGTTATTATCTACATTACAGTCAAAACAAATATTGTATTTCCGATATAAAACCGCGGAGTGGCAGATAAATTTATAGTTTGGCACTTTAGCGTTTGGCTTGTTTTGGCTGAGGCGCAACAGCTGTTATAGCTCCTTGAGCGGATTCTAGCTGAAAGGGGAGAGGGATAGTTCATCTGTCATTTGGCGTACAGGCAGAACAAAAGTTTTATAGTTTTATTTGAAAAAGAAAACGTAGTGTGGATTGTGTATATGCTAAAGAAAAATTGCAAATAGATGCCGTACTCGGCAGGATTTTCACGATTTTCCGTTGAATTTCGGAAAATTTACGTTAATTTTTTGGGGTTTTTATTTTTGTCGGACGCCCCGTCCTAGACTGACGGAGGTAGGAGTTCTTAAAATATGTTCCATTTTCGATTGTTTTTCTTGTGCGGCTCAAATCAAACGTCATATCTCAGCCAAAGTGAAGAAAAACAATCAATCTCAACCTCCTTGTCAGTCTGATTGATATTTTATTTATTATCGCGTCAGTTTGGGAAGTCCCGGTTTTGCAATTTTTCGAAATTTTCGTGAATTTTCGCCCTTAGGGCCCGATTCTGGAGTGAAAATCCGCGATTCCTAGTGTTTGAAATTGAAATTTTATAATTTGCAGCTAGATCGAACTTCATGGTGAATCGAATATAAGGCATTCTTCGATGTTATAGGTAGCAGCTCATTAAATTAAATTATATTTTTTCACAATGTTGTGATTTCTGTTTGGCACAATAATTGTACCTACAAGCTGACATCGACAACGGAAAACTACTGTCGATAACGAGATTTTTTACGACAATCCACTGTAGCATAGACAGACCTGAATCTATTGTATTGTATTGTATTGTCTCTGGTAGATAGATTTTGTTCGTTCAAAAAGTATGGTTGTTCGAAAGCGAATAGTGAACCAAATCGAGATCTTATCCACCGATAGTACAGAAAGATCTTCGAGATGTCATCTGTGTTCCATGATAAAATAAACCAAATTGTTGTGCTTTTCACGTTTCCATTCTAAGAGGCTTTAAGTCAGGTCCCAGCTTATTACCTTTGATGCAAATTGCCTTCACAGTGTGAAACGGTTTTTGCTACTCAATTGTAGGCACCTGCATTTGCTTATATTTCGTTTGTCTTTATTCGCAGGTATATCATCCAATAAAATATAATTCAAACTATACAAGGGCACATTTACAAATAGTTTTAATTTAATTCAATGCACACAGTTTCGCGCACTTAGTACTAAAACGTTTAAATCTTAAAGTATCTTTATTTAGAGCTGCATTCTCAGAAATGCAAGCAACGTTCACTAAAATATTTTACTAATAGTTTTATTTCTCAGACTTTACAATTTGTATACCCTATCGTATTTCTAAAATACTGTATACGCAGAGCTTGTTTTCCCGGCTCACAAGAACACTTTTACTTGTGTCGATTTCGCCACGACTTGGAAAACAAAAAAAATATTATTGAGTAGTGGACAAATGGCAAGCAACCTTCAAATTTATAATTTCCAGGTCCGCCTAAACCTATAATACAACTAAATATTATACAAACTAAATTGTTTGGCTAGCAACAAAACATAACAAGTCTTTTATGATTTTGTAGAAACAAAATGTTATGTCTACCGAACTTGAGCCTTCTCCAGCTCGTCTGCACAGCCGTCCACGTCGAGAATACTTAACCTCTTTGAGTTGCGTCGCTCTACCCTATCCTCGAAGGAGTTCCAGCTCTGGACATCTGTCTGGCCCAGAATGACGAACAGCAAATTGCCAACGAAGTAGAATCCAGCTGCTATGATAAAAACTTCTCGCCACTGGTTTGGATCTTTCTAAAATGGGAGAGAAGAATATTTAAGTTTTGGTCCACTAATTTTTTTTTGCGAAATTTACCTCATCGTGGACGACAAATCCTACGGCGAGGGGAGCTATGGAGCTCATAATATTCGCTGCTCCATTGGTGATGCCCATCAAGGTCGCGGCAAAGTTTGGCGAAAGATCTATATGATTCACCTGGAATCCCAGATAGGTCGCCGAGTTGATACCCACCGTCAGGGTGAGTAAGATCACTGCCAGCTTTGTGTGCTCTTTGGTCACGTATCCGAGCGCTATCAGAGAGATCATTGGTATCCAGTGACCGATGGAGTTGAAAAACTTTCTGTTAAAGGACAGTGAGATGTTTTTGTTCTTCGCTACGAACTTGGAGAGGAATATGAAGAAGAAGCTGAGCAGCCACATTACTGTATACGGCAGGGCGGACAACAGTGCACTGTTTTTGATATCCATTCCGAGAATATTCTTCATGTACGATGGAATTTGTGTAAGAAGCGTCCAGAAGCCCCACATGTGCGTACAATGGACCACAATCAGCGACAAGAATGGCAATGAAGTGAAAATATTGAGCCAAGGTGTCTTGAGGTGAACATTGTACGTGTGTTCCGAGTGACCCAGCGAGTTTTCAATAAACTTTCTCTCCTCCGGAGAAATTGACTTGTGGTCTGCAGGAGAGCTGGCACTGAACAGGAACCAGAAGAATCCCCAAACGAATCCACACGCTCCCGAGATATAGAAGATCCCAGGCCAGCCAGCTGAAGATTGAGCTATGAAACCACTCGTGGCTAACATGACCACTGTGCCGAACTGTGATCCGGAGTAGCAGTAGGTTCCCAAGGCTCCTCGTTCTTCGACTGGAGCCCACTTTGCCAGCATCGCATGAGTGGCAGGGTGAACACTGCCCTGTACCATGCCCTGCACGATACGCAGAGCCAAAACTAGCTTCCAGCCACCAACTGCAGCACAATAGGGCGTTAATATCGTCATCAAGGAGCAGGCCAAGATCCCGAAGAGCAGCACAAACTTGGCACCATATCTTTGTGCAATTTGACCACCTGGCACTTGGGTGACTACATACCCCCAGAAAAAGCTACTCAGCAGGAGCGACTTCGTCCGCTCATCCCAGTTGTATTCCTAAAAATGAAATAATGTACTTTTGCCAAAAGAAATTCTCTGAAACCTTACCACAAAATCAGTATTGGTGTTGTTGCTGTCAGTCATTGCTACGATGGCCACCGAGAGATTAACTCGTAGTGCGTACGCTATGGAAAGGCAGCAGAAACACAGGAAACATTGTACATGCCTTGTTCCGAATAGGGACTCTGAAAGAACAAACAATATCGTCATAATCGTTAAAGTTAATTGTATTTAATATATTTATTTATTTAATCATAGGCGCCAAGTCTGAATGTTTATAATCATAGCAGATAAGTGTAGGAATAATTTTGCAATTCATCACAAGTGGTAGGTAAAAGATTCCGTCCCATTGATAGAGAGCAATGTTTGTGTAAATTACTCTTGATTGAGACGTATATTTTTAGAACTGAATCGCATGTCTTGAGGAATCTTTTACAAACATCAACTGTGGGTATCTTGCGACATTGCTCGTAGTTCTTCAGCGATAGCTTTTTGATGGGTGGTTAAATGGGAAAAATGAACAAAGCCGATCAAAATGGACAAAATTGGGTATATAAGCGAAAGAAATCGGAAGTTAAAAGCGGTAAGGTAGTGCGGAACCGGATGGGATATATCTCGCTGTGAAAATTACGTAACAAAAGGGTTAGATAACATGAAGTAGTTTTGCACAAAAGTAAAACTATTCAAAAACTGCCAACTTTAATGAGAAACACAGATTTTTCCATAGCTCTTACTAATATCGGCTCTTTTATAGGCAGAAATTAAGAAACATCATAGAAGGGAGCATCACATATTCTCACTCCACAACACAATTTAACAGAAAAAATGGCTGAATGTGGGTATCATTAAAGCTGACCCAGCTAGACATTACATACAAATTTGATTGAGAAAACGCTTTTCACCTGCTGTAAAGCAAAACCCTTAAATTTCACTAGTCGTACGTTTTAAATTATAAAAAGCTTAATCAATGCTTGGTTTTAGTTTGAAATAAACTCAATTTTCCTTAAAATTCGAGGCGATGGAATGAAAGTCTTACTTTAAAAACTAAAACTAAACTAGGAATCGTTGCGCAACAAGGTAAACAACGGTTGGGATCGTAAAGGGAAAAGCCCTTTTCAATATTGATGTCAAAAATAAATACTGGAAAAAATGTCAAGCGGAATGACAACCGAACATGTAAATGCAGGCAATTCAATGTCTGGTGGTGAACCAACCTCTCATTTGGTCAATGAAAACGTAGTCTAAACGCATCTACTAAGACGACATGGAAGTCTCCTTTTTCATTCAATACTTATGATATAATTAAATTATAATAAACGTGTTGTTTGGAGACTATACACTCGCTGAAAGAGTACGATAAGAACAACGAATCGGTTATATTCTACGAAGGTTAAACACGTATGAATGTAAACTTCATCTTATCAGCCTGGGGTATTACTATTTATGCTTCCTATTATTTGTTTTCGAATATGTTCAGTATAGTAATGCACTTTTATTTATAACGAATGTAACACGCGCCAGCATTTCTTCTAAATATTGAATTTCCTGAGTTTCAGCATATTTTGTAGAATGGAACATTGAGTTTTTTACTTCCCATCCCAATGCACACAAACTGTGAAAACCATAGACAAATCATACATATTGTCTCTGGTAAAAACAATGTAAGCTATCGGTAGATTAGGTTTGTTTGACGTGGGCTCTTGTGCGCACTAGTGCGCACTGGGTTAACTCTAATGCGTTCGATATAGCACTGAACTCGCCTTGGTACTGAAAACCTGTGTTTGACATGTCTTCTAGGGCACCCTAGTTGTGCCCTGAACAGACCCCAGTTAATTTGTGGGGCAAGAATTCAATGCTGAGTTTTGCTGTCACTTCGCTTCCTGTTAATTTTCAAACTAGTCATCTACATTGCGAACACTTTTATCAACTCTTTGCATTATGGCAAACCCAAATTCAGAATTTAGTTTTTTAGCAATAAACGGGAAAAAGTCTTACCAAAAGATAAATATTTGTCAATATCAACAGCTGACAGACTTCAGGGCAACATTTTGCGTTCGATATAGAAGTCTAATTTTCAGGGTTGTGCAGGGTTTTTGACAGGCGTGAAAATTAGACGACACTTCTCAGTGCGGACTTGTGGGCACTTGTGCTAGCCACGTCAAACAAACCAATTTGTTAAAAATAAACAAATTTTACATTATGCATAGTTATATTTTTTGAATTCAATTACACATTCTGAATGGAATATAATATATAAACAGCATTTTGTTATTTGCGCACATATTTGCATTGATAAAAAATATATTGCGTTTCATTCCACTGCGCATATTCCTGGGCAAATAAAATTGTTTATTTTTATAATCATACGACTCTAATTAAGCACAATATCAAACAAAGCCTTTGATTTGTTTTTCAAAGGGCTAACAATTTTTCATATAACCTACGATCGCACTATCGGTTTCGAAATACATTTAACAGCCTTTCAGATAGGTATTAGCTAGGGTTTATCAGTAGTTTAGCCCTTGAGGCACTGCTTGAAGGTGTATGTGTTCTAAAAAACTAATTCGAAAGAAGTGGGACAGCAAACGTTTGTTTTTGTTTTAAACTGTCTGAAGGACAGATATAAATAAAAAATTACACAAACCTCTTCGATGAGCATTTGTGCTACTTCCTTATCAACTTTTGAGTTCGCCGAATTTTAACGTACAAGTACCGATATTTTATTTAAATAACATCGGCTAACACTCTAATGGTTATGTAAATATGTCTAAGTCACCACCTCTTTTATCTATATTATTCAGCTTATCACTTGATAAGATGTTTAAATTTTTGTTTGCAAAAAGATCTAACGAATTCTGATGCCAATAAATGATTAATTAATTTACTACCCCACGTAGTATATTTAATTCTAAACATATCAACTGCCTGTCAACGGTTATCTAATTGCTTTCGCTTTTGCAACTGTCAGAAGGAAGAACATGCAACGAAAGTAGGTACGCCCATTTTTAAATTAGGCTGTACTTTTGATTAAAACCGACAGTCTTGTGCGTGCGCACAAAATGTGTCAAAACAAACCAGTTGTGGTCATGTACAACTAAACACACGACAGATTTATAGAATTTCCCTGTTTCTCCATTGCTACCTGTTGCCACCCAGGCCCAATGCACATTGGGTTCTATTGCCTTTGCCATGCAAATTAGTATGGATATGAAGTGCTATGCTAATCTCAAGGTAATGCAGGCAATTGTAGGCCCACTTTGAATGTACTTGACTATTTTTTTTAGTAGGTTGGTGTCTTGGAAGAAAAAAATCAGCGGATAAACAGATTTTTTCCTACGGGTATTAAACTTGTTCTTAAAATTAAAACACAGGTTTCTATCATGCTCTGTCGGCAACTTCGGCACAAGAGTGTTTTATTGCACAAATTATAACAGTCATGGGAAGGATCATGAATTTATCTGCTGACTACCATGCAGAGATATGTGAACGGAAAGGTACATTATCACATCACTGATAAGCATTGAAATTAAGTAATCACAATCGTAATTCATTCATGCGATTGTCACTTGGAAAGTAGGTATTAAAAGAATTAGCGGAGTAATTATCCTCTGCACTTGATTTCGTGTATGTTCATGAAAAGATGAAGTGTGATTATAAATGTCAAATTTAGCCCAAGCGAGTTCAATTTTTTACTCGTAAGGAAACTTTCGATTTTACATTAAGTAAAAGAATTCTTTTTCTGTCGCTCATTATATTCTCAACATCTATTTGACATTTTACATTACACAGGATACATCAATTTTGCAATGCCAATGAAATCGAAATGGGACCAATGCAAACAGCGTAGAATAGACAGTAACAGTATCAAAATGCGTGACATCTGTGCAATTGCAACTCAGAGCTCAGACAGAAAAAACGTGTTCTTCGAAAACCTCCATAGCCATCGTTTCGTGATATATTTCGATATATTTCGCATGAAAAAGATGACTTTGCAAAAAAGGAGACGAGATGATTGGCCTTCTCGATTAAGATAGCTCTTAGTATAGTTCCTGGATAATTTTTGAAGTGCATTCATCATTTAAACGATAAGAAAATACCCGCAAACACTCAGTAGTAAGTGGTTTCCCAATTGCTAAATACTGTCGAGTGCTCATAGTTTATTGATATGCACTCGAGCAACCGTGGTTAGCTACTTAAAAAAAAATGGATAAAAAATATAAAATGTGACTAGGTACTGGAAGCAATTAAATTCATACTTGAAAATATCGTAAAATATTCGCATAATATGTACCATTCAGGTAATTTTTCGATAAAAAGTATCCAATTAGTGAAATATTAAATTAAATTAAGGTCACGCTAACACTGTTTGTATGCGAACGAAATGAGTGCATTCAGAAGGCAACCAGCAATTAAATAATGCGTTCGTCAATGTTAAGTGTTATTGGGAAATTGTGTTAATATACATTTAAAGTAATCTTTTCTATTGCTTTTTAAATTAGTTTCTTGTTTTGTATATTAAATACCTATATTGAGTATATTAACTTAGAACGTTCAGGCCTTCACACAGTTTCTTAGAAATGGTTTTGTTTTGTAGTTTTCCATTTGAATAAAATATATGAACAGTTGTCAGTTTCCAAACAAAATGCACATAGGAGATAATGCAGGATATAAATATTTCAACGGAACCCTTTTTCGCATCTAAAGTTAAACTGTATTTTAATTTAACCTTTTAAAACTGCGCCAAATATAATCATATGTTGATATTTTCATAACATGAAAGTAATTTTAAATCACGCTATTAATGAATTTTCGACAAAACTCGCAGACAATTAGTTAAACTAGAGCAAAAGTATTCTAGTACAATTTGATTATTTGCTTTGTTCCTATACAGTGTGAATAATGTTTCTCCGCAGTTTGGACGAATACGATTTTATCGTTTAATCTTAGTGCCTGATAAAGTTTATAGAATAAAATACAAAGCTTTCGATTTCTGTACATTTGTGTCATCTATCAAACATATTTTTTTAAATAATGTATCAGACGACGTTACACACAAATGTTCAACCAGTGATTATTGGCACACTTATATGAAATTGCCATTAAAATGTAAGTGTGCAATTGATTTTATTAAGCGCCACTAATGAATCTATACTATCGGGAAATCATGATCAAATACAATTTCTAGCAGTTAATTATCAAAGATAACATATTGTGCGTCTACATGACGCACGGTCTGATTAAAAAGTTTTGCTATTGTTAGTTTGTTCCTACCTTTGGCGGTTTACAATGAGTAAACGTCAAACTGAATGCGCCATTACCTCAAATGCCTCAGTGAATTTCACTATTCGATGAAAAGAAACATAAATTTTGCGACAAAAGCATTATTTTAAACAGGCAGTTATTTTAAATTCAAATGGAATTGCTCCTCATGACGTTAGGGAGCGCAGAATGCAAGGATAATTGACTAGAT
Source organism: Cheilosia impressa (assembly GCA_948293265.1). NCBI lineage: Eukaryota > Metazoa > Arthropoda > Insecta > Diptera > Syrphidae > Cheilosia > Cheilosia impressa. Next base: position 2,909,019 of record OX411883.1, on the reverse strand, counting down.
TTGTTTGGACTAAAAGTAGACTGCCTACTAAAAAAATTGTAGCAACTATACACCATAAGCATTACTGCAACTGCAGATGAAAAATGGAGCTCAATTCAAAATTCAGTTTGACACTTCACATCGATACGGAAGCTGTGCAGTGGATTTGGAAATGATCATTTGGATCAATCATCTGATTTTGTACCTTTAGCGTGCTCTTAATTTCGCAACGAGTTTGCTGCACTGCACATGTTTTTTGGGGAGGGTTGTTTTTTCCTTTTCCATTCAATAGACGCTAATAGAGCAGGTGTCACATTCACACTGGCGTAGTACTCATATGCATTCACTTTAAGTGCAAGTGTTATATTTACTTTTATGCATTTTGCCAGCTGTTGCACAGAGTTTACTATTCAAGGTAATCGGTTGACAATTCCGAAGAAGAAGAAAAAAATTGAGAGGAACGCCTTTAAAGAGTCTATAGGGTTCGCCTTCCCCGAGAGAAGTATTTACGAAAGAAATAGGTATGCGTCGGAATTTGTGTGTCGATTCATGGATTTCAATGTTCTATTTGTTCAAGTGTGTGTAGTGTCTGCATGCATCTTTTTCTGAAGTACAGCATTTTGTGTTGACTTAAGTCTTTGAGGGTATGAGTTGCTACTCAGAAATGATGAAGTGATCATTTTGCTAGAATTGTCTGTCAATGTGGAACTCCGTTTCCTTTTTAAAACAACACTCAGTCGAAAGTTGGAAACATAAAAGAACTTCTTTCTTGTGTATGAAAACTGGTTCGGAATGATTCACTTTCGAGTTCAGATGCGATATATTAGGGTAGGGAAATAAATTCCAATCCCAAAGACAATTCTTGAGCAACATATGGCCGCAGTTGGATGTAAACGAAATAGCCAGCTGACGCCATAAACACCCTTAGAGCCCATAAAACACGAATGACCTAATTACAGCCAAGCCAATAACAAGGTGACAATAATTTAGTCAAACTTTAACGGTTTCTACCTACTTCCAACCAAACTGGAACCAACACGACACAAAATAACCTGCGCGATGGCTGTCGGAAATGCATTGGAGAAAGCTCAACTGCTTTGAATCGCACCGCGCACGTGTCGATATAAGCTGCCAGTGATTTACAAAATCTGTCAGGTGCTCGCACACACGTCAAACTGACACTGCATTGGCTATTAATTAACGCTTATTGGGTACTTATCTGTGATATTAAATTATCAGCACAAAAACTGCTCGATCGCTTCAACACTTTCAAAACATCAATCACATTCAAGAACGAATTCCGATTTATAAAGGGGCTAATTGACTTAGAAACAGTTTTATTTGCTAAGCAAGAAACAATTCATAAAAAAAAATATTTTTTTCGAGACGAGATTGCTTCCAAAAATAAAATTATTTAATTGTACCGCCAGCAGGCGATTATCTGACAATTTATGGAGCACATATTTAGGCCGACGATCCCATCAGAAAATAACAAAAAAAATATCAACCCGCACTGATAGAAGAAGACGGCACATTTCACTTTGTCGTTGATATCCTCCTTACCTCCTTCGTATCTTCTATTTTTGACCATGGTCGCTGTTCCTTATTTGGAAAATAAAAATAAAAAACACACAAGAAAGGTCTGATAATTCCAACAATCCCTTATAATCCGCGCAGGTATATACGTCCCGTTATCAACTGCTGCCGTATCTAGCACGGTGCGATGCTTTTAAACCGCCCCCACGCTATCACTCCTAAATTTTCCCGATACACCGAGCGCCTACTAAGGAGCACACAACGACAACCACACACTCACACACACACTTAACAATCCCGAAACCGCTGTAATCGGTGCGTGTCGGTTAAAGATAAAGAACGTCAGATACGAAACAACGCGTTGTTAACAGATTTCCCATATTCGCATTGAAGTAAAGAAACACTATACGCAGAGAGAAATACCGAAGCCAACGACAGATCGTAAACGAATAATTAAATTATCGTAGATACTTTGAGTAGCCTATAGACGCATAGAGAACGCGCTAGCGCTACGCGAGCGAGCCGACCTTTCCAACAATGAGAGAGAAGAGTGACTTTTCTTCACAAAGGCGAGAGCGTCCTCCGCTGTGGTCTGGCGCTCCGCCGCACCGACCTTCTGTCCTGCCTTTTGAGTCGTTTTCTGTGTAACAGAAACAGAAACAACCTAAGAATTTGTCCGCTTTCCATCGTTTCCAAGAATCTAAAAACGACGAGCGTGGTGTATAATCGAAAATCCATAAACTATTGTCGAAATGGCCAATCAACCTTTGAGTGTAGTCATAGTCACCGACCAGACGGCGACTCTGTGTGTATTTGTGAATGGAACATCGACGGTTGTTGTTATCAGGAACTGGTATTGCGAGCGACCGATTGAGGAAAACAGACCTGATAACAAGTACTATCTGCTGGTGTATGGGTAAGAGAAGATTTACGAACTGACACAATATACTTAGGTAGAACGGACGGACAATGGAAACGATAAGCAATGTGCATTCCAATTTCGAAGATCGGGAAAAGACTCACTGAGACGAATGCAATAGTGATAATTGCCAATGAATTTCGGTTGCATCTCGAATGCGGATGCGTGCTCTTAATCGAATTGAATGCGTGAAAAGTGAAAACGCCGCACATTCTTTGAAAATTTCCAGTACACCTTCTGAACTTAACTGATTAGAGCTGTTCTGCGTCGCTTGTGGCGATGTGTGTTGGCGTTCCACATCGGATGCAAGTATGTAGGTACGTAGGTAATTGGGAAATTATTGCACTGTTGATGGATTTGTTATCAGTTATATGACGGATTGTGTACTTTGTTCGCTGAAACAAACCAAGTCACAGGTCGTTTACGTTCCTTTTGGACAGGTGTCGCTGATCTGTTAAAATTGTCGCATAGCTGCTCATGCCTTTCATAAGATTTTTTTTTTAAATATATTGTTTTTCAGGTGTCAATTAAAATAACAGCGCCTGCCCACGATATGCTCGAGCGTTTTGTCAGCCTTTAAAATGTGCGGATCGCTCTCAAGTTCAGTGCTACAGGGGACTGCCTACGAAGTCTGTTGGTCATTTATTTATAACTGCAAACGGTTTGGTGCTGACCGCGGTCTCATATTTAAATGATATACCTAGGAGGAGTTGATTCAGTGTCGTTGGCTTGCAATTGCTTTTAAGTCATACGGCAGAACATCAAGTGATCTGTTCTCAGTGGAGTATAGTTTCAGGGATGCATTTCTAGCCTGTGACGATAGTGGTGGTCAGTTTACTTGTTTAAGCATGCGCATCTGGGTAAAAACGAACAATCAAAGTCAAGACTTTCGTGCAGGGAGGTTAGCAATAACTAAATAGATATATCGAACAATTCTTCTGGATGGAATGGCCTGTCGTCCGACGACTTTCTGTAAAGCATATATTTCTGCATGGATTTACAATGAGGATAACCCTTAAAACCGCGTAAACTAATTTGGTATTTGTTACAAATTTGAAACTGTCATCTGCCATTTGACAACGAATTGACTGGCCCCTAAAAATGAGGCTTTAGGCCCAGTAAGTACACAACTGACAAAACCTAATACTCACACAACGACGGAAGATCCAGCAGACAATACAAGACTTCCAGACCTATGGCCGTTCCATTGGTTTACCGATTTCAGGGACGTATACGAAAGTATTTATATATTGACTTAACCCGTCGGCAGGAAAAATGTGGAACGCGTTTGCTTCTCCATTAAAAGTTAATAGAAACAAATAAGCGAGACTTGACTGTCAAAAAAGAACTTTCATTGAACTTTTATTTCGAAGATGCCTCCAGTTTTGCTTATCATCAGGCAAACAGCGCCATAAGTCAGTATTGGTAGGGTAAGGGTTCTGAACAGTACTCCATCGTCAGCGATCTCAGCAAACCAAAGGAGAAGCGGTTTCTTTGTGTATTTGATGTTTGCCTTCAAGAAGATGAACTCCCGTAAAAGGCTAAATGAGGCAAAATTAGCAGTCATCGGTCATGACACCTTCCACCTGTACTTAGTTGATAAACTAGTGCACGCGACCTAGCTTTGTCATTCTTAAGCTTTTTGATAGCTTAGCTCTGTCAACGTCTTCTCTACTATGTGCTGGAACTGGTTCTTCATTGCCTGGACGTAGGTTCTCTCCTTGCAGTCCCACTCTTTCTCCATGATTTTTTCACTGCTGCTTTAATGCATATCAGCCATTCCCTGTGCTTTGGTGACTAGTTTTTCAGGTTTCAGATCTATCAGCAATAATAAATCGTTTAAAACTTTTTTTTGTTTAATGTTTATTTTCTCTAAAGTTTGCAGGTGAATCATTATGTTTTTCATTCCTTTCCAACGAGAGGAATTTATTTTGCAACAAAAGCCACTATAAATAAATCAACAGTGAAATTAACTGTGGCCTTCGAGTTAATCCGCCTTGTTTACGAATTTCTGTTTACTTTTCCAACTTGGAATTAAATACGAGCAATCATTTTGTAAAAATGCACTTGAAACGACATAAGCTCTTAACTAAATAGTTGGCAGGGCGCTTTAAGATGTAAAGTTTAGGGCTTAAAGGCAGGCTGTAAAGTACGAGTAGCTATAGTAGATTTTTCCCGAGTTGTAACATTTGTTTGTCGGACTTTTAGTTTCTAGCAATTTGCTTCAATATTTCTTTTTTAATTTGACATAGGTATATAATTGCATATCAAGTCGAAATCTGTCAAAAATATTTGCCGTACTGTGTTTCGAAAGTGGTGACAGAAGTGCAGCCTACCCTCGCTTGCGTTCGCATTTACGAATTGGAGCTGTCATCTGCATCCTGATGCCATAAACAAATTCTTGTGCAAAATAACAAAAGAAAAAAAAAAACTATTAAACGCATTTGTGGCATACTTCCAAAACCGAAGCGTCTGGAATAGGCCCCCCATATGTGTTTACAAAAAACGTGACAGTTTAGTTTATTTGTGACAGATTAACGTGCGCACAAGAGGTTATAATGCGTTGAAGAAAGAGAAGATTACCTACTTGCGTTCAAAGTTAGACTCCATTCTCTGTTTTGTTCTATTTCAACTGACTATACAGTTGGTTTAGACATTTCGTAAGAGAAAGAATGATACTGCAGAGAATTCTCCCTTCTTGGGAGATATGCTTACAAAATTGTAAGTTTCAGGATTTTTTTGTTGTTATTGTCCAACGAAATCAATTTTCAAAAAGGCTGATTCTTTTTTAGTAATCTCCTCCACCTATAAATATTCTATGCCACTTTACAATGTCTCATTTGGTGACGTTCCACCTCGCTGCGAGATCCTTGAGCGAGAACACTTCAATAAATAAACAAAATCGAAATATGTATGCATTGGCATCACACTTCAATGCCACCACTGTTGTTCCTGTTTGATGTTATAAAACAAATACAACAAAAATAAAATAAAAATCCACTAAAGTCTGAAACTATGTATAGAATAGTCAGAGTCACCTCTGCAGTGCAACAACGGCTGTGATTATTTTACAAAAAAATATATAATAAAAATAAAAACGCATAATGTTGTGTGTGGAAATACTATTTTCAGCAACAGGAACTTTCCTACTCGTATCTACGAAATTTACAATCAATGCCACCAGCTTTTGCCCCGCCGCCGCCAGTATCCAACCGAGATGTGTGTCACAGAATAAATATAAACAACGCCGCCGCTGCCGTGAGATTATTTCAGATGATCAGGGCACATTTATGAGATTCTGATATAAAGTTACGTTTACATGGACAAAAGAGATGAAGTGAGTTATTGTTGCTGCTGGCTTTTGGAATGTGTAACCATTCTATAACGTATAATATTTTAATCATTATATTGCTGTTTTAATTGCAAATATGTACTCGGATTATTACTGCGGTGAGTTGGGCTGGTGCGATAATAAAATGTTTTTGCTCACTGCTCACACACGGATGGCTTAAGTTTGATGTCTTATTTGATAACAAATTCGGAGTGTGGCGATTACTTGAGGAAAGTAAACCCAGACATAGTGCACTGTCTTGTCACTGACTTACCGACGTCTATGCACAAATGTCAACTGTGCACTGACGGTGCTAGTTTAATCTGGAAATGGTTGCAATGAACCTGTTATCAAGAGATGTTATCGATAGAATCGTATGTGCATAGGTTGGTTAGGCTCTAATAAACGTAAATCGTATATTATAATAAGTATAGGAGCGATATAAGGCTATCTTGAAAAAGAATCTACCGCAAGCGAATATTCAACCGAAACGATGGTTAATATATAGGCAAGGTCCATCTATATTGGGCTTTAGAAGGTTAAATATTTTTTGGTTGACGTGTGTCAAATGCGGGCTGCAATTAAAAACAACTCAATAAACTTCTGGCCATAGGATACATCGTCACAGCCTTGACATTCGCTTGTACTCGCGATTGTGTAAATGTATAATATGGATAAAAGTTATCTAAAGAAACGAGTAGTGCGCCCAATAAAGCTCTGTCAAACGGATCAATTGCATAGGCAAGAAGGAGGGAAGCTTGCGAATAGATGGCAGCAGTTCTAATAAAAGCTGTGAGTTCTTGCAGACGGCGTTCAAAGCGCATACAAAATTGACAATATTATTGGGCAGCTTGTTGAATGGCTACAGTACGGAATCTCCAAAGCAGGCAACCGTTTCTCCTTGTGTCGCTATACCCTAACACATACAACCCTTGCACTGACGAGAATTAAAAAAAATTAGATTTCCTTAAATCGCTGTGCAAAAAAAGCAACAAACTGTGCGAGATTTATCTAAATGTTCGCTTTCAATTCTTTCGCGTGGGTTTGGGCGAATCGCTGGCGTTTCTTCCTCAGTGACGCTCAGCTTCTTTGTGGAAAAGTAAAGTCGACATAAATTTTTTTGTTTAGCTTTTGCTTTGTCCGATTTATTTTTTGCTACTGATATTCCGAACACAATTATGTACTCAAGGTAATATCTCCAAATGTCAAATACTTGGGTAAATGAAAAATAGGGAAGCATTTTATCAGGCAGCAAAATATTGACGCGGGGCGGGGTATAAAAAAAAAACATTGTTACACTAATTTATCTATATCAATAAAAGTGAGCCGGCGTTTGTATTTTTCATTGTCACATCCCTATAAACCGATCAACGAATTTTCGGAAATTTTTTTATATTCAGACGACACATATTTATAGGCAGTTGACATCTTCATTTAAAAGTTCTGATCTTCTTTGCAAGGTTTGTCTTGTCTATTATGACGGTTAGACCACTTAAAAGCATGGTGAAAAATCGTACACAAATATTGGCTATAATACAAACGAGTTTATGGAAATTGAGGCATCAGTTGGCCTGAACATAGGGTACACTATTCAAGTGATCCAAAAGAAGAAGAAGTGGCCCTTTTTAGAACACACCCGCCACGTGTATCTAATCAACCTAACGACACTGCGCACGAACTTGCCTTATAAAAAACAACCTCAATACTATCTAAATATTTACTTAGAAGTTTGCTAATAGAAAACACAAATGGATAAAGTGTCACCGTTCGGGTTTGTAACTAGTACGATATAATTTCTTGTTATAGTCGCACCTTGTGACATGTTTCGTTGGGTGTTTTAACAATAAATAATTTTACTTGTATAATTAGGCAATCCATATGCAGAAACTTTTTACACAGCTTTAAAGCATTTGCAGCAAATCCAAGTTGTATGGAATTTTGAGAAACATTCCTGCACCTTACCTTGTTTGCAGCAAGTGACTTGGGGTGGTGTAACAATCATTTTCAGTTCCGATCGGCTTCTTTACACGGTGCGATTGGTTAAATACACTAAACTGTCTTAGACACTATTTCTTTGGCAACGAATTCTTGTGGTTCCATAATTGATTTCACTTTTTTTTTTCTGTCGTTTCGCTGGTTTTAGTGAATATAATGCACTTTTGCAACTGCACACATTTCTTGTCTTGCACAAACTGATCTTACCTCGGTACGGCAGCTGCATTTATTATGAAAAACCAGATTTCAGAAGACATGTAGAAATTTCAAGAAGCATAGGAAAATATATGTCCACATGTTAGAGGAGGTGCAGCAGTTGAAATACTCTTGGTCCCGGTTACCAATGAGAGCGAAAGTGAATAGTATGCTGTGTACACTATTGTAGGGTACACTAGAATGTTACAGATATATTCGCCTGTTAAACGCTCCGATGCACTTGACCTTAATGATGTACCGTTGTTGCAAATTTGAATAGTTGACACCAGGGAAGTGTATACGTACATTGAGTGTGTGTCTTCTTAGTATTCTAGGATCTCTCATCGCATACCTATGTGAAAGACAGTTGTGTACTATATGTTTCAAATGAACAGGATTTATGTTGTTCTAATGCAAATATCAGTATGTTTTCCAGGCGAAAAATTCAAAATTCCCGAAGAATCATGGTAATTCTAACCCTCTTATGAAAGGTTCAATCATTGATGTGCAATATTATTCGATAAGGATCAATTACAAAAATCAACAATGTATTTAGAAAAGGCCAACACTCTAGCAAGATAGGCGCTATTGAATTTTGAAATCTCTTGCAATGATGCCACTTTAATTCTTTTCGCTCATCGATAAATCCTTTCTATTATGCAATTTCAAATCGACTGAATTTTAAATACTACTTCATGGTCCAAACGAATGATTAAGTGTAATCATTAAGAGTTCACAGAATTAATTGACTTACACTCTGCGTGATAAAGTTATCCCGATGATTACACTGAATTGTGCTATTATTTACTCATTTCTAGCAATTAACTGGATTTACACAAACGTTTCTTATCACCACGTTGCGATTATCGTAATCAGACATAATGTAAATTAAATAAAAAAAAACTACTCGTCTTTAATCAAATCAAATATAAAGTTAACATCAATCAAAATAACGGGCAATCATTTGTTTACTTCAATTTTAAATGTCAAGTCTGAGGAAGCGATGATTTTCCCGAAATCTGCGTTAAATTTTTTTTAATATAATATACGGAGCATAGGTACTTAATGGGGAAGCTCAAGTTAATAGTTTAAAATGTCTGACAGCTGGCTGACTTAAGTCGACTTAAGATAACTAGGCTTTTGAATGTACCCAAGTACGTCATTCCGAATTACATCGGCGAAAAAATGAAAAAAAAACCTTTATCAGTCAGTTCTTTTTTTACTTGTTGTACCAACACTTTCTCGATTTGTTTCAGGACTGTTCAGGACGTTTTTCAATGTTTTTCGAAATCGAACTCGAAGCGGAATTGTCATTCATGAATCGCCTGGTATTGATAGGTGAAATCCAAAGTGCGTTTTATTGAGAATTCTTTTGACCGGCAGTAAAGTTTTAATAATAAAAACCCACCTATTAGTTTTTTGCAGAGTACTTCCGAAAAGCTGTGCTGCCAAAGTCCATCAAATATACTCATACTACTAACGAAAAGCAATGCAGTGGCTCTAGATCTCTTCACATAGTTCGCCATTTTTTTGATTTCATCAAATATACTCTCAAATCTTTCAAATATATTTCCTTGGTTTCGATTTACTATAAAAACCATCATTTTCATTATGGTAGGTACCTATAATGTGTGAAGATGGATAAACGAACAACCATTTTGTTTTTGAACCACTCGCTCAAAATCGATCAATCAAAAGCAGTCGCCTGGCAAATATCCATCAATCTGAACGGGTGCATTCTTTCTCTCACACGTGTGGACAGCGATAGCTGTCAACGCCCTTTTGAACAGCAACTGGTCGTTGCTTTTTTTTTCCGGCAATCATTTCTACAAATCAACAATTAGATGACGTTATCTTAATGGGCTGAACTTAGTTGATAATTCAGTGGAAACACGTTCTAATCACGTTCAGCAAATTGCACGTGAAGTCCTAGTGAATGTTCAAATCAGGCACAGTGTCATATATTTTGTTTTGGCGTGTTTTTTTTTCGTTGTTTTGCAAATCGAAGGTAATAAACGGAATATTAATTGATGATTATCTTTTTGATATAATGCGAGCAGCCAGTATTTGTGGTTTGTGACTTGTAATTTCTAAATGAAGATTGAAATATGACTTGTGGAAAAAATTGGGAACTATTTTTGGATGGGATGTGAAATGTAATGATAAATGACAACTTGATGGCAGGATAATATTAATTAATTTTATTTGGTAGCGCTTGAAAAGTGTTTTGTTATAATCCAATTGGGTTCGAACTTGATTTTTTGACAGTGACACATGACATGTGTGTTTGTTTTAAATAAATTGTAAAAGTTTTGCAGAAATTCTTTAAGTTGTGATAAATTGTCTGGAGAATTGCAGCTACATATTTGAAAAGTTTGCAAACATTTGTGCCTAGTAGTGTATCCATTGCTTGTTAAATTAGTTCCTACGAGAAGACACTTCTGGTGTTTAAATAACATTTGTAATTCCCTTAATTATTCCCAAGCAATTACAACAACTAAGCTCTAATTGCCCTTCTAGGACTCACAGTAGTTTTTGTAATTGCGTGCTGAAAATGCTACTTTACTTTGCTTTGCTAAGATCGAAACTAAAAAGTCACGCCTATGCTGCACCGAGCATTTAATGGATGAGAGCGACGTTATAAAAATGAATGCGATGTTAAGAAATGAAAATTCCACAATTATTATGGAGAGAAAATTTACAAGTTTTTGATTAGCTTGAAAAATGTACAAATAAAGTCCGAAAATGTGTATTTTTTCGGCCGTGTTAAAAAGAAGCTCTGCGCCAATATATCTGGTAACACTATCGAAGTAAATCTTCATCGCATATGCAATCCTAAAATTATGCAATGTGAATTGGGTGTGCGACTCTCAAACTGTTTGCTTAGGTCCCAGTTCTTTTGAGCGACATAATTTTTTTTTAGCGGTGATGATGATCGTGCGGAGGCCGTTGATATTACGAAACATATCCGAGAGATGCAAGCGGGAATGATGTTGTTGTGTCTATATTAGCGTGGGATCTTTTTCTCCAATAAAAATCCGGTTTCCTGGTCAATTTTAGAACGTCGGATATTTTTTTTTGTTTTCTTTTTCCACTTTCGTCCTTGGGTTCCGGCAAATTCAATTTTTCAGTGTTAATGTCCTTTAGACTCATTCAATTGATATTAGGCGTATTAGCGCCCTGATCGCGCTCTGAACGAAAAAAGAAACACAAATTCTGAGATCTGAGCTAAAAAAGAAACACGAACTTTTTGTATAACAGTTCAGGTTGTGCTCTAAACTAAAAAGAAAAACGCCTATGATAGGTAGACAACGACAAATTTTCCATTAAGGTTTTCTAAATGTTATATAAACACAAATAAATATTTTCTGCTTTCCGATTTGATCAGATTACATCAGTAAACGCATAAAATGTTAACTGATAATTGATCAACTAAAGTTGTCCGCTCTCCAGTTGAGCCCAAAAAAGGACTGTATAAATAAAGTTATAATTGGTCTACGGAGAGCTTATAACCTAAAATAGGTTATTTTAAAAAGTTAAACAATTTTCAATCTGGATCAGATCTTAAAAAGTGAGTAGAGTAGATCTTAGAAAGAAATATTTAAAAAGCTGAAACAGTTTACGGCAAATGTCACTAAGGCAGTTTCAAAGCTCTCCCATCTTTGCCCTTACGTCAACTTTACACAGCGAGGTCTGATTTTGATTTGGTTTCTGTCAAATTATCTGTTAAATTTCGATTGACTCTCGTTAGTTTGGCAGCAAAAAAGCACAAATTGAATCTAAGGAATGGCGACGGCGTTTTGACTTTCCGTCAATTATCGGAAATAATCTGTCTGTCGCGATTATACTTTTCCATCGCCTAACATGATGAACTGTCAAATATCAACAATGAAATTCTTTCAGTTTCTAGTCGTATACTTTGAGCGGCACGTGTTTTGTTCTTTTGATTTATTATTATTCAGGCATAAAATGTCTGATAAGACGTTCCATTTAGCATTTACCAGCATTGGCTTTGAATCATATCAACAAAATGACCTATTTTGTCAACTTTGCACCTCCAATGAGCGCAGATATTTGGAAAAATATCAATAAATTCCTTTTCCTTTTTCCTTTTGTTCTTGCAATACCCGCAAAATAAAAACCACCATTCTACACTAATTTACATTAAAAGTTTATTGCAAATAAAATAGTTTTTCTAAGCCTATACATATTTACACTAACTATCGACTACGTTTCAAAGGATCGTTTTATTTTTGATTTTAAAATTAATTTTTCGCTATAAGGAATCGTCTCTATTGGTTTGAGCAGAGCTTTTGTAGTTATTAACACGAATTTCGTTTCTGCAGCTATCAACACTTAGTCTCTATACAAAACTACACATACATAAAGAAACAATTATAGCAAACGCTTGTACTTATGACTAGATCACGGATTTCATCTAATTTAGTAAAACGGGTATATAGTATATGAATCTATCAACAGAACGATTAATTCCAGCATAGTGTGCGTGTATGGCTTGATGGCTTAGTTTTGCGACTCCATGTAGACTTGATTTTGGCCGTTGGTCTTGTTCTCCTCTTTTTTGGGTTCGTTCCAGTATTGCGGTTCAGTCTTTCCGAAAATGATGAACAACAGATTGCCCACAAAGAAGAAGCCGGCAGCGATGAAGAAGATGATTCTCCATTGGCCCGGGTCTTTCTGAAAAATCAAGAGAAGAAGAATGTAAATTTGGTTCTACTGTATATCGTTGCATAAAGAAGCTTCAACACTTACCTCGTCATGGACAATAAATCCAACGGTTAGGGGGGCAATTATGCTCATTACATTCGCCGCACAGTTGGTAATTCCCATCAGCGTGCCAGCAAAGTTCGGTGACAAGTCAATGTGATTCACCTGGAAGCCTAGGTAGCAAGCCGAGTTGATACCCACAGTCAGGCAGAGCAGGACAATAGCTAGAGTGACCTGATCCCCGTCGATGTATCCCAAGCAGATGAGTCCAATCATCGGCACCCACAGACCAACTGAGTTGAAGAATTTCCGACTGAAGGAGAGCGACATGCAACGCCTCTTGTTGAGCATCTCCGACACAAAGGCGAAGAAGAAGCACAACAAACACATAGTCAGGTATGGCAGGGACGACAGCAAGGCGTTCTTCTTAATGTCCATGCCGAGGATGTTCTTCATGTAGGTTGGAATTTCAGTTAACAGTGTCCAGAAGCCCCAGTTGTTGGCACAATGAGCGCACAATAGCACGAAGAACGGCATCGAAGTCAAAATATCTTTCCACGGCGTTGGTATGGCGGCTTTCTTCTCGACGGTGCCCAGTGAAGTCTCAATGTATTTCCTTTCTTCCTCCGAGATGTACCGATTCTCGGCAGGACAGCTGGATGCAAAGAAGAACCATAACACCGCCCAGATGATGCCAGCTCCACCAGAGAAGTAAAATATACTTGGCCAGCCCATAGTTGACGAAGCCAGTTCTCCACTGACGGCCAACATCAAGGCGGTACCGAATTGAGTGCCAGCGTAGCTGAATGTTCCCAATTTTCCACGCTCCTCAACTGGAGCCCATTTTGAGAGAAGTGTGTGCGTCGATGGGAAAATGCAGCCCTGGCAGAGACCCTGAATCACACGGAAGGTACAGATCAAGGGCCAGTCGCCGATCCTGGCACACCATGGCGTGAGAATATTGGTCACGGCACAGATGGTTATGCCGCACAAAACGACTACTTTGGCGCCATATCGCTGGGCGATTTGACCAGCGGGAATCTGTGTGATCACATAGCCCCAAAAGAAACTGCTGAGGATAAGGGATTTCGTTTTCTCCGTCCATGGGTATTCCTGCAATCAATTAGAAGGAGAGGTTAGGTTTTTAGTTAAGATCGATTCTACACAATCAGAGTGGATCTGCACTCAAGGTTAATTATTTATACATCTTCATGCACGAACGACTCGTAAATGAACAAAAATTCGCAAAAACGCTGACATTGAAAATGCTGGACCTGTCAAGCAAATGCATGAGTGGTTTTACAGTTTAAGGTCAGATATAAGCGCAGTCAATTGATTTTTTGTATTCGAAAGCTAAAGCGACGTTTATTTATCTCGCTGTTGTTTTAATTTGTGCGTCAATTTCGCTGACAGTTTAAAAATATTAAACACTTTGCAACAGTTTGCAGTATTGCTTTACAATGAAGTACATTGTCCGACTAAACGTCATATGTAAACAACTTGTTGTCACATAGTTCTAGTAGTAGTAGTAGTTCCAGAAAATGGGAACCCTCAAAACACAAATCTGACACCAGGCAGCCTTCGTATGTCGTATTTTTATTGGACTAGATTAATCACATGAAAAGTTAAAAATCCAGTCACTTATTACTTGACTGATATTTCAGTTGTAAAAGGTGACATTTCCGACCTAGTTTTTACTTTCAGGCAAAATCTGGTCCATGCAAATCAAGTCGGCTTAAACCGGCTTAAAATTTGAACGTGCCCTATGCGGCAATCAATCTGCTTGACATAATGTTTGCAAACGAAATGTGTCAAATATGTGACGTTTTGCCAAACAATTTATTGACATTTCTTATCATATAGTTCTACTTACATCGAAATTAGAATTTGTTGACTTGTCAGTCATTGCGACAATGGCAACGGACATATTCACACGCATCGCATAGGCGACAGCCAGACCAAAGAAAATAAGCACACACTGCAGGTGACGTATTCCAAATACCGATTCTGAAAGCAGATAAAAGAAAGCAATTTAAGAGTTAATTATGTGACAGCAAAATGCATTCCCCCCAAAAGGGTATTTACAAGCCCAAACCTGTTTAGACTCGGATTCGACTCAGTTGCTGATAACTGCATAAGTAAACAATTTTAATTGTGCGAATAATAAATAAATCACCGTACCTCCTCGTACGGTGTTGACTGATAAGAATCTGGGAAATACCTTTGAGCTGTTATAAATGTTACGTATACGCTCTAGTGACCGGAATAATTCGGTTCGGTCTATGAATGAAATGGGTTTTCTTATCAGAGAGATGCGCCACGCCTCCCAGAAGTATGCAAGGTTTTGTCCGTTTCTAGATATTGTGGAGTGTTTCGGGTTTATAGGTAGTTTTTAGGGGCTAAGTGCCAGTTGTTTAGGCAAATTGCTTTTAAATCAATAAAATAAACTGCCGACACAAGGAAGTGCAAGTACGAGTAGCGCTCACACTTTGCATTTCTATTGATAGTAGCCAAGTTTGAAGTTCAAAATAAATATTTTTGTTTACACAATCGTTTTGCGTTCAATTATCGAGCTCGTGCGGTTAGCTTGACGGTACAAAAAAAAAAACACAAATCAATAAAACATTAAATATTTGCTATTTGATTAATACTGCAGTTAGTTTTTGACGCTCTCGCTCTATTTTTAATCTCGGTACTATGCATAAAATTTGAAATGGTTGCAATTGTTACGTGAACCTGACATAGCAGAAAGTGGTTGTTGTTACAGTCCCCCCAGACGCTCTTATATCACCCACTTAAGGCTGGAGTGATTTATGTTTCCACGGTTTCACAAAAGACTCATATATTTGATGTTATCAGTTTTGCAATTAGTCAAATCTTCTTGGTTGGTATGCGAAGAACAAGTCGCAACAACGGAGGTTATCTAAGTAAGTAGCCCGGTTGCGTGGTGCGGTTGAAACTGCTTTGCAGAAGTGATAGTATGTTGATGATGTTGGAAATTTCCATGACACGCGCCAAAACGGCGATTAAACTTTTCACTTTCAGCGGGCATTTTTTCGTGAGCCCGGAATGAATATTTTACATCAGAATGACAGATAGATACTCGGAAGGACCTTTTGCATGATCACTTGTTGGTTGGAAATAGCCTTGAGATGTCATTTGTCAAATTTGTCATATGTCAAAATAAAACTTCGATTAATTTAATTCTCCTATGGAACATATTATAGAACATGGAACTTCCTGCTCAGTGCTTCTAGAAATATATTCACTTGACAAATAAAGTCGAGAACAACTTTTAGCTTAACAACATAAAAGAAATATGTATGTTACATAAAAAACTTCATAACATGCCTTAACATCATTTAATGATGTCGAAAGATTTTTAGATTTTTTTTTAAACACGCCCTTCCGAAATACATTAAATCAGCAGACGAACCGTAAAGTGTAAATATAACACTTAGCTGCTGGTTTGGCATTGAATTTCAGGGACGCGTTACAATTTAATTAGAAATATTTTTCCAAATGCGTCATTGTACCTCTAACATACTTCACACCATGTCAAATCCGTAAACAACCCTTCAATTAAGTTAATTTGGTTCGTTATCGCCTTCTGCTTTTTTTGCAAAAGCCCCGACTGACTGTTTTATCTATCCATTTCCACCCACACCGGATCGGTTGGCGTCTAATCAAAACCAGTTCCACCAATCGGATTTAAATTCGACAACAACTTGATCTATTAATCATTATTGCACCCATCGAGGATCGATATTTTTGCTGTTATCAAAGCATTGACACACATTTTAACAATGAAAACAAATATACCTTTATCTTCAAATCTTCGATTTTTAACCATTTTGCATTGGACACTATCTTATGTTCGATTAATCCTTGTTAATAGTAATAGTGTTCCAATTGTTTTCACTTCTTGTCGGTACAAGGTGTTATCACTGACTGATGATCACTGTCGACTGCAGATAGGAAATTAGAAAAAGAAGCCACTGCGACTGGATAGAATATGGGTATCTCTATCTAATCAGGAGTGGATGGTTATGAGAGCGATAAGTATTTGCTCCTATTACGAAAGTGGAAATGGGAAACGAAATTTCTAGATATCAATCAGAGTGAATGTCAGGAGTTGGGTATAGAATTTGCATGGTTACAGGGTTGTTATTAGAAAGAAAAAAGTAAGAATTCCATTAAAAATGGTGAAATACGAGTTTAGCATTTAATTACTTTACACAATTTTTTAATAATTTTTTTTAGATTTTAGATTTAGATTTTTTTAGACTGCAAATATCAGTTTTATGCAATGCTAGTGCATGGTATCTAGATTTTTGATTTTTAAAGAAACCCAATGAAAACAAAATTATATTTTACAGCACCGGAAGGGAATTATTGCTGACGTTACTAGAAACGGCATTTTTATTTGACAGTGGAATGGTACAATCGAACATAACGAAAAATTTAAGTTATATGCTGTATAAGTATACAATTTATTGTCGTTTTTCTAACTACTACTCAAACACTAATCTGTCAAAAGTGGACAAATTTGAAGTTGAACTTTTATATTTACGGGCTTTAAAAATTTTTGCTGCAATTTGTTTTTTTATCCGACCGACATTTTGGGTTACATAGTTCTCAAGCGACTGTTAAAGTCCACAGCTATATGATAGGAAAATCTGTCAAAAGTGGAATGATTTGAAATTGAAGGAAATGCATTCCTACTCAAGAAAGTAACATAGGAATAGGATTTATAGAAATGTACGCACTTAACGAACAAGGGGCAAATCAAATCAGTTGTTAATAGTAATATTGTGTCAGTGATTTCTATCGGCCTAAATTGATCAGGTAAACATTTTATTTCGCTGACGTGTGCGGAGAACATATCTAGGAATTCCCGTGTTCAGTTGGAACTTTAATTTGCAAATCAAATCTAGTTTTTGTCGGTTAATGAAAATCTTGTCCACTTCTAAGACGACTTTCATTCTGAATCTGCCCCACTTCTAGCAAAGATGTCAACTGTTCGATTTCACATCGTTCCACAATAGCCATTTTAAATCATCCATCTTAAGTTCAACCACCCATTTGTATTCAAGCGGGAAAGTATTGTCAGCTAATTTTTTTCTTTTTTTATTTTTTTGCACATTAAAATATATTTTATTTGATTTATGTCGCTCATTCATCACTTAACAACACCCTCCACAGAGATATGCAATAAGTCAATTGCAACCTGACCTGTTAACTGTTAATTACGTTGTACTACATATGTAGTAGTCACAAGATGACATTGATAATAACGGAAAAATTATGCCTGTACTGCGTCTTGGGGGCTGCTCAGTGTCTTATCGGTGGCAGTCTACATCGAAAGGACTGTCAAAAGAAAAAAAGCCTTATCTGTTAGAAAACGACTTTATTATTGACAACTTGTTAATGGCAAGGTCAATCCTAAAACGAACAAAAAACATAAAATAAATTTCAAACTTATCGCTCGCTGATTGTATGGCGTGAAAAACATTATTTAAAGAAGTTGTCGGTGGTTTATGTTTGTCAATAATTTATTGTGAGAAATTTTCCATGATCCACCATCGAGTACATTTTGTCGTGTGCGTTTAAAATTTGTGACTTATTTTTATAGCTTTTGTTCATATGCTCAGTTCAAAAGCACTCTGAATTGCTTCCAGATAGACTTTAGTTCTGGCTGCTGGGGGTTTTCATTTAATTTTTATATTTCGTTACTTCTTTGCAAGACTGTCAGAATGTAAATTGCGTGTTCAAAATAAAATAATCAATGAGGCCTGCGGATTAGTTCAATCTAAGTGTCAAACGTTGCAATTCTAAATACAAACGAGTAACTATCAACAAGATATACTACACTTTACTATTTATTTGCTTTGATAAAAATTGTTTGACACATATAATTACGCCACGTATATAAATATATTTATCTTAAATAAATATCTATCAAATATAATCTTGACATAATACATACAACAAGATTTATGCAGTGTTGGAAACTTAAGATTGCATGTTTTTACGCACTTACAATTACTTGGGTCTTCTTATTCATACGCAATAAAAAAATTTAACAATAATAATGCGTCTATTGTCAGGTGCTCAAATTTATATCTAATTGAAGCAACTTTTTCACTCTAGTACAATTTTCATGCTCCATTGGGCAGAAAAGTAAACTTTTTGGTTTGCCTTAGAGCAGAGATGAATGAATATCCTTCGTACGTCTATCCCGACCCAAAACCCATTTCTTTACATTGTTTTTTTTTTATTTCAATCCCTGTCTGTTAATACGTGAGAACTACATTTGTTTCGTTTTTGTTAAGCCTTTGAGCGTATCAACAGTGGTACAGTCAGAAACAAAATAAAAGTAATTTTTATTATTGATATCAAACAATCGTTTTTATTATTGAACTCAAACAAATTTACATCTGAAAAGGACTACAAAATTTAGGAAACGCAGATTTCCACAGTCAAATGGCTTTTTAATAAAATTCACAAAAGATTTTAAAACCACACAATGCAAACAAATTGTTTTAATTATTTGTAGTCTGTGAACGCATCCACACCATCGAGCTGTCAAAGTAGACCAAGCGACATGTGAAGTCTACTTTGATAACTCAACGATGTGGGTTCGTTCAACTTTAAACACATACCAAGTGCGAGTCTTAGAAATCTCAAGTAGATAGATAGAGTACAAAATCAACTGACCGCATTTCTGATGCCATAGCAAATGTTCAATACAATTTTATTCGCGATAATAATAATCAACGTAAAATTCCTACATGCAATATAAGTCAATAACTTCCACTATTTAATGCATGTATTAATTTCAAATAAACCGCATTAATCTCACTTAAGCTACCTACGCTAAGTTGACACTTTTCGATTAAAGTATTAAGCAAGGCTTACACTTCAGAGAGACATCGGAATATGTCTCAAAGTCGCAAACGCGTTGACGGCTTTATAAACTTATTTATGATTACTTGTATAAAAGTCAAACGCAATCATAATTGATTGGCGAGCAATTATCCTATGAATGAATGCATTTATCGCGTAAATACCTACCAAAACCAAACTCAAATTTCGCATTAAGTTAGATAAATGAATGTTTTCCCAATGTTTTGACTATACAAATTCACTACTTGCCTCAATCAAAGAATTTATTTTAGACGAAACAAATTGACATGATACTATTTACACAGCGGATATTAGTCATGTTGACATAATCTGTCACACGGAGCAGTGCGAAAAATTACCAATTGTTGACCTTGTCAGCGCGCTCTTTAGCGTATCTGAAAGTTGTCAAATCGTGTGATTGGCAACGCTTTGCATGCTATCGGAAGGAGAAAATCGAATTACACATATTTTCATTTATGTGTCATTCGTGTGATCATCAACGTTTCATGCGTTGATCTTGCGTTTACAATGTATGGAAGAATTCTCCCTAAGCTTCAGAGAATCAATACGTTGACGACTCAATCGTATAGCTTCACTGATTCATGTAGGGTGTAGCTACACACTAACCAGAAACACGTCGACAGCATTATGGAAGCAAAGCCTAAGCACATAATCGCATTCGCAATCTAGCCATAAAAACGCCGTTGACCAATTATTGATCACATCAACATCAATTATTTATTTTACTGAGCACACTTCCAACGATTTCATGCCTGCAATTAACCGTATATGCAAACAATTCGCCGATTTATAGCAACAACAACCACAGCAGCCGAGCGCATTCCTTTACTCGTAAACGCTACCGCAGAATGACTCAACGCCACAGCACTATGTTGTATAAATCAATTTTACGGCAAATTATCTGCTATAACCACTTGATGCAATAGTTGGGTGGACAAAAATGAATATATTAATTGATTGATGATCGCGATAAAAGCCAACCGAATAAGGCGCCCAAACAAAAAGGTGCAAACGGCGGTTAAACTATTAAACTGATCTGACACCTCGGGTGGACATATGTTGGTATAGGCACCTATACCCATAACAAAGTAGCTGCCATTTCTTATTGGCTGTCTAATAGGCGTCTAATTATCGCAAAACAATACAATCAATTCTAGGGAGCATGCTAATTCAGAGGAAAAACTATTTGCGCGGCGAGTTTGCCGGTGGCTCTGTCACTTGAACGAAATTGTCGTGCCTGACGTGTGCCGATTATATGCTCCAGTGTGGAATTAAAATAGTTCCATTGTACAGGGATCGTTCGAATTGTTAGGTTGGCATAACACTGGGTAGGCATGCTCAAAGCCAACCAAGCATACGGAAGCTGTCGGGGGCTATTTTATTATACCCCAACAACATCGATGATAATAATTGGGACTATACCCAGAGTTAAGCTCTGGATCATGTAAATGTACGAACAGATCGGGCAAGATTAATTGCGATCGCAATTTATTCGTGTGCACGCCGTTATCAATCATCAAACGAATTGCAAAGTGGCATGTAAGTCAGAGTCGGCATGGATGCCAGCGCTGAATCGGAATTGAGATCTCTCCAAATTATCAGCGAAACAATTTGCAATATAGTGCTATGTTGTTTTATGGGGTTTATTTTCATTTTGCAAATTGATTGCATCGGTAATGAAATGGTAATTGATTTATCACTTTCGGCAAGCGGATATCATGGGAAAGATCAGCCTGCTGCCAGCTGATCAGAGCGATCAATGACCTAGGGGTAAATGCTTTCAGCTATTAGTTAGTGGTGCCAATGGCAGAAGCTGCGGCATGGTCACGTATGTGGCGCGTGCCAAAAGTGAAATGGCCAACTTGACTTACGGGTGTTATTTTGTTTTACTTCCGTTGGGGTTTTGCGATTTCCTTTTAGGACGATTACTGTCGGAATCTCGTTATAAACCTAAATCTTATGAAAGGGTGGTGTGGCAAATCAACAGAGAGAGAACAGAGCCACAACAGACAACAACAACAAGTTTACTACGTCAACCATCTTGTTTCCAGCTGTCACATTGACTTTTGTCGGTCCCTTCCTTTCCTGACAGCGACTGCGAGTAGACGTCATTTAATTGTAATTTGTAAGAACAAAATTCATAAAGTCATTAAATAGTTTTGTAGTCTTAATCCTTTCTTTTTTTGCAAACAAAAACTGACGCAAACTAATAGTTGTGAGAAGTTGGACACCCAATTTTAGCTTGATAATTTTAAACTGATGATTTAATTTTGGAACCAAAGATCAAACAAGCTTTTGCAACTTAAACTTTTAAGGAACTACATACTTATAATAAAATACTGAAATAACCTGAAGTATATTCACTTTACACCTGTTAATTAAAGTTGAGTATACATAAGTTGTGCTACTGTCAAAAAGTGAGTAATGCTAACGCGGGTATTAGCATTAAGGGGGCGAACTTCGCAATACCCTATCGTCTTCCGTTCTGTGACAGCCGAATTCAGTGTCATGCAGTGATTGTTGAGTCAAACACATCCCTTAAAAAAAACTTATTTCCACTAAGTTTTATTAGCGCTAGATTAGTTAGATAGCTCGTGAATCCACTGAGCTATACCGACTCACAAAAGTCACCGCAATGTCATCGATAACAATATGGCTTTTCACTTGACACGTCGCCGATGAATGATCCACTTTCGTGCCACCAACTGCAAAGACTCAAATGCTATGCCTCTCTAAATTTAAGTGTAAATATTTACCATAAATGTGGGACTATTTTTGTGCAAAACTAGAAACTTTCGAACCTGAATACATTTCAACTAACTAGAAGGTGAATTATTTTCACTTTTATGCTCGAGTGGAACGCGAAAGCAAGTCTTGTACCTTTCTGTGATAAAAAGATCCAAAGTGTTAACTGGAAACCGAATCCCTGTTCTATCTGAACGAAATTAGTCTCTGTTCGTTAATAAAAATGCCATTTATTAATTAAAGCACATATTTATTGAAAAAAATATTTACCGATCGAATTAGCTCTCAACTTGACTGGAAACTGTGCCCAACTGGTTTGTTTGTGTGGATAAATTATAAAATTAGACAAGGGAATGCAGGGACCTGTTTGTTTTGAACTAAAAATACATCCTTTCGCGAGGTGAGTTTAGAGTTCAAGGCTAAGAGATTGAACGTTTGTTTTGAGAGCCCGTTACGTTGATGTTATCGAATGCATTCAACTGTACGGGGGTATTAAGTTTATCGCCGGAAGGTAGCTCAGTAATATTGGCATTTTTATTTAATTATGGGTACTACAAGCTAGATTAATATTATTGTCTGTAATTCTATTGTAATGGATTAAATTAAGCTTGTGCAGCTTTTTAGTAGTGCTTTTGTTTTATGGTTTGTTATCTAATCGTCTATTTCGATTGAAAGTGGGTAATAATAGGTAAAGACACCGGTGGATCCTGGATATTCTGTTCAACGTTCTCAAGGGACTGTCACTATGACCTCAATGCCTCAATCTTTCGTGCTTATCGCGCCGACAGTGAGCCTTTTGTATTGCTACGAAAACAATGAATGTTGCAGGTTCTTTTGAGTCATCGAGCAAGAGAGTGTTTGCTTAGTTGTCATTTGTTTTGTTTGTCACAAGTTTTGCCACTGTGAGTTCGAAAAATTTAGTCTGGACACTAAAAATGATTATTAGTATCGCGGATTCAATTTAAGAATACAGCAAAAGCGAGGCAGATGTATGGAAAGAATAAGCTCGCCCGAACGTCGTCAGCTAATATGGAATAATCCGTCACATGTTGTATTACGTGTTACGTCACAAAGGGTGCGTGAAGATTTTTAGGAAAACAAATATGAAAACAAAAATTAGGAAATTTAAGGACAGTTCATATAAAAGCGCTTAGATTTTGCAAATTTCACTAACTTCAGCAGATGCACAATAGAAAACCCATAACCCCTAGGTCTGTTTTGTAAAACTAAAATCTGAACATGTTCTTTTTTCAATGCGCTGGATACTAAAATTAACGCACTATATCGCCCTCGTTAAAAACAGATATTCGTTAAACAACTTTGAATTTCATTCTTGGAAATGAATTAAGGAACGTCTCCAAAAGTTGGAACACAGAAATGATTCAGCCGCTCGATTCACAATAGGGAATTAAACTTTCAAGTGCGCATATTATTTGTTGTTCAAAAATAATCTTTGACAAAAACATTCCACTGGTAGATAATGTTATCTCTGTTATCCTCCAATCTGGTCACACTGTGCAGGCATGCTCTTAATCAATTGGGCGCCTAGGCGCCTATAATGGCACATCAAGATTGGATTGGTAAAAATTTCCAATAATCTTACTTTCTAACGTCGATCAACATCTGTTGCGTCCCAACAAGACTAGCGCGCAGATGGAAGGATGAAAATGTGGAGTTGCAGAAAACTAGGCACTCGAATGTAGTGAAATCAAGCACACAAGATGCGCAGAACATTTCGAGGTCCTAGCCATTATGCAAACAACACAAAACAATAATTAACGATAAAAAAACAAAACGCAAATACACTCCACGACACCACACAATCCGACAGAAAACGAGAACTGTCAAATTTGGGCAGCAAGACGAACACTGAATTATACAGATCTCACTCCAACACACGTCATCGGCATATGGGTCATGTAGTTGCAACTTCTAACCACGAGTCAAAGAAAATGCATAATGGCCGAATTGCATGTGAGCGAGATGCATCTACCAGCTCAGTGCGCTCTAACACCTACTCCGAAGATGGGGGGCATTGTTGAAGGAGTAAATGAAAGGGCATCAATTTATCTAAATTTATGTATTAGTAAGATCAAAGTGCTCTAACACAACAAAAAAGTAATATTGTATTGTGTGTATTGTAAGGTCATTAACCCCCGAACGCACAGCTGATCTTAGTATATAAGCAATCAGCAGCTTCAAGGGAGGTAAAAATTGTAAGGCAAAACCACTCTTTAATTAGCAGCAAAAAAGTAAAGTCAGTTCTTAAAACAGCCAACAGAGTTATAATCGTGTTTTATTTCCTCCTCAAATCAGTTCCTCTAACTGATTCACCACACCGCTTGAGAATCAGCTATTCCAAGCCTAACTATTTTTTTTCCCGCTCAACTCAGCGCGGAACATGGTCCTTCGAGTCCTTTTAAATAAAGGAACAATTTAGAAAGACTACTGCCTTTCTAGTAAAAGTGTAAAAGTGCGCGCCAACATTTTATACGTTATTTTTTTTTTCAAAAGTGTGTTGTGGGCTAAGTATAGCTGGTTAGCCTTCAGGTATCCAGTGTAAAGTACGTTTCCGATATCTGACTATCGGCCACAACACCCAACGAATTTTTAAGTGTGCTGTGGGTCAAGTATAGCTGGATCATATTATATAATCCAGTGCAAATATACGTTTCCGACAGTTTATCGGCCACAGCACCCAACGATTTTTTTTAACAAAGTGTACTGTGGGTTAAGTATAGCTGGATAGTTTATCCAGTGCAAATATACCTTTCCGATCTCCGACGGACAGTCTATCGGCCACAGTACCCAACAAATCTGCAATTCAACAGTGAAGTTCATACAACGGATCTATCAGTTACCAGTGGAAGTACCGGTGAATGCGGACAAGAAGCGGTCACAAAGGAACGGTCTTCACAAAGCAACCGCTTGAAGAGTCAACCGGTGAATAGCGGTTATATCTGCGACAAAAGCAGAAGAAAGGTAGGAATTTTTCCTTATCTCTTACTTTTGGAATATTCATTACAATAAATACCATAAAATTAACAAACAAAAATTCAAAGCCATCTCATCTGCAAATAATTTCAAATAAAGTGTTGTGATAGATTTTTAAAATGTCCAAATTAGTAAAATCGATTGAAATCCAAGAAGACATTTTAAACGAAATTAAACTAGATTTCGAAGAATTTAAAAACGATGAAACGTCGCGAAAATTAAAGGGGTATTTATCCGGGCGTTTAACCGATATCGATGAAATGTTCAAACGGGCGAAAAAAGAACATTCTAGCATAATCGCAAATGTTGCTGATCCACTTAAAGAAAAATACATTCAAGATGAAATTTTCTCAAAGATAAAGAAAATTTATTTCACCTTTAGTGGACAGTTGCATGAGGAGCTTGACCATTTCTTGGAAGAGCACAATGCCTCTGTAGATATGTCTCGATTAAACACCACGAGATCTGCTAGCTCTGACATCCGTCTCCAAAGAATTCATATAAATCCGTTCTCGGGAAAATACGAAGAATGGTCTGAATTTTTTAATTTATTCGATAGTTTGATCCGAAAAAACACCGAACTACCAGATATACAAAAACTTCAGTATCTGAAAACCTCTGTCTGTGGGGAAGCTGCTCGATTAATCCAGCACCTTCCAATAGAATCCAAGAGTTTTTCTTCAGCTTGGACTATCCTCACAGATAGGTATCAGAACAAGCGCAAACTCGTAAATACTCAACTGAGGAGGTTAATAGAGCAGAGCAAATTAACCACTGAATCCGCTTCTGGTTTAAAATCGCTGCATGATACCAGCATCGAATGCGTTCATGCACTTAGCAACCTCGAAATTGCTATTGAACAATGGGACACCATTCTCATTTATATAATTTTTAATAAACTGCCATCGCAGACCCAACGAGATTGGGAAGAAAAGCTGGGCACTTCAAAGCATCTTCCTGAATGGAAAACTTTTATGTCATTCATCGAAGGTCGTTTTAGTTCTCTTGAAAACATTTCTGAACTGAATGGGCCACAGAGACAAGCGATGCAGTCGAATTCGTTTCGTAAAACCACTTCTGCTGCCTGTCAATTAAGCTCTCAGCAACAAACCAAACAGTTTCGATGTCGACTTTGCAAGGCGTCTCATGGTATGAGACATTGCAAACGATTTTTACAAATGGACGTCAAGACCAGAGCTGATGTCACAAAGAAAAATGGAGTTTGTGGAAATTGTTTAGGGTATGACCATCATGCCGCGGCCTGTACTAGCAGCAATAGGTGTCAAAAATGCGGTTACAAGCACCATACTTTGCTCCACTTTGAGACACAGGTTGGACCAAATGCAAACCAAAATCACCAACAATATCCCCAGTCTCAGTTCAACAATCAAAGCACAATTCAATACAATGCTCAATCTCATTATGTGCAAAATCCGATAAGTCAACCGACCCCCTTTAATGTCTCGAGTGATCAACCAAGCACTTCTCAACAATTTAGGACCCATTTCAATCAGATGCATTCAAAAACTTTACTGGCGACTGCACTCGTTAAGGTGTATGCATCAAATGGTAAGCAGTGTACACTTAGGGCGTTCATAGATACTGGTTCAGAAGCCACATTTATCACGGAGAACGCTACTCAGCTTCTCAATCTCAAAAGAGAAAATGTATCAGCTAAAATCACAGGTCTTGGCAAAAATCCAACTGGTAGCTCCAAATATCAAGTATCTTTTAGCTTGCACTCGTTTAAGAACGCCGTTTTCTCACTCGATGTCACAGCATTTGTTTTACCTGTGCTAACAGCAACACTGCCAACCTACCCCCTGCAAGGAGAGTGGGATCACCTATCCAATCTGCCATTGGCTGATCCGGCCTATAATATTCCAGGGAAGATTGATCTTCTGTTAGGCGCGGATGTGTACTCTTCGATAATTTTAGAAGGCTTGGTGAAAGGACAGAAGGGTGCTCCTGTTGCACAACGGACAGAATTTGGATGGATCCTTACAGGAAAAACGAATAACTCACCAAATGTGACCTGTTTTACCATTCAAAATAACTTTAACTCCTTAGATGCACAACTTAGGCAATTCTGGGAAGTTGAAGAAAATCTTGATGACCGGAAGCTGTCACCGGAGGAGCAAAAATGTCAACTACATTACTCTGACACAGTTCAACGAAAGGAAGATGGGAGGTACGAAGTACGACTCCCCTTCAAAAACGGAATTCGCCCAATCCTGGGAAATTCGAAGAAGGCAGCCATGGCAAGATTCTTTCAAATAGAAAGAAAACTCTTGTCGAACCAAAAACTACAGGAAGCGTATACAAAGTGCGTACAAGAGTACTTGAATTTAGGTCAGATGAAAAAGGTATCATCATCGATGGAACTAGGCGAACACTACTACATGCCTCATCACGCGGTCCTAAAGGAATCAAGCAGTACCACAAAGTTGCGTGTAGTATTTGATGCTTCATGCAAAACATCCAATGGTTTGTCGCTAAACGACTGCCTAATGGTGGGGCCACGGTTGCAACCCGACATCATCGATCTCATCACGAAATGGAGACAGTTCAAGGTAGCGTTTCCGGCAGACATAAGCATGATGTATCGGCAAATATGGATGGCAACCGAAGATACTCCATACCAACTCATCTTATGGAGACAGACTCAGAACGAGCCAATAAAAACATATGCGTTGAATACGGTCACATTTGGAACCGCATCGGCGCCGTATTTAGCGGTGCGCACTTTACTTCAGCTAGCGTCAGATGTGGAACACGAGTACCCGTACGTCACTAAGGTACTGACTGAAGGATTCTACGTCGATGATCTCATCTACGGTACGAACGAAGAAGCCGAGGCCATCAATCTACAAGACGACATTCTGAAGGTCCTCAAATCAGCCGGGTTCCCTCTGCGAAAATGGGCCAGCAATTCCGCAAAGGTCTTACAGCAGGTTCCTGAAAGCGAAAGGGAAATAAATCTACCTCTGAATTTCGACGCTCCAGACGCCATTAAAACACTTGGTATTCAATGGCATCCAGCAAAAGATACATTTGCATTTAAAATCAATTTACCTGAAGTTCGAGAATACACAAAGAGATCCGTACTCGCAGATATTGCGCGTCTGTTCGATCCGCTTGGATGGATCGCACCATGCGTGATAAAGGCCAAATTGATTCTTCAGCAACTGTGGTTAAAGGAATATGGATGGGATTCTCCAATTTCACAAGAAATTGAAAATCAGTGGGTAGAGCTGCGAAGAGGTCTAATTACTCTGCACGACCTCGAGATACCTCGGTGGATCGAATACACCAATTCATCAGAGGTACAATTTCACGGGTTCAGCGATGCCTCAGAAAGGGCTTATGCGGCTGTTATATACGCTCGCATTATCAACGGAACGGGGGAGCACATTCATCTGTTGGCAGCAAAAACGAGAGTTGCTCCAACAGCCGTTAAGTGTGTATCACTACCACGGCTAGAGTTATGCGCAGCATTGCTACTAGCAAAACTTTTACATCGAGTAAAGAGGGCAATGCAATTCGAAGACGCCAAAACATTTGCATGGTCGGATTCCACAATAACACTGGCGTGGATCAGAGGAAATCCCTCAATTCGCACAACTTTTGTAGCCAATCGAGTAAGCGAAATTCAAACGCTTACAGACACCAACATCTGGCGACACGTGGGCACCAAGGAAAACCCAGCAGACATAGGATCACGAGGATTGTTACCACAGGAACTCATCCATAGTTACATGTGGTGGCATGGACCGAAGTTCCTTAAGACGTTTGACGTAAGCCAATATCCAGAGCAGACTACATGTGAGACAGATCTGGAAACGAAAAAAGAAAGGAAAAGAGAGGAAACAAACTCATCGTTCTACAAGGAAAACTTAACAAAAATACATGCAAACTTCGCACAGGTCATATGTCAAGTCACACTCATCAACAACGATTACGTTCAACGATATTCCGACTTCAATCGATTGGTACGAAGTACAGCTATATGGCGAAGATACTTCGCATATCTCAAAGACAAGGGAAACAGAAGATCTTTGAAAAATTACCCTTTAACTCCAGATGAGCTAGATGCATCCCAAAGGCAGCTCATCAGACTCGTTCAAAGTGAACTTTTCCCAGAGGAAATAAAATTATTAAGAAATAAAGGGAATATTGGCAAAGGCAGCCATATTCTCAGCCTGAATCCATTTCTAGACCCTGAAGGAATTTTACGCGTCGGAGGACGCTTATCAAACTCCACAATCCCTTTCAGCCAAAAACACCCAATAATTTTGAAGGATTCACATCAGTTTGCCAGATTGATCGTCAGCAATGCACATCAACGCACACTTCATGGTGGACAGCAGATGATGATGGCAGAGATCAGAAGCCAATATTGGATCACCAATCTAAAGCGACTGGTCAAATCTACCATCCACAATTGTATCCGATGTCACCGATACAACGCGAAAATGCAACAACAATTGATGGGAAGTCTTCCGGCAGAACGGGTGTTAATTTCAAGGCCCTTTACGAACACTGGAGTGGATTTCGCGGGACCAATAGAAATGAAGATGTGGAAGGGCAGATGTAATAGGATGACTAAAGGATACATAGCTGGCGTAAAATCCATCAAAC
Organism: Cheilosia impressa; assembly: GCA_948293265.1. Lineage (NCBI taxonomy): Eukaryota > Metazoa > Arthropoda > Insecta > Diptera > Syrphidae > Cheilosia > Cheilosia impressa. The sequence goes on along the minus strand of OX411883.1, from coordinate 2,879,026 downwards.
ATCACCTTAAAAGAACAATCGGTGCAGCTAGGCTGACATTTGAGGAATACGTAACTTTGCTCGCACAAATCGAGGCATGCCTCAACTCAAGGCCATTGTGTCCGATGACATCCGACCCCAATGATCTCACGGTTCTTACCCCAGGACATTTTTTGATCGGAGCATCATTAATAACACTCCCTGAAAGGAATTTGATGGACAAAAACATAAACAATCTCGATAGGTGGAGGTACATACAACGACTAACACAAGAGTTCTGGAAGCAATGGAGCACAAATTACCTTCATCTACTTCAACAACGGCCCAAGTGGCTTCAGCAACAGCCGAACATCAAAATCGGTGACATAGTCCTGGTCAAGGAGAATAACCTACCGCCGTCGTCGTGGTTACTCGCGCGCGTAATCGAACTGCATCCGGGTGCAGATGGTCTAACGCGCGTGGTGACCATAAGGACAGAAAACGGAGTCCTTAAACGTCCGATCGCGAAACTATCCCCCTTGCCGGTAACCAAACCGTCGAACAATTCGAACATATAGACAATATTTAAATAAATGAAAAATAAATAAATTATCAAAAAAAAAATAGACTATAAGTGAACATTTAATAATGACCCATTTGCAAGATCAACATACTTGCCACAGAAGTGAATTTGGATAGGAACCTTTAGCAGCTAACTTTTTACATTATTTCAATATGTATTTTAAACAATAAACTAATACAAAATTTGTATCTTTCTCGGCCAAAACTCAACCGAAGGAACACTGGCACCCGAACAACATGGGACACAAACCAATGAAGAAGGGGATGAAAACACCAATATCAACCAGAGCAAATCCAAAACATGTGAGGCAGAAATCCGGGCTCCGGAGTAACACAACACAACACTACACACCGCGGAGACCTTGAACTTCTCGTTGCCGGGCCGGGAGCATGTTGCGTCCCAACAAGACTAGCGCGCAGATGGAAGGATGAAAATGTGGAGTTGCAGAAAACTAGGCACTCGAATGTAGTGAAATCAAGCACACAAGATGCGCAGAACATTTCGAGGTCCTAGCCATTATGCAAACAACACAAAACAATAATTAACGATAAAAAACAAAACGCAAATACACTCCACGACACCACACAATCCGACAGAAAACGAGAACTGTCAAATTTGGGCAGCAAGACGAACACTGAATTATACAGATCTCACTCCAACACACGTCATCGGCATATGGGTCATGTAGTTGCAACTTCTAACCACGAGTCAAAGAAAATGCATAATGGCCGAATTGCATGTGAGCGAGATGCATCTACCAGCTCAGTGCGCTCTAACACCTACTCCGAAGATGGGGGGCATTGTTGAAGGAGTAAATGAAAGGGCATCAATTTATCTAAATTTATGTATTAGTAAGATCAAAGTGCTCTAACACAACAAAAAAGTAATATTGTATTCTGTGTATTGTAGGGTCATTAACCCCCGAACGCACAGCTGATCTTAGTATATAAGCAATCAGCAGCTTCAAGGGAGGTAAAAATTGTAAGGCAAAACCACTCTTTAATTAGCAGCAAAAAAGTAAAGTCAGTTCTTAAAACAGCCAACAGAGTTATAATCGTGTTTTATTTCCTCCTCAAATCAGTTCCTCTAACTGATTCACCACACCGCTTGAGAATCAGCTATTCCAAGCCTAACTATTTTTTTTCCCGCTCAACTCAGCGCGGAACATGGTTAAAAAGAAACAGAATATGTCAACTTTGAACGTATGTATCTCTGTTATACAAATGATTGGTATACTTGTACACTTGTAGGTACTTGATGAGCTATGTAATTGCTTATAGTTGTACAATAACTGATTAGACGTTAACAACAAAAAAAAAAAATACCTACAACTGTTGGTGGAGTTTTTAATTAAGAAATCAAGATCAATACAAACACTGGTTGACTGCAAAATTGGTTGTCAATCGTAAAATGTGCTACTTTTGAGACATCCACTTTTTGAGAAGTAGTAGGAAATGACGACTTTTCAAAATAATGTTAGAGTGGCCAAACGCATGTACTTGTGGGTATGTGAGGGGTTTGTAAAAGAAGGAAATAGAAACGCTTAGTACTTATATTTGTTGCCTTTGCTTTAATTGTAACACATGAATCTTATAACCAAACCGCAGGCCAGGGACTTTTTCCATTTAACATCAATTAGGATGTTGAACGCGATAACTAACCGCACTTTAAGATTTACCTTTCATATTCGAATTTTGCTCGTTTATTGGCAGGATGTCATTTGCTGACAAGTTCCGCTTCCCAACATGAACTCGGGTGCAATTTGATAATCACCAGTCAAAAGTTGTTGACTCCGATCCGAAATAGATCGCGGATATTTTTACGATTGTTATTATAAAATGTTTGTATGATTAATCGGTTGCAGTTCAATATTCACCTCTATCGGGTACCGGGGCATAAGGGCATCACAGGCAACTGTAAGGTTGATGAACTCGCCCAACACGAAACAACATTACCTATGCTTCCAGATAAGGATTCGTTAGGTATCCCAATCGCTATTTGTAAGCTCACAATAAAGCTGGATGATACAAAAGAACAAATCTTAAGTGGACAGCCGACTTCGACTGTAATGCAGATTTTCAAATTTGTCTGCAGGTTATATCAACAAATGTGTTAAACGAATAATTAGTTGTCCGATTTCGTGTCACTAAATATTATCATTTTTGATTTAATAAACCCGTCGAAATTTGTTTAATCTAATTCGAAAGAGTTTGGGAAAACAACAACAATGCGAGCAGTCGTTCTTTCCTGTGACCAAACTACCACCAATCGACATTTAACACGTCGCCTGACTTTGGCGTTTTGCATTGAAGATCGGAGAGAACTGCCCCGAAATTTAGAATTGCTCTCTTCAAGGAAATTCGTTAAAGCACTTTTGGAAATATTTTTTTTTTTTGTTTTCTACAGAAAATATATGAATTTTTCAATAAGGCAAAATCACAGTTAAAGTTTACATTTGCAAGCATGATTTCATATTTTTTTCTGATCACATAGATCAAACTTTGTTTCTAACCACACAGCAAACATTTCAGTCTGACATTTTGCTAGTGTGTGTTGGTGCAAATCAGGGCATTCTTTGAAAATATTCTTCTGTCGTGTTAATAATTTAACTGGAAGTTCACTTTTTTTTCAACATAGAAAGAGCACTTCTTGTAGATTCGTTTTTTTTGATAGAATGGGCATTTCGTTTCTTCAATCGAAAACGCCATTAGTTTCCAGTGTGAATTAAATTAGGTATGTTCGTTTGTGAAACCTAAAAATTGTTGTAAAATTTGCTGCTGGCAGGAAAATGCTTAAACCCTAGCCTTAAATAAAACCACATATTGGACATGTTCACAACTCTAGTTGAGTAAGTCTGACAGTTGGCTGGCTGACTTCGACTTAAGACCATTAGATTAGACAGGCAGTCTGCGCAATCAATGAGTTATATAAACATTTCTTTTGTTTAAAAAATTGGGTTAGCAGTCTTTTGAGTTCAATAAAGGAACGGATCTACATTCCTAGTAACTGTCACTGTAACCCATACTTTAGCTAACAAACCAGTCGGGTAAAAAATGGGACAATTCAAAATGCAACTATACGCCCAAGCAAAGCAATACGCTAATGCATTTTTATTCATGACGCAACTTTAAATATCTCAAAAGATTATGGTAGCACTTATTACTGTCATAGTACATACGAGTAACAAGTATACAGTCTGCTTTCCATATTTGAAGCAAACAAATAAATTCAACCTTGTGCGAGTGCTTTTATAAATTGCATTACAAGAACACAAAAGCCCTACATGCGAACCACGAGAAAACTCCCAACTCCACACAACATTGCCAAGATCTATTCAAATATGTTAATAATCTCGTCATTTCAAGTGCCAATGAATGCCGTGATTTGAATAATTTTCCCGACTACCCTTAGCCGTGTCTGCCGCTTCGTAACGGCTATCCCAAGATTAGAGCCAATTAATAACGTGACCAAATTTCATTTGACAGTTGTCGCGCGTCCATAAATTAAATTAAATTAAATAAAAACAAAAATCAATGTGATAAACTCTGTCTAAACGTTATTCACTTATTTATAATCAAAGTCATTGAGTGTTACCTCCCTTGTGATATTTTTTTAAATATTAATCGCGACATAAAAATATGTACTAATAATCAATTTTATGCAGTCACATTAACATTTGTATCGTATCACAGTGTCGCCAATGTCACCGCCATGATGTCTTGCAAAATAATTTTCTTATTTCTAACAAAACTGGTTCAGTTATCGTTCTTAATCGCACTGCAATATATATATCAAGAGTTTAACAGTTTAGCAACTAATTAAGAAGAGTGAGAAAGAGCGAACACGAATGGAAATAGAAAATGAAAATCCCGCGAATTGTTCCCAAACAAAGGACTACGTCTCCTGGTCGAGCTTAATTGACGTCTAACATCAAGCTGTCACCATATTTGGTGGTAAATTATCGATTTTAATTGGAACTGTACGCGAACAAAGATACTACGAGTCGACGAGTCCAAGTCTAACTTTGAAACGAACGAGTGTAAAGTGAAGTTCACCTACTTGGCTTAAGATCTGCGGCCGAGACACTTCCTGCTTCCCTGGCTTTATCCAACTGCGTATCACCAGTGGCACTGTTAGGCGCCACCACGTCCAAGGCATTTGGCTTCTTCATGGCTGCTCAATGTAAATTTAACACTCGATTTCAATAAAAACTTTTGCAAACAGCAGCAGCGACAACGACTTCCTTATGGCAGGCAGACAGCGCAGGCCAGACGCAGGGGCACTCTTAAGACACGGGATCAGAACACTTCTGTGAGCGACTTACAAACGCGCCGATTAAATTTTTGAAAATTCACTTTTACCAGCTTCCGAGTTCCGATTTCGATTTCAATTTCGATTTTGATTCCGATCGTGCGTTGCGACGATATGGGGTGGAAGGCACGACTTTTATTTTTACACTTCACTTGCACTCAAACAGAAACGAACGAGCAAGTGTAACTGCACTGCACATTCGGCCAACTTTAGTTCAACAGAGTTAAAAGGCGAATGATCAACAGCGGCTAGTGGTGGCGTCGTGCTAAGCTTCGGGCGAGCATGCGAGCGCTTGGAACTTGGAACTGCTTTGGATCGTCCGAACCGTATTAATACTGTTAATAACTTTTTTTTTCAGTATTTTTTTATATTTTTATTCGCTTCTGTTTGTGTTGCCTTTTGATTTGAGTTTTATCGCGCCGTTGCGTGTGCCATGTACCTAGATTGATTGTAAGTTTGACAACTCCAATATATAGGGAATAGAACTCGAACTCGTTCCAAATCGAAGTGGGAACGCTCTGATCGGTTAAGCTATGCCGACCGTTTATTTTATATAAATCACGGTTTGCGTTTGCCTTATTTGCTTCTTCTTTATGTTGGCTTTTCTCTCTATCTAAGTGACAGATAGCGGTGGTAGGTGATAGGTGATAGGTGGTGGTGGTGGTGTCGGTGCCGGTGCAGACCTGTGCGGACTGCGACACTGAATCTGAGTCCAAGTTGGCTCGTGTCAAATGTAGATTAGTTTATAGTTCAGAGGAGGTGGTGGAAGGTGTACACATCTCTATGTGTATACGTATATTTGAAGGATTTGACAGATATTGACAGCGATGGCGGCTCTATATTGCCCGTTATCGGTTGGAGAGGCCTTAATGTGTAAATGATTGGAAGCAGGTTTATTTCATTTAATTTCGAGCATGACCATACGAGTACTTGTGCTTAAAGATAACAATATCAGAGGCCTTGCGATGAATTGTATGACATATGGGCTTTAATGGGTCAAGTGTTAGCAGTATATATCTGTGATTGCGGTCGAAATATGGTGCGACTTTGTTACCAGCGTAAACTATGTTTCGATTCACGGTGGTCGCGGACGGGGACTCACCTGACGCTGATGTTCCCAATTGCATAAATGGTAATTTTTTGGTAGTACAACTGGTTTTGTTTAAGCAAATGTGCTAGTAATGGACGGCTGGTGCGTGTTTTTGTAGCCAATCGAGGGCAGCACGTATACTGGGTAATTTGTAAGCAGAGTTTGCCTATTGCGCAGGGGGAAGAACTTAGATCGACAATACGTAGTTTTGGCAATTGTTGACTGTAGTTTTTGCGCCACAAAATTGCGATGGAAAAGTACCCAGTTGTGACATCAATTTGGGGGAACGTTCTTTTTCTTTACTCAGTATAAAAAGTTTATATATCCTCGGGTAATTTTTACAGTCTCGACAGAGAAATGTCAATCACACTAAAATAGTTTTAAACACACAGAGTTCTTGAATGTTTTGCCTTTGATCAGTTGAAATTCCGAGTTTCATTTTCTCCTAAGCTGAAGGCGTTTAAGTATTTATAATTAAGAAAGTCTGACAGCTGCCTGACTTTATGCATCTCAGTTGTGATTGGTTAAGATCAGTCATATGAACAGCTGTTTCAATTGACGTTTATGGAGGGGAAGCCGACGAATCCGGTCAAGAAATTCCTGACTGAATACTAAGTTGACAGTTCGCATATGCTGCTGACGTAGGAATAGTGCAGTTTCCGACCAATCTAGTTTTTGTGTTCCTTGGCAAGTGGGTCTATTGAAATGTTACCGGAGGACTTTTAAATAAACAACTTGTCATGAACAAAATTATTGCCGAACAAAAAGTCCTTGAAAATTTCCTTTTCGAATCGCATAGTTCTTTAGTCTTTTTGTGCACATTGGCGCTAGGATCAATCCGTAATATTTCCCAAATTGGTAGACCGCATTCAGCTTACAGTATAAATTATTAGATACGTTGCTGGACACCCAAAATCATAGACAAATCATAAACATCCCTAGCCGAAGCATTAAACTGAACGCGTGCCACCATAGCTAAAGCTAACAGCACCAGACTGCTTCCTTTGGAAATATCTCCAAAAAAGAGTTGTTCCAAAGAAACACATTGAAACAGACTACTTTTTAAGTGCTTCTTCCTTGGTGTTCATTCCTTGAATAACACCTGATCAATACTGTCTCTTTTCCGACTCTAAGAGAAAGACTTCCCAAAACAATTAAAATCAACCCGTAACCCGTAACATTTTTCACTTGGCCTGTTTTCTTGCACATAACATGAGACATGACATTTATCTTAACACACTTGTGAATCAGTGACTTGCTTGTTTGCAAATATATTGTTTACTCACGCTTTGATAAAGACGTGTTCAAATATTTGACATTGAAGAGCCAAATTGGATACTGGCTAATTAACTATCCACACAGATAGGTTAACATCGACAATAAGAGCAAAACAAAAACTCAGCACATTCATTGTCCTCTGAAGTCTGAAGTCTGAAGACAAGAGTTTCCGTTTGTTATTAGCATCGCCACTCAATAATAGGTTAGGCGTCAAGCACTTAATCTCCTGCGGAGCGTTTTGAAAGTTTTTAGCAATGATATGACTGTGGTTTTATTTTTCCTTTTATATCTTGCAGCTCCTCATTTTGAATGAGTATTTTTGTTTTTGATAATATCTACATTCTATTGGTTCTTATTATTAATAAATTTTAATCGTCAAACTAAATATTCTCCAGGTCACAATGGGTAATTTTTTTTGGAAAATTTTTGCCTGGATACTAAACTATGGAACCAATGTAAACAGTTTATTAAGTTGGAAATGTCAATTCTAAAATACTCCAATCGACATACGTTTTCAAAGATTATGTCGCTGCAAGAAATTTTACATAAGACGCGTTTTATTAAACATCTTTTTCAACAAACTATATAGACGAATGAACAAACTCGCATTTGTGATAAAAATAGGCAAGCATTATATAGTTTTATCCATAATTCTAGCAAGTCCCGCTCGCTGAAAATGAACGTCGCTAAAAGCAGTTTACTAGCATAGACCTGAACACATCTCAGTAAGGTTTTAAGATAAAAAAATTTGTTGTATATAATTTTAAGCAGCTCGTAAATTCATAACTTTCTGCAGTGCTTTTGCGTAATTCGCTGCAAATAACGACAGCGCAATAGAATAACTATCTGTTTAATTAAATTCTTCTATTCAGTGTCTAATAAATCTTTTGCCTTTTACTTAAGGTTTCCGTGGAGAGGAGCACTCTAAAGAGTCTAAATTAGAACTTACCGTCATTGCTTCAACTGTAAAACATGAAAAGCAATTCACATGACCCCTTGTCACAGTTTAAGATTTGTAAATTTGCGTAACTTTCCGCGGTAAATTTTCGAGCCTAATTGATCGCGGAAAAATATGAGGCCTGTGTAAACTATTCTTTATACAAAATCTGACAGTTTATTTACGTGGGAAGTTTCTGCAGTTTACGTAGTTTCACGCGTTCAAGTGAATAAGGTTACATGATTTTTTGTTTATCTAGTTTTATATAATCTTAAAAAAGTTCGTCACGTTGGAACGCACCTATGTACATAGGATACGCGCGAAACACATAACCCTTCCTGTGTCCAGTCGGGTTAAAAATCGACTAAGCACGTACCGATGGTGACAGATTGTCTGTAAATTGTGAGAACACCAGTCAAAAATTTTCCGTGTGGATTTAAGTAGCCTGCGAGTAAAATTAACGACTGCAAGCCTCATACCTAATGACAAATCATCCAAACAAACCTAAATTAAAACTACTCTATCTGCCAAGCATAAGACCATCGTCAGATTGCTATTGCAATTTTTTTTAACATTTCAAACTTATAGTTGCCAAATTTTTCCCTTTTTATTCAGTAAACATTGTCAAGAATTATCTCAAGCTTAATGAATACCTTCTCGTGTCACTACAGAGTTTAATTTGCTGTAATAAAGATTTCAGATTACCCGTACTACGCTCGCTGATCTTATTCTAACGTGACTTCAGATCTCCTTGTTTGGGTAACGCCTTGGGTTCTTATTTCTCTAATCGTATTCAGTTGATTTGGGGTATGGGGTTATTCCCGATATTTGATTGACTTATCAGGAATAGGTCTTTTTAATAGAACAAACCGCGATATGGCTGACATTTTTTGAGTGACATGTGCGATTTAAAATGTTTTGCTTAAATGCATATTGACGTCCAGTAGTGTCATGTGGAAGTTTGAATTTATAATCAAGACCCCCTGTGTGGTCGATTTGACCTTGATTTGATTTTCAAAAATGGAATTTTTAATCTGAAATTGTAATCGTTTATATGGACGGGTTTTATCAACAAACTCACGCGAGAGGGGAACACTTTTAAAGAAGAGTTCAGGGTGTTTATCTGCTGCACAGACTTGCCACCCGACCTTACAAAAACTTTTTCCGGTTCTGTCAAACTTTGAGATAGTGCAGTAGACTGATTTACCACTTTATCCCATCTTCATAAAATCGCCGTCGGTGTTTTCAATCTGTTTGGCACGACTTTTGCTGTTGAAGTTATTTGTACTGTCATAGTCGCTGTTCCTGTGTCTGTTTCTCGCATAATCAAATAGGACAAATAGGTGGAAGGAATTGAATAGTAGCGTGCAGCAACCCGAGTTGAAGTTTTTATTCCTAAACCCGAAAAAAATTTAAAAAAAAAATTATAGTTAATTAAGTTATAAGTTATAAAACAAGTAAAAGTGTTATCATCGGCCTGGCCGATGCTTTGATACCCTCCACTGCATACAAGTCATGCAAAATTGGTTTTGTATGGGAGGTACCAGAACTACTTGACCGACATAGCCCATTTTTAATACCAACCTAACGACTATAAAAAGAAGTCCTTTCACCAAATTTCATTCGCCTATGCCAATTCATTTGAGGGCTTTCGTGCTTTCAACAGACAAACAGACAGGCGGACATGGCTAGCTTGATTCATAATGTGATCCTGATTCAGAATATTTATACTTGATATACCTTCCTGTGGATGGTATAATAAGCGATGCGTCTTTGATCAAAAAACGCACCAGATTTACCAATTACAAAGTTTATTTGTATGGTTTAATTGTAAAAACGATTCACCAAAAATTATGCCTTTTTTTTAAAAAGTACTCATTAATGCCTCAGACATCGGCATTTTGCATAAAAGGCATAATTATGCCCGAGTTGGCATCACTGGTCGCTTGAAATGTGTCAAACTCTCTCAAGTGTCACAAAGTCTTTGAAAAGCCTTCGCTGTAAATGTTAAACACCGGTCTTAAAATACTGATCAGAGTGCAGTGAAAAATACCCTCCTATCCGGAGGTAGCAGGCGGGGTTGAAAATTTGTCATTAATTAGCTAAAATGAGTATTTCCAACTCGACCAAGCAAAAGGTCAATAACCTCCAGATACTGTCATAGCGTCGGTTACTTTTGTCAAATAAAATAGTCAAAGCACTTCCAGAGTGCGCAACATAAATTTGTGTGACAGATTCGAGTTTCCAGTTCAAGGATCGAATCGCAAGCTTTCTCACAAGATCTCTCTTTTTACCTATAGAAATGATCACAAAGCCGAATCCCCTCAGCCAAACAGGTTACCCTATTTTAATGGAGAAATTCAGGCTTCGTGTTTGAGGGTCAAGCCCCACTTGGCAATCTGATCGCTTGATTCCTCACAGAACTCCACGGACCTAAGTTCTGATTCGTTATGCATGATTGATGTGTTTCATTCGTTAACCGCCGACGGGCTTACGTAATACCCCAACCGATCGATGGATTGTTACAACATCCAGGGTGAAGTGTTTTGAACATAAAGTGTACACGCTCGCGAAACCTTAAAGATTTTAATTCCGCCTGTTAATAGTTGTTGAATAACAAACCATTCCCGGAGATAGGTAAGCAACTTTACGGTTGACTATATTGCTCGCATCTATCAGGTTCTATAAGCGGAATGCAGTTAGCACAACCTAGCTCATAAAATATGTATAAATCATGGCTCGCAACGAACGCGCACTCGCACTCGGCTGCAATCCATTATTAGAAAGTCACCTGTGTGTGTGCAGCTAAATTTGACAGCACTTCGGGTCGTGTATAAAATTTCCAACGAAAGCAATCACCGCAAATGTCATTCAGAACTTTCTTCTCGCTAAACCGGTTACAGGCTAAACATCCCAACTATATGTCTGCGGAATGGCGCCTCTATTGCCGTTCACCGATGAAGGGCACATTCCTGTCATTGACCAGGTCGTTAAAAATGAAATGTTTACCTCTAGAATGATTCTACATCAAGATTGACAATGGCTCCGCCAACATGGCTCCGAATTTGCCATTCGCAAGGTCGTGCTAGGAAATACGAAAAACAGTTTACGCTCTGCCGCCTCGTGTACCATGTGACTCTGACTATGGCCGGCCGCAAATGGCATGCAAATTCGTTTTGTGGTTAGCTTCGGTTGTCGTTACGCATACGCCCGGTCGACCCTACTCCGTGCCGTAGATGTCGATCCACAATCAACACGACCGATATGACGTTCAAGTTCATGACTGGTGGCTCGCGTTCGAAATATGTAATTTTTTTCGCCTCATCAACGTTTTCCGGGCGGACATTGCGGCTGATTCCATATTCACTCGGCGATTGAGTTAGTGGTCGCACTCAAGGTGGTGTCCGCTGTTTGAAATGCATCGCACTGCCGAAATCATTGTCGGCCAATATACGCCAGTCTATAGGACACTCGACCCATAATCGTGAAGTGTAATCCAAAAGCGATACATCGGTTTTATGTAACCCCACATTATCTTCCTGATGTGCATTGGAAGTCGCCGCACCAGTTGCAAGCGGATCTCAGCGGCGATTTTATTGATGAAATAATGGATTGTCGATTTCTTTGTAAAATATATTTTTGTAAACAGTGACATAATGATGATCTACCATTCAATGGCAATTAAATTAAATGAAATGATGCTTGTTATACTTTTTTTTGTTTGTTTGTTTGTGTTGTGTGCTATCTGTTTGGAATCTTCAATGCACTCCGGTATAGGGAACAAGCAGTTGTGTAGAAAAAATAACGCAAACGATAGAGAATTCATTCGGCGTTTTGATGGATCAGCTTACACACACACACGCGCACATTGTTACGTGAGTCTCGATTGATTTATTGCGATTTTAATAAAAGGAAAGCAGTTTGGCTATATTGAGTATTTTTATTGCGCGCATTCAATGGACAATTTTGATTTGCAGTGCAAATACTGCTGGCATTCTTGCAACGCAATTGTTTTGGAGTAGATTCTTGTTGTTTGGTCGAGGTAAACAGAGGCGCAGGAATCTTGCCCGATAAGCCGGCGCGCATAGCTCAAGTGCAAAGACCTTTACCTAGTTGTTGAGACTTTTATTGTTCGTCTAGGAGTTGGGGCAGTCAGATAAAAAAGAAGGTTATTCTTTTGGGGTGACTTGGGATATTTTATGGAAAGCTGAAAGCTTCAAATGCGGGCCGTTGCATACTCTTAGGCGATGTGGAAGTGAGTTTATAGGAAAATTGGCATCATTGGAATTTAATAAGCCGCCTGCACTTTACCGCCCGTGGGTACTTTTAATACTTTTAATAAAATTCGAATTCACAATTTGAAAGAAGAAGAATTAACAATTTTGGTGTTCTTTTCCGTGTTTTCGGGCGCTTATAGCCGATACATCCACCGCAAAATCCCAAGTCCCGAAACGCCAGGAATCGCGGATTTTCAAACCAGAATCGGGCCCTAAGGGCGAAAACTGACGCGATAATCAGGGGTATCGTGAACAAATTCAGATGGAAATGTTTTCCTTGTCAGTAATGTAAATCACTGGCTTAATTGAAAGCATTCCGAAGGAGGGGTGAATAAATAAAATATCAATTAGACTGACTTAAACAAGTTGAGATTGATTGATATTTCACTTTGGCTGAAATATGACATTTGATTTGATCCGCACAAGAAAAAGAATTCCCACCTCCGTCGGTCTAGGAGTTGGAGCCTCCGGATTAACGTATAACTTTTCCGAAAATTCAACAGGAAAATCATGAAAATCTAGGCGAATCGGCATTTTATTTGCAATTTTTTATTTTTTTAGGGGAATTTTGTAGTGGAGAAACGGCGCATAAAAAACGCTATTTTCCGCTGCATGTCGTTTTCGGACGCGGGAGCCATTTGATTTTGTTGTAACCGAAAACAAGCGTTTTTTCTCACTCTCTCTTCCATTCCATTGCAGTCGTGAAGACTGCAAACAAAGCAGAACCCAAGGTGTTCATTCTTTAACAAAAATTACAGCCAAGGAACATCGGGTGACAAGTTTTGCGTCAATTTTATTCTCAAGATGCTGAACTGGATGTTACTTTCGGACTCGGTAAATTTGTGGCTGAGTTGCTTTTGTTTTGGAAGCCAATAGTTTCGGGAAATAACCTCTGGAAAGTCACACGACTTTGGGTCATCATTCTGCTGTTAATGTCACTGTTGTTAAACGAAAATATCACACTGGACGCATTTTACTAGCTTGGGTCGCACTGTTGCAGTCTTCTCTACTTCCAAATGCCCACTCAAATTTTATTTGAGCAGGATGGACTCCGATCTCAAAAACATAATTGAGCGGAGCATTTTAAGTCCAAATTGCATTTGGCCCTGAAAAAAACTCACAAAAACTTCTGCGGATAATTTAAATACTTGTTCAGTCCTTTATGTGCAGGCAACTTGTCAAAAACTACAACCCATTCATGATATAAACTTAAATCTAGGCAAAGTGTTCAATTTATCTACGGCAATAGATGGCGCCAGCTGTGGTGGTTTCTCAACGTCACTCCTATTAGCGGCCGATTCGTCTATACTCTCGTTCCAGGGTTGCTTCTCCATTTTTCCAAAAATCACATAAACCAAATTACCAATAAATAATATCACAGCGATGACAATGAACACGATTCTCCACTGCGTTCGATCGCCCTGAAAGAAGGATACAATTGCAATTCGCCCTCACTCTCAGTACAGACGAACAACTCACCTCATCCGAAACAACAACCCCAACCAGTAGAGGTGAGAAGATGCCCACGGCATTGGCCAGGGTGTTTGTGATGCCAAAAAGTATCCCCGCATGATTGGGTGCCAGATCAATATGATTCAGACTGCTTCCAATGACTTGGGCTGCACACGCCGACACGGCCACAATGAGCAGCGTAACGCTCGCCGCCACATCCTCTACACTGACGTAGCCAAGTGCGATCAAAGCCACCGCTGGGATCCAAGAGCAAATGGAGTTGGTGCTCTTTCTCACTTTGGACAGTCGAACGTCATCGCCCTTGGTGAGCATATCGGCCGCGATCAGGAACACATACGACAGGACGCACATGAAGGCATACGGAACAGCCGAGTAGATGGCGTTCATTTTGATACCGACTTTGAATATCCCGTGTATGTAGGTGGGTACTTGCTGCATGAGGGTGAAAAAACTAGTGGCAATGCTGACCTTTACAACGAGCAAAGCTAAAAACGGTGCTGATGTGAAGATCGCCTTCCAAGGGACGACTTTATTTCCCGCTGGGCTATTCGTCTGCTCCAGTGACATTTGAATCTTTTTCTTCTCCGCCAACGAGATTATCTTGGACTCTTCCGGACTGTTGGCTCCGAAATAGATCCACAAACACGACCACAGTATCCCGAGTACTCCGGGAATGTAGAACATCCCCGGCCAGCCGAGATCAGAAGCAGCTACCAGACCACTCACGGCGAAACCCAACATTGAACCAATATCCATTCCGGTTTGGGTGATCCCGCCCAGGCGGTTGCGCTCCTCAACTGGACACCATTTGGCGAGATGGGAGTAAAAGCTGGGAAACATCACGCCCTGGAAGATGCCCTGGAAGACTCGTAGGGCGCAGAATAGTTGCCAGCCTCCGTAAACCACAGCAGCCGGTGTTAGCAGACTTAGGAGTGACACGCCCAGGGTGCAGGCCAGCAACAGCTGCTTGGCTCCATACTGGCTGGAGAGATAGCCGCCAAGGAACTGAGTGCACAGGGAGCCCCAAAAGAAGCTGCTTAGCATGTACGATTTTTCCTTTTCACTCCAAGAGTATTCCTGCAGAACGAAAGAGTTAGTTGGTTAATTGGGACTTAAAGGGCAATGTTTACCGGGAAGTCGGGGTTTGTTGTGTTGGCGTTTGTCATGGCCACGATGCCGACGGAAACGTTTACTCGCATCTGCATACCCAGGGTGCAGCACGTGAACAGGAACAAGGTTTGCACGTGACGAACTCCAAAAAACGGCGCTGAAAAAATACACAGAAACATGTAGTCAAAACTGAGGTTAAAGGTTGTGGCCGGCTTGGAGTTTGAGTATATTAATTTGTATTAAAAAGCATCTGAGGGACTCTGCTTAACCAGATATGGTTTCGCAAACTATCAGTAATGTACTAGGTGAAAGCAGAAAAGGGGATTCAAAGCTTCTTAGCATTGCTGACTTCGTTTGCGAGTAGGTTCTCAGTCAAGTTCATAAAACTCGAAACTGGAGTCAACATTCAGAAGTGTCCTGAATTTCACGAATTATGTTCAAGGCCTCAGGCTTTAAGCTTTCAGCAACAACTTCTTCACAGAAGTCATTAATACCTACCGCACATAACTAAGTAGTACGTGTGTTAGTGTGCCTACTTTGATTCGATCTTCTACAGATAAAGCCGTGTTCACAAAATGAAAATGTCATTCACTTCGAAGCGTATTTTGTCAGCTTTCGCAACACAAAGGCATGATTAACAGTTCTCAACGATAGTGAGAGCATGCACCTTAGCCAATACAATTTGGGAAACCATATATAAATAAGCATGTAATAGAGACTTTTCTGTTCATTGACTTTTGTTAGTGGATTATTTCTCTTCTTCAATAACTAGATGATGAACAAACAATAACAATGAAAGAAGTATAACGACAAGTTGTCTCTTGTCGGTCATTATTTTGCAAATATTTGAGCTGGCGTTAAATAATTTACCGTTATTCAGTTTTTGACAGAAGAAATATCAATAGTAGTTTTAAATAAAAAGTTGTAATATTCCAGTAAGACGAACAGAAGGGGGAGAGGAAAACCCATCTTACACTGATTCATATGCGTGGGCTTATTTTTTTGTTTGATGCAACTTAACTTGATAAAGGAATGCCAACTGAAAAATAGATCGCCTAATCAGTCCAGGCTAATCAAAGCAAAGATAAATCGCATTTAGCCACCTGCAAATGCATGGTTGTGGTTGCCTCTGATAAAAATCAGTTGTTTGGGACGACTCAATACACAAACCGTGAAACTACTGCATCGACTTCTTTGTCGACTGCGGTGTTTTTCGCTGTTGGGCTGTTGAATTTTCAAAAGAGAAAATAATTAATTTGTGCAAACAAAGTGTAATTTAACCAAACGGAGTGGATGACATTTTGATTTCAAATTGTTTCTGTTAAAGTAAAAACAAAAACAAAGCCAATTCCAAGAAATGTTTGAAGAAAAAAATTGTTTATTAGGACAAATGTAATCCCGTCTTTTATGTATAGTTTCTCCACCAAGTCACTCAATTCTAAATCTCACACAACTAGATACAGTCGAAGTAAAAAAAAGTAAAAATCAGAACGAGGGACATTTTCCTTCTACATCTCGTTACACTCAACGACAAGTGTTTGCCAATAACCAGATCGGTCAAGATTTTATGTCACCAGCAGCACTTGTAAGGCCAATAATTTATGTGACAAATATTGATTGAAATGAGGCTACCACGACGGCATTCATATTCATATTTCCTTCTCCACGCACTCGTCACTCTGTTTAAAAATTCAAATACGGACTGATCCAAATTACTGTGTCAAGCAGAACAATTTAATTAACATTTTCAGTATCCGTCTTCAGCTTGATGAGATGGTCATTTGTCAATTAAGAAAAAAAAAACACACACGAACACACAAAACGGGTTAGGAAATTTCTCCAAAATGCCACAGCATACGCGGTTATGCGGATCACATGATCATAATTATAGTAATTCGTTGCGAATCAATAGTTCATTAAACTTCACTCTTACAGCACAGTAAAATATTGCAGCAAATTCACTGCGGCTACACCGTGCAAATGTCTTCACATTAAACTAACAAACAAATAGGAAGAAAATAGCTATTACCCCGTTTGATAAGATTGAACGACTTGATCGTCATCGTTAGGGCCAGGCACTGATATCTGTATGAATAACCACTGAGCACGGCTTCAGCTAAGCGTTTAACTTTGGCAAATATACAAAGTACGCGCGCACGACTGAAATTGAAAAGCGCACATAAAAGCAGTCCACTTCTTTTGGCTCGAAGATATGCACACAAAGTGTCTTAGTAACCGGTCGAAAAGCCCACCAAAATAAAAAGTCCAAATCCAACAATCCGATCAGAGACACTATCGCACAAGAAATGACCACGACAGTTCTTGTCCTCTCTTGACCAACTAATGACTTTGTGCACAGCAAATCTTCACAGCCTTCCTCCGCTCATACAGTGAGACTATCCATGCCAAGCTCTAGTGTACCCCATCTGTCGCATGTGCTGTGATAGGCGGCAGTCGGCACGCTCTCGTACTGTTAAACTGGGTGGAGTGCAGCTAAAATCAAATTCACAAGATAAAAATAAAGAAATTCAGCACCGAAAAGATAAACGCACTCGACAGCTTGACGGCCGGCGAGGAGGAGTGCGGGCCAGAGTAAACTAGCCAAAAACCCGTATATGAGGTCTAGAAGAGCCATTTGAAAATTTCATAATTGCCATTGCTGCGAACAGGAGGAAAAGATGGTCACACACAACAACACGGCGACAAGTTGGTCTGTGGTATGGGAAACCTGACATTTCTAGCAGCGACTGGCGGTGGTTTGATCCAAAAATAGAATTCTCTAGAAATAGATTCGCGATCCACTGATGCACTGTGTGCTGCAACGTCCTTCTCTTGTTTTAGCCCATAAATTGTATTTGTCCATAGAAGAAGGTGGTGTTACAGTTGGCTGTGGTCGCGCAGGAGGAATGCCCCAGCAAGTGATGCGATGTCGGATGGGTGGCAAATCTGAGCACATTTCAAAGTAGATGATTGTTTTTTTTTAGATTGGTGTTCGATTTGTGTGGCAACCTCTGAGAAAATGTTTCAAATGTCAAAAACCAGTTCGCAGTACGACTCTTTTGTTTTGAAAGAAAGTCCTTTTTCACTTTTTGCAGAGTTTACACGTTTGTTCGTTCAAAGTACTAATATAAAATAATAACGATTACTTTCCCTTCGAGGTTGTTGTGAAGTTAAAAATTAAATACTCTGAAGCTGTCGTTTTTCCTTGAAATTTGGCCAAATTACAATTTTTTAAAAACACAACAAAGAAGTGCTTTGGGAGGTAGGAGTTAATTTTTGTGATCAGTCTTGAAATCAACAAACAATTAAAAATAGAAAAATATGCCTCTGAGCAAACTGCTGAAAATTCAAGCAAAAGTCTGTGCACTCGAAAACTAGCAACTAAGTGCTAAAATTACAAGTTTGAGAGCTCAATTCAGTTATTTTCAACAAATATAAAGAAAGCTGACGTTTGTCAAAAAAAGTTTAGCCAAATAAGGCTTATTTTGGTAATCAAAGTTGCAAAAACGATATTGGTTTGACGATCGTTGATATACAGAATTGGCTCCAGGTATATCAGAGCCAAAGCTATTATTTTCGCGGCAACTATAGTACTACTTACACTAGGAATAACATCCTCGGCACATAAACAGCAACTCGGAAAAATTTGACCACAATCAATTTCTCGAAGCTTGGTTCATGTATGGGATAGAACAGCAATGTACTGTGTATTAAACCATCAGTCTTATTTATTGCATTATCAGTAACCTAAAAAAAATCGGAGCAGGCGATTTGAATGTCAAAAACTGGTAAAAAACAAATCAATTTTTAATAAAACATCAAGAAGAAGAGACTGTCAACAAAATGCAGTCGTTCCTAAATATATGTTTTGACAGAGATGGATAGATATTGAATAGATCTCCGTTATACGAAATCTCATAACACAAAGTTTAATTTTTTCAAGAAACACATCTTCGTTTTAAATTAACTCTATTAGATTTTTCTTTATCGACAAAAAACTGAGTTCGCAGTCATGTAGCACATGTCAACTGAATGAATGAACAGTGATGAACATTGAAACAATAAAAATACCTTCCACAGCTCAAAAAATTCCCTACAAGATTTCCTTTAACAAACTGTCTAAAAAAATAAAAATTTTTTAGTATCGCTGTATTTATTTTATTTAATTTTTATTTTGTACTTAGAGAAGTATGTTATATTGGGCCTTAGCAATAAACATTTTTAGTGTCGACTCTAAATTTTTGTAGTACACTGGGGCTATATTTTCCATACAAATTTTGCAATTGTGAGCTTTTGCAAATTTAAAGTCGAGACTAAAAATGTTTATTGCTAAGGCGCATTAAGTACGACAAAGTTAAGGTAGAAATAGAATTGCGAATTCATTGTAAGAGGTAGTGTAGCAAGATCTTAAATCTAGTTCCGCTATGTACATAAGAAAAGTTTTTGAAATTAAAAAAACAACAGCAAACCGTTTTAAATATTAAAAATCTGTCTTTTTTTCCCTACGGAGTAATTTGTTAGTCAAAAATATGTACTTTCAAGAAGGGATTACTCCCTACGTGTATTATCACTGAATTATGCTCGTATAATTTGTTTTCCAATTCTAAGAGCTTTTTGAGGTGATTCCCAAGCATTTGGTTTGCATTCCTTTTTTTCCCGGAAGAAGATTTGTTCTGCTTGCTCAACAAACTCAAGCGATAATAATTGTTAAGCTTTTAGTGAAAGAATCGATTGCGTTTTGCAAACATCCTGAAAACATAGAGAAATATAAACTATCTATTTTATAAAAATTAATTATGTTTACCAAACATTAATTTAAAATCAAAGCATTCGTAAATTATAATTTGCACTGCTTTATTTGCTTTTTGGGGCATAAATGTATTGACAGTAAACATAGAATGGCCGAGTTGCATTTCCGTATAAGCAATTTACAAGAGAAGCTGTTTTTTTAGTTCATCCCATTTATTTTTTTAAGAAACTACATTTGCATATAGCAAAAGCGAAGAAGAAAATATGTTAGTTCTTTAAATGTTGTGGCGCTTATGAAAAAAGGACACGAACTAAGAAAAAATTGTTGGCCCAAATATGCTGCAACGGACATAATTTGTCTACCCTGATTGGTTGTTCCTGAACCGTTCTTTTTTGATTTTTGTGCTGTGTAATTGGTTCCTGAATTAAGTTCCTGCTTAAGTCAAATCACTTTTGAAGTTTACCAACTTTCATTATCGTCCATTGGCCTTCTGACGCATTTAGATTTCGTTAATATTAACAAAGTTCAATTTTGACATTTTCGCTTTAAGTCTGCTAACTTTTTTATGGGGAGATTTGACTAATGTCGTTTTCCATTGGGACAAAAAATCAATCTTTTTTTTGATCTAAATCACTTTTCGCGTTCCATTGGGAAAAAAAATCAATCTTTTTTTCGATTCGGAGCACTTTTTGCAGATCTCGATAATTTTTCAGATTTACACATACTGCCACAAATACCCACAGCTGATTTATGTCATTGCAAGAAGTTTGCTTTCAAAAGAAATGCGCAAAGTTTCGTGAAAAGCAAAATAAAGAAATACATAAAAAGCAATTGATATAATGTTGGAGGAATTATTATCTTTATTGTCTTCCTCATCATGTGGAAACTACGAATCACCGAAACTATTCCATTTGTGCCTACAACAGGGGAAACATTTTTCAAGTCGATATCCATAGCTGATTTTTGCAAAAGCAAATGCAATTTGAACAGCTGATTTTGTTGTCAAATACACACTAATCCATTGACAAAAGCAGATCAATTTCGTTGCACGTTCCATGAACCGCGATAAATCTGAGATCTGAAAAAGATTTTTGGTGGTCCCAATGGAAAACGACATAACTTGTTACGTTTTTTGCACAGTACAGCTTTTTGTTAAAATTTTAAAAAGATCAAAAAGGAATTGCCATCTAAATGCAACTGGCCCATTCCACTCAGATTCGTTGTCGTTGCCCTTTTCCACATACACATCGCATTACAGCACTCTTTTCAGTACTCGCACGAGTTCTTTCGAGTGTCTCTGCTGCGCATACCGTCGGCAAATGACCAAGACCCAGTGTCAGTGTCGAGGCCATGGTCAAGTACTCCGCTGAAACCCGTTTGAACCTTTTTTACTCTCCGCTGCTAAGGAGAATATATTTTTTTGCACACGTTTGAGGAGCCCGTGTATGTCTGCTGTATACCTATTGTGTAAGTTCGCCTGTGATCAAACGTATCATATTTATATTCTCTCGTGACTCCTTTCTGCTGCATTATTCCTAACCTCAGAAATGGGCGCTTGTGTTGCAGCTTGACTTTCTGCCTACCTCAAGTGTCCTACACACTTTCTACGTTATTTATTGGCATCAACCGACAGCCCGTCGCCCAACATCCAACAGATTTCCGTAGATTGCTTCCGTTTATACCTGTTTGCTTCGGTTCGCCCATACGCCAATCAATAAATATGCCAAAAAACTATGTGATTGGGTTAAGTTAGTTCATTCATTCATAATACAGGCTTGGACGGCAAGCGTTTTTTTTTATTGGACGCGCTACTAGGAATTCGATTTGCATTTTAGTCACGAATGCGATGGCTTCTTTCGAACGACTTACAGGTGGTTGACCATTGGTATGTAGATTAATGGAAACTTAAGTCGCGTCGGAATAGCTTCATTGCGCGCAAGTGGCGCTAGAAATATGCCACTCACGACGCCGCCGGTGCATGGGTGATCGGTGAATTCGTACTAATTTTGTTTTCATTTTATGTCGGCGTCGTCTTAATGATTTTAGGAAGGAATTTCAGTAGCCTGAATGGGGAGTAGTGGAAAGATGTCTATAAACAACCCTAGAGCTAGCTATAGATTCTCTTGACCAATTGTTTGAGGGAGTTACGTGTTTCGAACGAACGGAAGGGATCTACAACTTTGTGCCGATGTATGAACTTACTTATTTATCAGGTTAAATTATTTGTAACAAGTCTAGAGGAGGTTTGTGGTGCTGAAGACTTTTAGATCGTCAAGTCTTTTAATGGAATACAGCAAATTATAACTCAATGGAACGCACCCCTTTCGATCCCTATTGCCGCTAACTCTTTTCGTTTACCCCTCAAATCCATCCACGTGTAGGTGTCTGATCTTCTGCATATTTTGACAGACCTTCCACTAAACAAAAAGTGCAACAAAGCGAGAGTTGTTTTCTTTTTTTAATTCTTAAAAGCCAAAAAAAAAAATAAATAATCTTCCAAAGTAACTAACAAAATCACAAGTTGATACAAAGTTGAGGGGTATATCTCTCACTAGATTTTTTGGTATCCACTACTCCTAAGTTCCTATTCGGTTTGACACATTTCAAGCCGTTTGCGCCCTTTTGACACTCAACATCGTGGCTGATCGCAGCGAAATTTTCATCGTCCCAGGGCTGCGTCTCAGTGCTGCCGAGGAAGACGTACTGCAAGTTCCCCAGGAAGAACATCCCAGCTGAGATCATGAACACAGTTTGCCATTTCGTACTGTCTGTCTGGAAAAATTAAAAACAAATATGACCACCTTCCTTCTATTTCTATATCAATACCCCACCTCATCGACTACGACCACTCCGACAAAGAGCGGCGTCACCAAAGATATGCAGCTGGAGAGTGTGTTTATGATTCCCATAATTATACCCGCGTGGTTCGGGGACAAGTCGATAGCGTTCAGGCCACTGCCGACTGTAACGCCACCGTTGACACCGACTGTGACCACCATGAGGACAATGGCCAACACCATTTGGCTTTCATCGAGATATGCAACTCCGACGAGAGTGGCAGCTGGAACCCACATCGCTATCGAGTTGACCGTCTTCCTAAGGGCAGCCAGAGTGAGCACTGAATTCTTCATCAGGACATCTGCCAAGATGAGGTAGACGTAGGATAAAACGAACATCGCGAGATAAGGCAGTCCCGAGAACAGAGCATTGCTCTTGATGTCCATGTCGAGGACGCCATGCAAATACGACGGTATCTCGGCCTGGATGGTTGAGTAGCCCCACGATTCAGCCATGCGGACGACCATCAGTGAGAAGAATGGAGTCGAAGAGAATATCGCCTTCCATGGGATCGGGATTTTCTTCTCAAGCACACTTTCGACTTTCTGCTGCGACGATAGAATGTACTTCTTCTCCTGCGGACTGATAAACCTTGAATCACTGGGGGTATTGTCTGCGAGAGCTACCCACAGCAGGCACCAAGCCACACCCAGACCACCAGAAACGTAGGATATTCCCGGCCACCCCAGGCTTGATTGCGCTATGAGACCAGTCACCGCCATTGCGAGAATAGTTCCGATCTCAATGCCGGTATGACTCAGCGCTCCCAGCCGCGTCCGTTCCTCGATCGGGGACCACTTGGCCAAGTGCTCGTGAATGCATGGGTAGAACAGTCCCTGGAACAAACCTTGGAGCACCCTTATCCCGCAATATATCTGCCAACCACCAATTGGAATGCACGCTGGTGTGATGAAACTTAGCGCAGACGATCCTATCGTCGAGATGAGCATTGTGGACTTGGCACCAAACCTACGGCACATGTAACCACCGGGAAACTGCGTCAGGATGTAGCCCCAATAGAAGCTGCTGAGAATGTACGACTTTTGTTTTTTGTCCCAGTCGTACTCCTGCCGGAAAAAATCGGTTAGAAAATTAGAATTGGATTCCCTGAAAACACTTACATCAAAGTTGGGATTGGTAGTCTCCGCGTTGGTCATGGCCACCACCGCCACCGAGACATTCAGTCGGCCCATATAGTTGACTATGAAGCAGAAGAACATTAGCAGAGTTTGGACATGACGGGCTCCCAAAACAGGCCCTAAGTGGAAGAAAGTGCTCTCAAATTAGAAGGTCCTACAACGTAAATGTGTATATAATAAAATTGGTTTTCTGTTTGTGTGTGGATTTGTTGACGTATCGTGGGTCAACCTATCCGTGTGGATTTCTCAGACGGAACAAGGGCTTAATAAAGTTGCTCAGAAGATGCAAGAATTTAAAGTCGTAAAGGGGGTTTTCTTTCACGAACCTTCATGTTCTTCAGTAGCAATGTCATGACGTCCATACCAAAGGCTGTCATCATTAAGTATACATTACAAATATCCCCTACTGTTATACTCTGAGTTGGGAGTACTCCTTCTTAGTATAAGCAAGGCTAGTGTGAATGTGTTAACTAGAGGGTAGTTGTCGTGTAATTACATGCTGAAGACAGTACTTTGCTTTGCTTTGTTTAACTGAAAAAAATTCTCATTCAAGCAGACCCACTATTATGTCACTGGATGCTTGGTTCTATGTGATTTTAACCGGCCACAACCACTAGTTGCTTACATCACAAATTGTTTCATACCCAGTAAACCATGATGGGGTTGAACTGTGCGTGGGAATTTTCCCTTGTTTTATAAAGTTCTAGTCTTGTGCGGAAAGGGGAAAACAAACTATCGTAATTAGGCGCACAACACAATGTGTGCCAATTTGAGTAATAATAAAGAGCGAACCATAATTTGTTTATTTAATGCAATTATTTCATTATACACCATCAATTTGTTGTGTAAGCTGCAGGCCTTTCAGCAAAAATATTGAAACCTCTACCGATGTCATAAAGTAATCCATTCTGGTTACGTTTATGTTTATTTTAAAAACAAAACTTGTTTTAAATTCCAACAATTTCCTAAACATTTTCCCGGCCAAATAATGCGCATAAAGGGTTTTTCAATAGGGACAGGTCGATGTGGAAATGGAACAAAACAAGCTGTGTGTGAGGTTTTAACGAAACTATTTTTTATTTCAAAGTCCCATGAATTTCTAATGACTCTGCCTCATAGATCCTACTGAATTTGAGCGACAGCTGGTTGGATTTAAGGGCATCGGTCGATTGTCGCTTATTGGCATAGACCTGCGACTTCTGGAAAGCTCACAAGAAAAAGTCTAGCGGGTATCAATTCGCACGACCTTGAGGGCCAATTCACGTCAGCTCAGGGAGAAAAACCCTACTCTCAAACCATTCATGCATCATGCAGAATAACCATCGTGGCGTCTGCTCTCTGGAACGATATACACTTCGTCTAACTTTTCAATTTGTGCAAAAATAAAACGGTTTCCATCGTTCTGTAGAGCTCGCCCTTAATGGTGATAGCTTCACTAAAGTCATTTTCGAAAAAGTACTGACCAATGACGCCGCCGGCCCAAAACCCACACCAAGCCAAGCAGTAACTTTTTGTGGACGCATTGCCACCCGTTGAACCTTGTGGGCTTCGTTGGGTTCGTCTTATACATGACAATTTTGGTTTTCAACATTGCAATTCATCAAAAAATTCGCCTCGTTGCTAAAATTTATTTTTCGGCCAAAGTTCGGGTCCTCTTCCAAACGCCCCGAAGCCCAGTCAGAAGTTGTCTTGAACAACGTAACCTATGGTCCATTACTATGATCTCATGGGTCAGGGGGATCTTCTACGGGTGTAGGCCGAAGTTCCGACGTGAAATTCGCCAAGATGAAGCCTGCGAAGGGCCGACTTCTTGCGTACGGCAGGGAATTGACTGCCTCGGGCTCTTCTGTACACTTTCAAAGCAGATATAAGATAGAGTTTTGGCTCATTTTAACCGAACCGATGGTCTCGAACGTCGACTGCCGTAATTGGGTCCAACTCACACAACGTTTGTCCTGACGAACACTAAACACTAATTTTATTAATAACGTTTCATCATTTAAACTAATTGCTCAATTGTGTAACTTTTCATGGTGAGAAGCTAGGCCCATTGTCCCTACGGACCTGTTGCGCCAACTATTTAGATATTTATTTATTTTTATGTGGAATTTATTTTTGATAGGAACTTTCGAATTTGCAAAAGAGTAGTCCCCGTCAGTGTCACATAAAAAAGCGAAGAAACAGAGTTTGACATGTGACATCTAAAAAGATGAACAAACTTTCAAGCTCAGTCTTAAGAACAGCGGGTGAAGAATTTATTTTTTACTCTTGACATTCGAAGTTTTTAAGAGTTACCCGCAAGTGGACACAAGTTTTGGCCACTAGCGGAAATTAGTTTACACCAAGTTTTACGAAGTCTTAACTCCACAGAATTCATTCAAATGTACTCAAGAAAAATAGAAGAAATTGCTCGTTCAGGCATAACGCCATTCAGATGCAGTGGGTAAAACACCAGATTCCAGCAATTGTTGTAACTTTTTCAATCTTGGCTTTAAGGATCGCAACAATACATTTAACACACAGCTCACCTTTTTCACCAGACATCTATCAATTGCCCAACTGGTCAGAGTTTATCTTGAGTTCGAAGCGAATAAGGTAGGTAGCACTAATCACAACTGTAGCACGCTTCACAATGTTCACTCATTTCAAAACTTGGCACTTTCACCTCAGTTCAGTTTGTGACGAGCAATATCGGCCAACTTATAGTCTTATGACAGCATCGCACACCAAATAGTTGATCGTGTAGGTAAAATCATAGCATCAATTTGAAAATTGATTTATTACAATTTTTACACACTGATATGATAGTGCGCTGGAGTTTCTATCTCTCTATCTACTATCTTTCACGGTCAATGTTGAATTGATTCTTATCACTGAGCTGGAGCCTGTGCGGTATTTGATTTTGAGTCGTGGGAGACACTTTGCTGACAAATTGTTGCAATATAATAAATAACTACTTGTAATGATAGCTTCTGGCAGATTTTTTTCGTTTGCCCTAAATTGCTCTATGTGATTGGATAATAATTGTTTTGTTGTCAGCGGAAGTAATTTGCCAGTAGGTGGAGTTCCGTATTGTTTTTTCCTCTTACTATACTTTGTGCAAGTTTGATAAGAGGTTATTTCTTGATGATTCATGTTGAAAATATTTTTTATTTAGTTACATCGGTGTTGATTGCTATCTCCTTACGAGGCATCAGAGCTCCAAAAGTGTTGAATCTAACAAGGTATTCTTATTGGTCGACATTTTTATTGAAAGGCTTTGCTATTAAAAATATTAATGGAGAACATGAATCTTCAAGTGAATTGTTTTTGAAGCATCACCCACAATAGAAGACAATTTTGGATATGACGAATTGACGTGACATTTTTCTGAACTGAGTTTGCCACCTGTAGTAGGCTGCCAATTCTTGCTGGTGAGTAATTTAAGGAGTTCCTCACACTGGTTTTTATTGTGTTACACATCTAAACACATTTGCTCATGTACTCGGAGTGTTATAGAAAATTTGGATGATAACGAAGTTGGGGGATACAGCTGCGTGCTGCAACTCAAAATTGTACAGGGTGCGTCATCTTTTATCTCGATTGACTTGAGTAGACATGTTTTTAAAACGTCAATTCAATACAATACAATATATGGAAAAAACGCCCGGAGAAAGTGACACTGTACCTTTTATATAGTCGTTCAGTTGTGTTAACTCAACGTGCATATTGTCGAAAATATCGTGGCCAAGAAGCAGCGTCTGAAAATATTATTCGTCGTGTGGGGCCGACCCAAATAAAAGTTCTGGTTGTTTTGACAGATTCTCCGAAACTTAATATTCTCAAATCATAAATTTGTTCGGATAATAACACATTTTCAAACGACTGTGGTCTCGATTTCCTATACATCATTTCCTATGCATTTAAATTTAACAACATTTTATCTATCATAAATCAATTGCTTTGAACGAAGATGCCTACAGTGACAGTTGAAATTGATTACAGACAACAATCTTTGCATAAACGTACACAAATCCGGCTTGCGATCGAATAACCAAGATTTGTTACATGTTATAACTGATCGTGACTTCCGTATACAGTTGACATGGTTTTTTCTAAATCCGTTTCTGAAAGCTAAGTGCACATTTAATGTATCCATAGGAAAATTTTCCCGTGGGGAATTCACGTCGATTGAGTCCGTTTCTTGTTCAGTAATTGAATGGAGATCATCTTTGGTTGAATGACTTGTGCGGCTTGTTAAAGGATAATGATTTTTCAGTCATTCGGTCCATTGAAAATTAATTTAAATTCCTATTCGCCGTTTACTTGTTAAAAACTAAAATGTACTCGTAGTACTTGCCGACTGGCCTCGGAAATGAAAAATAAATATCGCTACTGCAAAAGTTACTTAACTTTGACTATGTCACACCGATTTCATAAGCTTGATAAAATGCTGTGAAAGCAGTTACATAAATCCGGTCATTGCTTTTTTCCAGCGGACGTTTCGAACGTAAGTCATTCCCGCACCCAATCGGTGTGGTATGTCGGCAAAGAAGTGAAGTGTAACAATTTGTATCATTTCTCTGGACCTTTTTGGTGGAGTTGGTATGTTTTAAGTGTGATATCGAGGACTTCATTTGGTGAAATTTTGCTTCATTTTCACATTTTTATCATTTTCTCTGGCTAATTCATTTTTTTACACACTGCAGTCGATAATGAAATCGGTACTGCAGTTGAGAGGTTTGTGTATTTGGTACTTGGTCAAACAGTGTGCATTGGATTTTTCAAATGTAATAAAGGGAAACAGCGAATAAAAAAATATAAGCAATCGGCGATCGATCGAGGGACTAAGTGAAAACCAATAAGACGTCGGCAATGACAAAAGATGATTAAATTATTTTGCACGAGCAAACTTTTCTGTCAACTTGCCTGACGAATAACCAAATTTATTATCACAACCCGCACAGTTGTAATACGTTCCACACTCTGCTAAATTAATTTAATTTGCTTGTTAACAATTTACGGCAATTGGCAGAGCTTCATGTAAATAAATAAAAGACCAAAATTACTGAACTCAGCATAATTCAGGAAACTAAATAACATACATAAAATCGAGAAGGGAATTTGGTAAAATGACGAGAGGGAAGTAACCAGAAGCCTTTTTGGGACCTTGAATAGCATGCGGCTCTTTGGCAAATATTGCCAACAGTCAGGTAAAAGAGTTTTCGATAACAACTCGGCTCCGATCCTCCTCGGCTTGTGGTACAACCTTAGTACATGCAATTCGAAATATTGAGTTCAAGGCGAACGATTGTCTTTATTACTTTGGGCCGAAATTCGCTCGTTCTTTTTCACTGCGTATCTTGGTTATTTTTTAAGGATTACTACAAAACCTAACGTTTTACCATCATCTGTATTTTACTGCTTTTGATAAAAAGGCCGACTTCACGTTATTGCCAATTGGAGGACAAACAAAAATTAAGAAATTAATATTTTATGGATTGTGAATATGAAATTTTAGATAAGTGTCCAAAAAGCTCTAAATAAACCAAATTCAAAGAAAAGGTGAAACTTCGTAAATTTCACCTCCTGCTGCCATATGAATAGGTTATTGCTAAAACAGGAGGAGCAAAAAATGGTAGAAGAGATAGGTTGTCTTAGTACAAAATGCCGATTCCGCGATCGCATTTCTGTGTGTTTTAGGTATCAAATTATGTTGGTTCACATAAACTGTGTAAAAACGTAACAAAACTGATTTCGAAAAATCTGTTACTTTTGTTGTCTTAACAATTACCGATTCAAATGCACCCGCAATTTTCAAATATATATAAATCCAAAAAAAATTTACCTACAGATGTTGTTATTTTTATATGTTGGTTTCAAGTGAAAGATTTCTCCCAATCGCTTACAAATTTGAAATAAAATTTACCTCTTACGTTAGTCATAAATGAATCACTCAAAACGTCACTATCAGATCACTTGGCGTACACAATCGTGCGTAGCACACAAAGACAAACTCGGAAGATTCGCGTAGAAAATATAACAGATCTCATCGATAACATGGCAAAACTTTTTGTTTTGCTAAAAACTACTGAACATCACTGTTGCCCCAAACGAAACGGACTCCCAAATGCATGCCACCGACCAAGCGCAATCGTTGTATGTAATTATCGCACGATTAGATGAACACTGAGCGCCGATAAACAAGCTGAAAGAAGAAGCGGCGTTAAAAAATAATAAAAATAACAATTAAGTCGTGCAGCATCACTGGAAATAAAAAAAACTTTATCTTTTCTTTATATATATTCGTACTTGCCCACATTCCATGACAATGGAAATTCCGAAAAAAAAGTGAAAGCTTGTTAGAAAACTGTTCAAATATTGATCTTGATCAGCAACAGTTCAATAAACAATCTCTAGTGCGTCAGATACCTTGTTGCTGAGTTGACTTCGCAGCTGTTCTCTAACAGATTGGATTTGATAAAAGCCATCACCGTTATTAATATCATTTAGCATAGTTTAAAGATTTAGAAAAAAAAGAATACAAACAAGTGGGAAAAATAATGACTTAAGTGGCATGACAAACTCTGCAAAGCGTAGGAGAGCAGGCAAAGTAGTTTGATTGTTTAATGCATCTTGCAGTTGAGCTTATTAAGGCGTCATGATATTTAGACGATCGTGCGTAGTTGCATAGTTGCTAGGGCACAAATGCACTTAGCCGCTGTTGTACGATGTCAGAAATACTGATGGAAAACGCTTTAATTGATGTGCAGTAGAAACAATCGTGGGTTTCCACGCGTTGCTGATTCAATCCCTTTAAATAGCATAATGAGCAATATGCTGACGGACATCACAGCAGAGGAAGACCCCTCTCTAGGAGACCCTTACCCTTACGGATCTGTTGCGCCATCTATTTTTACAACCTCTCAAATCCGCCTGACAAGTTTCCGTGGTGTCTTTTTAAAGCCGTTCGCGCATTCTAAGATTGAAGCTTTGATGCACCATTGGTTCGGAATTCCGCCGGAAAGTCGAGTGATTGCTTTTTTCTTGAGAGTGGTTGCAATATCTTGTAACGAATGTTATAGTAATTGAATAATTTTTCGGAAAGTAGTTTGATGTTCTCTTGTTGCCTGAGTTGTCGTTTTGATATTCCATCTGTGCATTGAGAAGGAGCATCTACTTTCTGTTTAAAGTAGATGCCACATATTCTCAGCCGAACTAAACGATCGAACACAATAAATCCGATGAATGCAACATTGAATCGACTACCTACAAATAAGTGCCAATCCATTTACGAAAATAAAGATATACTTAGTTTCGCCTGAAAGCAAGATTTTGTTTTTGTATTGTACTTTTCTAGCAATTAACACCTAGGAGCAGGCTGTTATTGCAATGACTTCCGGTTTTTTTTTTCTTGGCACCTTATAATTGGGGGAGAGTTTTTTAAATCGCTCTGTGTTTCGCCAATTTTTTCGCGATCAGTGATAGATTCTGAATGCAAGCATGTTAATTGGTATATTTTTTTGCATTTCACAATTTGTACCCCAATTTGGTACCAAGAATAATTTGACATTTTCACATTTCAATTAGAAAATTCCAGTGTGACAGATGACATTTTAATGGCGTGGAGTAGTTGAATTTCAGTAAAAAGTGATGACTGACATCGATCATAGTAAAAATATAGCAAATTGTTCAGTCACTTTAAGGTAAAATACAAATAAATGGCTGAAAATATTTGGCAAATAAATTATCTGTAAACGCGACATACTTTTGTGGACCTACGTCAAAGTTTAGATATGAAAGAAATACGAATTTTGCTGGTTTACGTGTTGAAAATTCTACTTTACTTTGCTTTGCTGAGATCTAAGCTCAAAAAAACACGCCTAATCTTAAAAAATGTACACCTATCAACAGAAAAATCATTGAAGATGTACTTAAATCACATTTTCCAGCTGCTGGCAACTTTTTTTATGTTTCAACAGTATTTAAAAATAAATTCGTTTAAAAATTTGTCTCTCTTATACGCAGCTGACATTTCAATTGCAACATGATTTAAATCTTAAATGTGATAAACATGAGAAGAAAATGTAGTGTCATACGGGTGTAGTTAAAAGTCATCTACTATTTAGTTTCTCAGCAGTTACGTCAAATTTTCCTAGTCTTTTATTATTTATATAAATTCAATCAATTTTGTGGCAGATTTAGCGAATGCAACGCCATACATCGGTAGGTTGTCGTACCGCTGGCTTCCATTTTTTTCCGGCAGTCAAACTGCAACCCAAGGTTGACGTTCCACTATTTGTGAATATAAAAATTATCGTTTAGTGAAGAAGTTTTCGTGTTGCTTATTTCGGAGCAGAATCCGAACTAACAAAATGGCGGCCACAGACTGTCAAGTCAACGCTTGGCAAAGATGCAAATGCTGTTGAAAAACGAAAGACTGCACAACTGTAATATTTTCGAAAGCTTTGCAGAGCTCAAAATCATTGACCAGCATTAACACATTTTCAGTATTTACCTTTCAAATGTTAAGGATGTCATTTGAATTGAAATTTCCGCAAATACTTTGTGGCTTTTTAAGCAAATCTTAGCCCACAAATTTTCATACACTTTTTTATGTTTGGTCCACTGGTAAAACCATCTAGGACCCAACAATGAAATCAGCCTTCTTTCAGGATCCATTTTTATTCCTATATTGTCTGAATGAGGTGGCTGAATGTTGATGATGGAAAGACTCAAAATATTGATCTGTCACGCCATTTGTTATGCCTGAGAAATCCATATTCGATGAGTATTCTAACAAATCCAGATACAAAAAGACAAACAATTTAGAGAGATATGGCATCAACCAACTGTTAAGCAGAGACTCTACTTTTTATTGACTGTCAACAAGTTATAAAATTTGCCACTAAAGTCACTTGTATCAACAAAATCTATTAAAGGTATCACACGATCAACTCTATTCCTAATTAAGCTCCCAACAGTCACATCGCTTAATCTACTCTTAAAATTATCTGAACCTAATCAACTCTCTTCGAGATGCTTCTTTGGGTCCGTCACAAGGTACACTGACCCCTGCCGCTCTTTGGGGATACCATTCCGCTCGCCATCGTGTTTAAGCAGAAAGTCAGCACGATCCCACTGCTGGGTAGTGGTAGTGGCGAAGAATATGTACTGCAGGTTGCCCACAAAAAACATCACAGCTCCGATAATGAACACGGTTTGCCATTGCGATCGTTGCGTCTAAAAAAAAAGCGAATGGAAAATTGAAATCAAAACTATTTCGTCATAAGAACTCACCTCATCGTAGACAACTATTCCAACAACAAGTGGCGTCAAAATGGGCACCAGATTCGCAATCGAGTTCACTATTCCCATCAGAATGCCGGCATGGTGGGGTGACAGATCGATGGTGTTCAAAGCACTTCCAATAGTCGCGCCGCCATTCAGGCCCACATTCAGAGTCACAAGCGTGATGGCCAGTTCCTTCTGGTTCTCATCAAGTAACCCAATACCGATGAACATAGCCGCTGGGATCCACATGGCAATGGTGCTGATTGTCTTCCTTACCACCGACAAGGTCGTCCAATTTTTCTTCAAAATGATGTCCGCGCTAATGAGGAACACGAACGAGAAGACCAACATCGCCAGGTAGGGCAGCGCCGAATATAGCGCGTTGCTCTTGATGTTCATCCTAAGCACTCCGTGGAGGTACGCGGGTATTTCGGCCTGCATTGTTGTGAAACCCCACGATTCGCATATGCGCACAATCAGGAGGGACAGGAACGGAACGGACGTGAATATCGCCTTCCACGGAATTGGAATTTTCTCATCCACATTGACGTTCGCCTTGGCCTGGGACGTTAGAATGTAGTTGCGTTCGGTGGGAGTTATGAACCGCGCCGCCGTCGGACTGTTTTCCACAAGAATGCTGAAAACCGCACTGAAAGCGATTCCCATTCCACCGAATACATAAGAAATGCCTGGCCATCCCAAGTCGGATTCCGCTATTATTCCGGTCAGCCCCATTGCAAGGATCGTGCCGCACTCAATGCCAGTGTGACTGAGTCCACCCATGCGTGTCCGTTCCTCAACAGGGGACCACTGGGCTAGGTGCTCGTGGACACAGGGAAAGAGCATCCCCTGGAACAAACCCTGACCGACTCGCAACACGCAGTAGACCTGCCAGCCACCCCAAGGAATACAGAATGGAAGGATCAAATTTAAAATCGCCGACCCAAGGGTGGCTACCAGCAAGGTGATCTTGACGCCCAGCCTGAGCGCCATGTATCCTCCGAGAAACTGAGTGATGAAATAGCCCCAATAAAAGCTGCTGATTACGTAGGATCTTTCCTTCTCGTCCCAATCAAATTCCTGGTGAGGAGGAAAATGTCAACTTGGTGTACTTATAGGTGAAGTCTATGCTCGACTACTTACCTCAAAGTTTGGATTTGTTGTTGCGGCGTTTGTCATGGCCACCAGCGAGACAGACACATTCAACCTGATGGCATAGTTGACCATGATTGCCAGAAATAGCAGAAAGGTTTGCAGGTCTCGGGCACCCAGGAACGGTCCTGCAAAAGTGAGTAAAGTATTTGCATAGAAGTATTAGTATCAACCCCTTTGGTATCACCTTTTACAGTCATTTTCTAAAATAGTTGAACGGATGTGTGTGTGATTTTTGCGACTCTGCTAGAATGAATTGATGTTTATGAGGCGCACAAACGAAGTTGACACTTTTGGTGCGAGCGCTCAGACTATCTAATCACGAACACGAAACACCTTTCAAACGTACACACGATACACCGAACCAAAACTACTCTTATCAACCGAAATGCTGTTTTCTAATCATGGCTAGTACTCGTATACTCGTATTATAGGAGATTCTCTGCAGTGGGGCACTCGTACTCTTGTGTTATCACTGCTACTGTTAAAAAAAAAAAAAAAAATAGTTGGCGCTACAAGTCGGTAGTTACCCTGGGCCTAGCTTCTCGCAACCATTCGTTTTGTGTGAGTTTGTCATTTTTGAGACGGATGGAAGGGATCTACAATTTTATGCCGAGCCCAAACGGCTAATTGAGAAGCTTCTTCATGACAGTTATACTCTCGGATGTTTGTCAGACGTTCGCGAGAGGTGGCGCAGTGGAAAAAAACCTTGAGTTGGAATTTGGGTTTTCTCGGGATTCGAACCTGGGACCCCCCGCTTAGTAGTCCAACACACTAACCACTAAGCCACTGCGCCTAGACTGCTACTGTTAGCTCTTTCTTTATTCTCCAGACCAAACTGTACTCGCATATTTGATGCTCAAAAATGTGACTCACTTTATAAAGAAGAGCTTGTTGTCATCACTTGAAATTTACTGAACTAACTTTGGTCTTACTTTTGAAATCCCTGCCAAAATGCAACTCCTAAAGCGAGCAACGGTTGGCCCCATCAAATAAGGACATTTTTTACAACGATTTGAGCAAATTCTTCGAGAAAAATTTTACTAAAATCGAATCTTTCTCAAAAACATATTAAGCTATGACGTTTGTTTGACAGTTTCTTTCTCCAGCTTTGTAGTATCCTTCCGATTTATGTGTGATCCATTTTTTGGAAGAACACCTGAGCTACAACTTTTTTCTCTGCATCAATAAATCCATTCTTTATATTTCACCCAAAGTTACGATCCACTTACAAACTGACCTTTACTCGCTCCAATAGCAGCCATAATCCAAAAGCGTTTGAAACCCTCCGAATGTACTTTTGGTAGATTACTCAAAAATGCTACTGTCCAAATTGGAAGTTTGGTCCACTGAATCTGCTCTTAATTTCTACACAGACATTTTGTAAATAAAAATCCGAATCCGACTGAAACGGTGTCTACTCGAGTCTGGCTATTTATGTACATTCCGGTTGAAGGTTGTATTTGAACACAAATAACGGTAGATTAAGACAATCTGCGAAATAAACTTTATTGAGCCTGTGAATTGCTTTACAACAGATACGTCACGATATGCGAGATTGCCACTCATTCAGCGGCCAATCTTTCGCTAAAAGCGCGTAGCACAGTGTATCTAAGATTTGGTCTTGCACATGGAGCGTTTGGATTTGTTTCTTTATACAGCTACAGTCAAACATTTGCGTTTGGCATTACAGTCTTTGCTCATTTTAAATTGATTCTAATCGCGATCTTAAGGTTTATAAGTACTAACATTATCTACAGACGTTATAAACGATATGGCTTGGATTTTATGGGCTGGCAATACTTTATTGGTAGTAGTATACAAAATAATGCACATGTATACACGTAGAACACGTGATCTAGTTTAGGGTTTCTACAAATGTTTCATTTGACATTAAGAGCAGGATCAGAATAGCGGATAATTAAACGCGCGCCTCAAAACGAAGACTTTTTTTCAAAAACACTAAAAGTTGAAGCAATTTAAGTACACATATAAGCACACTTATTGTTTTCGCATCCACTTATTTAAATAGTTTTTCCATCGCACTGCATGACTACAAGAACACGCTTAACTTTTCCCTTCAACTAGCAATCCGGTTGCCGCTGAATACTCAATTTCTGTCCTAATCAGCGGTTTGCTCCTTCATTAAAAAATCCTAATATATTTCACTTGAACACACCCTTCACTGGGTTTTACCGATAATTCTTAATTTTTACTTAAAATTGAGTGCGTTCACAATATCTATAATTTTTAAACTAAATTTGCAACCGTGAACTGAAACTGTTACATTCGTAACAGTTGACTGCTTTCAGAAATAGTATTTATTAGAGAGTGGACAGTAACGACAGTCGAATGAAACATACAACAACTAATGAGAGCCAAATTTAAGCTGGCTATGTTTTTTATTTTAAATTTTGGAGCAGTGCTCCCACTTGAATACTTGAATATTAAATTGTTCATTAATAGGGAAAAGTTACTACATTTTTAGTTCCTTAAGCCTAGTATGCTGTTCCAGGAAAGCTAAAATTAAGCGCCTCTCCAATGTCACTCTCCACCACTTCGCTTAATGTTCGCTTAATTTTGCCAGTATTAGTTCCGTAAAAAAAAAAGAAAAGTTGATTGAAGTACTGTTAATTTGCTTTCGTTGTGGCGAATACCGACCTCTGATCTGTCAAAATTTAGCTATGAAAAGATGTATTTTGCATTAATACGCTTACTTAAATTCTGTAGAGATTTTTCGTACAGTGGCTAACAAATTTAGCTTGAACTGCGTACTGCTTGGCTTAACCGCTTTGCTTAATTTTATCTTTGGAAACATTTTTGTATGGGGACGGTTGACCTGTTTGTTTTTTAACATCATGCCTCTCACTTTGTGTTATAAAACCATTCATACAACCATCACACAGTTGACTCAACCACATTTAAAAAATTACACTTTGTTCATTTTGAAAAACAATAACTTATTTTATAAGTAAACTACAAAATTCTTATAACTAAACTCGTAATATTAGTAACAATAATTATCTACTAATTTATTTCTTAATAATAAATATAATTTCGTTTTAAACTATCGCTTCGTGGGCAAATCTGAGGGCAACCCAGGGGCTTCAGAACTCTCTCAAGTGAAAAATAGTTTCAAAACTGGGTCGCCCTTGGAACTTCTTCTACCCCCGTCGAGGGATCACCGTCTTTCGCTTCAGCCACATGGGCTTCCTTGTCGAGTAGTAGGAAATTTTCGTCATTCCACGGTTGCAATTGAGTCGATCCAAATGTTATGTAGAACAAGTTGCCAACGGCGAACGCCACAGCTGATATTATGAACACAATTTGCCATTCGGTCCGATCGTGCTGAAGATGCAAAAATATACAATCAGCATGCAAATTTGACTTCATATAAAGGAAACTCACCTCATCGACCACGATCCACCCGACCAAAAGCGGCGTAATGAGCGTTATTACATTGGCAGACGTATTCACGATTCCCATCAGAATGCCGGCGTGATTTGGTGACAGGTCGATCGTGTTCAGCGTACTGCCAATCGTTGCACCCGAGTTGACACCAACAACCACAGTCATCAGGACTATGGCGAAGGTTTTCTGTTCCTCGTCCAAGAACCCGATGCCTATAAGACCGGCTGCGGGAATCCAAAATGCAATCGAGTTAAATGTCCTCCTCAGTGCTGTCAACGACAGGCAGTTGCGCTTTATCAGAATCTCCGACGTGATCAAGTAGATGTAGGACATTATCCACATGGCTAGGTAGGGCAGGGATGAGAAGAGGGTATTTTTCTTGATATCCATCCACAAGACCCCGTTCATGTATGAAGGGATCTCCGCCTGCAGCGTCGAGAAACCCCAGGACTCTGCAGAGCGTGCCACTATCAACGCCCAGAAGGGCAGTGATGTCCAAATGGCTTTCCATGGAACTGGCGGTCGTTTCGTTTCCTCCGCCGTCTGCTTCTGGCTCAAGGAAGCCACAATGTACTGCTTTTCTGTGTCCGAAATCCACCCGGATGCGGACGGAGTATTCGCTGAGAAAACTACCCAGAGTATACACCAGGCAACCCCAACCGCCCCAGAGATGTACGATATACCAGGCCAGCCCATGCTGGATGAAGCTATGGCCCCACTCACGGCCATAGCGAGTAGGGTACCACATTCGATTCCCGTCTGACTAAGGGCGCCCAACCTGTTTCGTTCCTCAACTGGAGACCAATTTGCCAAATGAGCGTGAATAGCCGGGAATAGAAATCCCTGAAACAGGCCCTGGACCACACGTATCGCACAGAACAGTTGCCATCCGCCAAGTGGAATGCAGAAGGGTGTGATGACGGCGAAAGCAGCGGAGCCCAACGTCGATATGAACATTGTCAGCTTGGCTCCGAATCGGCGACAGAAGTAGCCTCCGGGAAACTGCGTTATCACATAGCCCCAGTAGAAGCTGCTTAGTATGTAGGAAATCTCTTTGCCGCTCCAGTCGTATTCCTGAAAATTGAGGCAAAAATCAGCGACGAGATGGAGGAGTGCTACAGCTTGCTTACGTCAAAGTTGGGATTGGTGCTGTTGGCGTTGGTCATTGCCACCACGGCAACACCGATATTCAGCTTTGCGATATAATTCACGACAATTGCGAGGAAGATTAGCAACGCCTGCAGATGGCGTACGCCGAGTAGGGGACCTGCAAATATTTTAATTTTCAATTAACACGTGTATATAAATTAATTTGTTATCTTATCGGTGAAATTATTTTATCGTCTGTCTCAATAAAACAGTGTAGCGGTATTCGTAGTACATTAGTCAAGATTTATATCGAGGAATTATTCGGAATTGTTGTACGTATATTCATCAAACTGCTTAAATGACAATACGCCCTCAAGAGCTATTTGAAAGAGTCATTTTGACAGCTTGTTACTGACATTTAAGTGGGCTTAAGTCAGTGGGTGCAGGGAACATTCTGCAAATTCTTCTGACAAAACAGGTGGACTTATACCAGGGCTGTAATATTCAAACTGCGTTCATATTCAGTTACGTGCCTACTACAGTTATTTTTATTGTATTTTGACAAGTAAACCGTCAGCTTAGTATGTGCTGACGACACTACTTGCAGTGGGTTTAAAAACTATCATTCAGACGAATTATATCTTCAAGTAGACATTTACACGCTTGGACTATTCACAGTTCACTTCACTCTTTTGCATAATCGTGAAGATCTGTTATCGAAGATTATCCAGCCGGGGGAAACATTCAAAATTAGCACATGGTGCTAAAACAGAGAACTAAAACGAACCGAATACGCAACTCTATTCATCGTGTGCTAATGATGTGTGGGATGTTCTTAAGACATTTCATCGAGACACAAAAAATTGAATACCAAACTATTCCTAAAGAAATTAAGAACAGTCCCGTAAAAATAGTTTCCCTCTACTTCGAAGGATGCACTCGGTTAAAAATAAACGCTCAAGATCTTTCTCATATTTCTAACTTTCCTCAGCTTGTATTCTAAACCGGAAAAAAAACAAAAGATGCAACAGCTATATAAACAAAAAGAGTAAAAGCGAGCCTACATTCAGGCGCAGAATTAAAATACTGCTTGCGACTTGCAATGCATTAGGTAAAGCTAAGATAATTAGAATTGGCTTTTTATACCAAATGTACAGAGTGCAATGCAATGAAACGAATACACTTTCTTTTTTTTTAACGCAATTGACGCACGACCTAAAAAAAGAAGCACGGGTATTACTGTGAGCAGCCATACTCCTTCCTAATCCACTTAATCCCCTCAAAATGTATACTAAGTATATCTATCATTCAAAATGCGACTGCTAACTACGATCCAATCGATTTACCTTTTAAATTCTCTACATTTTTTGAATTGTCTTAAACCGCAGTTGTGTTTGGAAAATAAGCATGCAAACGGCCTAATAACAAAGTCCTAAACAAATTCCAAAATGAATGCAGAAATCTATTTAAATATCAGAATTCTTATGCTTTCTAGTTCTTAAAAAGCAGAAAAAAATTGATAAAAACAGAATATGTTCAGAAATAATATTGCGCCGTACTTATAACAAATTTTAATCTCGACTTTATATTTACGGAAGCTTACAATTGCGAAATTTGTATGGAAAATATAGCCACTGTGAACTACAAAAATTTAGAGTCGAAACTAAAAATGGTTATTGGTAAGGCCCATTGAGACACTAGACCAAGCTTCGCATGTAAAGACGTTCGCGGCTTCATTCAAAAATATGATATGAAGTTCAGTTGAATAAATTTCAGAAGATTTTTATTGGTTGTTATGCAAACATGTCAGTCGGTATACTTTTCTTTAAAAAAAAACTAAATCTAAAGAGCGCCTTAAGGCACATTTGAAAATATTTTTTCCCGAATCGGCTGCAGCAATTGAACGCATATCTAAAGGATCACAGTTTTCACTTAAAACTTTATTTCGCACTCCACTTAGACACTCCGACAACATTAAACCCGGTTGATAGCATTTTCCCCACAATTAATTTCGTTTATTAATAAGAGACCTAAATGCAATTGATTTGAGAAAATGCTTCCGAACCTTTAGAAATTCTTGTTCACATTCCTTTTAAAGATGGTTACGAAAACCCTCATTGAAGCCGTTTAGTTCCGATTTTATGTACCTTTATTTATTCCACTAGCACTCATTGCGACGTGAATTCCCTTCTTTATCCAAGCGCTGTAACATTTAATTTTTTTTTTTTTCAAAACGATCGTCCCCCGTGAGCTACCGTAAAATCGATTTTGATTTTATCACCAACTTATACGCCGAACTAAGCTGTGTAAAAGCTGTAAACTCATATTTATACTCTTGTGACGATATTCCGTCAAACAGATAACTTTTTTTTTATCAGATTTAGTTTATAATCTAAATCTCAGTCAATGCTAATGATTTGAAACACATAATAAATAATAAATCACAAGGTAAAGTCCACTGTCGTCTGTTTGTAGGTAGGCAATAAGCTGTCATACATTGAACTGCGCCCTCATAAAAATACTCTTCAAACCACATACAGAAAGTTACAGTCCGATTCGATTTGAAATAAAAAAATACGAACCCTATTAAGCGATACAGTTGAAAATCCACTTTGTGGTTAGAGGACTGGACCAATAAGCGAGGAGTTTCATGTTCGATTCCCGGAAAAGAAAAATTAAGATTTTTGTCCACTGAGTTACCTCTGCGATCATCCGAGAGTATGAAAACAGCGAAAGCTTGAAAGCGGACTTGGCATACAATTTTAGGTGTCTTCCAAATTGTGAAAGGGTCACAAACGGATCTATTATTTTGTGTTTTAATAACCTACAATAAAGTTTCGTTTTTCTTTAAGCTCTGGTTTGGATAGTGAAAGATATCCTCTAATATAACTTTTAGTCGAAGTTACGTTTATTTGCTGTCAAAACATATCAGCTTTAACATTTCCTCTGTAGGCTTTTATCTACACTTTATCTTTTTATTTTATTTAGCGTTTACCTATAAACACTTACTTTCTTATATTTAAGACCGTTAGGCATTTGATCTGCTGAGGGCAACACCTCTGTGCTCCAAAAAAATTTCAGAATTAGTTTGCCCTATTAAATGGGGTCTTGGCATGCGATATTCATTACCAGCTATTAATTTGTCTGTTCGTGCAAATTGATTTTAACTTATGGACTAATTTGCTAATATAGTGAAAGGGTCGGTTTGTTTATTAAAAATGCGTATGATACTTCAAATAAAGGAAGAGCAGAGTAATACTCTTACTCAATGCTTAAGAGTCTTCAATCATCTATAGGAGACTAAAGAAATTAACTAAGCATTCAGTCAATAAAATTCCGACTTAAATAGGTTGATGGAGGCTTTGAAATTTCCTCGTTGCAGTTAATTGAATTAAACTCATTCAATTTAGGTTGCTGCACGAAACTGAATTGTGCCATAGGGAGGTGGCTTCCCTAGTGAAAGAGC
Source organism: Cheilosia impressa (assembly GCA_948293265.1). Classification (NCBI taxonomy): domain Eukaryota; kingdom Metazoa; phylum Arthropoda; class Insecta; order Diptera; family Syrphidae; genus Cheilosia; species Cheilosia impressa. The sequence goes on along the minus strand of OX411883.1, from coordinate 2,836,891 downwards.
ACCCGTCGATATCCTCCTTAGTACACGATTGCCATCTAAAAAACAATAATCTTCAAGCCATAATCACCACACAGCAATTTTTTAGACGCGACGTAAGCAAAAGCCACTCAACGAATTTGCTAATTAATGGAAATCGTGCATGAAAAATAAAACTTAAAAATAACATTTATTCATAATCCATTTCTAATGTGGGAAAAAGCGATCTTCTCTTGTAGAGGGGAGCAATCAACTTTTGGGAAATTATTACCAACCTATCCATTTCCTTTCCTGTTTTTTAGCTATGAATAGATTTAAGTACCAACAGCTTCACCAATTAGTACTTACCACTTATGAATAAACGCCGACTGTTTATTTTTTTTTTAACTTGGCCATGAAAGAAGTAAAACCAGACGTCGTGTGTTTTTTTTGTTTGAGAAGTAATACGAGTTCTTCAAACAGTAATTTTTGATAGATCACAAGTAAAGTTGCCTAAACTGTTGCCAAGTGTTTTCAAAATTTTAGTGAAACAAAAGTGGTTACATCTATTAATTTGCAAGTTCAGTATTTGTATAAACAAAAAACTGTCAGCTTCAAAGGAACTTAACCTTGTTGACCACTTTTGAATGATTGACAGTAATTTTAATAAGAGGGTGGCAATGGTGTGTCATTGCCTATGACCGGGCGGCGCAGGTTCGAGTCCCTCGGAGACAGCAATACTCGGCAACCCAAACATAAAAGAGACACGTATAATATCAGACCTTTTACACCACTAAATCAAAAAAAGGTGCTTTGCTTGGAATACAATAGACCGGATTAGGCTGAGTACTCCCGAAGTTGAAATCCCCTTAACAAAATATATTTTTACTGTTGTTTTCGTAGATACCCAATCAACTTACTGTCTTCAACAATCCACTGCAAATAAAACGCCAACTCAATTGCTTTTGGGTGAGTCCTTAATTTTAATGTTTTTCTATTGCTACGAACTTACAGACTATTTCATTGAATAAAACTTCTTACAGCTCAACAAAAAAAAAATAGGCCCTGAGACCATTTCGTTATAAAACTACTAACAATTCATACAATATCGTATAAGGATACAGACATACAGATGTGATCAATAACATAAACAAATATGAAAACACTATTCCATCGGAATCATATTAATTAAAAAAAAAATCTCGAAACTCATTAACGATGTTCATCTTCCTCTTCCTGCAATCTCAATATATCAGCCTTATTCATAAAATAGTAACTTGGCTGGCGTCCTTTTAAATCCTTGATCGTTCGCTTGGCACCTTTGCGGATCAATATCCGACTAACACCTTCCACAGAATTCGTACCCATTGCATAGTGCAGTGGTGTTCGTTCCAACTGAAAAAACATGCAACAAATTGTTAAGTTGGTAGTTTGATTTTAAATAAAAAAAAAATGTATATATAAATAAATAAATAAATTTAATGTTTAGTATGAACAATTGAATTTATATCTGGTATAGAATTTTGACATATTTTCTACGACAAGTGAAAGGAAAAGTGGAACACAATGGGATACAAATTACGATAGCCGAGTTTGGATCAAAAAAAAATATTAAGTAGACTCTAATGAACTATATTTATATAAAAAAAATAAAACCTTGTAAAATGAGGCTTTGACGCAAAATACTTAATATATTACAGAGGCTTATGTTTAGACTAAAAATCTTCATAAATAAAATAAAATGCTAAATATATTTTTGTAATTAAAAAAAAAAATAAAAAATTACCAAGAAACCCGTTGATATACCGAACAGACTACCAACGTCATACTTACATTATCACCATACTTCAATGCGTCTGGAGATGTGTTGGCAAAATATTCAACAATTTCCTCCAGCTCCTTCAGAACAGCAATATGCAATGCAGTGCGTCCTACAAAAATAAACGGAAATCACTTGACGTATGAGACTGATATAAAAATAATCCTCCCTGCACTTGAAACTACAAGTTGCTTCGAGAGATCAAAATCATTATCTTGGGCCATTCACCTTATCAACGTCTGTCAGATTATGAGTTGTAAAAGTGCGATAATCGTTTGAAGAGCGGTTTTCAACGGGTTTTTTCGCAATGAATCAGTGCTTTTAAAAATAAATGCAAAACGCTGAAGTGGTATATAGAATGTGGTTTCTTATGAGGTTTAGATTTGTATCTCTCTAGGCAGTGTTGTTTGGCAGATCGAAAGACCATAATCGTTTATGTTGTGAGTTCGGTAATTGAGCGCTTGAACAGTTGGAAGTCGATCGACTTTGCTACTGTCAAATTTAATTTATTCATGCGGGTCTCTTCAGCAGCGGTCCGAACTTGTTCAATATGAATAAAATTTTAAATGCCTCCAATCTCCATCAATGACGAACGAGACAAAGCAATGGTCAACGGTTTTTCATTACCTCAAGTGCATAAACTAAACATGGTTTCCGGGACATTTAGTTTCGACGGAATAGTTCCAAATGTCATGGTGCTTGAAAAATCACCGAGTAAGAAGGAATTTCAAAATGGAACTGGAGAGTATTTGATGAAGTTTGGTCTCTGCGAATAAGCCAGCAACGATTTCAGTCTTCGAAGGCAGAACCGAGTACAACAGAGATACGGCTTTAAATGACCGAAAAAGGAGTCGGTACTCTATGTTTATTTACTCAATTTGTGTACGTTTTATATCAAATTTAAGCCCTGCAGCTCAGAAAACACCCTTAATAAAGCATATGAAAAGGTTTAGACGTTCTTGGTATTCATTTTCGAAGGCATGCCAAATTTTTTACAGAAATTGAAAGCACTGCAACAAGATGTTAACCCCTTTTTGCACTTTTGTGTGACTCTTTCATGTGACCACAACTTTTACAGAGCCCAATCGTATGCTCTTGCAAACTATCTAGAGTGGGCAGGGACATTTTTTTTTAATAGTCAACCACAGGTGTATTTTAAAACATTTTGAATTACACTCACCGTAATAGTTCTTGGCCTTAATCAGCCATTTCCCTTTGGCAGTCGCTGTAATCTCCTTAACCTTCTCAAAGTCTCCCTCCCTTATCGCTTGATGTAGTTCCTCACGCGTTTCCTAAAAGAAGCAGATCTCTAATCAAACCTCGAATGAATCCCTCGAAAACAAACCTCCAAATTCCGCAGGTCACTTAGAAAATCGACCAAATTATCGTGCCCTCTTGACTGAGCTAAGTCAACAATAGAATTCCCCTCGTCGTCGACTACATCAAGAATATGATCATAGCCAGCCAGCGCCAAATTCTCGAAAGCTTTCGTGTCACCTAAAACCAGGGGTCCTTAATAAAATTGATTAGAAATGAAAATCTCCTTCTACCCACCAACAACGGCCATAGACAGCACATAACGATCGATCTCCTTGGCATTGCCCGGCTGGTTGGCCTGCAGCGAAACATCCCTCGCTGTTCGATACAGCTCATCGCGATAGGTCACATCGATTTGTGACTCTTCGATCAGATCGAGCAAACCATTGCGACGATGGGATCGTGCACACGCGAAATGCAACAAACTCTGTCCGTGCTCATCGCGATCTTCACTCTTGGGGGTCGATTCCTCGGGAGAAGACATTCGTTCCTCCACCAAAGCGGAATCAATGCCATTCCTCTTTACCGGGGAGTCGATTGCATCAGGCTCCGAATTGGCCAACGCCGTGGAGTTGGTATCACTGGTGTTGGTGTCGTTGTCGCGATTGTTTGCACGCGATTGTAGAAAGTTTTGAAGAAACCCAGTCAAATACGCAACCGGGTCAGAAGGACGTTTCTCCGCGATTTCCGTTAGACCCTTGATAAGGGGATCGCCCAAGCCTGCAATTGGAAATGATTTTCTTATACGTTTTACTATAACCTGGGTTTCACTTACTGCTGGCCAAGTATCTACCCTGTTCTGTTTTGAAAATTGCATTCTGGGAGTAGTTTTCCGCTTTGCCTGTGTTGTTGGTAGAAAATGTTGTACAATGCAATTAAAAATAGCTCGAGGAATGGATTAAGTAGAATCAAATAACAACGTATAGGTTTACAAAAAACAAGATCACATGGTACGAAAATAAGCGTTTTGCAAAACCAAACTCTATGATGTATCAGGAGAATGTACATAATCGGGTCGGTACAATGAGAGGTGTTCCGGGCAAGTCTTACAATTAAGTTTTAAACTCTTACGTGTGCATGGAAAAATCACTCTGTGCTGGATGGTTATACTATTCACGGGAGTAAAGGAAAAACGGTATTTTCTTTCATCTATAAATTTAGAAGCTAGTTTCTTACAAAGCGAAACTGGCCTTAAGCTATTCATCATTATCGCTGTCGAAATTGGTTCTTTTTTGGGCCAATGACCTAAGAGCCACACATGAAATGATTTTGACAGATAGATTCGACTAAATTGCAAGTGGCGTAATCCTAGTCACACATTGAGCCATAGCATATTGATTTAGGGTTTGAATTGTGTAAGTGGCTTAAAGAAACTCCAAGTATATCCACGTACCTATATTTTGGATTATATTTTATGCCTTTGAAAGAGTATTGCTAAATTTTTTGAAAGTACGCTCAAATTTCTGTGAAAGCCCCATCCCTCAACTAAAAGCTGTAGTATTTTAGAAAATTTTAAAATCGCATATCTTTTAAGTGACTCAATGAGTTGGCTGGAAACTTTATGCTCCTCCATATTAAGCCTTTCATTTTCCGACAAATTCATACAGATTGGGTAAGTAGTTTTGACAAAAAGATAAACTTTACAATTTTGTTAAAAATCGCGTTGTGAACCCGGTATTCCTTTGCTAAATTTGAGCAGCTATTTCTGTATAATAAATAGCTAGTGCCTGCTATCTTGTTGTATGAGAACAACGTGCTGAATGTGGCTCACATGTTCAATGTACATCAATGCTCCGAACTTTACAACTTTGACACCCTTGAAAAATGTCGAAAAAAAGTGTTTGAACTGCTTTTTTTGATTTAGAGTTGCCACACCTCCTATTTTAATCCTGTCCACATTATGTTAAATGCGTCCTAATTTAAAAAAAAAATTTAAGTAAGCAGTCATAAATGTCGGGATGTAGTGGTATAAATAACTTTGTTGGTTAAGATGTCCCACGCCCTGTTCTTCAATACCGCAGAATTCGCAGAATGCTTTGTACAGATAATGCTTATCAGGGAACATTTTTCAACTTAAGTTACCATGAGTTGGAAGAAATATCGGTTGAAACTATTTTTTTTGTATGTGTTGATTTTCAAAATCACGGGCGTTTTCGAAGTCCAGTGTCAAAACTTGAAGTCAACTACTTTGCGAACAGGTTTAATTTTTATATACTGCTAGCTGGGGGTATTTATGAAATCTAATCAACACACGTTTTCTAAATGAATAAGATCGATGGTGGGTTTGACGTTGGCTGTCAATCACAATGTAAAGGTGGGTCCTACTAAACAAAAAATAAATAAAAAAATAGTTGCTGCAACAAGTCTAGGACTTCTCTTCAAGCATTAATTTTGTGTGACTTTTTATTTTTGGGACGAATGGAAGGGACCAATAATTTTATGACAAGTAACGAACTGTGACTAGAGTGTTCCCGTGTGACACTGACATAAATGATATAAGAGTGTCGCAACAATTCCCCACAAAAAAAGGGGTTCCTGCTTGGAATTTCAAATCCTAAGAAATAAAAAGAAAATCGTCGACAAAAGAGAACCTACTCCGCGACTACCCTTTAACGAAGGGGAAACGAGCGAAAACGAGCACAACTAACGAAAACACTTTCAAAACAGCGAATAGTATAACCAATTGTCGAAAACACAAATATAGCTATGCAAAAGAAACAAAACACGAAACAGGTATTCTACAAATTAGAAACGAAAAAGAAACATTTTACTAACCGTAAACAAAGCTGATAATTGCTTTTGCATCTCAGAAGCGGATGGATTTCGTTTCAGAGGAATGATAATAAAAGTATATTTTGTATAAGAAAATCGTTGTATAATACAAAAATCAAAAACACTCAGAAATGTAGAACCAAAATTGCGGCACAAGTTGACAAACTAAAAAGCACAAATTCTGTGAGGATAACTTTTGTGATACACGTCTTCTGTATGTGTAAACTAAAATGATTTGTTCTTCAATTGCGATCGACCAAACTGTTCTTTTTGCGTCGGAATATCTTCACCAGCATCGTGGCGATGTGCTTCGAGTTCGTCAGCGACATGTCCTTTTCGAGAGAAATAATATTCGTGACCGCCGTGCAGTAGTCCTGGAACAGCTGGCGTTCGTTTGCCCCTAGACTCTGCATGTTCAGCAGCTGGACAGAGTTCTTTTCCTCTGATTTGATCATGATGAGACCCCGAACGGAACACAAATGCCGCAGGTTGTCGATCTCTTTCAGTAGGTTTGGCAAATCGATTGTGGTTGTCATCTTCAGGCCAGTCCCGAGGAACGATGGTCGGGCCGCGAGGTAGCCCAGCAGGTAGCTTTCCTTGAAATGCAGTTTACTCTCGAGGTAGGCGACCGCTTTGCCGACTAAGGTGTACACCTTCCCGATTTCGGCGGGGGTCTTTTTGCTGCTGGATGCTATGATTCTCAGGTGTTCTTGGCAGTTCAACCACAGGGCGATGTTTTGACTCGCATTTACGAAGACACCACGCCCGTAGGGCCATAGTGTTCCATTGATGGCGACTGATTCCGCCTCAGACATTCGATTGCTCATGTCGAGGATGGGTATCAACAGTTCATTATCTTGCAGCATCTTAAAAACTAGCGAATTCTGCTCTATAATTTCGTTGATAGTATAGTAGCTTCCAGCTTCCTTGTCGAAGATCGCCTTGGCGAAACTCGTTGTGAATATCTTCGCCATCATTGAGCGCTCGGCCTGTTCAATGTGAGCCACGTTCAGATTGAGTGGCAACTCGAAACCCTCCAAGTTCCTCGAGCACTCGATGGTGCATCGCGTGATAAGCTTGAACTCGTCGTCGAACACGAAGGACAGTTGTTCCTTTCGTTCGCCGTTCACATAGGGGAAATAGGCTATTCGCGGATGCGGTTTAAAGTCGCTACTGATGTTCAGGCAGTGCATGTCCTTAATGAGTGGCACCAAAAACTCCTGAAAGACCACGTAGACATCATAGTCGGGCGCGACGATGCCCGCATTTGGATCTTCGTCGAACCGACGTTCGCGGGTGATTTTTCGCATTGCAGGCCAAATGACGTCGAACAGATTGTGATCGAGTCGCGTTTGACGTTTCTTGATTTTGTCGAAGACGCTCTTGCGGAGAAATTTGCCCAGATAACTTGTGACACTCACTTGCAAGGAGGTCGCACTCGATGGCTTCTGGCTGACTACCGCGGTAGCCGAAGCACTGCTGAGGCTCTTGCTGGCCTCTTGAATTACAGAGAAACAACGTTCCAGGGTCGATGTGACATCCACATCCATCATGTAACGTCGAGAACTGTGCATGTCGTCCGGTACTAAGGATTATGTGAATTTGTTTGTGGTGTTAAATTTGTCGGAAAATTTGTACAGCTATCTGTGCCGTTGAAGTGGATTTTTTTTTGATTTTTCAAGACTCAACACAGTAACACAAAGTGGTGTTGAATGAATGACAAATGCGAGGTGGTGAGGTACACGGAATAAAGTTGAGAGTAAAACAGACATTTTGGAGCACTTTTATTTGAAATATAGACATTCATGCGAACTCATTCATGCAGGTCGTTTAGGCACTCACTTTCACATTTTATATTACACTCAGCTTGATAATGTCATTTTTTGAACTCTAGCTCAGCTTATGCAGTATTATTTATTATGTAACACTGATTGACAGCTCTAAATAATTGAAAAAGTATTGCCTTCCGTAAGTATATTTTGTATTTTTTTAATAATGGAGTGTTTAAGTAGACGTGGCAATGAAACCGATAGTTTAAGGCTTGCTTAGAGGTTTGGAAAAAAATAAAAAAATAAAGAATCACCTTAATCTGTAGAGCTTTCTTATGTCAACATGTACCAAATGTACTAATATTAACTTTCAGTGTCCTATTACTACTTCTTACAAACTCGCGATGGCAACATTTTCCATACAAAATTATCATTCGTGGACTACAAATGCAGGTTAAAAACAAGGCTTGTACAAGGTGGGCCACAAGAAGTCATTCGATGTTGTTTGGCTCTCATTTTTCTAAATGATTATGTTTATTTGAAGCTTTAGAATTTTATGGGTCAAGTCTAGAAGATGATATCGGCCAAATGGGCGCTGTCACAATTGATTGCCATACGGACTTGTTTTAGCAATGGGATGTATGACAACAGTGGACGGTTTCAATTAAAAATGTTGACTATTTTGTTTAATGTTTACTGCAATTTGTTTAGCTTAGTTTGGTTTAACTTTTTCTAAATATGGACTTCAAGTCTAAAATATTTTTAAGATATTTTGTATGTCAATTAAGCCTTGTTAGTGACGAAGAACAAGAGAGGGATAGAAAGGCTAAATATAGTTTTTTTTTAGATAGAATTGTAGGATTGCTTGGTTAGAAAATTACTGGCAACTCTGTCACAATTTCAATTTGCTGTCGAAGCTACTTTTTCTATGATTTGCATTGCAGTCTCGCTTTGACACTTTTTTAAATCTCTTAGCAATTCCTCCTTTTATTTTTAACAAAATCCGTTTAATTGCATAGTTAGTTTATGTCACGAAAGTTTTTTTTTTTTTTTTTTTTGAGCAAATGCCTTTACCATTTGTCTGAATCATTACTTTAAGATGACATTACAATGGCAAGAACTAAAAACCTCTTTTCAGTGAAGAACGTACCGGCTAAATTGGATATAATAAAAGCTGAACAGTTTGCTCTGTGAGAAGGAATTGCCGAGTTTCGAGGTTGGACCTTGCAGTTCAAATATTTAAATTTGTTTAATGTTAGCTCAAAATCCAACTTTTTAGGAAAACTAAATCGGCTAAAAAAATAAAAGTTTTGCTTTCCAGTCATTTAAAAGCGATACACATGTTTTTGTACAAAAAATTTAACGAATTTGTATTAATTCCTGATACCGTACCCAAAGTGGAGACTAGAACTTAAAATTTATGTGAAATATCGTGCTTGAAATTAATAAACAATAAATATATTTATATTTGCACCTGACATTGGGACTTCTTGTCCCGTTTGTGGTCATTGCAAGCCCAGATTTCAAATGGACAAATAAACCAGGGATGTGCTAAATATCATTTATACCACAATTGTTTAACATATTCTTCCACTACTACTCTGCGCGCTGAATTCAACTATCGCGGGGATTAAAAGCTATTGTTTACAATTTTTGCGTGTATAATATTAAAACAACACCACGCTTAACAATATGTCTGCAATTCCTTAGCTACACTTTTTGCAAATCTACTACACTTTCGTGAAATAGTTCACTGGCTCCTAAACCATTCAAATGGACTGTTCACTTCTAGGACTCAGTATAATCTATACCTTTCAAACAGAATATATATACAAAGGCAACACACTCGACCCATTTAAGCGATTGGACAAACACAACAGTGCCAATTGCAACTAATTATCGAAAAACTTCTCACACAAAATAGAACAAGGAAAAATAAAAACAATTGCAATTACTTTGGCCACATCACACCACCGTACATACCAAACACATCGTCAATATTATTGATTAGGTGCTCCAAAAGTTCATCATTCGCCTTCATTATATCGGACATTGCAACTCTTTCGGAAAATTAAAAATGTTTATATTGCTACACTGTTCTCTAACACTATTCCACTTCAAAAGCACAGATGCGAGAGTGAAAAAAACTCTGCAATTTCATTACAGCAAAAACAGTTTTTTTTAAAAAATTACTAACAAAAACGAGAACACACATTTATGCTCCACAAAGTCAAACATATAGAACAAAAAGAGTCAAGGAAGGACGCAGCGGCAGGGAAACAAGTCACACGTTGTGATACTAGCCCGCGAAGGCTTCGACGGCAGTCAACAAAATGACAATGGAATTATAAAAAAAAACGAATAAAAGCCACCCTCAGCGCACACACACTCTCGCACACACTCAACCCATACGGTCGCATGTCCATACCTTGATCGCTAAGCATTTCATCCTCGAGCGCTTCGGCTCCAAATCGACGTAGCAATTCCTTGTACGTTAAGATACCCTTGGCCTGTTCCTCGTTTGTATACAACTCGGCTGTGTTCCCAAGCTAGAAGTATAGGTATTTTTTTTTTTTTGATTTTGTTATTGACACAACGTGGGCCATTAGAGCGACTCGGACATCGCTCCATTGGGAATGAAATTTTAAATATAAATTTTTAATAAATTTTACAAATGAAGGGCCTCTAGGGGATAGCAATTGTCACGACACATTGCGTTTCAATTACAAAAGTATTGATTTTGACCGCAGCTGCACGTGGGCCTATTCACAGAGCTGACGACTACAGGTGTAGGAAATATTGTTTGTTATTGATTTAAAGTTTACTTAACCTACTTTGTCTGTTGCTTTGGGATTCCCACCTAGATGAACGAGTAGATTGAAAAAATGTCCATTATCCTTTATGGTTGCGGCGTAGTGCAGAGCTGTGCGACCGTCGTCATCAACGGCGCTGGTTGTTTCGGGAAACCGTCCGGCCAGGTAGCGAACTATTTCTGTGGAAAGGAAAGGGTTTGTTCAGAATTCGTTTCTCTATTTTGTAACGCTTAATTATATTGAACGGTAATTGGTAATATACTCATCATAATATAATGACAGCTCGTTCTTAAAGGCCATTAGCCACATGAATATAGCGTGTGGTTGTAGGTTAATCTAATATGACGGAGGTATTGATGGCGTGGAATTTTTGATATGTGCAGATTGGAATCGATTGGAGTTTTACATTACATAGCTGGTTGATTGCAATGAATTTTAATGGCCGCAAATGGCTGTGGAAATGTATTGAAGTTCGGGGATTGTATTGAACAAAAATTTCAAATGCTTCACAAGTTGGTGGAGCGTCGCGTTTTCTTAATGATTAGACGGAATGAGCTATAATTTTCAACGTTTCACGGCGTGCAACATTACATCCCTGGACAAGCAAATAGCAGCTTCAACTGATTTTTAACTAAAAGCACTAAAGATCAACCTGCTGCTTGTTTTTTTTTTCAAAAAACATGGCCAAATACTGATATCAATGGTAAGGAATGGAGAACGATTGTTTTTAACTGCTCCAAACTTAGAAAAAGCCAATTTATTCATGAGGCCGATTGCTCACTTTAGGAAATGAAACATCTGTGAATATGAACTTCGAACGCATATTTTAAATAGCTTATGCAACTTGTGGAAGCTGATCGAGGCAACACATACTTCGGGTAACCAAATAAAAAAGGGACATAAAAAAATAAGTCTCGCAACGCGCTACAATATTGATCAATCTTTGACCTTTGAAACATTTTTTGCTGTTTGCGCCAAATTCAGTACTCCATTCAACAGAGATATAATCATCGCAATGGGGATCTGCATACGAATAGGGGCAATAACAAAGAAGGGCTCAAACATATGAACGACTTCATCAATTGCAATGCTAGCAGTGAACACCTTGTAGATTTCATCGTCTTCTCATAGATGACACTATTTAGAAGCACAAGTCATGGCATAAGGTTAGCGGACAGGCATTTAGTGTTTAAGGATGCTTTCGATTAGTGACTCGGCTCTTGATATGTTTTTCAAGTTATCGACGCCCTCATTTACCAAGCATCCGAATATTTCCAAAACTCTCTTAACTCTTACCCCGGAAGTAATAAACAATTTTTTTTGCATTAGTTAGCAAGCAGACGGCAGTTAGTATACGAGAATTTGATGCACTTACTGGGTAACCAGTTAACAACTTTTACAAAGCTTTTAATAATACGGGGGCTAAGGACCAGGTCGTTTGTTGTTACTCTCCTTTTCTGGTCTTCGGGGGACTTGTATGGACCTTGTGCTCTTACAATAGGAATGGCGACACGTTCGCTTTGCAATTAAGCAAGTCGTGTTTATTTAGGAAAACGATCAAAACTAGACACATATCGATCGAAAATGCTTAGTGCAGGACAATTGAGCAGAATTCACGAGAACTGGGGAAAACACTTGGCCACTTAAAGCGAAAGAGTTTATGCACTTTTATGAAGGCGATTGACCGTATGCAGAAGTTAATGCTCGACTGACAGAATAAGATAAACCGACGCCATTAAAGAAATGTTTCTATGATTAGATCATTTTAAATCTCACTCTTGAGTGAGTCCAAAATCATACTGAACGAGTATCATTTATCAAGGCTTGAGTGACGCGTTCATTCTTTCAACATGTAAGCGTTCATAAGCGATTAGCAGTTTTCCTATCAAATTATGTTCCTGTCCCGCACTCAGCTTTATAAATTCTTTCCGTCTCACTAATTAACACACATTAATTGGAAAAAATTACCATCAATGAAGTGGCAGATCACTAGAAAAGTACGCATCAAGTAACAATTTTTCCAAGTTGAAAGAAAATGTGAACGTATGTGATCGAAGAGGGTAAAAGCGTTTTAAATATTTAAACGTTTTTCTCCACCAAAATAAGTTTGAACTTTTATTTTAAATTGAATCTTGAATAAGTGCATGGGCAAACGAAAGACTTTCCATTTAACACAAGGCAAAAGGAACAAATTTTGCTCAGCCAACAAAAGCTGAATTCTAAAATAAACATTTTTGGCTCCGACTTTTAATATAAATAATTCAAAATAGCTGTTCTTTCCATATAAATTTTTCAATTGTGATCTTTGTAAATTTATAGTCGAGACTAAAATTTGTTAACGGCGCAATGAGTTCCTAACCGTCTTTGCAAATAGAAAACCAGTCTTAATCCTTACCTGCATGACCAAACAGTACAGCGACATGCAATGGAGATGCTCCACACGGAGACATTTCATCCTTGGCAATTGCGAATTTTCTCCGGTCCAACGCAGACTGCAACTGATATAAAGTTCCTTGTCTGGCGGCTTCGTGAACACGAGATATTTTACTCTGCAAAGCAAGAATTCCCATTACAAAATATTTGGTTTAAAACAATAATTGCCCTACCATGTATGCTGGCACATTGTTTAAAAACGCCTGAATTTCTGGCTGCGTCGATTTTCTATTCAATATCTTCTTACCATCTCCATTTAGCACGAGTGCTGCCAGCTGCTCCATATCACCCGAATCGATTATCGCCTCAATGTACTTCTCCTACAAATTGTTGAAAACAAAACAAAATGTACCACATTAACATTGAACCAAAAGCAGTAGCACTGTAGAGGGTGCCCTTTAATAACTACCAACATATGAAGCAGGATTTTAAGTTGCAACGAAAATTTGAAAGATTTACAAAAGAAAAGGCTTTCTAGTTAAAAGAGATAGATCTAATAGAAATGTATACTTCATCATCTAAGTAAGCTGCACTTTCTGACTGAACTTGATTATCCTCGGAATCGCCTGCAATGAATCCTTCAATTGCCAGTGATGGTGTTGGTGAGTCGGTTGTCATCTTATCGTCAAATTCGGGAATATTTTCGCCCTCGTACTGTGGCGGATCTTCTGATGCAGTGTCGACTGTAGCCAGTTCTACATCCTCCTAAGTGAATATGAATATTTAGGTTTTCAAATGTATACATGAGAAGACTTGCAGACAAGTCTATGCATTTACCACATTGATGAAATGAAAATAGTAAACCAGCAGACGACAACAAACACAAATTTACTACACGTATCCATGAATTGGGCTACAACTACTTTTAATGCTGTTCTAATTGTGTTGAAAGTACATTTTGCCCGTAGTACAACATGCATATGACTTTATGGAATACAATGCAAGGAGAAGCTCGTGTGCATGTGGTAATCTGTTTGGGGTTATTTTGAAGGCGTCGGAGGGAGTTGGATCTTTAATGTACGTCCAGATTTGTTGTTCGAAAATTGACTATTGTATGTGGAACACATCCGTTTGACATAGTCGTGGCACTTTATACCTCATTCAATTGTTTAATCGCTGATGGTAGTTTGTTTTAATTTTTTTTTTGGACTTGGGTGAATAGGAAAATTGACTCGAAATTGGATGCAGTAAACAGAAAACTTAAACTTTTGACCAGGATTTAATTTAAATTTAATTTTAAAACTCGCGAAATAAATCTGTTAGTCAGTTCTTCTCTTTTTCAAATTAAAAGCAAAAATGTGACTGTCTATAGGAATAACCACCTTCAACAGGAATTTGTAAGTTTACCCTACGATGCTGCTCTAACTTGTTTCTATTAAGCTGGACACTTTATATAAACTTTATAGCCGTATAAGCCTTGCATAACGTTTGGTGACAATAAAAGATGCTGATGCTCACAAATTTCTTGCAAAGCTTTCAGAAAGTGGCTCAAAACATTTTGCGCTCTATTTTCATCGAACTCCTTATTATTACATTAGTCTTTAAATGGTTGTACAATTTTGTTTAGTAATTCATAAAATAAAAAAAATTATTTTACAATAAAAAATGTAATGTTTTAATTAAACTATTCTACATATATTTCCCCCCCAATTGAAGGCAAGGTGCTAATTAAATGTTGTGCGTGATAATCGGAACGGACTTTTTCAACAGACTTTGATAACAAATCAGTCCACTCTGGCGTATACGTAACCTTTTCTTTCTCTTTACATTTTAAGATAAAATTTCACGATTTCCTGCATACATTTTCCAATAGTATACTTCTTTCAAAGCGTATTTTCAAAATTTCCACAGATCTACCCCGCAACACCAGCACACAAATTTCTTAACCTCCCGCAGTACGTACCTCGAATCAGCAAACTCCTAACAATCGTACATTAATCTTGTTGCATGTGAATATGTAATTCAAAGGAAAGATATCGATACAGTTGACAGTTGTAGTAGCTGCAAACAGCTTTCTGCAATTAGATAGGTGCCAAAGCAACGAATCGACTTTCGGATTTATTAAGCGTCAGCGGAGTTAGCACCTCATGCACGAAACCTAACGGAGTTCTACTTTCTTTTAATCCACAGGAGACTACACTGAGCGAGTGAGGACTCAATTTACGTTTTTGGTGTGCAGCACTTTTGAAGAGCCCATATCAGTCAGAAATGTCGTCCATACTTTCACTTCACCAGGGACTGACACATTTAGGGCAATTTGATTCGATTGAATGAACTGATTGCGATTGCATGTACAGCTTTTAAATTGAATGCCACAGTGGGTGTATTAAAATCCTAAATTATTTATAAGGTGAATGTTTGACAACTTCTATGAAAAGAAAAGTGGATATTTTTGTGATCGATTTGATGGGGTATTTCTGTGGAAAAAAGTACCCACTCATAATGTGCGGATGTAAATAAAGAATTGACCTTTATTCTGTTTAATAATTAATTGCAAATTACTGCAATTGGTGGACTTTCCGATAAAAAGAGAAATGTCCCGTCTCTTTTCTTGTTAGTCCACAACCGCACACAGCTGAAAGGAGCATTATTTTTGAATTTTGTTGACAGAAAAGCAACTGGTTGGAAATGAGCAAAGGAATGTATTATAAGAGTTATTTTTGTGAGTGATAAAGCACTAAGAGTCGGGTAATTAATTTTCTTGAACACCAACATTTTACAGACATTTTCTAAGCAGAACTTAAATTTACAAAAAAATATTTTACGGATTATTCGATAGTAAGTTTTAAACTTTTTTAACTATTTAACTATTTTAATAGAACACCCGATATTTTGGACACAACTTTTGATTGGAAATGATCACTTCAGAGCAGAACTACACCGATCCTAGTCATCAGGAAATTATTAAAATTTTTGGTGGGAGACGGGACCTACTAAAATTAAAATCACAAAAAAAGGACAAAAGAAAAAGCAGTTCTAGAAAAAATTACATTTCCACCTTCAAACGATTGTGAATTGTATTTTTTAGGTGCTTCCTCAAAATTAGGTTTTGAAACATCGCGGCCATTTTTATACTGTTTCTGTTTATAGAGATCAAAGTTTCAAATAAAAAATGTACTTTAAGTTTAAGTACTTCAAAATAGCTATTTTTTCCATACAAGTTTTGCAATTGTGAGCTTCCGTAAATTTAAGTCGAGAATAATTTTTTTATTAATGCAGCGCGATATACTTTTTGGAAAGAATTTAGAAAAAAATGTACGGCACGTCATGTTAAATGTAAAATTTTAAACTGCTAATAAAGTGAAGCATAAAATATTAAAGAAGGCTGCTCTCTCTGATCAACCCAATTAACAGATTTTAAAAATTTAAAATAAAATTTAAAATTTATTTATTTACTGTCAGATGTCAGTATAGGGGAAACCTAAGAAAGACCAGCTGACCAGGTTACATAATAAGAACTATTCACGTAATAGTTGCCATCTGCTGAAAGTATCAGCAATTTTTACTCAAGACATTTTTGATGTCTTGAACTAAAAAAAAATAAATAGTTGCCGCTACAGGTTCGTCTACCCTAGGCCTAGCTTCTTACAACCATTTGTTTTGTGCAAGTTTTTAGTGTTTGGGACGAATAGAAGGGATCTTAAATTTAATGCCGAGTCTAATGGAGAATCTCCTCCATGACAGTTATACCGTCAAATGTTTGACATCCGCAAGAGGTATCAGAAAAAACTTTAAAATGCAATTTCTGTATTTCCAGGGATCGGTCCTGAGGCCATTCGCATAGTCCAGCACACTATCCGCTGAGCCAGTGTGCGCGATTTGATGAAAACTGCCAGCCTCTAAAACTGGTCATTTCAAGAATTTTCCAAATCGTTTGAAAACCCTGCCTAATATTGAGAACATCTTCTCCACTTTTTTAAATCTGTAAGTTTACTTAGACAAATATCCGAAAATTATTTTGCAAGTGCAAAAAGAAGCTCGGTAGGCAAGTTATTCCGATTAGAAGCCTTGAAATATTACCTCAAATTTAGGAAGACGCCACTATTTAAATGAAAATTTTAAAATTTACCAAATTAGCTCATTGTAATAAACTATCGATATCTAGCCGAAAATAAAAATTTCGTAGCTCCTGCCATAAGCAATGTAGAACAACCACTTCGTAAAAAGATCATGTTCCAAATTGCTCTCCTATCATTTAACTGCTTTGGGGTAGTAATTCAGCTTTACGATTCTGTAGTCCCAACTAAATGATCTCTATTGTTAGGTGGTCTACTAAAATTCTGTAAAATATATGTGCTATCTACGCAAGCGTAAGAAAATTGAGAACATTTTCCTACGAATTTTTACGACCATATATAAAAAAAATCAAAACACAACACAACGAAAACGAAAAACAAACAAAATTGGGCGTTCTGTAATTATCACATCGATATACATATTTATCACAAAAACAATATGAATTGAAAGAAAATGTTCCTGAGCTTAATAAATAAATTTTCGCATCAATACTTTTTAAGCATTTTCTTTCAATTCATATCGTTTTTGTGATAAATATAACGATGTGATAATTACAGAACATGGGCATTGGTTAGTTAAAAACAGATTTTTCATTTCACTCTATTAGTAGATACGTATATTACAGACTTTTTATTATTGTTTAACATTAACAAAGGAGAGACAACAATGAATAGTGTTTGCCACCAAAGAACATTAAGAGTTCACATTTTATTACTCAAAGTTGGTGCAAAGGAGAGAAAATATACTTTGAAAACGTCTGGGACTTTGCTAGTTTAGTAGTTTTGAGTGGCGGCACAGTGTTTACGTTTTAATGGACAAACAGGACACATCCCAAATACCGTAGATAGGTTTAAAGGCTTCCAAATTGTACCTGATCGTCATCGTCTTCATCGTTTTCTTTATTTTGCCCCTCTGATTTCCCCGTGCTGGTATCTTCTTTAACATTATTGTTTTCATCGTCGGTTTCTTTTTTATCCGCGGGGGGTGGTTGTGGAGCATCTTCTGGATTGGCCTTTTCTGTTGGGGGGTCTTCTGGTTCGGCTTTCTCTGGTGGAGTTGAAGACGGCTCTGTTATATTTTCTTTTTCACTATCTATAGGACTATGATCCACTTCAGTGTGATCCACATCGTTATTTTCTTCGTTTTCTTGTTCTTCATCTTTCGATGCGTTTTCGTCTTCCAATTCGGGTTTATTTTCCTCCAAATCTTTCTTAACTTCGACTTCTTCTAGATCTCTTTCACCGTTTTTGACGACTTCATCATCTACTTTATAATTTTCGACGACATCAACTTCTTCTTCACCTTCAGCTTCCGATTCATTTTCCTCTTTATCTTCCTCTTCACCACCTTCCTTGTCTACGGCTACAATCTCTTCACCATCTTCCTTGTCTTCGGCCAGAATCTCTTCACTATCTTCCACCCCATTTACTTTACTCTTTCCGATCAGGTTTTCAGTCTCATCTTTAGTATTTTCCGTGCCTTCGGGTTTCTCAGTGGAAACCTCGTCTTCTCCATTGTTCTCATTTGCATCAGTTGTTGCATCGTTTTCGTCATCTTTCCGAATTTTTTCTTCACCATTACTTTCCTGTTCATCGTACGTAACACCATCGAAATGTCCGTTGACCTCATTATTATTTTCCTCGGCGTTTCCGTTCTCATCCCCCTGATCTTCGTGATCCCCAATCTCAAAGGCTTCGTCATACGTAGTCTCTTCATCTTCATTTATACCGTTCGCTTGGTGGTCGCTATTTTGATCATTCAAAGCATTCGAAACATTCTGTAAAAGTAAACAATTGTCGACTGATTTTTTGCTGTTTCTATGTATTTTTTTTATTTAAAAACATGAAAAACAAAATTAAAAATCGAAAACTCACAGCTCAAAGGTTATCGAAAGCGATCAAATCAACTTTCCCATATATGATGGAAACAAAATGAAAACACGACAAATCGAATCGATATTAGTAAATTTTCTCAAGATCAATTTTGACGAATGAAAAAACCACGCCGACAATGGCTTACTTTTGAGGCTCTGCTATAAATTTGAACGCCTTCAACCCATATTTAGACACAATCACGCTCACACCGGGCTATTACAAATTATTCCGTCAAATGTATTTACAATGGAATTTCCAACTGAAAATTCTGGGAAACAAAAACCATGCAAAGCAATTCAAAATTTTGGTGCTTCAATACTTATCCAATGGTCATGCATTTTTCAAACTAAAAAAAATTTAAATAAAATGTTTTCTATTCTGTTTTTTGACTCAAAGCTCAAGCAAAGCAGTGCAAAGTTTCAAAAGTCACCTCGTCTTTCTGTTGTTGTGGCGGTTCAATGATCATTTGTTCCTCGTCTTCGACAGGCTTTTCATCGGGTGTCTTGGGTGGAGTTGGCGGTTCTGAGTTGGGTTCTGACAGATGGTCATTTCCATTTGTCAAATGGCCATTTTCCAGTGGGCGATCTTTAGTACTAGTGGCGTCTGGTTCTTCTGACGGCGGTGGTGATGGTGCTGCAGGCTCCTCAGTGCTATTGACGCTTCTTTTTAGATGTCAATTGATAAAGTTAAATACAGTTCAGGGTGTAAGAAGCAAGTTGTACTTTAAAACTACATTATTTATTTGCATTCTTAAATAATAAAATGGGTAAATGTATTGGAAAACCTCAACTGGGAGAGAAAGCTCTGTTTTATAAAGAAAGTAGTGCATTTGGGTCTAATCTGGTACAATAAACTCTGTAAAAAAAACATTTTCCAAAGAACCAACATATTTTATGGTATTTAAAGGCGTTTGCCTTGAGCCCCCACAAATTATGAATGTTCCAAGTTTTTGAAACACCTAACAAACAAATTGTTCAGTGGGTAACGTTAATTATGAATCAAGTCTTAATTTTTAGTAGACAGAGGGCCACGAATCCATAACTAATAGAAATATGTGAAGCTTATTGTGGTCGACTGAAGCAAGGATAGTGATGTCTTTTTGTTAGATTATTTTTGATGGTTGCTTCATCGACAAACGAAAAAAAAATATTTTTGACATTTTAGTACCTTTTTATCAACATTTGTTTAATTTCTTAATTTTCTGACGTCTAACGATGGCTTTTCAAAACTTTGTGTAGATTTTCAAAAATTCCTGAAAAGTTCGAAAACATTTAAGGAAAGAACAATTTTTCCAAGTAATGTAATAAGAGACAAATGCATCTTACTTAACCTTACTTATAAATGATTTATTTATCGTCTTTAAATTTAAGGAGTTCACAAGGAACTTTATATTTTTATACAATTCTTGTTTCAGTGAGCTTCTACAAATCGAAAGTCTCAAAGTTGCACTGACTTTGACTATTTGCGAAGCGTAGACGAGCTTGGATGTGAAACAAGTATCTGTCAAGAGTCATTATGTGAGCTTAAGCTTGTGTCAGTGGGGGACGAAAGTTCACCCAAATTCCATTAAATGACTGAAAGTACCAAGCTTAGCTTGACAACTCCCATGCAGTCTTTTCATGCATAACTCATTGCATACTATTAGGGAAATATTTTGATATTTCTACTTTAAATTCCTAAGGCCTGATTCACACTCCGTTGAGTTGTTTGCGATTTTTCAAGTTCGACCATTTTGGTTTTATAAAAACGCATTCGACTCAATATTTCAACAGGGTGTCAATTCCAAATTGATTCCTAAATCTCAACGAATAAACTTCAACTCAAAACACAAAAAAAAAATATTAATCATACAACTGTCGAGTCATTTTGGAATACAGTCAGACGAACTCGCAAATGCTTCATTTTTTGACAGCCCTGTAATAGTAGAAAAATGTTGTAAGCAGCCAACTTTTTTGTTTCGCCGGTATTTGTAAAATATTTAACCGAAGTCGCAAAAGTGTTTTGAATGGAAAGTGATGATGAGATCTGTGATAATCAAAAAACAGCTGACTGCGCCTACATCAGTATACTTAGGAAGCACTACTTTCAATATTACGTTCAAAGTCGAAAATAGCCTACAGTTTTGTAAACCAAACTCATGCAGGAAAAAAACTTACTCATGCTGACCTACTTAAAAAGTTCATAAATCTACACTGGGTCTTAAAATATGCGACTAAAAGGTAACCTACCCCTCAAACAAATCAGGCTCTGATATGTTTTCAATGCTGTTTGCTTCCGATCGTGACGTCAAGAGGTTCATACCGTTTGGTATGACATCAGCTCTCATTTTGCCATTTGGCATTTTTATCTCGGATTTCTAGGAACACAATTTTTTTAGAAATTTTAAAATGTACAAATGCAGAGCTGTAAAACTACCTTCTCACTGTCATCAGAAGACAGAGCCTCCCAGTCGGTGGGAATATCTTGCGACACACGTGGTGCCTCGGGTACAAGTGTCAGGAACGATCGCTCGATTTCATTGTGCCTTTGCTTGTAGTAAGCCGGTGTTTTCATTTTCTGCAACAAAAATTTACATAAAATATCAATGCCGACATTAAAAAAAATGAACTGCCTACGTAGTCTAGAACATCTTCTTCGCAGCCAGCCTGTGTGAGCAGAGTGTAGCAGCGCATATTGTTTTTGGCACTAGCCGCCCAATGCAGTGGCGTCTTCCCAGTCATGTCTGTTTCATTGGCGCCATCTGGCCAAATGCCGAGTAGATATTCCAGAATCATGGTATGGCCCAGACCAGCTGCCTTGTGTATCACATTCAAGCCGTTCGCATCCTTGCATGTAATCAGCGACGGCGGTACCGGTGGCTCCATATTCGCCTGCAGTGTCTCCAGACTATTGTCGATAACTGCCTGATGGACATCCTTAATGGAATTCTGCGGGGAAGTCAAAGAAACTTATAAAGTTTGATTTCCCTCTATTTTCCTAATCAATCGTTCATACCATAGCATAGGGGACTGCAGCTAAAAATCGTTTCACCTTGGGATTTGTACTCGCCTGCTGTCGCAGTTTGTTCCCCTGGCCAGCCCATAGCACTCTTGTCAGTTTGCCGATATCCTTTTCGTGCATCCATATCCGTATAGTGGACAATCGAATGGAAAAATCTAAAAAAATAAACCATACAGGGGATGGAAGTATCCTTTTAAAATCAAAATAAACGCAATTTCGTGCAACATTCGTGTTTCCTGCAATCACACGTTTTCAATCAAAATCAATTTAAACTCGTGTTTATATTTTATTCATGATTCGAATGCAATTTGTGAAGGACGTCGGTGTTTTCGTTGCCTGTGACTGCAACTGCAGGGCGAAGGGTTCATAAATTTGCATTCTACCACCTCGAGTGAAGTCCTTTTTCATGTAATGCAATTTCAAATCGATTTACTGAAGCTTGGCGTTTTTTCTTTTTCCTTTAGGGGAGTCCTTTTTTTAGAACTCGAAGAATGCTCATGTAAGTGAAAAATAATTCGTGCACATTAGTGACTGATACAAGATTTTGTTTCGAAGCATGACGTATACAATGCCTCTGCCCTACTGATATTGAAATTTCTGTTTCTGAAATAAAAACCGGTTTAAGGTGTTTGTAGTGTCAAATGGGGGTGGGCTAAGAGTAGGGAACTGGTATTTTCTATTGGATTGAAGTTACCTTCATGTACATGGCGTCATCAATTGGAGGGCTATTTTGAACTAGTTATCAAGTATTTCAATGAGAATTAAATTCATTGTTGTCAATGTACATTGTCCATTGTGGCCAGAGATTCTGAGATTTACTCGCCAGTGAAGAAAAATTTCTCCTGCACGAAAATAATTGTGATCTCGAAATGTGATGTCGCCAAAGATTCGCAGATGAACTCGCCAGTGAAGAAAATCTCACTAGCGGCGAAATGATTACGGCTAGCTTGGTTTTTCTGCGGGAAAGCAGAGAGAAAGATCGAGTAACTACCAAAGCCTCCAGTACTAAGTCTGACTATTTACATTTACAAACATTTTGCTGCGATTCAAAATGTTCCTTCCGCAGACTGACAGCCTTCATTTACAATATACTACAGATCCACAAACAAAAATTGTTTTCGTATTTAACCTCAACAAATAAATTTACCTCTGAAGTGCGCAATTTACTATATCTGCTACCAACAAATGTGTTTATGTGAGTAAAGTGGTGACTTGTAGAAATATTTGTTCTCAAATAAATTGAACAGATGTGGAAACACCGTGTCACTTCAAATAACAACTCGGATATAAGAAACAATTTTTTTGTAGGTTTCTTATATTCGTCAATAAACTGTCAGCCATATGGACGCATCGTTTTGCGATGAATTTTTTTTATTGAAATTGTAAATGAGTCCATGTCATTATTAATGTTTAAGCAAACTTACCATCAGCGCTCTTCTTCTTAGTCTCGCCCGACGTTTGCCCGTTCATTGGTAAAACTGAAAATATTACAAAAACAAATAGAAATCAATGTAACACAAATGTCATCTTTATAGATAAAATATTTATATTCCCTACGAAATCACTTCCGGTTCGGTCGCTTGACAGAATTAAACTAACTTCAGAATGTGACGAAATTATGTTTTTTTGGGGTAACCAAACTAACACCATCAAGCCGAATATATTCGTACCTACATATGACACAATAAAGAAATAACAAATCAACATCCTAAAGAAAGTAACAAGGACAATGCGTTTGAACCATAAGCCGCTCATCGATTTATTGATGTTATCCGATGGGTTGGAATGAAATATTCAACAGTCTGACCTCATGTTCCATTTCCGTTTCATACAGAATAGCACCGTTCGTCGTTTCAATTGAGTTAAACTTAGAATGTACCCAAGTTATACGTATTTGGAATATTCTATTTCAAAATGTTACTTAGTGGGATGAAAAGATGTCAGAGTCTATACCTAATTGTGGGTCATAAAACTAGAACATCATTAGTCCTGATTACCGTTGACCCGAATAAATCATCGGCCTATGTATATATTTGATGTGACGGAGGTTTTTTATTTTTTGTGGTATTTAATGACTAATGACTGCGTGTCCGCTTAGTTATCTTTGGGTTTGACTAGAATGAAAGGTCTTCTATGTATATTCTTCAATAGTAAATAAAAGTACGAAATTTTTGGTAAGAATTGTATTTGCGAGCGAAATCCCCGCCGAAATGCATGGCCACGTAATAACCGTGACATTAACTCTCGCACACTAATGAGTTATTGTTCCCTTTCACAGGCGGGTACGCGTGTCCCACGTGGAGAGTAAATAAATAAATTGAATTTCATATAATACTAAAACCGAAATCCCAATACACCTGTTGACTATTCCCAGCCATAGGTACGCCATACACACATATCGAAATGAATTTATCGGCTGAGTCAATTCCAAGGACGTGGCTTCTTTCTCTTCACGTTTTATTATTAATCAATCAAGGACAAGAGCCCGAGCAAGTGTGCGTTTCAGAGTTAACTTAATTCGAATATTGTAATAAATTTCCCACCCAAATTTTCTTTGCGTGACAATTCCAACACTTACGAATATGACTAATAAATTCTAAACTACTCGCATTTTATCTATTTCACTTTTTTGGGTGGCACTCTGCTGCACAATGATAAAAGTTTAACGACAACATTCATATTTGATCGGTTAATGAACAAAATAGATGAGTAATTTCATTGGCCACATAAATCTGAAACGCAAAATAAAGTCGTGTTCAGGAAGAACAGCGTAATAGGTGTACGACACAATTTTTTTATTAGACAGACAGTGTACGTTTGGCAAATTGCCAAACTGCTGTTGTATAACATAAATATACATATAGAAATTAGACAAATCACGCCTCTTTGTACTTATGTCATTATTTTGGCAAAGCGTGATCGCATCGTCCCATTGTTTCGGTATTGAGCTTTGTCAAAACTGCTGCTTTCGAACGAGAGCGACACCTAGATTGACTATTGACGTGTGACGTTTGTAAAATGGGAACCAATTTAAAAAACCACAGTTCTAGTTGGGGCGTCACACAAATATAACCATTAACTGCTTCTAATGAAATACTTTGTCCAGACTTTTAAAGACTGGACTGATTTCAGTGACAATTTAACATATCAGTTCGATTTTATTAGTGCTAGCAGTGTATAGAGAATAAAATCCGATAGATGGCTCTGTTACTTTTACATTTATTTATATTTTGATACTTTATTATCGGAGTAAGTGGGTAGATTCAAAAATCTAGTTAGATTTAGTCGACAAAACTAGATTTGCTACGTCAACCATATTTACGAAATGCCACCTAATACTCAGTCACAAAATTCTTGACTAGATTTGTCGCCTTTCCTTCCATAAACGTCAAGTGAAACAAATTGTTCACGTCAGCTACCTAGGCCAGTAAAACCTGGAACACATAAAGTCGGCCAACTGTCAGACTTACTAAACTGGATTCTTGAACGTTTCCAGTTTTTTTTCCAATTGTCGTTTATTTACAAAGTAAAACTAGCGGATCCATTTATGTCAAAATTAGAACCTTAAATAAGGCAGCGTACTAATTAAATAAGTAATAAAATTGTTTGACGCAATTTTTTTTTTTTTTTTGTATTGTGAGGGGGCAACTTAAACCTATCGAAATCGCAATAAAATTGTAGGCCCCTTCTCACTCGTACCAAAGATTAGAACTAACACTAACGAATCGTTGTGAGAAGCTCGACATAGGGTACTATATTCGGACTTGTAGCCCAAACTATTTATTTATTTATTTATTAAGTCCGCAACTGGCCAAACTTACATAACTATTCACATTAGGACAGATTCCCCTTACTGACTTAATGTAATGCCAAACCGCTACCGAAATCGCATTTGAAAGATCATTTAGTTAGTAAAATTCGTGAAACCTTTTTTTTATTTAGTAAAAATAAGTAGAGAATTTTTTTGAAACTATTTTCCATTTGTCTCTGTAAACTTTTTGCATTTAGAAAAATTTTCAGTACATGCCGCAAGAAATTCATAAAAACTTTAAGTTGAATAAAACAAAGAGGCCGGGCAACTACTCGTTACTCGCTATTTATACTTATGTGTCTTTAGCTTTTATGTCATTTTTGGTGACAACGTGCCATTGCGATTAAAAGATCGATTTATATCCTTTTGCGTTCAATTTAAATCGTCTATGTGAATGGAAATATTGTGTGTACAGTACACCTTTCTATTTAAATGTATATGTTTTAGTTTTTGACATACTTGCGCCTCGGAGCCATTTTGTTGAATTAGTTCACTTAAACTAACTTAAAGTGCGATTTAGATAGGATTTCGGTTGTCGTACACCAACAAAATACTCAGATCGGTTAGAGAAGAAAAAAAACTAATTTTCGAAGCTGCCGACTCCCATTGCAGTTTTATAAGAACATTGAACGAAATAAATACTTTTACATTTTTGACAAGACGCATTTAAAACGCTTGAGGAGCATATTTTGATTATCGATTCGTTAGACGTCCGTTTCGTTGCGAGTTGATTTTTTACGATTTTACTTTTTACTTCCGGATCAACACTTTTGGCTTTAATAAATAAGACTTAAGTGGTTATACAGTTAAAATATATAAGAATTCTTCTTTCATTTAAAAAATATGGTGAAACTACATTATCTATTAAATTAGTAACATTTGTTCTTATGCTATTAGAGTCCTTATCCATTTAGCCAGAGAAACGAAGAACAGATATGAGGCTGGCATCAGCGATTTACTTTTACTAAGGTGATTTATAAAAAGTACTTTTAGACTTTTTGACACTTCTTCCAACCTCTCTCTTATCCCACAACACCGATAATTGCTTGTGTGGAAAATCGTGTAATTTTTAGATTTTGTACCAGTTGCAGATGCAATAAAACGCAATTGTTGAACCTTCTCTACCGATATACGCTTTAAATGTTTTTGAATCCTTTTAAGGCTCCCTTTAGACTCGGCGAATTACGTTCTGGTTACCGAACCAGAAAGTCACAATAAAATTACCATTCACAGAACTTCAACACCTACCAATATAAAGCTCAATTTAAAAATGCAACAAATGCAATTTCCCATAAAGTAGGCAATAAAAACTATACAGAACTTTAGCAACTTACCCCTGGGAGGTGAAGAATGATAATACAATCCATGAAACCGTTTTTTCCTTTTCGGTGGCATTTTTACGCTGCACTGACACTGCACAAGACCACTCTACACTTCGATTTATTCGGAACTATAGCAAAATTAAAAAAAAACTCCCCCACACAAAGCTGTGCTACCAAATAGTCCTTATAGATTTACTAGTTTATTCGCTTTTTTTACATTCTGCCAGTCATGCATGTGTGTATGTGAACTTTTATAATTCAAAATAAAAATTCCATCTAGATTAGAAGGGTTTGCTGCGAAATTACACTAAACTTCTGTGCACTTTCAATAAATCACCATATACCACTAATAATAAGGCATAGTGCCACACAAATGATCATCACAATAGCTCACGAACGTGCTGCTTACCCAGAGTGGTCGCACTACACCGCACTAATGAAACACTGAATCCTTATTGTCTATCGTGCAATCTATCCTAGACAGTTCGACCGAGGCACCAACACACTCGATAGTCGCTGGTAAATAGATAAATTTTTAATAATGATTGCATTGCATGTCTCTCCGAAACGGGTCGGACAATTCATATTTTTCTCTCTTGGTGTCGGTTGTTGCGGCCATGTAGTACATAGCAGCAGGACATGCGATCTAAGCACAGGCGACAGTGTCTACATAACGGTCATATGACCATCACAGTTGGTTAAACTGAATCAATATTTCGAGTTCAATTCACATCTATAATTTAGTGCAAGAAAAACCAATAAACCTGATGGCTGATGGATAGCATTCAGAAGGACTTCAACCTCGTTTCCTGTTACTGCGATGGGTGTGAGTGTTAGACGCTAGTGTCTCCATTACTCTGTGTCTGTGGAGTGGGTGAGATTTAAAATGGGGGCATTCCCAGTGGTACTTTTTTTGTTTAGATAATTAAGTGGTGTGGACACAAAGTCCTTCCAAATTATCGGTTCACATTGAAATGTATAATTCGGGTCAAATCGCCATCTGATTCGTTTTTTGATAAGCATGAATGATGCATATGCCAAGCGTTCTGAGAACCAGTTCGTTTAAGTAGACAGCAATTAAAAGTGTAAACAATCTAGTACCAGAGGTTTCAATTTGGAAGACACGTTTTACGCCCAAGGATATGTGGTGGACGTTGCTATGTCCTTACAGGGTTAGTATTTTTTAAATATCAGATATAATTGCAAGCGTATTGCTTATTTAATATTCTCAACTGAATTTTTAAAGAACGGAAGATAACTGATGTAGTGGAATGTAAATTAAATTGGACATTTCCTGCTCGGCATTTCAAGTTGGATGCGTGACCTTCTTGAACATTGAAAAGCTTAAAATATTCATATTAATAAGGACTTGATGAAATGCCAAAGGTTGAGTAACCTATTTCTATTTAAAGTATTTTTAGTTGAAGTGAAGCGTGCTCTTCAGTAGAATCATCATATCATAAGATATCCGTTGTGGTAACTATTTTTGGGGTTTCTAAAAGTATTTTCAATCGTTCCACTTAACGGCTTGCATGAGAAAGAAGGTTTTAAAATAAAACTAGCTCGTTAAAAAGATCGGAAAAATGCTTAAACTTCTTCTTAAAAAACACGCACCAGTCAATATTTATAAATCCCTTTTCGAAAACATATTAATAAATTGTTTACTTAGTCTTGACTGTGGAACATGATATAAGCGAGAGATCCACCATGCACATATCTTATATGGAAAAATGAGTTACACGTTTTTTGGTCAGCCATTTTGTTTACATAATCCGATTTATGGCACGTGTCACAACACAAACGTTTGAATGAATATCTTCATAATTTAGGAAGAGTTCTAAATACATTTTTAGACACACCCATATGTAGGTATACATTCTGCTCTTAGGCACACAGTCAAACTTAAGTCCTTCATGATTTGTACATAAATCGTGTTCAGAACAGTGAGCATGTAGGTGCATGGATCTGAAGCGATAGGGTGATCAGTAGATATATTATTTTAAGATCGCAAAATTATTTGCGTAATGCAGCAATTTAGTTTAAATTGGCTTCTTGCAAGTTTAAAGTCAAAGATTGACATTTTGCAGATGGAATTCTCTGACAGATTTACTGGTTACTCGTTTCTTTGCAAAGTTTTTCTTTGTGCAATTCTATCGATTGCATTCGATATTCTGTCATTTTTGACAAAAACTTTGTTCCACTTTGTGGTTCTAACTGAGTAGGTACATGAAGGACCAATCTATTTATGACATTTTTATGAGAACTTACAACTTGTGCCTTGTGCGCTTACGACCAATTTAAATTGCGTTCAATTTATAAAACGTTTTATTTCCTTTCATTTCTCGCAGTTTTGATACTTTAGTGTTGACGGCTCTTCAACATTATGTCAGGTGCCTATGTTGTTCGGCAATTATTTAGGCTTTGAATTCAACATTTAAAAAATAGCTGCCATTAGTCTGTCTACAAATTTTGTTCTAGAATAAATGTCAAAAAATAGTAGGTACCTATATATATTCCACTGCCACTGTCAACGGTGTGCGTAGGCCAATGCACACACCGTTCATGTTACATTTATGGAAATGAAAAACTGTCCTCCGAACTACTTATACCTATGCCACTTTTAATACTTCCCCCAACTACTGATAAAATTTGTTGTTGCACACGAATTATACGTGTTTGTATGACAAACTGCAACGGCCTTCAAATGAATACAAAAACATGACTGTGATTAATGGTTTATATACTTAAATGACGTCGAAAATTAGTAGAACCACCGTTACAGTCCGGGCGGACCCGATGGCCAATGGCCACGTGCATGTTCATCTAACGATTATTTAATGACAACCTAAATGCTGGATCCGTTTGCTGTGATCAGAAATTATATATTAAAACACTCTGACAGCCGGTATCAGAACCAATTATCTTCTTCAATTGCACCAATAACAGGAAAAGTGTCCTTGACGGGTAATTATCGGAGCTTTTACACTTTTCTAACGATATACAATCGAAATGAATTAATAATGCATGCGCGCTTACAATTTGGATTCCTAAAATTAGAAACACGCTTAAGGTAAGGCCCATCCAACACACTGGCTAAACGTAAAAATTGATTTTTGTTTCAGACAACAATGTATACAACACGTATGGGTAGAAGCCGGTCTGTCTTTCGCAAATGCTTCTACTCCCATGGGCAATTTCTAAGGACTCGTCTTTCGAGGATGAAATTTGCATGACTGGCGATTGTTATGCAAATTAGGATCAATAGCCTACGGAGGTAAAGTTTGTTGCACTCTTGCACAGAGCTACGAGTGTACACCGTCACACAATCACGTCAAATTTCCATTCACTAAAACTGAGTTTATGCACCGCTAAACACTGCACTTGACAATCATTTGCATTATCGTTATAACACGTTAAAAAAAATCAAAGCAGCAGGTTTACATATCCTTATTGGTATTAGAAACACACTGCAATATTAGTTCATATGTTTTCACTTCACTTCCTTGGGAAGGCACGTCTGACAAGTTGAAGAAACTATCGATGACTGTGGAGTATCCACAGTAAGAAGGTGTTTATCTATCCGCAGCTCGGAGGAACTTTTCCTACAACACTAACCCTTGCTTTGAAGTACTTGAAACTATTTGTATTCACACACATACGAGGAGGAGTGTGGAGGTAACTTAGAATGTAAGAAGTGGAAAGGTAGGTGTACGCAAGGCAGGTTGAAAATAACTAAAACAATTTTTATTGCGAATTGGGTCAAAGGAACTCGATTTTAAAGTGCGACGTGTACACTATACAAATACATGCAAAGAAGGCTTTTTTTACATATTTTCAGTAATTTGTAGTAGGAAACAGAATGGAGGCGAGTTGAAACTTTGTAATTGCTATTACAAGAGTGATTAGCTTGGCGGTATGACCGATTTAACGTCGTCAATTTGTTTAGAGACTTTGTAGATTTAATCTATATTACTTTCAGGTAGCACATGGACTACTTTTCGAAAATGTTTGTTTTTTGATGTAATATTTAACGTCAGCATTTTTATTGCATATATGTGCACTCGTAAGGCCGTCTTCGTAAAAGCGAGAGTTAAACTTCCTAGGAAAAATTACCTTCATCTGGTGGGCGTGGCACAAGATCTTATGTGTTCGAAACTGTACTTCCTGTTCTGCATTTCAGGTCGGTGGTACAAAATGGTTTACTGTTTTCAGTGTCCATGGAACATTTCCAATAAAAACAAACAATATTAAAGGAATTTCCAACTAGGAGTAGCAATACATTTATAAAACAAAAGACGACTTAAAACACCTAATAAAAATGGATTGCAAGATTATAGCTCAATGACATTTATCGAAAGAAGTTCAATTCGAATAAATACATATTCATGTACCTATAAATTGTTTATACGTCACTCAATTTAGTTAAGTTATTTTTCCATGCGAACTTTTTTAAATATAACAGTCTATTCACAAAAATGGCGGCTGTCCACCTACAGATCGCAGCGCACCTGTGAAGCAAAGAGTGAATCATAGCACATTTGTTAACAAGTGACATTTCTCAATTTTGTTTACCTTTTTCCGCCTCGCATGGACATACCTTTGATATGGATTCCTCGGAAGCTCCTCAAGATAATTTAATCGCAGAAACATTCACCAAGCATGAAAAGTGTCTCACCGACGAGGAGAAGCAACAGCTCATAACGCAAAACAGCCGGCTGGTGACAGATTTCAAGGCAAATCAACTGGAAGTGAACGCACAGCGAAATTGGGATCTCTTCTACAAACGCAATGAGACGCGCTTCTTCAAAGATCGTCGCTGGACAACGAGGGAATTCGAAGAGCTCCTCTCTGAACCAGGCAACAGTCAAAAGAATCTATTCGAAGTTGGCTGTGGAGTTGGAAATCTTATATTTCCTCTGATAGAAGAAAATCACAACAATTACTTCTACTACGCGTGTGATTTCTCACCCAGAGCTGTGGAGTTTGTC
The DNA here is from genome assembly GCA_948293265.1 of Cheilosia impressa. NCBI lineage: Eukaryota > Metazoa > Arthropoda > Insecta > Diptera > Syrphidae > Cheilosia > Cheilosia impressa. Next base: position 2,805,001 of record OX411883.1, on the reverse strand, counting down.
AAGTCGAATCCACTCTATGACCCTTTGAAGGTGAAAGCCTTTCAGTGTGATATTACGACTGATGTTGTTTTTGATAACATCCCCGAGTCAACTCTGGATATTGTAACAATGATATTTGTATTGTCTGCCATTCATCCGGACAATTTCCAAAATGTGGTGCGGAATGTGTGGCGTCTCTTGAAGCCAGGCGGTGTGATTCTATTTCGGGACTATGGGCTTTACGATATGGCGCAGTTGAGGTTCAAACCGGGTAATAAAATAGGTGAGAATCTATACATGCGGCAGGATGGCACGCGTAGCTACTATTTCGGAGAACGCGAACTATCAGATTTGTTTACAAACAATGGCTTCCAAATAGTGACTAATTCGTATGTGCACAGGAGGACAATCAATCCAAAGGAGAACATCGACGTTCCTCGAATATTTATTCAGGGTAAATTTAAGAAAATATCTGCAACGTAGTATAATAATAAATTAATGTAGCTATACTTAATAAATGTTGTATAATCTATACCAATGTTAGAGTTGGCTTTTCTGTTCCTCAATTCAGCGATTGTCGACATAAATTCATGCAGAGTGATTGCAGCTCTAGACGCAGATCTTTACCAGAGACAAGTATGGTTGGTCTCTGATCTTTACTTTCCCACTATTTTCATTCGAGTAGGAAATGAGATAAAAATCTAAATAAAGATTCATTCATTCACTAGAAAACTTTAATATTTGACTCATATCGGGCAGTAACGACTCTATTCACGAGATATTATCCCAAATTGAGATATAAAAGCAAAACCGAGGTAACTAACTAACACAATCAAATGCTTGCAGAATAGAATTCAGACTGGCTCGGAGGAAGTGGGCTTATTGTTGTAGGTAGGTACTTTCCTTTGGCCGACATAGGATGTTTGTTTTAGTTAGTCGTGCAACAAAAACAAACAAAAATGGACCAACTTTAAAAATTTGTTACATATTTCCATTAGTTTAGGGGTTGGAATTTTAATACTGTATGTATAATTTTTGCGAAGTGGAAAAACCGGGCCGTCCAACAGCAAAAATAAATCTGGCTCAACGTTACTTTTGAAAACCAAATACTAATTATCCTGGTGAATCGGACCTTTCATATTCCGACCAAAGGGAGAGTTAACAAATTTGAATTGCGAATGGTTATGGTGACTTTCCGAATGTCAAAACAAACAGATCCTTTACGAAAGTGTGAACTAGCAAGTGTCAACATATTTGACAAATCGTATTGCTGAAAAGTTAGAACGAAAGCAGTATAAAAACAACAACATTCCCTGAACTCATTTGCTACGTGGACAAGTGCATACATTTATAAATAAAAGAAGAATTTTGTAAATTTCAGGATGAATGTAAGTCGTTCAGCAACACTTGTTGAAAAATTATTTTATGCAGCATTTGCAGGAAGCTGATATACCCATCGACATCCATACCCTCAAGCTTCAGGACTGGTTGATCAGTCGAAGAATTGTGCCCAAGAATATTCAACCCTACATAAAAGATATCCGCAACAAGATCAGCAATGCCATTCAGGATATGCCCTCCAATGAGCAACTCATTAAGCTACTCTCTGGTGCACGTAAGACTTGGCAAATTCCAATTATACAGAATGTGAAAATCTGTACCCCTTTCAGATATCAACTACTATCACTGCAAGGAAATCGTCGAGATTCTCAAGCAAACAGAAAAAGATACAAAAAGCCTGTTCGGAAGCTATGGCAGTCAAAGGATGAAGGACTGGCAGGAGGTTATTCGCTTGTACGAGAAGGAAAACATTTATCTCGCCGAAACAGCTCAGCTATACGTGCGTAACATCAATTATGAAATTCCAGGTGTTAAAAAGCAAATAATCAAGCTCGACCAACAAAGTGAAGAGGCTTTAAAACGGATTCAAGATCTCTCAAAGCCGGAGCACCAGCTATTGAATGAACATGCCGCACTCCTTCAACAACTCGGGCTAAAGGGAAACAACTTGCGAGAGGAATTCACTGAGGCATTGCGAAAACTTCCCGAAATCTACACGCAATCCATTCGCAATATTGGAGCCCTGAAGGATGCTGTGGATTTGTATGCCGACTTCTCTGATAATGCCACGTGTCTTCCAATTGTCAGGCATCTCATTCAGTTTGGCAACACCACTGTCTATCAGTACATGCACAAGGAGGCTCCACTGGCCGTCGAAGAGAATCCAATTAATTTGAATTTGACCGATGATGAAGCTTCTGCCGCAGCTGGGGAGAATGAAATCGACTTTGGGTTCGACGACAACGGAGATTCATCCACTATTTCTGCCGAGATCATTGATTTCAGCGATTTCACTGTTGATACACCTGCGGAGTCAAGTGCGGATATCGACTGGGGTATTGAGAGCACCCCAACAGACGCGAAAGAGATTGACTTCGATGTCGCATTAGAGGAATATGGAATTGTTGTTGAAGGTTAGTATCGATGTGGCATCATTTGAAGGTCGGTCTACAGTTAAATTTGCGTTTCAGGTGTCGGTGTGGATGGTGGCACGGCCAAAGGTGACCAAGCATACACTATCCTTGACTCGCCAAACTATCGCGACAAATTTATCGATGAAATGTACGAGTTGGAATCCTTTCTGAAGATGCGTGTGTTCGAACTCAATCAAGTCGACAACGCCAGTAATATTGTCCTCTCGTTGATGGACAGCATCTCCACACACGACTCGGATAGTATAAAGAAAATGGTTGAGAACGTCAACTCAGTTTTAGATGAGGTACTAAGGGAGAACACTCGTCATTTCTTCCAATTGAAACACTCGCATAAGTACGCCGAAATATTGGCCTCCAAACTGAGACAAATGATGAAGGCTGTGGAGAAGATACGTGCCACAAAGGAGGTGTTAAAAGAGCGTTCCGTGGAGCTTAAGAAACAGAGTGCTGAATTGAATCCAGTTCTAGAGGAGCTCATCAAACAGACCAAGACTCTGCAGGGTTATATAGAGAAGGACATCTCCAAGAGATACAAAAACCGAGTGGTGAATTTGATGAGCGGGTTCAATGCGTTTTAGTGTTTTTTTTTTTTTGGTAATTATTTTATGAACACAAATAAATGAGTGGAGCTATGAAAATAGTATGACTTCGTAGGTTATTTCGAAAGAACGCAGTACCACTTCATCTACCAGAAAAGTGAGTACCTAATAAGAGCAATGGTCCCCTTGCTTGAAGTAGTCCCCCTTTCCAATCCGGAATAGATCTTCCGCTGCCTGGAGATCTAAGGGATATTTCAGACGAACGTCGTTTCTTCCTCAGAATTTTTGTAAAGCAATTGAGGCGAGATCCTCGGTATTTCTTGGCTTCCATAGTACAGAAAATGGAAGCTGATGCTATACAGTTGTTTGTAGGTACATAGAACAGACCTCTTTGTTTTCTGCAAAGTTACAGACATTGGATTACTGTCAGATCTTTACAATTGTCTCAGCGTTCTATCCCAGATTGAAGATGATGTTGCCGACGACATGCAGATTCTAACCTAAAATCAAAACAGCATTTTCTTACTTACAAAAAAATAAAATCATTACTTTGTTTTATTATATACAAAATACAACAATAATAATAATTCGCAGTATAATCGTTTAATAGTGTTCTTTTGTTTTTTGTTTCGGTTTTCGCTTATTCTTAAATAGATATAATGTATATAAATTGTTTGTTTTCTTTGTATCCAATAACGTATAATAGGTCTAAGTTGCATTGCAATCAAGTATGTATGTAATTTTATAAAATTGGGCAGCACTTTTGTTTGTTTCTGTTTAAGGTTATGTTTCTAATATCGAGTAACGTAATATCGATTGATTTCTAGTAAACGAATTAATATAATAACAAGAAAGCCCTGAATAGTGAGGTCTTAGGTTAGGTGCGCACGAGTGTTTTTTTATCTCATGACACGATTGTTTTAAGCAAGAGAACAGTGATCCCGTCGGATTTTTTGTAAAAAAGAACAGCCAGGCGACTGGCAGCTGCTCGTGTGCACCCAACCTTAATATCATAGGAAGTTATTGTTGTTTTCAAATTTGCACAATTAGTTTTGTAAAACAAGTGAGTGGTGGGACGAAACTAATAAGCTACAACTATTGCATGGAAAATAACCACAATCACTTACATAACATTGTACAACGAGCACTTTCGCACTTTAACATAACATAGTAGTTAATCGCTTAAGCTAAAAAAGAATAAACAAATAAATACGAAAACTAAAAGACAAACGTATATAAAATGACAGAAACTAAAAGAAAAATATTTATTCTACGATAATCCTCGGCATTGGAACAGCATGGAACTGCGATTAATATTGTGGCACTTTTCTATCTACTCTATGTGAATAACTGATCGGCTAGTGTTCCGATGAACGAAGTCAGGTTCATGGAAGTGCCTTCTTTGAATTTAAGTCCAACAGTTTTGCCATAGGCCTGGATGAAGATGGCGCGAACAGCGTTAAGGCGTTGCTTCCGACTGGAAAAATTGAGCGAGATTAAAACGAATGCTTGTGATGGTTGTTTGTAGCACACTTACATTGACGCGGTAACTTTTGCCTCTTTGGAAGCGATTGAACTACTGGAGCCGTTCGATGCATCCGGTCGATTTACATAGCTACTATTTGTATTTGAGTCGAGACTGCCAGTATCGGTGACAACTTGCCAGCTGCCATTCGATGATGTCGATTCTTGACGCTGCCGACTGGCACTTCCTCCAGGAACAGATATTGGACTAGTTTTTGATCTTCAAGTGGCGGAAAGTTAAATTAGAGTCACTGCAATTGGGCGGGTGGGAGTTGCTTACCGTTTCGGGTTCGGAGAACGACTAGTTATGTTATTGCTTGCAGGATAAAAGTTATCAGTTATTGGCATATCACAGTTTGAAAAATTTGAATTGCTATCATTGCTGTCTTCGAAGTTAAGGTCTCTGTGGAAGAAAAATTTTTACATTTACTATGGCACTGGTTCAACGGACTTGTGATGTGTAGTCAGTCGTATATTCCCCAACCAACTATAGATGCAACTGCCGTTATCACAAAAAAATACCATTCCCTTATAAACTGTCATCACAATGAGGTCAATTAAAAAAAGCCGTCACTTATCTACTTCTGGAATTCACAAACAATTATTCTTTGCCAAGCTACAGTAGCTCAGCATCAAAATTTCATTAACCTCAGTATTAATAGTGCACTGACTTCAGCAATTAAGACTTCCACCCACCACCAAGGCGCACTTTTAAGTCCCGACGCATAAATCTAACACACATGTGCCTCATGACACCATATAAAGCAAACACTTTGAATACACTTACTCTTTGGGCGGATCTTCATCACCGGCATCTGAGCGAACGACGACAACACTGCTACTCCCACTGCTGCTGGTAGTCTTTGTACGTTTTCTGCGCGAAAAAGAGAATTTAAACGTTTAGTCAACATGTCTGCCACATCTGATATTCGGTACACCCACCTATGTTCAACCAAACTGTACTCATCATCTGTGATGTGTTTCAGCACATGGAAGCAAAAGAACATTATATCTTCACTGCGTTTCAGTCGATCCGGCAGTTGATGTCCAAACAAATACCAATCGTAGGCGACTGTAAAGAAGGTCATCTGTAGCGGGCTCAGTGACTGATGTATAAGGCCATCCGCCCATAAAGACAGTCTCACAAGTGATATGAACAGCGGCGTGCGATCCCATCCGCTGATGCAGTGTATTAACACACCCGAACTCTCCTCCTGAATGGACTTGAGGGTGGCTTTTAGGTAATTTTGTGTGATTACGACCAAGTCCCAATTCTTGTACTCCTGCCAGTTGATGTCGATGTCATAGGCGGCCGCATTTCTTGGCACACTCAACGTTGCATCGATGAAACTCTGTTTCCAATTGAAGAATAGGTTCTTTGCTATGTAATTATTGTCACGGAAATTCTTAAAGAACTCACAGCCGGGATATGGCAACGAAAGTATGCTGAACTCATCGTAGTGGTTTTCGGGGATAGCCTTCTCCGACGATGAAACGCTAAAAAAATGTTAAATATTGTTAAGTTGCACTCTAGTTAGTGCAAAATGTAACTTACGTCATAAAGTACTTGACCTTGCGCTGTTCCATCATGAGGTCGACAATGGTTGAGACATTCAGTGTTTTCAGCAGCTGAATGTCGCTTTTAATGACCTCTTCGTAGGAGAAGGGGGATGGTTCGGTGGCATGAGCTATGAGCGATTCTTCGGTTGGATCGTTATCTTCTTCAGTGGATGCAGCTGCTGCACTGGTGCTTGGCCCACCATTCAGACAGTCGTAGGCATAGTCGACTACCTTACGGCCATACGTCTCTGGCATAACTGAAATTGTTGCAGACCGGCACACGTATTTGCCTTTGTACATGATGACTGGCACAGTGAATCGTTGACGACATCGCGCATACTTTGCCATTGTGATTAGTTCACGGATTTTTGTAGCATCGTAGAGGTCCTCGTAAATGGTTTTCTGTTGCTGTGGCAGGCTGGAGGAAGTGTTGGCGAAGGTCACATACGCCTGAATGCCATTGGCAAGGCCATTTACACCATTTATCCCATTAATGCCGTTTAAGCCGTGATTGACGATGCCATTGGTGGCAGCGGCACTCGTGCTGGGCATGTTCGAGTGACTTGCTTCAAATTCGGGAATAAAAATGCGGCTGGGATAGCGAGGACTTAGTGCCCCATTTGTGTTGTCCAATTCGATGAGGCTGTAGTCGGATTTGAAGAGCCCCTCGCATTTCTTCGTAATAATATGCTCCTGTAAATTAAACACAAAAACAGCATAAGTACTTTATTTCAACATGCAATCAGAAATGTCATTATCGGCAGATGAAACCGCCTAATGCCCACAGGAGAACAAAAACAACAACAACAACTCTCTGTTCTCGCTTGTAAGAACGATGAGGCAGTCAGTTTAAAGCGTAATTGCCCACTTGTACTAACCCTTAGCCAATTACGTAAAACAGATTTCATTCCATGGCGCCAATGATAACAACAAATATAAGCACTGGCGTCACTGGGCGCACTACGACTTGCTAATCACTAGGCAATATTTTTGTAAAGGTGGCTAAACGCTCTTTTTTTTATGCACATTAACATCACTATGGCTTCGTCAGAGGCAAAATATAATACAGAGAACAAAGTACAAACAAATACTTGCACCCGTTCGAGTACGTGCTGGATAAAAATATATTTTTTTTCCGCGAACATAAACGTTGGCTTTTATCACTAAAATAATAATAACAAGCAAGATAAATACAAACAAATACAGTGCATACAATGTTTTTTAAATTTGAGCTTATTTATTGTTTCTACAGTTTGTTTACATTTCGTGCCGTGAATGACAGCGATATTGTGTTACGAAAGAGATGTGGAAGACATCAAATAAATCGCTATATCTATCACGGGGGTCAGGGGTTCAGTCGATTAACTGACAGAAAAATTAATAAATTATGAGCTAGCAACCCCGTGGACGTTTGAATGTGCTTACCTCGTGCAACATCTATTTAGAACTCGTTATCACCTTTGCCTGATAAGAAAGGAATCTTATCGTCAATACTCAAGGTGCAGCGGCAACACGAATTCCTTTTATTTCTAATCGAGGTAAATCCGCAACAAACAAAATTATTGTCAACAGTTTAACTTGTTCTCTGTTTGTACATCAGTTTTGTGATCAATGATCTCTGATCGGACAGATTGCTGCGTTTTGTAAATCGATTTCACTGTATGAAAACTGTCCAAAGTTGGTTGCACTTCAAGAAATAAAATACAATCCAAGTTATTGAAAAACAGTTGAAACATTTTGGGAACAAATTCAAAATAACAATTCAATTTACTTATGTGGTATTCGATTGGGCGCTCTCAGAGCACTTTTTTTGCTCTCAGAGCAATTTTTATGTTCGTTTGGTACAAAAAAAGCAATCTTTTTCAGATTTCAGAGCACTTTTGCGAATCTGGATATTTTCTCAGATTTGCTTCAGATTTACCAATACACGTGCGTTTGAGTTTGACAACTAGTGGAGTTTGTTTACATTTTAGTGAAATTTTTCAACTGCAAAGAAACGCATTGCATCGGGTGGATCTATTTTTGTTAATTATTTATGTACAAATGTTTAGAAATCAATCTGGGCGAGCATTTTGAATGTTTTCATATATAATTTAACCAGTGAATAGAAAACGCTTAGAAAAGTGTCGAAGGGTACACATATTGCAGACGCACAAATATCAACAAAAAAAAGAGCAAGTGACGTTTTTGTATTCGATTAGCCACACGAAATCTGAAATCTGAGAGCAAATCTGAAGAAGCCCAATCGAATACCACATTAAAAGTTGCCAAAGTAGCCAAAATAAGCAGTTACAGTTAATAACGTCATGGAGTGTAATGGCCTGAGCACATCTCATCTGATCTATTAACCCCAATGACCATGCTGATCGTTGACAGATTGTTGACAAGTACATAGTACATTAAATCGAAAAAAAACGAGCACAAATGACATCTCTGAAATTGGTATAAAAAATATGGCCACTGTGAACTACTTAAATTCAAATTTGAAACTAAAAATGTTTATTGATGGCCTTATCAACATAATTACCCAATATTTGTTGAAAATTCACGATGACATTGCTGTCATTTTAGATATATCAGTTCTGATCACTCTTCGTTTAGTTTTTATTTTTGCTAAAATTATATTTTATGATCCAATTTAATCTTTCGCGTTGAATTTATAAATACACTTTATTGTGTTACATGTTACCACAATGACATAGTGAATAACATTTATTGCTTGTGTTGCACACTTCACCACTTCTTTGTCACTCCAGTATTATTAAACGCAGTATCTGACTTACACAGCCGCTATGTCAAATTCGGATATTCTATCTGACGTTTGCTATAGCAGATTTGCACATTTTGCACACTTAAAAACTAGATATCTTAAGTCGGCTTGATTGGACAGATGTACCCGGAACGCAAAAACGTTTTTGATCGGTAACTCCACTTTATACGATATGCCAACTTAGTCCATAGTTATGCAATTCTTGACTACCCCTCCATAAACGTCAACTGCAATATTTATATGAACTTTCAGGCCAATAGCCACTTAAACACAGTCAGCCATTAGTCAGGCGTACTAAACTGGATTCTTAAACGTGCCCACTAACAGCTTCTGTCAATGGTTGATGAATGAACTCCTGACATACAAGGTGGGCCAAAAGAAGTCACCCGATGTTGTTTGGCTCTCATTTTGTTTCTGAATGAAAAACTTTGATTCTGTTTTTTGATTATGTTTATTTGAACCTTTAGAATTTTATTGGTCATTGATATCTGCCAAATGGGCGCCGTCACAATTGATTGCCATACGGGTTCGTTGAATTTACTCTATTTTCAAAAGGTATGTTCGATATAACATCTTTTGTATTTTAACCGTTCCCGTACTTAGAATTTCAAAAAGGACAACCTTGGTAAATCTTGGCAAATCTCTCCAGTGAAACAAATGAACGGTAATAACCTATTACCATCTACAAAACTGAACATTTTAAAAAGCAGGGTTCGAATGTCAACTATACGTGAACGTAATGCTCGTTCACGAACGACGAGCTTTGTTTAAATTGTTCACCACGACAACACTTGCCTACGAGCTAAAATTCAAATGCTAGTGTCAGTGTGGGTTTATGTAATAACTGTTCAAAGTTATGACTAGTTATCGTTTCTTTTAGCATATTACTTAGTTTATAAAGGAAACAATCATTTTTGTTGATTCAAGTCTGCTGATATTTAATTGCGTTGCGTGCGTCACTTTCTTGTTCGATTAAATACAGTGAAACCCTTTTTCTTCAAGACAAGACGACGTGTGGTCTACTCCAGACAGACAGATTCACTAACAGAATTTTTGTCGCTGTTTTGCAAATTGCAACTATGCAAATTGGACTTTGTGCATGAGTTATTTCGCGCCTCGACTTCGTCGCATTTTATTGCAGCCAATTAGATAGTTGACGCTTGTAATCTACTGCTGTATACTGCTGGCAAAATGCAAACAGTAATCTACGTTAACCTTAAGGATTTGTTCGAAGTGCAAGAAGTTCAACTACCACTGCAATAGCACTGATATTGGTAGTGATTAGATTTTTATATACGATTTCCCGGTACTCAATCGACTGTGACACTTTATTGATTTGCAATTGTAATACATAGAACATTCTTTTGCTTTACTGATTAACATGGACTTGGAGTCACATTAATCTTTATCGAGTTGTTTCGTTTCATGGAGAGTGCAAAAGCAGTGCGTCGGGTTTAATTTATGAACGCTTATTTTTTGTTTGACATTGGAAAATATTTGTGAATAGAACAATTAGAACAGGATCGACTGACTAGATAGAAGCATTCTGGTACTTTTTTCACTTACAATGTTAACCAAATTAGATCTTGCGATGAGTGAGCGAGCGTTTTATTTAGGAGGCCAGACCTAATCGCAAGTACATTTTTATAGAGACAATAAAGGTACATTGTCTAATCAAGGGCTTAAGTCAATCAACGCGACAATGTCACAGCTTTCAGACAATCAACAGCGTAATCACTGATAACTATTAACCAAATATCAAACTAAAATGAGTTTCTTTTGGTTTGTGATTGGGCATATTCAAGAATCTAGTTATCTTAAGTCGACTAGATTGGTCTGGATAAGATGTAACCTGAACGCAAAAACTAGATTGGTCGGGAACATTACGTTTTCTACGTCAGCCACATACGGGAACTGTCAACTTAGTACTCAGTTACGAATTTCTTGACTAGATTCTTCGGCTACCCCTCCATAAACGTCAACTGAAACAGCTGCTCATATGACCGATTTCAGCCCATAAAAACCGAGATAATATCTAGTCGGACGGCTGTCAGACTTACTAAACTAGATACTTGAACGTCCCCATTGTCTTTTCAACTTTTTGCACAAACAGGTGCTCTCGTAGTAGTCACGAATGACAACTTGGGTTTTGAATCAATTCTGTGCAATACAGGAAAAACCGATGAAAGTGAACTGTTACTTCGAAATATAAGTGTTTTCCCAATTTGTCGGGAATTCCTTGAGAATCGCTGAGCCAGTAGATTTGGTACACGCACTCGTTATCTCAAACTACAACAAATAAAAATGCAGAGCAATGGAGTTGAGTTTGAATGTAGCTATAAGATACCACTACTTCTTCTTTAAAAGGGTTTTGCTCGACTCTGGTGTGAGCTAAATCTGAACGAAGTGGTTGGAATGCTGGGGTACAGACCCAGGTACGAAAGACACAAAAGAGCCCAAAGTTAAGTTTTCAATTTCAGCTTCCCGGACCTAATAGGTTCCGAATGACGTTTCATTTGACAGAGTATTTCATACAGACGACATAACTGGATAGTTTTATCTCGATTAGAATGTTGGGTCATTATTATTATGATTGATCTTAACAAATGAGGTGTTTTTTAAGTTCTATTGTTTCTATTATCAAGTTACCATGCATTTTTGTCTCTTTACTATTATCCATTTTCGCAGACCTTTTAAATCTTCAGCAGCGTCAAACGAAGGAGAACTCGCAGGAGCCCTAATATTAAAAAGACAAGTTCTCGCAAGGGTGTACAATAGTTTTATTACATTCACGAGACAGTGCGAAAAGTACCCAACCTCATTTATTTATTGCTGCTAGGTTTGCAGCGTAGATAACTACATAGTTGAATGGGGTTTGTGTACGACTGCCATTAACTACACCAGCATTGACTGAAAACATGCAACCTAAACGAAGAGCCCTTTCTAGTTTAGTACAAAGTATGAGACGAAAAGTGCTATATAAATTCTTGCCCAACATTAGCACTCACTGTAAATACAGGGCACACTCTTAATGCGGCGACTACTCATCAAAGACACCAGGAACCATACTTGGTATCTAAAAATACATTTCGCGATAGCGATAGCCAGTGTTATTGTAATTCCCAGAAAGAAGTGACCACATGAGCACATTGCACCGTATCCATAATAAACGACAAACACAAAATCCAGTCTGCAGTTTCTGTATTCGGGGCGACGACTAAACAATGTCTACCGCCGACGGCGGCGGCAAGTTTCTCCTATTAATCACGGATTTGCCCATGGAAAAGCGGTCGCGTCACATTTGCATACCTTGCCCATGCCACTGTGTACGTTCTCCTCGCTCATGTTGTTTGTCTTCCGGTTAAACCGGGCGCGCGCACAAAACAAGTTCACCCAACAAGATACAAACCAATACATCAGCCTAAAGAATTGAGAATGCAATTTTGCAATTCCTACATATTGAACAGCGGCGGCGTCAGCGGTGGCGTTGACGCCTATTTCCCTCGCCATCGGTTTGCAATTAAAGTGCAGCGACAACAACGGCACGAATTTTGTTAGTGACCCAATGCACTTGCGTTTTTCGCTGACTAACTCGAGTGCAAAGCTACTAGGCGCTCAGTACCTTTAGGTAGCCTCGCGCTGTGCTGCTGTTGATCCACCTATCGATGACGGTGATGCCACCAGACACCCAACTGCAGGTTTATTTTTAGCCAACCACACCGTAAGCTATCTCCGGCTGACGTCGTTGCTCAAGTTGCGACTGTCTCTGGCAGTGGCACACGCTGCTCGTAATCACCATAAAATAAATTATGCTGATCCCTCCTTGAGTTTCTGATGCAATGGCTTTCTGCCGCAAGGTTCAAAGTCAACATTGTTTCATTGACCCCATTGCTGGTGCATTCACGTTTTGGTTCTTGTGTTCTTGCTGTGTGTGTGTGTGTGCTGGTTGCTGGCGACTACTTGAGAATGAGGCGCACTTGAGCTGACATCCGGCTGATGGGAGTCCAGCAGCAAGTGCCGCTTCTTAGAAAATCTCTCTTTTGATTGATAATATGTACGCTGCTGCTGATGATGATGATGATGATGCGACGATGATTGCGCATTTGATGGCGTAACAAGGTCACTTATCTGTTTGCGAGCCCGACGTACCTCTCCTCTTGGCTGTTCCCCCAGAAAATCATTGCTGACCTAAAAATATGCACTCACGTGCCTCGAGTGATTGTGTGGTCGCGCTATCGAAAATAATTTATTGCCACCACGCAGTGTGACATGTGTATTTTGAAGTTTTTGTTGATTTAATAGCTTTTATCGTTATCCCAATGGTTTGCTTAATGCACACGTTTCTTCGACTTCAAATCGCAATTGTGCTCTTGCTGTAATGTACTTAATAACTTTCACTTGGCATAGTTTTAAGGGGTCGACATAGCATTACCCAATTGGCCATCACCGTTGGGTAAGGCGAGAGATTTTACTCATCGCGTCTGACACCCCTCAATTTGTCATCGTTAGAGCTACCGGGCGGTCGGCTTTTTTTCAAACGCTCCTACGACTTACAGACTTTATTCATTACCTTGAACGGTATCCACCAGGCATCGCCATTCACTCAAGTTTCCATACTTAGCATTCGTGCCTGGTGGCCCATCGATAAAGTAGTTTATTTGCAATTAATATCCGTCTTTCTGTATAGGTTCTTACTAACCGATTTGCATTCCAATAAAACATTTTTTGTAATTGTTTGTGTGCGTTTGATCGAATCACTGAAAGTCAAGGTAATCGATGTACGAGAACCTGGACGTTTTCCAGTCGTTTATCGACTGAAGCAAGCAAGACGTGTTACCTGTCCGGCTACCCACGTGCAGCGCATTACAACTATTTATTGACACTCGTGCTTTTTTTATTTACCTTCGAAAAGTGGGTACTTAATTTATTTATTTAAATTGATTTAGTTGGATGTGACGATGCATACGCTGACGACATCGAAATCATCAGAACAAAGTGAGCTGTCACTGGTGCGATGACACATAATTTTAAGTACAAAAGCGGCAAAAATGGTTTAAGTTGTGAATAAGACAAAAAATATGCTCTCAATTAGAAGCGACACACAGCATTGACAAATCGGACAGATCGTCCGGACAGCTATAGCTTTGAGGGCCGTTTGCTGATACGACTCATAGCGAACTAAGTTCCACATAAACTCTTATGTGACAGTTTATGACCTGAAAAAAGTAGCCCATAAGTATTTAAGTAGAACTTAAATCGTTAAGAGTCGCATGAGCAAACGGCCCTGAGGGAGTTAGGGGCTTTGTGAACCTCGGCTCCGCTTTTAACTCTGGAAATGATATCTCAGCAGAAATCAAGCGAAGAGTTACACTTGCCAATCGCTGTTTCTTTGGCCTAAGAAGGCAATTGAGAAGTAAGGCCACACTAAGGAGGCTCCATATAAGAATTTCGTCTTCCCAAAACTGCTTTATGGCGCAGAATCATTGACGTTAGCAGTGGCGGACGAAGGTCTCTTTAGTCGTTTCGATTGCTAAATTCGTCGAGTGATGTTCGGTCTCATTTGATTTGAAGGGCTTTGGAACAAGAGATTTAACAGGGAGCTGTTCAACGACCTGGTCAGAAAAGTGCGTGTCAGTCGTCTAGCGCGAGTAAATACCAATGTTCTCGCCCTAAGACTTTTCGATTCTTACCATGAAAAACAACGCAGTAGAGGAGGACTTCACCTCAGTTAGTGGAAGGGTACCTTAACCAACTTTAAGTGTGCAACTGGAGTTGGACAGTAGGTAGGTATATTATTTTATAGTTTTCCAAAGCAGGTCCACCACGGACGGTAGTGCCACATAATGTAGATAATGCAATGACATTCCAAAAACGCAACATCAAATTAAAGTTGAATCAAAGTTTGCTGATTTTCTTAAACAATCGACAGCGATATTGCAGTTGAACAGTTTACCCAAATTTGGTCAACCGCGGTTCCCGGACGCAAAAGTTGGACGGAAGAAAGCCACCAAAAAACGAGCAAAAACACCCCCACTCCATATAAAATATAAATTTCTTTGGGTCAGTTGGTTCTAGCTAGATGACAGATGACTGTCAAATCGTTCTAATGACAGTCTCAAAGATGTCTTCCTAGTTGACATGCGACCAACAAAAAGGGAGGATCGATAGAAAAAAAAATTCTTTTTCAAGTCCAATTAGAGTTGGTAGGCGAGAAAATAGGGTGATGGCACCAGTAGTCAGCCCTTTAACTTTTTTTTTGAGTTTGAATAGTTCTTAAAAATCCATTCTTCAAGTATTTAATCAAGTATTTGGTTCTTATGAATGTTTGAAGTCTGTAGATTCGAAAATAATAAGCTTATTGAGTATATGAGGTACCTAATGCCAACTATTTAGAAAATAAGTGAAAAGGGTATGATTTGGGAGTAGTCAGCCAACTCAGCTCCGGTAGTCGGCCACGCAAGTATCCATTAGTCGGCCCCAATTACCATTTCTACATATTCATCGTTTTAACAGCAAAAAACATTAAGTTTAGAAACTTTTCCATATTTACTAACAAAGTCGCGAATTCCATAGTAAAAAAACAAAAGGAACATTTATTTCAGTCATATGGGTACAGTTATATTTGTCTCAAAATTGCATTAGTTAAGTTGGTATTTTCAGTAAATAGTTTTTTTTTTTGGGAATACAAAGAAACACATAACATTAACATACATAATATTGTGTTTCATCATAGAAACATAAACAATAAACAATGAATTCATAAAAAAATATATGTAAAGCGGAATATTAAAAAAAAAAAAAGAAGCATTTTTTGGATCATCTGGTTTTGGTGATTTTTTTTTTGGTCTGTTTTTTTATTTTCGGCTTCCAACCGATTTCGTCTCCTAAGTTCCATACCTATCCCAATTTTTTTTTTTACTTTTTCTTGCACTTTTTTATTGAAAATTTCTTTCCATGCCACGGATAAAATACTGCAAGGTGGTTTGGCTGATTTTGGAAACAAATCTGGATAGTAAAGGTGTTTTTGGAAGCCGGGCTGGCTGAACCGGAAGTAAATGGTGGGCGTTGGACTGTATTTAATTTCAGGAGTTTTAAAATTACAAATTTTAAGCTGTTAAAAAAAGATAGGTATAAAAACCAATTTGTTTTTCATCTCCAACATCTTTAACCGAAAATGAATTAGATGATCGCCGTGATGATTGCGCTAAAAAAAACAAGATCTAAGAGACAGTATCGGATGGCGCTTGAAACCCGTAATACCAATTTTTACCTGTTAGGCCATTTTTGAATGGTGTCTTTCTTTGTCGTCCGGTAGGTATAATTTTTTTAACCGTATTTAAGAGGTCCGTCGGTTTCTATGGAAATCCGCATTTCGCCAGATTTATTAGCCAGTTCGTCAGGGTTTGTTCTAACTGCACTCAGGACGGTCTCGGGCCCCATTTTCCTAGACTTTTCGACAACTCTGCCATGTTTGTGGTCTTGAAGAGTACCTCTAGGGACTCCGAACTCACGACTAGCTTTTTTTTATTGGTCGTGTGTTATTTAAGGCTTCAGCTAGTGCCTCTTCAAGAAATTGATGAATAGGACGTTTATTTGTTTGAATAGAAACATCAATTTTTGAAAATAACTGAATTAAATACATTTTGATATTGCTAACCACAGCAAATTGTTCATTTTTAACATACGGCTGAGCTTAGAAAACTTGTCTTTCATAGTCAGCCACCCATTTCTTTATTATGTGAACAGGGGGCTGAGCAAAGGACAATCAGACAAATAATATCTCATAAGGCCTCGTAATTATTTAACAAAAAATAATTTCAACATTTTAAGTTAAGAAACAAGATAAATAAAGTGTCAATATCATAATAATAATCATTAAATGCACATACCTTCAAAATATTCTTTATTACCTATATCAATTTTACGAATTCACTTCCAATATTTTTTTCTTTTGGTAAACCAGTCGTATCCTGCACTTATGAAAACCTGGCTTTTGCCAATTTTTGCGCAAAGAGAGACGAAATGTTAGCCAAGAGAGTGATATTTTTTGTTTGGAAGTAAGACAAAGGCATTTACTACTGCGCTGTACTTTGTATGTCAGAGGCCGAACTTACGTGCCAGCACCCATTTTGCCTGCCATTTCCCCAACTGCGCATTAAAATAAATTCTATATTGGTCTGGTCATAAGAACACCCATTAACGAACGTTAATACGCATTCTTACGGCGCCGACTCAACACGATTGTAAAGACAAAGCTATAAATAATATACCTACCTACTGTCCATTTGCCTACCTACCTACCTACCTACGTTGTTTAAAAAATTAATGGGAATGTAAACCATTTAAAACAAAAGGAAATTTTATAAACAACATCAAGTTAGTGGGAAGAGAGAGCTCTATGTCAATTTACAGTCCAGACTATTTCTATTTTTGGATCACTCTCAATCAAGTCAATATTTTTGTTTTTACAAGTGTCCAATTGATGCATATACCTATACAATTATATCACACAGGCAAATTAACCTCAACTGTGTTGATTATTGATTAGAAACAGGCTACTACGGGTATGTTCGTAGTATCAAATCTAAAGCGGTCTTTTAGTGCTTCTTAGTAAAAATAAACCCATTTTATTGCCAAGTTATCAGCGTGTTAGCGAATAATAATAACCAACACATGCCAAAACAAATCTCTAAATTAGCACACAACTCTGGCAGCCCATATCGCAGTTGACAGAATTTGTTTGAAATCACCACACTGTTCGCGAAATTGTCCAAAATAACAGTGCGGCGGTCACATAAATCAATTGGAATTATATAAGACGGGCAAAACATTAATCACTTAGGTCAAGATCGCACCAATAATATTTTGTAGACGTCACATAATGTGATCAGCGCAGCTATTGCGTGGATGTTTATGTTTTCGACGAGAAAAATTTATTGAAGGCAAGTGCTGACATGTGTAATAAAAGTATTTTTCAGTGCCGCACGTAGGTATAGGGTACTACCTATAAACTACGAAATCACATGAACAGGTGGTGCTGGTGGTGTCCAAAAGTCGTCCATGACGTGGACGGAGGAGCTGGCAAGAATATTGTTAAAAATAAACTCTCCAATTGTCTGCTTCTTTACCTGTTTTTGTTTACATGCGAATTAAATAGTAAACACACGTCTTATCTTACTGTCACGTCTTTAGCGCACAGTTTGCCTCTTCCCAATGCGGAGCTGATCTTCTTAGGAGAGGGTTGGGCAATTCATTGGAATTTCATAAAAATGCGAATCAAAGTGCAAAAGATAAATGGATAATGTGCCCGTCAGTTGTCGTCACCATCGAGCATCGGCAGTCGGCACCGGCAACTATCTGAATGTGTGTAGGTATACAACTTTCTGTTTTCATTTAAGTGAATACGAGAGTAGTAATGCACTGTTGCAATCTGGAATTCCATAGATAGAAGGTTTTATGTCGCAATTGAATACGCTATACATACCTCCACCTCTAACACTTACCATTAAAAGTTCTTTAAATAAGAGTCGCCTATCGGACAACTTATCCGCAGGCACAGTTACAATGTTGCAGTCAAAACGAACGTAATTCTTCAATAAGAGTGGAATTTGCCGCAGAACACTTGCATAACATCGGGTCAGCTTGCCAAAAAGGGGTCATTTGCCCTAACATTCTTCTGAACGTCTCGCTTATGTCGTGCTACAGTCGCAGGATATATTATAAAGAACCAACGAGCAGCGAGTGATGAATGGCTTTTGTGTCTAGTCTTACGACCAATCGCAGTGGGTAGGTAGTCTAAATGACTTCTAACGGTCTCTTCGAGATGATATGCGGTTTTTTCTTAGGCGGCTAAAATTGTTGGTACAATTTGCACATTTTTGCTGATTACGTAGCCGTTGCTCAAAGTCAGTATTACAACGGAAAATATTTATATACCACGACATTTATGCATAATTATGATGGGCATTACTCTTGCACCGATGTTGGATTTCTGTAGAGTCCCGTGTTTTAATCGTCTGCACAGTCTCCAAACCCAGTTTAGTAAATAGCGGCCGCATTCTTGTCACAGATGCAGCGAATCTTACTCGAAGCGAAGCTGAATTCCGTTTCTCTACGTGGGTAGGTATATAGAGGGGCGAATAAGACCAACTAATAAAAGCCAACTAACCTACTCAAGCAACTTAAATGCACTTCCGTTACCTATTAACAGACTTTTACTGTAATATTTAAAGAGAAACCATTATGCACAGTTTCGTAACTGCATTTAGGTAGGTACATTATAATCTCTGTAAACTTACCGTTGAACTTTCCTCACACAATCCCGCCTCGAATGCTTTTTTTTCGAAAACATCTAATAAATCGTGCAAGTCTTTCTGTGTTATTTCGATGCTGCACATTTTTACAATACGACATTTATTTATTCGTCGTAGCAAAAATTGTTGTTTTGGTTGTTCGTGGAAGTTTTTTTTTTCTTAATATAATAATAAACACAAAAAGAAACTAGAATTCCTTATTCTTCGTCGTTCTTCACTTGATATTCGCACTACGCACACCGCAATTTTAGCTTTTGATTAGCACATTGGATTTCGTTTTGCTTTGGGTTAAATTCTGCGACACAGATCAAATTACGCACTTAAATTTTTTTTCAAATAAAACTTAACCAAACATTTTGGGAAAACGTCTGTGTAAATTTAGGAAGAAAAAAAATGGAAATTCGCCCGCACGAGATATATTTGGGAAAAAAAATTGAATTCCTCCGCGTTCACTTTTTGACAGTACACGCGACGAAAAGTTGTAATCGTGTGGTGGTGGCAAAAACGCCTTTAGCTTGTTCCTTCTTTCCTTTTGATTCGTGTTGCGGTTTTTTTGATTTTTACACGGTTTTGTATTTGTACCGTTTCGTTTTATATGTGTGCTGTAGCTGTACGACAGAGATGACAAGGAATTGCGGTAAAAAGAGATGTTGCCTCCTCTTTTCTGTATTAGAATGTGGGCGATGAAGTAGGACTACTAGCTGTCGCTGAAACGTCAGAAGTCAGATTCGACTGACGGCGTTTGAGTTCAGCCGGATTAACAGCGAAATAGGGTGCGCTTTCAGACTTTGGTCTTTTATTTTAGAAAAAATTCAATGTTGGAAAAAATGCATTTAAAATGCCGATTCGACAGGATTTTCACGATTTTTTTGGAGAATTTCGTACTCATACTTTTTAACAGAGAAATATATGACAAATTAATAACAAATGTTTCAAAGAAGATCTTGTATTTTGCTGCAGTAAACTTTAAACTTTTTAAAATTGATATCAGTGTGATTTGTCACACATATTTATCTTGAATGCATGCGCATAATTTGGATTGGCTATAAATGCACTTTCAGTTGTTCCTTGTTCATGGCTTGCTCGGAGATATTCATACTGTGTCTTTCGGCAAATAGGTATGAAGTTTCCTGCGCTGTATCCAATGAAATATGTAATTTTATTTGAATTAAATATCTAATACTTCTTGTCGACGGAAGACATTATAAATATGTCTGTACCCAATTGAACATTCGGTTGTTTCGATGTTAACACAGAATTGGCAAAGGATGGAACAGTAATCACTTTTAATGACCTTAATGTGCCTCATTTTCAGTAGTTTCAAGGACCCAGATAAAGAAGAAACACATTTTTTATGAACGTATTAAAGTATGTATATATAAAAC
The DNA here is from genome assembly GCA_948293265.1 of Cheilosia impressa. NCBI lineage: Eukaryota > Metazoa > Arthropoda > Insecta > Diptera > Syrphidae > Cheilosia > Cheilosia impressa. The sequence continues at coordinate 2,784,436 of OX411883.1, read as the reverse complement.
CATGCAACTTAGTAAAAAGATTCAATCACTTTTTCATCATTATCTCCCTATAAAGATCGGCACCTTGACGTGCCAATCGATCTGCTTTCTCATTCCCAATTATGCCCTTATGGCCTTTCACGTAATTCTGGAAAAAAGAGACGAAAGAGAGGTAGGAATTAGTTTTGCTTGAATGTCACGAGTTGAAGTGCATCCTAACCCATTTGATGTCAACACTTCCATCGAGCAGTCTGTCTAAAATTTTGAAATCATCTGCGTTCTTTACAGGATCTCCACTCGAAAGCATCCATCCTCTTCGCTTCCAGCCCTTTATCCATACAGTAGCAGCGTTAATTAAGAACTGTGAATCCGTGCTTAGGCAAAGTCTTTTAATGCCAAAGTCTTTGGCAATATTGATGGCATATATCGCAGCCTGGATTTCTCCGGCGTTATTGGTTACCCTTCCATTGACCGGTTTAGCTGCGTTCCTACATTTCGAGAACCCGGAATAATAAGAAGAGCAAATACTTCATTCAACTTACAAAGCATGTCCTTCAGAGAAGTAAACACCGTAACCAGCAACAGCATTCGCTTGGCCATTGTTGATACACGACCCGTCTGTGTATACTATCACATAACCTTCCGAGTCAATGGGAAATTCGAAATTTCCGATCTTTTTTAGTCCAATTGGTTCCCAGATCTTGGAGTCATGCTGGTACTTTTTCAATGTTTTCGAAACACTCGACACACTAGGCGCATTTTTTCGCTTGAGGTTCCCTGGTATGCCTTCTACCTCTGCTGCGGCGGCTAACTACAACGAAATCTTAGCAAAAATGGTGCTTTGCCTTTGTGGGTATACTAACCAACAGGTCGTCGTCGCCCTCATTCCATTCCGCATCATCTGGCCAGTTGTCTTCAATTTCTGGTAATGATGGCCCTTTTTCCAGATTCATATATGTTGTTGAACTAAGAACTGATGCAGCTGCCTTCGCAGCATTTACGAAGGAGCTTGATGTACCTGCGCTGGAGGGTAGGGGAACTGCATCGTTTCTGGGATCAGATGAGTTGGCGATTGTGTTCATATTAACTCCGTTTGTTTCCAGAAACGCTTCTGCTTCTTGACGTGTTTTAAACTTTTTGTATTTTGGTTTGGAGAAACCTTTTACTTTGGACTCACAAATTGGCCTAGGAAAAATTGTAAATAAATACACTTTTGGGCTCCATCGAACAAACAATTTATTACCAGCTGTGGAATATGCCGACTTCCCAGCCGGCTGCAACCGCATAGTACGACATTGATTGTTGTGCCAATTGTTCAAAGTGGTGATACCCTGGCAGCGTAGCAACTTTTCCATAAAATTCTGCAAAACTACCAAAACTGCATAAAATTCTTCAGCAAACGTTTTAAGCTCATTAATCTTACGACTCTGGCGAGTAAGTGACATGTTTTTTAAAAAATGCATGTGTATTAAAAACAAATGCACTTGACAAATCCGTCGGAAATAGCACAGAGGTACCTAGTTTATATAAATGACATTTACGTACCTCCTAGATGGGCGGAAGTTTACTAGGATTGTTCGCAATAATGACGAACGTGTTGTCAGCCAACAAAACAACAGCCAATAATTAAATAAATTTAACTGATCGTTTTTGTTTTCATTGGCAGTTTTTTAATAGTACAAGGGTGAGCATAATAAAAGCGTACATTATCATGCTTCATGCTTTTAACGATGGCACAAGAAAGTTTACTGTTGCAAAAATGCTGAAAGCTGATCTTTTTATATGTTATAAATTATTTGAAATCCTTATCGAGTAGAAAGAACGGAAGAATAAAAATAAATCAAGAATAAGCACTCTTTTCTGACCAAAGAAATACTCCAAGAATCTCTCACGAACAAACCTATTTGCTGAATTATGGCAACTTTCTGACACTTGACAGATTTGAAAAGGGTTGTTTGCATTTGTGATATTTTTCACTTTCGTATTCCCGGTGCTCTGGGTCTGGGCTGTATTTTGTACAAGTGAAAAACAAATTGTTTGGAGTTTACCGATATGAGTTATCCAACGTCGAACTCTAATCAACCCCCACCACCACCATTGCCGAATTATTCCCCATCACCAGTCCCAACACCGTACGCTCCTGCTCCTCAGGCATCAGCTTACACTGCTGCACCACTTCCGCATCTATATGCTGCAGCACCCTTACCATTCGATCCTTCCATCCCACCCCCACCCTTATCAAGTACTCAACATGGCCATTATACTTCTTCTTCACCTTACATGTATTATCAACCACCGCCGACTCCGTCAACACCATACAACTATCCGCCTCAACCACCACCACCTGGTATGGCATCCGCAGATTTTTCAACAACACCGCATTCACACCCACAAGGTGCGCCTCCCCGACAATGGTATGCGCCACGACATAGCCAACCATATCGCCCACCAAATTCACGTTTGTCTCTACCGCCGACTCAGACACATGAATACAAACCATACCGAGCCAGAAAGCCATATCCTCCATCAACTGGGTATAGGTCATCGTCTGTTCGGTCCACAACTTGGACGAATTCTGAAGGACGGCCCTCATACTCTGGCCACCATCAGGAAGATAAAAAGTCGAACATTAAGACTGAAACTGAAAGAGACCGCCTACTTAAAAACTGGAGAAGCTTTTTCTGCGAGACGTCCGAGGACATTGCAAAGAAACTAGCCGAGTTAGAGGACCACGAGGAGAAGGATGTATGGATTCGTTCCTCACCGGCCGATGTGTACTACCGTCGCACAAACAAAGGCAACGAAGTAGAAGGCACCCCACGCCTTCAAGCTCTGTGCAAGCTTTTCGACGAAGAACTGGTTAAACGGGCCGAGAAAGCCAAGTTAAAAATGGAACCATACGTTCCACCACCGCGCAAGCATCTTCGCAGGATGTGCAAGCACAAGTCTGAAATTTGTTCATCGTCTTCCGATTCGTCAGACGATGAGTTTCAGATCGAACAGGATTGCTGCATGGAGGAGTTGTCGAGGAAAGTGCAGCATCCATACCGTCTCCATCCAGATTTGTGGCACAACGACCCAGGCGAGATGAACGATGGTCCGCTGTGTCGATGCTCGGCAAAGTCGAAGAGAATCGGCATCCGCCATGGAATCTACCCAGGCGAGCTGGGCATACCGAAGTGCATACCAAACTCGAATAATGCCGACAGGCTTCACCACTATCGCATATCTATTTCTCCGCCTACCAATTTTCTCACGAAGACTCCGACGATTATAAAGTACGACGAGCATGAGTTCATCTTTGAAGGGTTCTCCCTGTTGTCTCACGTTCCCATAGACGAGCTGCCTACGTGCAAGGTTATACGTTTCAACATTGAGTACACAATTTTGTATATCTCGGAGAAGATGCCAGAGAACTTCACCATACATGAGCTGGAACTGTTTTGTAAGTGTTTGACTTCTTTTTTAATTCATTTCTTTATCTTAGCGGAATTTTTGTTTAGCCAAGTACCTCTTCCATGAACTGCTGGAGCTGGTCGACTTCAACCTACTGCCGAACATAAATGCGGACTTTTCATGTCCCGCCTTTCATTTTCTACCGCGATTCGTGCGTGATCTAGCCGACAATGGTAAAGAAGTGCTTGCCATGAGTGAGGTGCTCAAGTTTTTGCTGGACAACTCCGGTCCGTTAGTAGACCCTGAACGGCTATCCAGCATGAATGACATCAGTCAGCACGACTGGCAGGACTACGTGGACTACATCAAGGGCATGGTCGTCACCAAGCCGGGTCAAAAGCCCTGCTCTGTTCGTATTGATCAGCTGGACCGCAATGTATCGGATTTACCCGACTGCATTGACAAAGAGAACCCTAGCTTCGTGCATCCCGCAATTGTGCACTTTGGCATTCGTCCACCCCAACTCAGCTATGCTGGCAACCCTGAGTATCAGAAGGCGTGGCGGGAGTATGTCAAGTTTCGCCATTTAATGGCCAATATGTCCAAGCCTTCGTACAAGGACAAACGGAAGCTAGAAGACAAGGAGATTCGGCTGCAGGATATGCGCACGCTGGGACGCATGAAAAGAAACATCACTGTCGCCATCAGTTCGAAGGGCTTTTACAGAACGGGAATCATGTGCGACATCATCCAACATGCGATGCTTATTCCCGTCCTCACCGGGCATCTACGGTTCCATCAGGCGCTCAGCCTGCTCGAGCACAATATCGAATACAAGTTCAAGAACAGGTGAGTTTTTCGTGTGCGCAAAAGGTCAGTTTACCACTTACGTATTCCGATTGCAGATATCTTCTTCAATTGGCTTTGACGCATCCTTCCTACAAGGAGAACTTTGGCACGAACCCAGATCATGCCCGGAACAGCTTGACAAACTGCGGCATCCGACAGCCGGAGTATGGCGACCGCAAGATTCACTACATGAACACCCGAAAGCGGGGCATCAACACCCTCATCAATATTATGTCGAGGTTTGGCAAGGAGTACGAGACTTTGTCGAACATTACACACAACGAGCGTCTGGAGTTTCTCGGGGATGCGGTTGTGGAATTTCTCAGCTCCATCCACCTGTTCTTCATGTTTCCCGACCTCGAGGAGGGCGGCCTGGCCACCTATCGAGCTGCTATAGTACAGAATCAGCATTTGGCTGTGCTATCCAAGAAGCTCCAACTTGAAGAGTACATGCTATACGCGCATGGCTCTGATTTGTGCCACGAGCTGGAGCTACGTCATGCGATGGCCAATTGCTTTGAAGCTCTAATGGGGGCGTTGCTCCTAGACGGGGGCATATCCGTCGCGGATGGTGTATTCGTAAACGCACTTTTCATGGAAGACGAGACCCTGAAGGAAATCTGGAAGAACTACCCCGAGCATCCGTTGCAGGAGCAGGAACCACTTGGCGATCGCGACTGCATCTCATCGTACCCTGTTCTTCAGGAACTGACCAAGTTTGAGGACTCGATTGGCATCAAGTTCAAGCACATCCGCCTTCTAGCGAGGGCGTTCACTGACCGCAGCATTGGCTTTACCCATCTCACCCTCGGCTCCAATCAGAGGTTGGAATTCCTTGGCGATACCGTGCTACAGCTCATTTGTTCTGAATATCTGTATCGGCACTTTCCGGAGCATCATGAAGGCCACTTGTCTCTCCTCCGGTCATCGTTGGTGAACAACCGAACACAGGCCGTCGTGTGTGACGATCTTGGCATGACCAAGTACGCTGTCTACTCCAATCCAAAGGCAGATCTGAAAACTAAAGACCGCGCCGATTTGTTGGAGGCGTTCCTTGGAGCGCTTTACGTTGACAAGGGCCTGATGTACTGTGAACAGTTCTGTCATGTGTGCCTGTTCCCGCGCCTGCAGATGTTCATCATGAACCAAGACTGGAACGATCCGAAGTCAAAACTCCAACAGTGCTGCCTCACACTGCGCACAATGGACGGCGGCGAACCTGACATTCCCATCTACAAAGTTATCGAGTCGATCGGACCGACCAACACTCGCGTCTACACCGTGGCTGTCTATTTCAGGTCGAAACGCCTCGCCACGGCTACTGGTCATAGCATCCAACAAGCAGAAATGAATGCCGCCAAACAGGCGTTGGAGAATTCACGAGAGCTTTTCCCGCAACTCGATCACCAGAGGAGAGTGATTGCGAAAAGTATCAAGAAACAAACTGGCGATACCAACACGGATCTCGACGATGCCCAGAAGCAGCCTTCCAAGAGAAACTTCCTCGACGACATGGACGAGTCTCATCTACCGAAGCAGTATCGAGTACGCGAGGACATTTCTTCAGATGAGTTGCCCGATAACTACGACGACGATGACGATCGGGCCACAACTGACTCCGACAAGAGCTACACGACGCCGACCGAAAGAAGAGGCAAACACACCCGTTCGCCAAAGAGGAAACACAAGAGGAAGCGAAGGAGGAGCACCAGCGTCAATAACATCTCTTCGGAGAGCAGTACAAATGAGAGCGCTGAAGAGGAGTTTGCGATTCGTCCTCCTGTGGCAGCCAAGAGTGTAGTAGATGATGCGCTGAGTCCACTGTCCGATGATGACTGGACCGAAGATCACAAAGAATTGACGGTTCCGCCGAAATCGCCTGTGTGCGCCGAGCAACACAAGGTCCTCAGTAACATTAAGACCGAATCGTTTTTGGGCTTGCAGGATGTGGAGGACGTTTCATCGTCTTCAGAAATCGAATCTGGGGAGATTAGCACTTAAGTAAGTTCGGTTTATGGTATTATTATGAATCACTCCGCAAATTATTCTTAAAATATACTTATCACTGACTCAAGAGACTGTCTTTCTGTATCATTCTGTTGTTAGATTCGAACTGATGTGCCAACAGAATTTAGACGGCACGGCTAAGTAACTAATCATTTCGTTTATTTGGTTCTCTAAAAACTGGATCCGCATTTAACACAATAGATCTACTTGAACAGGGACAGGCGCCGACTGGTCGTGAACCGTCCACCATTATTCAGTGCACTTTGCACGTCTTTCAGATCTGGCAAGTTGGAAATTTCACCGCGTGCCGCCATCGATGGTGGTGTGGCCAGAATTCGTTGCGCAACCCGTTGTATGTCTCGGGCTGTTACTTTTTCTGCACAACAAACGGAAACATTTACCTTCCAAATGTAGAGCTCAATTTGAATGACTTACCAATTTCGCGGATGAAGTGTTCTGGCCTCTTGCGCTGTCCGGTAGCCAGAACCTGTCGGCCAACATCCTCAAATACCACAGGGCGGGATTCCAGATTCATAAGTAGCATGGACTGGAGTTGGATTTTTGCTCGACTGAGCTCCTCCTTGCCAGGCTCAGACTGCATATTTACCAATTCCCTAGTCACGACTTCAACCATCTCCCGGACATTGTTTGGCGGGGCGCTGGCATGAATGCAGAACACGCCTGAATCCCCGTAGGCATGATTGTATGCAGTTGCACTGTACATCCAATGATAGCGGTTCAGTACGTTTGTGTAGAGGCGCGAGTACATGCCTTTGCCGGGACCACCTGCTGAGAAGGAACCTCCGCCACCCATCATGATGTTGAGGACACACAATGGCACGAAATCTTTGTCCTGGTGGGAGCAACCTTCGAGACCAATGACGATGTGTGCCAGCTCCGGAAGTCCTGCTGCGGCATAAATTGGAATATCACATTCTTCCTAAAACAACAGACAGAGAGAGAGAGTGCTGTAATAAGTGAGGAGTTTCTGTTTCATCTGACAAACCTTCCTTAAACCACCAGTGTACTGTGCAATGGAATGGTCTACGGAATCCGCGCCATATCCACTGATCTTTTCAGTGTCCCATATGGGAGGCTCAACGACAAAGAATTTCTCCACATTCCTTACCAGTTCATCGTGATCAACCTAAACGATATCACGCACCTTAGTAACCAATCAAGCAAGCTAAATACTCAAACTCACTCCAACCCCAGCGACTACCATGCGCTTTGGAGAATGATGGTACTTCAAGTAGTTCAGCAGAACATTCCTATCAATGAGTTCCAGGTTCTTGGATGGACACAGCTTGGGCAGTCCTAGTGTATTCTCCCGATAGGCAGCCGCATGGATCATGTCCATTAGTATTGTCTCCTGTTCTGGTCGCATACCTAGAGTCTCCAATTCGAATTGAATCGCCCGACGTGCCAACTGCACTTCCTCCTCTTCCAACTTTGGACGAAGGGTGACATCAGCCAAGAGTCTCGTTACGGACTCAATTGCACGACTATCAATACTGGCCGCGTAGATGAGTGTGTCTCGAGAACTCTGACAGTCGCAGATTCCGCCGTTCTTCTCTAGTTCTTTGAGAATGGCATCTTTGTTGGGAAAGTTCAAAGTCGACTAGAATGGCAATTCAACAAATTAAATCATACTTGAAAGCTCTAGGCACAAACTTACATTGAAAGCAAGCTTTTCGAGGAAATGCGACACACCACTGGGATAGGTGACTTCATAGCGTGGCCCAGAATCGATTACCAATCCCACTGTGCAAAATTGTCCAAAACGTTTCTCCGAGGCTACCCGAAGACCATTCGCCAATGTTGTCACCTGTGTGACGTTATCGTCTGCACTGGGTTTGGCATATTCCACGTCTGGCAAGTCCGCCAGTGTATCGGTTAGCGGGGGCAAATTTGTAACAACTTTTGTTGATGGTATGTTGACACCATCCTTGGAAGGAGCGGCGCCTGCTAATGTCGATGGTTTGGTGCTGAAGCTTCTCGAAATTCTACAGAGAACATTTTAATTCAAAATATAAAATGTTTCATCAGCTTAAGAGGTTAGATTTCCAGGAATTTCAGCGATTTCTGTAGTTGAACTTACCCTTGCCAGGAGTTTTTAAACTGACTTAACGATCGGAAATACATTGCATGTGTTCTTAATTAAACGCGGATGTGTAGACGAAGGTTTATTGATTGATATTTTTCCTATAAGATTAATTTGTCTACGCAATTTTCTGGCAGGAAAACATGCCTCTTCAACTATACAAAAGATACGAAACCCACACTGACGGAAAACAGCTGAAATGTGTCAAAAGTGACGTTTATTTTGACACCTAAGAAGGAGGCTAGATGGACGTGATTAAAGGTATGAATACACTTCCCCTAAACCGATGACGAACGGGTTTGTTTAAGAATTTTTTTAAATAACCAATCCAGAAAGAAAATAAATAATTTTTCGGTTATACGCAGTTTATAATTATATTGGCATTAATGGGTATCTACAGGGTTACCGTTCAGATACGTTTGGCAATTTAAATAAGTAGTCGACTGACAATTTCAGATGATGTAGTCTTTCGGGCACTTTCGATTCGACTGCGAAAGTAAATATTGGAGTGGGTTATCCCAGCAGCTTTCAAAAGATGAATATGCGTTAAAGATCAATATTTTTGTTTAAAGCCATTTTAAAATTGAGATGGGCTTTTCATTTATATTTAACAACTCCTATTCAGTTGCAAATATAAATATCTTGTGTAGGCGCACTAGGAATATCTGGCCTGCTGTTCTCGCGATTAGTGTCCTTGCTCTAGAAATTGGGGGTTTGAGCTGTTGGGGTAGTTCCTCCAACCTCCACTATTGAAAACAAAGTAAAGTTATGATATGAGAGAGAGCAACTAGCCTCGAATAATGGAACTCCTCAAATGGCCTGTACAAACGCTCTACACTCTAGGGTATAGCTAACCTAACTTATTGACAAATTCCGAAAATTATTTTTTTTGACAAGTTTCCATTTGCCATTTCGAAATATACTTGGAATATAACTTTATCCAATGTTGAAAACGTTACTAATAATGTGGCGATGGCTTTGGTGTGTTCCCGTACTTTAGGCCCATATAACTATCAAGAGCTTAAAAACCACATTTTCAAAGAAGTGCAGCGGTTAAGTGGTAAGTGACCACTTTACAACAAAAGATTTCCATCTTGCCCACCTTTCTCGAATGTATACCAAACATCCCATAATACAACGTCAGAGAAAGAGGAACAATTTTAATTCAGCTGTTGGATATGACATGAAAATAAACAGAAATAAAAACACGCTTATATTTTCGATTTTTAATTGCAATAACTCGATCAGTTTTTATTTTTATTCTGTTTAGGTAAATTTTACACTTATGAGAAACAAATTTTACATATTAAAATAATTTCGGTTTCATACCATCTAGGGTCATCAGTTAAAAGTTTACAACTCATTATGAAAATAATTGTTTCTTACAAATAATAATTGATATCTATTTATTACCGTTTGCCTACAAATAAGTTACAATTCTAAAAAAAAAATCATATTGAAAACGAACAAGGATTTCAACACTAACCGTATGCTTAAAACAGCATTATTTTACAAAAAGTGACAAACAATATTAAAATCTAAAAATCAAAACAATCTGATTATGAAATGCTATAGTAAAAATTTTAAATGTGGAGCCAACTCCTAATATTTCTTTCAATTTTATTTTTTAAAGACTTTCCTTTATCACGTGGTTTACAATAAATCATAATTTCAAATCAATCAAAACCATGATAATTATTTATGCTTACTCGATCGTACAATACAAAAGTTTGTCTTTTTTTTAAATCCATTTCTTAAGTCTTTTTTTCATCCTAGAAGTTAACGTTCATGTTAATTTTGTTTTTAATATATGTGTGTAGGTATGTTTGTTTGTTTTGATTACGTATTTATTTAAAGTAAAATTAACGCACAAAAATTGGCATTTTTTCTTTTGCTCTTCAATTCATTTTTATTTTGTGAAAGAGTATTTTAGAAATGTATGTCTTGTTTTGTTTTATTCATGCATTGACAATTAATTTGTAGCTTAGTTTGATTATGATGATGCAAAAAGTAAAATGAAAGACAAAGTAAGCTCTGGACATCTAATGTATTTAAGTGCTACCTAGCGCGTGTTATTTTAATCACGATAACTGAAACAAATACGCCTCAAAGTCTGACTAGATTAAAAAACAAACTTAGGTGAATACCAAAAATAGCAACCTCCATTAAACCTCTAAAATGCTCTCAGATGACAGACAGTTTCGTTTTTCCATATCGCCAAAGAGAGAATCAAACGTTTTTGAATTGAGGTGAACACAAAATTAGATTCCAAGTTACAAGCATCAGTATCAAAATGGGTTCCTTCACACTTAATCGCTATTTCTTAGCCACATTCCTATTTATATTTATGTAATTCATTTTTTTTTTAAATTGGTTCCGTTCATCTTAAATTGTTATACCTAAATTGTTCTCCATTTAAAATCTAATATTTAGATATAAATAATTCATTTGTTTAGTTCTTTTGAGTTATCCGATCTAAATTTGATCAAAGCTTTTTTGTTATTTGATATAATTTGTTTATAATTAATATATTTTTCTTTTTGTTTTGTAATGTAAGAAGCAGAAAATGGTAGAAAATGTTTTCGTATATTTAAATTCAAATATATATATATAAAAAAACCGAAAAAAAACTATATAATTACAGCCGCAAAAGAAGTAGATACCTATACATAATACAATAAATATAACGACAAACGAATAGAAAAATACAAAGTAAATTATTCAAAAATAAATCAAAGCAATAACGACAATTTTTTGCTTAACTCAGATAAATTAACATTTTTCTTGTTTAATTCAATTTCAACCTTAAGTTAATTTTTCTTTTAGTTGTAACACTTATGTACTTTAAATTTTAATACTTAACCTTTTGACCTAAGTGTAAATAGTTTGTGTTGTGTCTTGTTGCTGCGTGTATGGGTTTTTCGCCTTTTGTGATTATGTGAACCGAGCCTTAATCAGTCATCCGTGAAGGGATGCTCTGAGGTGTCGCTGCTGTTGCGTCGTCTGTTTTCAAGAATTTTTGTAGCTTGCTCGAGCGTTTCCTTGAAAAATATGTTGTTCTCTTCGCCGGGCAATGAATATTTGGATTCATCGAGGTGCCAGGTCAAGCCTAGGACTATGTTAAATGCTGACGTATCGTAGGCATGGCAACCGGAGTACCGGTATTGCGGCTTTTTGTTGTATTTGCATCCGTTGGATTGTGCACCTTAAAAGAGAGAGGAACTCAAGTTATTAACCTGTTGAAATGATGTAAATGAACTACTTTTTTAATAAGATGTCAATAGAAGATTGCGGATACGATTAATTATTTCTGTAATTAAAGCCAGCTTCTATATCCAATTAGTAGACATGTAAACATTTTTCAAGAGCATTCTGTTCCTGTCAAACTTTAGTCATGCAGAAGAATTTTTTCTCAACTGAGCACTCAACTCAGTCGATATTCTGATTTTATTCCTGACGTACCTAGTAAAAGTGACGTTAAACATCAATCTAGTTTTCGCGTTCAGGCGATTTGACTTTTGAGTGTTCCCATATAAAATTATAGTATATAAAATTAGATATTGCTTCATAAACGTCAAGTGAAACTTGGCTGACTTGATGTGGATAAGATCGATCACATGGACAGTTTTTTCAGTAGTCGACCTCTGTGTTAAGGGGTAGCTCACAAATCTAGTCGAGAATTTCGTGACTGAGTACTAAGTTGACAGTTTGTATATTTACCAAAATCAAAAAGTTATTGCCTCAATAAGTTCCCAAAAACCATTGTAGAATAAAACGCTTTGACAGATGTTGTTCGAAAGGTATTTGCAAAGAATAGGGAACAACGAGCTGAACATCATCAGTCAATCATTCCCATTCTTCATTTGTAGTCAACCAAACAAGGTCCTTTATAGAATCATACTAAATTGTCATTAATCAAAAGCCAATCTCCACTCCACCTTTAACTACTATTTGCCATGCTCACCAATCAAACCAAACAAGTATTTCGAAAATAAATCGATTAAAAACGAGAAATTGAAGAGAAAAACATTCATCCAGCTGCTGCTTTCATTCAATTCACTCAATTTCGATGCAAATTGTCTAGAAATCATGTGCAATGAAATACCCGCCTGTGCCAAAAATTGGAACACCACTTAAACGTTTTTGAAAAGATTCGAATCTACTTGAATGCACGAGCACGGCGAACACGGCACGGCGCGGCACAGAGTGTGTGCGGTGTGCACTCGGTGAGCTCGTTCCCCCTTCGCGTTTTTCAAATTAGGATATTGCGCTCAACTGCATGCAAGTGGACTTTTCAAACTCACGCGATGCGATGACATTCGGTTCTAATGACTTGCATAAAGCACAGTATGATACTTTAAATAAATGGAAAAACTGTCAGAGGACAACCAATTTTCGTTTCGGCTGCGGCAGCATGGATTTTTTTTGTTGTTATTGATTGATTGAAGCTCAAATACAGGCATTGAAAGGACACATGAATTCAAGTCGTTGTAATGTCACCCATACCAAAAAAAAATGATACCAGAAAACGAGAAGGTAATTTTCATTCAAATTATCGTGTTGTTTGTAATTCGGCGGAGTGAGGTGGTGTCTGTTGGCATTTAGAGAAATAATTCTCCGAGATCCGTTAATGTCCTTGGAAGTGGAAGGCGAGATGTCTCTGTGTGTATACAGCCATAAGCCCATAACAGGGGAGTGTGATAAATGAAAGGGATTTGGCTTTATTAGGTGAAAGTAATGGAAAACTGAATTTGCATTAAGCAAAGGGAAATAAATACTCTCACCGCCCTAATGCTGTAAATCAAAGAATAATGAAAAACGTCCTCTTAATTGTGCAGAACTTTAACCTCTTAAGCAAATTGTCCCACCAGGGATAATTCAACAGTGTCGGTTGTGTTCGGTGGCTGCCGTCGGTTAAGGTGCTCCATTTGACAGGGATTTGTAATGAACACGTCGCTAAGGAGTCGTTTTTTGAGCGCGTGTTGCGTGCGAACACGACACTTAATGGGCGCTGGGAATGCTCAGCAAATGAAATGTCGCGAAAGATTTATGAAGGGGATTGTTTTTACCTACCTGTTTTCCATTTTTATATCTGGGTTATTAGGTTTCGAATGCCTAATAAGAGTAAGAGTACAATTTTGGTAAGTGCA